>JAFNEN010000255.1:0-705000 GCA_019343175.1 Oedothorax gibbosus
CGATTAGATGTCCGAAAGTTTGTTTTTTCTTATAGAGAGGGGCCCATTGGATTTGAGTGCAAAATACGTAAAAGTTGTGTAAATATTTATAAAATATCTAGCAAATTTAAAAACCCGGGTTTTTCCCGAAACAGAATAAAAAAATATCAAAAAATTTTCCAAAATAGTTACCATATACCCTGTTATAGGATCATAAACTTATTATGTTTCCAATTGTTATAAGTTATAAAACCATTTCATTCCCTTTAAAAATTTCCCAAAATGAAAATACGCAATAAATGCCCCTAAATGTCATCAAAATTCCCTCAAAATACATAAAACCTTTTAGCTCATTTGGCGCTTTTTGGGAAATAATGTGGCGAGAAAATAGATATCTACAAACCCACCCTTTAAATCAGCTCTAACACAATGACCTTCGAACAACCGACCAGCTTATAATTATTTATAAAGAAATCGCCTATTTAACGAATTTTAGTTAAAAATTTGGCGAGTTTGGCAAACGTCTTTGGCAAAAAAAATAAGGCCCAAAAAACACTAATAGCTCTAGTGCGAGGGCCCTTTTAAATTAACCATCATAGTTCATTAATACCCTTTAACTATACATTTATTGCTTAATATGCATACATGCAGTCAACAAAAAATCAATGAAAAAATCATCAAATAACCCCAAAAAAAATCCAGGAATAAAGACTGGGGGAATTATGCCCACTTGAACATGTCAATTATTTTCAAATAATGAATTTGGGTTTCTGAAAGAAATCACAAAGAAATAAAATAAACATTTTGAATTTTAATTTTTTTCTTTAAAAGTTTTAATTTTTTTCAGCAAAGGGCATCAGGAAAGAGAAAAAATTATCGAATTTTGAGCGAAAGTGGTGTATTTTTTTCAGAAAATTCGAATTTTCTCTAAAATGGAACAAATACGAAAAAACTAGCCTCAGGTGCACACGTTGGTTTATTAAAGGAATCATCTTAAAAATTTCGAATTTTTGAGGGAAAGAAATAAGTGGGTTCTTTTCGATCCGAACATAGACCCCCACAAAAATCTCCCCTTTTATTATTATAGATGACTATAATTCCCATTGTATATTTGTAAACACATAATACTTGTACCAAGTTTAGCCCAAAAAAATGTCCGACAAATAATACCCCGTGTAGAGGGAGTGCACGTTAAATATACTTCAAAGTCCTAAAAGCTGTGTACAATTGTCCCCCTTTAAGGGTTTGCTTTTGGGTGCCTACTCAGGTGTCGGCTCGTCACTTGATTGTGGTTTCTAAAATACGACCCCGTCGCCAAGAGAGCCCTGTGTCAGCTCTAGTGCGACGAAAATTTTCAACTAACTAAAATAAACTTTTACCAAGTTTATGTCTAATTTTCGAAACCCGTTTGTTGAATGTAGTTTTTAGTGGTTTTCTTTTAAAATTATTATTAGTGTTCTGTAAACATTGGGTTTTCGGGTCATTAGTAAAATTTTTCTAAGCGGGTTTTTTTTTTCTTCACTGTCTTAAATTCTAGTGGGCAAATAACTTTTTTTCCAACTGGGCTGCTCTTATTGGCAGCTAAGCCTTTGCAGACTCTGCATTTTTCCGCAGAACTGAGACCCTTTTCTTTTTTGGCCCCATCGGGGACTCTCCAAACCAGTTTTGAGGCTTCAAATTACAATGATGTGAGCTCTCTGTGGATGCGAAAGCAAAAAAAATCTCACCTAGCTACAATCATTTGGCAAAATTTCCATGGAAAATTACCCTTTGTTTAGTGTTAGCCCCACGTTTGTAAAAATTTGATTATCTTTACAACTTTTAAACCCTTAAAAAAAAAAAAATGGAATAGCTGGTCTTCACTTAATAACAATAAGTGATTTATTTTCATTTTTATTTAATTTTTTTAATTTTAAAAAAAGCTTTTTTGAAATTGTGACTTGGGACAACATTACTTAAAAATTTGCATTATATAAACTTAGTAGAAAATTGGGGACTAAAGGGACTGGTTCTTGTTAATATGTGTTCTTTTTATAGTTTTCTATTATGATGAGATCGGATTTTTTTTCAACTAGCCTCAGCGCCCAGTAAAATTTGCTCGTTAGAAGCGTAAACAAAAGAAGGTTTAAATGTTTTTTTTAAAGTTCTACTTGGATCAGATTTGTCAACCAGCCGCAGCGCCCAGTAATCTTTTGCTAGTTACAGTATAAACGTATCGCAGTAGGATCTCGTATTTAAAGTTTTCTCTCTGAAAAAATCGCTTAACCAAACCCCAACTCCCCGTAATATTTACTGGTTCGCAGGGGTAATCGTCTATGATCAGGGTTCGTTTTATTTTTTGTTTCAGGATAGATAGTCAAACCCAAAATTTTTGGTACTTTGTCACTTTCAAAAATTACGATCCGTGAAAGCCAAGGCCCGCTACTTTGGAATTTTTTTTTGTTGCTGAGTGAATTTCATTGTGTTTTTGAATTGAAACTAAAGAAGTTTTTTTTAATTCGGAAGGTTTGCGGGGAAACCATTTTTTTTTTTTTGATTTCCCACAAAGGAAACCCGGGATTTGATTTTTTTTCTCCATCGTTGGCCGGGTTGAAAATAAGAATACCCCCAATCGAAATGTTTTAAATGTTGGTAAATAATCGGGAATATAATTGGTAAAAATCCCCCCCCCCCCCACCGAAGAGACTACGGGGCATGCTCTGAAGAATGTTTGGCAGGTATGCATACAAAAGTTCTGGTATCGCTTTTTTTTTTGTTATGTGTGACCCCTAGGGAGTAATAAATGTTTAGTTTTCGTCACCCCCCCCTTCTATTTCTTTTTCCGCCATAAATTTAAAAAAAAAAAATTTTTCGAAAATTTTTCCCTATTCCATTTTTGGCCATAAAACTCTTTTTTCCCAAGTAATTTTGAAATATAACGTGTCAACACAAAGTTGTAGAAAACAATTTCTTCAAAAAAGGTAAAAAAAGTTTTTTTGTATGGCAATCAGTTAAAGAGGTAAAGAAACAGCAAAAAGGGTGCAAAATCGATGTTTCGGAATTTTTACTTTTTCCCCTGACTTTCCATCGCCGTAACTCGCATTGACTTCATTTTAGCAATAACATTGATTTTTTCACATGTAGGAAATTTAATTTCCTATAAAATACACCTATCAAAAAAAGTTTCTTATAGATTCCAAAGAAGAAAGTTAAATTTACAGAAACGCAAAAAAGGGGTATTTTCACCCGAAAGATACATTGTTTTAACCTATAGCTCTTTCCCAGTGCATTTTTTTTCAGTATTTTTGTGAATACAAAACTTGTAGAAAAAAAATTTTTTCCATAAAATGGTTCTTTTGTGTGTTCCATACGATGAAATGTAACACTACGTAGTACGAAAAAATGGCGTAAAATCTTGAATTTCCCTAAAAGAGTTTTTTAACACTGTAAATCCCATAATTAAAAAAACTTTATTTTAACGGAACATAATTATTCTGAAACTTGTAGACATCCATCATTTTTTTATATTAGTAAGGTCTTAAAAGCAATTTAAGATTAAATATGAAAGAATTAGGTACATTTGTCAAAAAACGAAAATGTGCATTTTTCATTTGAATAAATGGACCTGATTTGGTAAAAGATTTCTATTTACACAATGATACTGAAGTACAATTTTCCTTTTAATAAAGAATTAAAATAAAATAAAAAACTATTTTATATCCTTTTAGTTTAAGGAACATCTTACCAATAGAACTAAGGTAAAAAACATAGAAAGTGTATAATAGAAAATGATCAATTTTTCAATGGGTTATTTTAATGAGAAAAATTAAGCTTAAAGTTTAATACACATAATAAAAAAATCCAAACAGTATTCCTGAGTGGCATTTATCAAGCCTAACAAGCCATATAAGAATTAGATATATGGAGAATTGAAATTGCACAAGTATACATCTGTGAAGTGAACCAATTACGTTAACAATCTGACACCGCTTGGGTGGTATGTGAAGAAGAGCTTCAACCGATTCCTCTTCATAGTTGAAATTGTGTCGATTCATTATCATCGTCCACCGACAATGAGTGCCCTATTTATCGCAGGACAGCCCTCAACAGTGCTTACAAAGACAAGATTCTTTTTACAAGTCGGATTTTTTTGCAACTCATGCACCCAACAACTCTTGATGCATTTATATTTAATAGTTTTTAATAAACCCATAGGCGCTGCGTCCTTTTTGGTCATAGTACAAGGTGGTAACAGAACCTGGAAAACCTAGAAATCGGAAATTCTCAGGGAACTTTTCAGATTTTGCAAAATATCAGGAATTTTTTTTCCATTTTGGATTACTTAAACAGCAGGTTTAGGTTGTACTTGTGATCACTACTAACGGACACTAGATCAAAAGAAAATATTCTGGTTGGTCCGATTTGCCTGAAGGACCAATCTTGGAGGAAGGATGCATATCTCTCACGAATCATGTTATAAGTTATAACATGATTCTCTGATCACATGGTTCCTCTAAACTTATTCAGATTTTCGGAAAGTTAGGTAGGTTAACCCATAATCCGGAAAATCTTAAGTCCCGCAATGTCTGGATTAAATTTTCTGGACTGCATCGAATTGTGTGTATTGTATATTTTTTAGGTAATTGTAAAATCGGGGAATTTTTGTGAAAGTTTTCAGGGAAATCATGGAAATATCAAGGAACTTTTTTCTAGGATTTTGTTACCACCCTGTATAGGCACAAACCTCTACTCCATTTCATCATGAAGATCATCGGGGTAGAAATCAAATACAACTATTACCGTAAGCGCCATAATGCTTGAGAGTACTTCCGATAATCAGTGTCAATTTCAGAAAACGTCACGTTTCGACTCCACACCACGTTGTGGAGAAGGTGTTGACCATCCATAACAACCATGTTCTTTTTAAGGGAGTTTAAAACTATCTGTAACTGGTGTGAACGCAGTGTACATTGCAGACTATGTTTCCATCTTTCATTGAACACGGACCTAGGAAATGGTGCAAGTTCATATTCCAATACAGATAGGTCTTCTTGGGATGTCTTCGCTATGCACATCCTTTGAAAAAGTATAAGTGGATCCACAGCAATATTCTTTTTCCCAATTTTCAACGAGTTTTTGTCAAACGCTAGGGGTAATAACCTAGTTTTCTTTTTGAATGAAACATCACCAAATGTTGTACCGACTATTCCTGAAACTCCCGCCATCCCCACCTTATTGTGCTTTAAGGCAATTTACCTGATCGCTTCCAACTATTTCGGAACTGATACTCTTATAATATTTACTTCTGGGAATAGGATGTGTAGTGAAAACCACTCTTGTGGCTTTTTCTCATCGTTTTCAAAAAAATAATTATGTTCCGTTAAAATATACCTAGGTGTTTTTTTAATTATTGGGATTTACAGGGTAAAAAACTCTTGGCAAAATTCAAGATTTTACGCCATTTTTTTCTTACTACGTAGCTCCGTTATATTTCATCGTATGGAACACAAAAAAAGAACCATTTTATAGAAAAAATTATTTTCTACAAGTTTTGTATTCACAAAATACTAAAAAAATGCAAACTGGGAAAGAGCTATAGGTTAAAACAATGTATCGTCGGTGAAAATAGCCCTTTTTTTGTGTCTGTAATTTAACCTTTCTTCGTGGTATCTATAGAACTTATTTTGATAGGTGTATTTTATAGGAAATTAAATTTCCTATGATTTGTCAAATCATTCTTTATTGCTAAAATGAAGTCTCGTGTGAGTTTACGGTGATAGAAAGTCGTGGGGAAAGTAAAAAATTCTCGAAACACTGGATTTTGCACCCTTTTTTTCTGCTTCGTACCCTTTAACAATTTGTTGTACAAAAAAACTTTTGGTACCATTTCGAAGAAAATTTTGTTTTCTACAACTTGTGTCGACACGTTAGATTCAAAATTGGGTGCAGCGAAATTTCGAACGTTTTTCAAGATGGCGTAAAAGCAATTGGACGAGGATTATGAAAACTCACATTTATTACTAACCTAGAGTCACACACAACATATAAAAAAAATCGGCAATACCGGACCTTTTGTATGGTAAACCCCTTCTTTGAGTCTAGTCACTGGACTAAAAGTGATTTCGAAGCTCGCATTTGCAATCCAACATTTAACACCACAAATCTGCGGTGTTTCAGATTCAGTCCAAGCAACGAAGGCTGAAAAAAGGGAATAGAGGGAAGGTTTTGGAACACAATTTTTTGACTATGTAACTTTGTTTGGACTAGTTAGGAGGTGAACATATCAAAAGTCGGTCACTCCTAGCCCTGACCGAGGGGGGGGGGGGGGGTGAATGTCCCTTTTTTTCGGTTTTTTTTTTTTGCAAGTCTCAAATGTTCCTCAGCATGCCAAAATTGCCAGGGGACTTGCCTCAATGGGGTCTCTCAAATTGACTCCAAAGATGAACTTATACTAAATCTGCTCTGAGAAAATGAGATATTTTAGAAAATATTGTTAAAAGTTAATAATCAATACTGCCAGACGCTTTAAAGGTGCCTATAAAGTTCAGACTTTGTTACATGCATATGCAATATGGCGCTACGTGTTTTCTAACTAAACACAAATTTTATGAAAATAGAGAACTTTCCTCGATTTTTAATTTTTTTTTTTTGGGGGGGGGCTGTTATTGTTTGTTACTTTTATGGTGACAGAAATAAAACTGAGTCGATAAGGGATAATAAAAATGAAGAAAAGTTATCAGAAAGCGTTTGAGAAAGTATGAAAGGCTCAGGTGTTGGCTTTGTCATATTCAACTAAACCAAGCCGAATGGCTGCACAATTAGCTAGTCCCAGTGGTTCAAGGTCGATTCCATCCAGTAACTCATTGGGCAACTGATAGGTTTGGGTTAAATGACCAAGCCAACACCTGAGCGGGTAAGAAAATTCGAAACCTCGTACGGTCAGATGACGAGGACACTACATGAGCTGGCTGCGTTGAGCACCAACCAGCTCATGTAGTGCCCTTATCATCTTACAGTGCGCACACATTACAGACAGATTTATCGTTCTCCAGCCACTCTACACAGACCGGCACGACAGCTCCAGATTTTCGATCCTGGGGCGTAAATAGCAAAAAACGGTTCAAACCGTCTGAGCTAAAAAAAATATGCTTAATTACTATGGATTGTCCATGTCCAGTAGCTAGTTACCTGTATGTCTTGATGCGGTCCAGGAGGGCGTCTTGAATTCTTCATCGGCTGTTCCTGTACTCGATCCCGGGACTACCGCTTGCAAGTCCGATACGCTAACCGTTGAGCTATCGAGATCTTATTAAATAATTCTTATATGTGATACTGTTGTCTGCTATAAGAATTTGAAATTTATTTCCACAGGTCAGTCTCCAGGCTTGCTCGGCGAGCTCGAAAGAGTAGCGCTGACGGAAATTCGGGCTTAGAAGTAGTCCACTACATTTATGGTTCATAACACCCTCGATGCGAGTGATACCCCTTATATTTACTTGGGTTCCACGTCCCGATGTCTATAGTAATGTGTCCTGTTATTTCAGATGTTGTACTCGTGATTTGAGAAACTAGTTTGCTAAAAAGCTTTATTCCTTGTCAAGTGTAGATGTTGTATGAACCCATTATACTGGAGTTTTATTTTTTTTTGGATTCGAGAGAGGCAGTAGCTGCCATTATATTGTAGTTAGTTTTTTAATAGTTAAACTTTTACTAAATGCCAGAATTTTAAATGTTATCCTTCCTTTTTTTTCTATTCTAGCGATTTTTTTTTTTAATTTTAAATTTCTGACTACGGTCAGATGATAAGGGCATTACCTAAGCTGGTGCTTAACGCAGCTAGCTAGCAGTGTCCGTATCATAGAGATAGGAAGGAGAATATAGAGAGGTCCTTGTATATGCGCAGTAGCGCACAAATGAAGCAGGCTAGGGCCGTGCATTTTGGGATACCTCCGTATCAGTATGTTAAGCGCAGTAGCTCGAAAATCCTGACAACCCTGCTTCAAATCCTTTCACAACTGGAGGACCTCTCTACACCTCCTTCCTACCTCTATGGTCCGTACCAATCTGGGCTGGCTGTGTTAAGCACCAGCTCAGGTAGTGACCTTGTCATCAGACGTAAGCAGCCATTTGCAAAGTAGGACTGTGGAGAGAGGTTTTTTTAATATACCATCTGACCTAAAACAGTGTCACATTATTAAACAACAAAATACCTTTAAGAAAATAGACTCGAATAAATCCATCAGTTCAATATGCCGAACAACTCAAAAGGAAATGGTAGTTACAGTTACAACAATTTCATTTTAATTATTCTGTGAAAGTAACATCGCACACAAAATAATCTAAACAAATAATTTTAAAATGAGATTTTTATTCCATTTGCTAAGACAGTACAAAAATAATAATTTCAAACAGAGAACAATGCATAAAATATACTTTTAACTGTACAAAATAGCTTGTATATCTAATTAGATAAGATCATATATAAAACATTTTTACTAATTGCAATTATCAATAACTTTACATAGTCACTTTGGTTAGCTTTTTTCTTCCAAGATTACAATAATTTCAATTTTCACATTAACATAAACCCGATTTTAAAATTAAAGGCTACATGCTATTCTGCAGTAAAACATCTTGTATCAAATTGTGCTTTATGCAAACCTAAACAATAAAACAGATAAGTTCAGACATAATTAAAAAGAAAGGATTTCTAACTATTTTTTAATTTAATGTAGGTTAACATTAGGAGAGTTAGTTTTAATTTCACCCTTAGTCGAATTCCTCTTAACACTAACCCCCTACATACAACTACGCTGATTTTTTCTGCCATGTAACCAGGGCCGGATTTAAAGATTTGCCGCTTGTAGGCAACGATTGATTTGCAGCCCCTGCCACAATATTCTCCCCCTTCGGGGAAAGGTAGCTGGTAAGCTGCAAATAGGGTGGTATGTGCTGTTTAAAATAGATACACATATTAGAATAATCTATGTACCTTTTCTCACCAAATCTAAAGCGAAATACGCGAATTTTAAAAACTGTTCTACTATTTTTTTGTCAACTTCGAAATCCGGGAGGAGGGGGTGCAATTGTCCTCGCAGCGACCATGTTTGCTACGAAATATTAGTACTATTACGTTTACGGTTTACGCATTAATGTAAATTATTTGTTTTCTTTCTTAAAATTATTTGTATCTTTATAAAAAAAAATGTATGCCAGATTGCCGCTTTAATTGGTCATAAAATTTGCCGCCCCAAAAAATTCGCCGCTCTAGGCTACAGCCTACTTAGCCTATTTAGAAATCCGGCGCTACATGTAACATTTGCTGCTATGTCATAAGAATGGCATAATCGAATATTCAGTTATTAATCATCGACACAATTTTTCTACGCATTTATACACAGAAAAACTTTATGCTGCAAAAAAGAATTTTAAGAAATGTTTTCAATGGTTCGAGAAGACATATTTTGAAAAAAGTAATAAAAGAATTTAAGGAAAATTCACAGTTTTAAAAATGGCATTATCAAGTTAAAATTTAATTTTATTTTTCAAGAATTACCTTATTATATACACATAAAACCGTATGCACCTTTCAATTCAGTGTAAGTCACAGTTCAGTTTAGTAAGTCTGATCTTTTTAACAGCTACGTCTTCAAGTTTAACAGCTACTTTTTTTTCGAGCAGCTTTTTGTTCAAAATGGGTATTTTCACATTATTAGGGATACCTTAAGGCATCATTTGCAGCAAAAGTATTAAGTTCGAGCTGGTGGTTAAGTGGCAAAATTACTTGATAACTTACTTGTAAAATTACTTAACATAAATAATATCATTCACAATTATAAGTTACAGCAGAACATCGATTATCCTTTCCTTTGTTATCCGGATCTCTCTGTTAACTGACCGTTCTTAAGTTAACTGAAAAAATAATTCTCTATACTTAAATGCAATATTTCTTTGCAGTAGAGGAATATTATTATGTGAGAAAAAGAGTCCCATTGCAGAGTGCAATAATTAAGAACAAAAGGCTCTGCAAGCTTTAAAAATAACTTGGTTTGATATTGAACACATTATTATAAATGTAATTTTTTTTCTTTAATTTGATTAGAATATATATATTTTTTCAATTCTGACGTAACAGAGCGCAGGAATATCAAAGGAGTGTCATCCAATTAGATAAGACAAAATTTCGACCATTAGGATTGGCGGTTTGGCAACTTTTACATCGACTTTGATTTGGCACAGCAGGAATACAATTTTTTTTTTAATTCAATGAGTTTTTAAACTATTGATTGTTGAGAATTTTATACAACCAAACAATATGAATTTCATATCAACCCCTCATCTAGTCAAACTTTTTTCGCTCCATTGTAACATAAGAAAGTGCTTCGAAAAAACTATAGCAATAAATTTTTTCAGTAATTAAAAAAAAGTTTTTACAGACGATTTTCACAATAATTTAATACAGGAAACTTCAAATCAGACTGGCGTTTCGAAATAGAACTCATTAGTATTCAAAAATAATTTTCAAATAAGGTTTTTTTTCGATCCTATCTAAAAAAACGCTGACAAGTAACGGAAAACTAACTGTTCTTAATAAATAAGATTTTTTTAAAAAGTTATTTTCAGTGAAACAACATATTTTAAATGAAATTATTATTTAAAACATGGATTTTACCTTCACACAGGTTCTGTCTTTGCACTAAACATCACATAAATGGATCGTATAAAAAAAGGGAAAAAACACTAATAAATAACCCCATTTATATGGGGCTGGTGCAGGTAAAATCCATCATGTTCAATACGCTGACCCTGTATACTATGTCAGTCTTGGGTGCCCACTGCTTCAGTACGTGACTACGATTTTTAAAAGTAATTGGTCCGTCACCAGTAGCCCAAATGCTGCTCTAGTGTGACGCTATTTCTTCCAAACCAACGCCCATCGCAAAACATTAAAATCAGTCTAAAAATCCCTCTTAAAACAACTTATTTTAGATGAAATATTTAAAAACAAATTTTGCACTTCAATAATTTTTTAAAAATACACAGAATTAAGTGGAATTTAAATAAGTTTTCTGGTTTCTGAGGTGAAAGAAATTTATTTTGGAAATAATTTCAATAGATAAATGTGCCAATCAAACAACGCACAAAAACATCTTGCTGGCAACCCAACAAAAAAATATTATTGTTATAATAAAAAAATAGATTTGTTGAGATCTTTAAGCTCTAGCTTGAACGTGACTTCCACTGCAAAGAAACGTGTTTTATTAAAACTAAGTCCTTCTCTGTTGTTTACAAAAGAAAGCACTCTCACAAATTTACGGTAATTCTAAAATGAAATCGACAAACTTCCTCAATTCAAAAATTGTGGATAATCAGGGTGCCCCTTGGCGAAATTGGCGATTTTTGTTTGGAGCCAGTCCTATTCGTGCAGAACCAATGCTAAACCAATCAGAATCATGGACATTCGAAAATAACGTTTTAATCTAAACCAATAAGAATCACGATTGTAAACTAAACTAAAATTAAATACATATTCATTAAAATATAGATGTTCCCATAAAAGAAACAACATTGCCCAGCTTGGCGAGGGCACCCTCAAGTATAATTTAACCAAATTGTGAATCTCCAGTTATTCTGAAATAGGAATTCTGCACCGATTTTGAAATTAGGAAATTTCGGCCTTTCTGAGATGAGTAGAATCCGGTGATTTTAACCTTGCCAACTGTTAAAAGTAAAAGAGAATTTCTGAAAGTTCTAAATTTTCGGTAAACTAGCTCAGGGGATCTTCTTAAATCGTGAGACTACAAGTAGGGAGACTATAAAATCAAAAAAATAGATGTTACGCATTTTTTTTTGCTTCGGATAAGTTCCAGATTTTTTCAACACCAATTGTGATCATAAGCTGATAGCCATGTGTAAGAGATAAACATCAAATTCAAAACATATCCTCCTAAGACATCAGCAAAATCCTACGCACATATTCTTGATATCAAAACATATTTTTCAAACAAATATACCTGTTTTATTTACAAGTATGTTTTGAAAACATAATATTTGCTGATAAGCGCATCAATTTTAATAGAGGAAAAACAGATATGATAATGTCCGACTCGATTTGCGTTACGCGGTTTACGAGCGTTGGGATGAGTACTTACTGTGCAGTTCTGATGGTTACTCAAAATTCAAAACGATTTAAAACAGCAGACTCATAAAATTTTGTGTAATGATAAATTAAAAGAAAAAATGGGAGAACGGCTTTCGCTTTGTTTAAATATTAAACACGTTCATTTTGTAAAATTTGGGGCATTTTTCTTGAATCTTGATGTCTATAAAGACTAAAGAGATTTAATGCAGCCAATTTACAAAACGTTCTTTTTCCCTTATCTTTATAAATTTTTCATAAAACATCTGAAGGAAGACTCATATTTCAAACTAATAAGACAAACTAACTAGACTAGACTAATAAATAAATAATAATTTTTATTATTCAGTTTTTTTTTTCGTAGTTTCGTCCTTGATCATAGTTCAAGGTTACAAAGCGTTTATGGCTGTGTTAAAACCGTACACTGAACTATAAAATATAAGCATCTTATGCCTAGCCCAGAGGAGAATTATGTGGAGAATTTTGTAATAATTAAATTAATTAAAATATTAAATATCATAGCTAAATTAATTTTTCATTACTACATTGTTCGCTATCAATTTAATAGTAAACTAATTTAAGAACTTTGAATGAACAAATGGAATATTTAACAGTACCATCGAAAGGAGTAACTTAGTCCCAATCATAAAGCAAATTTTTAAACGGTGTATTTAATAAAAAGTTATTAGATTGAAAAGTCCTATTTGACAGCATATAAAGTTTATAAACGACATACCTGAGTTCATAGGCTTATAATAAAGAAACTATCCTTAAAATACTTTATTTAAGTTATTTTGATACAACGTTCTCTGTGTCATCCTTATGACTCAAACAATGTAGCCTGAGGTTCCCCCGTCGTATGAAGGCCTTTTCGCATGTGCCACAGAAAAAATTCTTCTCTCTCGTGTGAGTAATGGAATGTGATATCAGCTGTTGTTTTTGTGGGAACGTTTTGTCGCACACCAGACATGGGAATATCTTATCCTCGTGAATGACAAAATGACCCCTCAGATTTACAGCATTCGAAAATGATTTCCCACACACACCACAATCAAAGTTTTCCCCTCCATGGAGCACACAATGTTTCAAAAGTTCTCTTTTGGTGTTGAATACCTTGCGGCAGATTTCACAGGTGTAGAGAGATTCATCCTGAAAATTAGCATTTTTTAAGAATTGAATTTTTTAAAAATAAAATTACAATGGGGTTGTTTCACGGAGTATCCGGCAATAGCTCTTCGATTTTGTTTTCATGTCTCTCGAATTACTGTTGTTTTGGTATTCGGGAGTGAGTTTTCGAAGATAATATTTTAGTTGTTAATTTTTTAAAATTCCAACTTCTTTCAATGCAAGTTTTCCTTGATAAATGATTAAAATAACCAACAGCACAGCAAGAAGTTGCAATTTTAAAAAATAACAACTAAAATAACTTATTCTTAGAAAACTCAATTTCGAATATCAACAAAAGTAATTCGAGAGACATGAAAACTAAACCGCAGAGCTATTGCCAGATTCTCCGTGAAACAACCCCATAGTCAGACCCCAAGACAAATTCAAGAGCTTAGTGGAAGAATTTGCTCATTGAGATTTTTGGGTCCATGGACATGTTATTCCCTCCTTTAAATATAACAAGATTCCTCCTTTTCATAAACTTTAAGTTGTGTATTTTTTAACTTTTGTAAGTGCCATTTTTAACGTATCTAAGTGCAAATGAAAAATGCTCATTTTCTTGTTTTCACCTTTTTGTCACTTAGCACCTTCCACTAAGCTCTTCAATAGTTTATAAATTTTGGAAAACGGGACTACTTGAATGATCCATAGATGTTTATCTCACTATATTTCATGCTCATACTAAACAAAAAAATTACTCTCTAACAGCTTATGCAAATAAAAAATTAAGGTTATAATTTGTAGGGGAAATTATAATTTGATTTAAAATGAATTGATAATTTTTGATATTTATAATTTATTATGACATGGCAGCCTAAGAGGTTGTTTTCACCATATCACAAGACTCGAGATAGGTACAATTTATAACCAAGCCTTACCCGGGAATTGATCCCAGACTCCTAGTTCTGCAGTCCAGAGCAACACCTGTTACACTACAGGTGCAAAGATTCATGTCATGATGATTTACTTAAGTCATTTAAAAATATGTAGGCTATCGATAACTAGATTTACTTACAATTGCCTTACAACTGAGTTTATTTTTTAAGGGGGGAAAATGTTAGATTTTTTTTTTTAAAAGTGACTTTTTTTCTAAATGAAAATAGTAAAAAAGTAAATGACTTAGGAATTAAAACGATCAGGAAAGTTTTTTTCAACGTAATAGGGTTTCAATTCTAAAGGAAAAAAGCCTTGAAAGCAGTGTTTCTTAATATAAACCATGGTAGTTCAAGAAAAGATAGATAAATTACGACCTTTTGCAATTGAGTAAAACAGGAAAGTAATTGGTTTTGGTTGTTAGTAATTAGTTAGTACAGTCAAACCCCGTTAACGTGAACTCGAAGGGAGCACCAAAACATTTCGTGTTAACCGTCATGGATTTTTTTTTACATTGAACCCTATTTGGAGATAATATACATAAATTAGGAAAGTTTTTTAAGGAACGCCAAAAGAACAGCAATTGAATTTAAACTGACAAATCATAAGTGATCTCATGATTTTCTCAGAAGTAGAAGATAATTTTTTCTTAATATCCGTTTGCCACTTTTTTATGTTTTGCTTAATTTGTTCTTCGAATTACTAAGAAGAAATATGGAAATATGAATTTTTGATTCGGGTTAAACGGGATTTCGCCGAAAGCGATTTCGTGTTACGAGATTTTTTCACATTAGCTCAAAGCTTTGTAGGCCGGGGAAATGCTTTCAGTTCATCTTAAGCAAAATTTTGTGTCAGGCGAGTTCGCGTTACTGAGGTTCGAATGTGATTGGATAAGGTCTTACATTTGAAACAGATTGTATTTGTTCCTCTTGGCTGTGCGCAAACTTATGCAACCTTAAGAACGACTTTTGCGTGAAGGAATCACCACAGACGTTGCAAACGTGATGCCTTGTGTGGTACCCCATGTGCTTCCTAAGGTTCGCCCGATTGGCAAAGACTTTATCGCATTCCTGGCACTTGTGAGTAAACATGTCAGTATGGGTGCGAAAATGTTTTTGCAGTTGCTTTTCGGTTGGGTACTGTTTAGAACAGACTTGGCAGGCAAAGGGAGCCTCGGTTTTGGTTTTGTGAGTGACAGAGTGTGCAATCAGTTGACGTCTTGTCTTGAAACTCTTGAAGCACATCTGACAGAGGTGCTTGTTTTTTGTGTGGATCAGAGAGTGTTTTTTAAGTTGTTGTACGTCTTCGAATCTTTTGGAGCAGATTTGGCAAACATAAAGCATGGATTCTGGGGATTGACTTTTGAGTTGGTGTTTCTCAAAAAGAGAAATCTGACGTGTTTTACGATTGAAGGGTCCCGTCTTTATGCATTTCTTGAGCACTTCCATAGAAGATGTGTAAATTTGGCATTCCTCTTTAGTATGGATTGAAAAGCGTTTTTCGAGTTTTGTTTTTTCATTGAACTGTTCACAGCAAATTCCACAGATGTATGACACGTTGACAGAATGGTTAGGTGCATGAGCCTCAATTTGATCTTTTTGCACGATTTTTTCCCTACAGATTAAAGTTACTCGCTTTGGCAACATTCTTTTTGCAATTTTTAAAGAAGTTGTTTCATAATCATCATTTGGTGTTTGTAAATCCTTTTCAGCGGCCTTAGTTAGAAAACGTTTGGTGTGTTTTCCTTCTTCAGAAACACTATTAATTGTAAATGGGACTTCTTGACCAATATTTGTGAGAAAATGCTTTTTAGAAGCAAAGTTTTTTATTTAAAAATCCTTTACATCAGCCTTGGTGAAGTAAGGTTCATCGTGCTTTCCTTCTTTAAAAGCATTGTCTGTTTCCAATGAAAGTTCATCCTTAACATTTGTGAGATAATTTTGAGAGCCATTATCTTTTTCTATTGAAGACTTACCTAATAAATTAATAGAAATACCTTTCACTTGATTTGAAATCCTGCTCTTTGTCACTAAAGCTTCTTCATTATCATCTACAAGTTGATGGTCTATGTTTGGTACACATGGGCTAATTAGACCAATACCTTTCTTACAATTCTCGTCTTCAATCAGCAAAGTCTTTTCTTCTAATTTTTTTTTGTCTAGCTTTAGGAACGACTAGAATACCTTCCATGTGAGTGATGAGATGTTCAAAGAGTTGTCCCTCGTAGTCAAACTTTTCCTCACACAGCTCGCAGGAACACTGTTCTTGTTCAGGATGGTTGAGGATGTGCACGAGCATCTCGGATTCGTTCCAAAAAACCTTGCTGCGCTCGGGACACAAGAGTTTCTGTTCAGTGGTGCCAGCACCTGCCTGCAAAAAATACAAGGATTTGTTTAGGGTTAGGTTGGATTATTGACTGACCACTAGAGTTACATGAGGGCAATGGGCATTGTCATTTAGAACCACAAGCAACTTACAAACTGACTCCTGAGTAGGCATCCAACATAAATGTTAAGGGAGACATCGTATACTCTGTTGGGACTTTGAAGTATATTTAATCTGCATTCTTTTTTTTACATGGGATATTAGTGGTCAGACTTTTTTGCTGCACAGTTGTATTTTGGCACTGCCTGAGTCTGAACGTGGGGCTTTTGCATGCAAGGCGAGAGTTGGTTGAGAATTTTTTTAAAGCTTGTTTCAAAACAAAGTTTGTGATAATTTTTGCTATACTTACAGTGCCACAGTAGCAGTACCTTTCAGACTCAACAGAAAAAAAAGCTATAATTATGATTTTATTAAAAATATTCTTTCAAGAAAGAGCAACTTTAAGAAAATTTGAGCGTACGTATTACAAGTGTGGTAAATTTTTACACCAATAGTAAAATTTTTGCTATACATTGCCACCATTATGTAAGCTTTTATTCATTCAGCATTTCCACTACTCAAGTAATGTATACTAAACGTCTTTTTTGACTAAGCATCGTCTAGACTAAGCAAGTTTTTAAGCTAGCAAAAAAAAAAGCTTTCGGTAAATTTTAATTTCACGGTGCTGCTTGGCGCGGTTCCAAAAACAACAACAACTTGGCGAAACTCGCGTGTTTCCCCATTGCCAGATTCCTTTACGCCGATGCAGTAACCCTAGTTACTTTTGACAAAAAAAATCAGACTCAGGGTTTTGGTTTGCTTTGGGCAACACAAAACAAACTTTACACTACACAATGGGGTAGTAGTGGCAATCCAGTTTAATTTCGTTTGAATTTTCGTCACACTAGAGTTACACGAGTGTACATCCAGTTTAGTTTCGTTTGAAGTATCGCCAGACTAGAGCTACACGAATGGCAATCCAGTACGCACGCGAGCATTAGTTTAGTTATTCGGCAATTAGTTTAGTTTAAATTATCGTAGTACTAGAGCTACACAAGTGGCAATCCAGTTTAGTTTGCATTATTGTCGCACTAGAGCTACACGAGTGAGTGGCAATCCAGTATGCACGCGTTTGGGGCTCCGGGCAATTCTTTTTCTCTTAAAAAAACATCAGTATCCAACATGGGGCAGTACTGTAGGGCCCATTGAAAGAATAAACACTCGTTTGGGGCTCCGGGCAATTTTTTTTTCTCTAAAAAAATATCAATATCCAACATGGGGCAGTACTGTAGGGCCCATTGAAAGCCTAAACACTCGTTTGGGGCCCCGGGCAATTTTGTTTCTCTAAAAACATCAGTACCCTACATAGGGCAGTATTGTAGGGCCATTGAAAGCCTAAACGCTCGTTTGGGCCCCGGGCAGTTTTGTTTTACAAAGCAAAACAAAAAGAATTGTTTTGTTTTGGCAAACAAAAAATTTAGTTTCATTTGTGAACAAAACCAAAAAAATTAGT
Source organism: Oedothorax gibbosus (assembly GCA_019343175.1). Taxonomy (NCBI): domain Eukaryota; kingdom Metazoa; phylum Arthropoda; class Arachnida; order Araneae; family Linyphiidae; genus Oedothorax; species Oedothorax gibbosus. The sequence continues at coordinate 18,015 of JAFNEN010000255.1, forward strand.
TTTGTTAGCATAACATCCGCGCAACCTAAATTCCACGCAAATATCACCAGCGCCGGCGATTGGACAATAATTAATTTAGAACAAAAAAAACCACGCGCTTAACATCCGCGCAAGTATAACCAGCGCCACCACAACAAAGTCGCCACAACGTATTTCACCAGAAAATGCCGTATTCCAAAAAAAATTTGTTTATCGCTCCCAACAAAAGCGCCAAATCCCTTGGCGACAGAAGCACCGTCAACTTAAAATTAACCAAGCTTTCCGAATGCTGTCTTTGTTTGTGATTTTTTTTAGTAACCCAAAAACTTGGTCTCCATCAGCTTCTGGATATGTTCAGCTTTCTTTCTTTCAATTAGAAGACCAGAATTTTTTTTTTATAGCTCTTTAAATACTCACCAAGCTTTGTAATTTGTCGCCGGACCAGCGACAAGGAATTTACTCAAATTGCCACTGTGGCATCATACTCACCCCAAAAATTATAAGACTATAACTATTGCATAATATGAAAGCAGCTTTATTAATAATCAACAAGAGACAGATGTGTAGGATTACAATCAGCAAAAATAGACTTGACATGATCAACCACATTACAAGTTCTGTCTTTGATCGGCAAAATATTGTGCTTAAGGAGGAACATTTGTGGAAAAATAAGTCAAAATAAAATTTTTAAATCATAACATTCCTTTCTAAAAAACTTTTTTAAAATAAAAATAGTGATTCGATTATGTCCTTCCTATGTTCCGGGAACAAAATCTCAAATTGTTACTCTTACTTTAAAAGGACACCAGTCTGGAAGACACATCAAAGCTAGAATATTACTACTTTTCGCTCCATTATTTGGTACAAGAAAAGATACAGCTTGGTATAATGGCCCGTCTGAAAATTGGCGACATTTGGCGAGTTTGGAAATTTAATCTAGGGTTGCTATACCTATTGAGTTGAATGAAATGTGAAATAGAATGTTTACCACAATTGAATATTTTCGTTGCTTGGAAACGTAACGCACATCTCCAAATCGAGAACTGCCATTCTAGCCTAGCTGTTCCCAAGAGAAGTTCATATCTTTGCTTTTAAGTGAAATTCTTTAAAACGGTGTAACTAACAGATTTCTTCACCGTTTAAAACCATAAAGCTACACGAATGAACAAATTTTAGAATATTTTTATAGAAAAATAGCTTACCATTTTGAATAAAATTTAAATAACCAAACTAAAATATTTGTTGCGTCAATTTTCGACACAATTATTTTGGGGAAATATTGTGTTTGGCTGCCTAGTTTTAGCTCTTTTAGGGCTTTAACACAATTATGCTTGCCGCGTAACTTGATACGCAAGACGAAGACGCGAAGAGCTGAGCTTCACCACTTGCATAGTAGTTAATTTAAATTCCTCTTAAAAATTACCATTTTCATTTTAATAATATTTATTATGCTTGGTAATCATTAAAAAAGTATCGAAACTAACACGTTCTTATGTTCGAAACAAGCAATAGAGTCGTTTCGATCAGAAATTATCAACAGGAATAATCTTACCCATGCGCATATAATCTGGGACTTCACAATGGCCCCGATATGGTGTGGGAAAAAAAAGCAAGGTGCATAACTGTACGCGCATGCGCAAATAGCATACAGTGGATGACGTCAATTTGAGAAGTGGCCTATCAATTGTCGGAAGTTTCCTCGCTGTAAACGAGTGTGAACGTTTACTGAGAGGACCTCCCGCTGCACTTGATTGGCCTAGTCTTGAATGACGTCATATACTTGCTTCTTGCGCATGCGCGAACATTTAGGCATCCAGTTTTTTTCCTACACCATATGGGGACAGCACCGTTTACCGAGAGGAAAAATCCGTAAACGCTAACACCTGATTGGCCACTTCTCAAATTGACGTCATCCACTGTATGTTATTTGCGCATGCGCGAACGGTTATGCGCCTTGCTTTTTTTTCCCACGCAATATGGGGACCATTGTGAAGGCCCAGATTTTATGCGCATGGGTGAGAATTTTCCTGCTGATAAATTTTGATAGAATAAAGTTACGAAGACGATATTGTGATGTTTTAATTTAAAAACCGTTGTTTTGTTTCGGTAAATTATTTTTCCATTCATTCCAATGTTTATATTTTATAATCAAATAAAGGGGCCCGGATGGCCGAGTGGTTTGCATCGCAGACCATTACGCTAGCAGTCTGCGCCCCTGTAACGGGTGCGGGTTCGATTCCCGCCTTTGCCCTGGGTGTACTTCCTTTCTCTGTGACAGTAAAAATTCTTTCTGTGTCTGTCTTACTTGACGAAGGCTTATAAGCGGGTCTCTGATCAAGCACACAAGCCGGAATATATATGTACCTACCCTACCCTACCCTAATCAAATAAAATGAATTCTTTTTAACTAATAAGTACGACTCAATCACTTGTTAGGTCAATTATTTATGGTATTGTTTGATTATAATTATAGGTAATAGAGTCTAATAAATTTGCTTACTTTTAATTAGCAAAATGTTTCATCTTGTGTGATATCTTTGAATTTTTAACTAATAAGTATAATAAGTATTTAACTAATAAGAATTCTTTTTAACTAATAAGTACGACTCAATACACTTGTTAGGTCAATTATTTATTATTTGTTTGATTTAATTAGTAGGTTAATAGAGTCTAATAAATGTGCTTACTTTTAGCAAAATGTTTCATCATTGTGTGATATACTTTGAATTTTAGTCATATGGTCATGAAAAATGAGTTTGGAAGATGCTAATGTAAGATAATGTTTAAAAAAAGGTATATGATATGAAGGGACATGGGACATTGTTACTTCAATTGATCAATGCTTTCTTAAAGTTTAATTTAATATTTCATTAATTTCATTCAATATCATTACATTAACTACAGAAAAGTTCGGTACAATGCAAGGAAATTAAATATATTATAAAGCCCATCCTTTGTTTATCTTGGAAGAAAATAAAACAACAAATGTGTGTTTAAAATGTAGAAAAGTTTACTTAACATAGCTGTTTGGGTTTTTTTTCAGAAAAACTTCAATTATACAATTTAAGAATTCAAACAAAAACTAGTTATAATAAAACTAGTTCACTTAAAATGTAACAATACATATCAACTTTATTCCAAAAATTTAGAGTAGTTAACTTTCTTGATAGGAGGAGGGCTCAAACACTTTATTCAAATTTTTTAATATATATTAAAAAATTTGAATAAAGCTTAAAGCTGCACAGAGATTGAAAATTATATTTTTAAACAATTTTGTTTCAGGTCTTGAATGGCAATAGAAATGCTGAATGAAAATAGATTCTTTCGTAGAAAATATTATTTTGCAATTTTTTTTTCTTTGTTCTGGTTCCATTCGAAAAGAGTTTTATTAATGTTAGAAACATTCAAACCACGTTTTCTCCTATGACTTTGGTCAAAACAGGATTTCTCCAAATTTCAAAGCATTTTATAATCTTATTTTTAGGTCCTTATAATAAATTATGCAACAAAACAAGTAATAAAAAAAAGTATTGATAAATGTTTCCGATTAGACAGGAATCAGGCACTGATATATTCGAAGCATATATTGCTAGAACTAGAGGTATCTCTCTAGTGGTAAAGGATTTCAATTTGGGCGACCAGTTGGCTGCATCAAATACAAAAATGGACAAGTTGCATGAAACACGAAATTCATAATATGTGTTTTTCTGGTACATTAGAAGCTGCAGATTCCGAATGTAAGGTTAAATATTCACAAATATGTTTAATTTCAACAAAAAATGCATTTGAAATTTGCCGAAAATGTACGTCACTGAAAACAGCTCTGACGTCAACTGTTATGTTTTTGGCCATGTTTCGATCTATGCTGCAATACACTTTATAATATAGTAAACCTTACAATTTCTGCGAAACCTCATTAAAAGAAGAAGACAATATTATTTGTAACCAGTTCATATCAATGAAGTTAAACAGCTTGTCCAAGTTTGGTTGTTAGTTAAAATACACACACTCCTAACTAACCTAACCTCCACACTAGTTAAAATACACACACGCGCGCGTATGAGCTATTGCAGAACTATTGACTGTTGGATCTGATCGGAATAGTCGAGCGAAATCGTTCAACGTTTGAAGAAATTAAACTGGAATGAACATGACATGTTTCTGTAAAATAGCATAACTTTTTTAAGAGTTTGATAAGGATGAAAGCATGTATCACAGTTTCAAAAGTGATACAGTGAAACGTGATACGAAATAACACGCCAAGAAAAAAAAAAGCCAACTGTGACGTCATCTGTTATGCTAAGAGAGGTTTAACAGGAGTGACGTATCATTAACTTTAAAAATAAATACATCTTTAAAACCAGAAATACTTAAGTTTTGGAGGTTTTTTAATATGCTTAATCGAATAAATATGTTTGTGGAAAAGGCTGTAATTGTCCATTGTCGACCAACAATAAGCCAGCAAAGTTGGTCCAAAAAATTTCTAATTCTTTACCCGTTTCCAATAAATATCGAGATTTTTCTTGAATTCTTCTACTCTCTTCGAATAAAATTCTGGTAAATTCCACTCATTGACAACTTTATTGCAAAAATATTTTCTTACCTCTTTGTTGAAGCAGGATTCTTTTAATTTCTGACCATATCTCCTGGTTTGACTATTTAAATTCAAACCTTAGCCCTGTCATGTCCTCCATGTCACCCGGCTTGATGAATTTAAATAACTGAATTAAATCACCTCTTGTTCTTCTATTTTCCAAGTTTAAGAAACTTAATCAGCTTTCATAATCGATACCTCTCTCTCTGAACTCTTAATCATTTTTGTAGCCTTATGCTGAACTTTGCGGTAGTGTATGCGCTGTGGCAAAAACTATGTCATTTGGCAACAGTTTACAGTTGTTTTCTGCTAAAGGATTTCCACATAAAGTCTACCTTATAATTATAAGGTACAGAGCTCTGATGAATCGATAAAAGGAGTAAGAAATCCAGCACCAAGTCGGAAAATAAGCCAAAAGTCTTTAGGTATCAGGCATTTGTCTTTTTTTTCTTAGCATTCCAATGTATACACATTATAGATTGTTGGATTGAAGTTTGGGGTCCGAAAGCATAGCTGAAAAATAATTTTCAAAAAGGACATGAGCAATATGTCTATCTGATTTTAAAATAAAATACAGAACGCCCATTTTTAATCCCAAGTTATGGATGATGATGCAAAAAAAATCTTTTGAATTGCAGAAGTTTTGTTTAAATGAAAGTATATAGCATAGGTTATTTTTAATTATCGTCACACTAAAGCTACAAGAAGGCTATTGCGACGGGCGTCATAATTTAGAACCACAGTCGTTGGGACAAGTGACGGGCCGACACCGGAGTAGGCACCCAACGCAACCGTTATAACGTTGTACTAGAGCTACAGGACCTTTCTGTTTCTCCTAGATGATCAAATTGCAGAATAATTGTTGATAAGTTTCCAATGACAGCTTGCCAGTCCCCGGCAATGATTTTATGTTTGGTTTGAGATTATGAAGTTAGGTTAGAATGAATATTGAATTATCGTTGTACTGGAGCAACACGAGGGCGTCGTAATTTAGAACCTCAGTCAAGAAATAACCCGACACCTGAGTAGGCACCCAACGCAATTTTTAAGGGCGTTGGGACTTGGAGCACTCGCTCTACACGAGGGGTATATGTCCTAATTTTGGCTGCACAGGCCGTTTATAGGTTGCCAGTTATTTTGGCAATGCCCGGGCCTGATCCTGGGACCTTCCGCGTGCAAGGCAAGTACCTTTCCGACTGGACTTCTCAGCCCTTCAAGAGTAAAAAAGGTCGTGAAAATACAAGGGGTGCGTTTCCCTCCTTGCTCTGATTTACTCGTAAACTGCAGATATAGATTTTGGATTAGCAAAACTCGGTTTGCGCTTTAAGAAGTTGTTTTTTTCTTTTTTATAATTCGTACTATAAAAAATAAAACAAAAAACCTCTTAACCATCCTATAAAGAACCCAACATTAAACATTCATTAAAAATAAAAAAACCCCAATAGATTAGATGTAAAAAAACTTTATTCTTATTATTAGTTACAAGTTAGTTGAAGCTCGTTGGAAATTCACATACTTAAAATCAATCTTTCATGTATGTTAAAACATACATTTTAAACTGCAATGAAGCTCGAATATATAAAAAGTATATATATCTTAATGTAAGATATGTCCTTCCTGAGCATCCCGGGAGAGTATTTCCACGAGGTAGGGACAGTGTCTTTGAAGACCAGCTATCTCCTCTCCTGTGGGATTATTGAAATAAAAAAAAATGTTGAGAATGTAACAATTTCATGCATATAGAACGTTTCAGGCAGGGATTGGAGTAACGTGTTACTTGTAACAGTTACTTTTTATAATAATTTCCAGAAAAGTAAGTAAAACTGTAACGTAGCTTATTTTAGCGGTAACGAAAAACTCTGACTTTCAATTCACATGATGTGCAAGGATAGTTGCATTTCTATTCACGATTTCTGTACAGTGAAGAAATCTCTCCTTAATCCTCCTCGGGACTGCCCACAAGTGCATCCGTCGAAAGACCATTTTGTGCTGGGGGCGCTTTCTCTCAATTGCATTTCAAAATTAAATAAAATTTTTCTAATTATTGTAGTGTTTTGTTTGTGCCCGTGTTTCTTTAAAACTTGGTTCTCTTTGTAAAACGGTAAGATGGTTAAATTAAAATTTTTCTTACAATTTGAAATTTTTAACAGTAACAACTAGTTACTTTTCATATTCATTAAGAGTAATTCAGTAATTATTAAAAGTAACTTTCCAATCCCTGGTTTCAAGGTCAAAGTTTCGTAGGAAAGAAAAGATGATGCAGTAAAAAGTAAGAAAGATGTAAAAAAAAAAGTCTAAACAACTCAAAACTATACAATAATGGTTCGGGGTATGAAATGCTTTAATGATTTCATTCTCCAAAGTATATAACTAAGATATTTGTTCACGTTCATTGGCGACTTCATCTAATGTAATTTATAATCGTCGAAAGTCGCCGATAAACGGACCAGACTTAGTTATTCTTTGGAGGAACTTTCTAGCAGCATAAAGAAAGCAGTGATTATAATACATTTTTCACTTGGTTGAAGAGGTCGTTGGTCTTGTTGTAGGGGGCGACCCTCGTCCTTTTGAACGGCCATCAAGTGATGAGGACTATTGAATATATAATGGTTAGCCAAAACAGTGATTTTTTATGTATACAACTAAAACTCAATGTCAGCTGATATGAACGTGCCAAAATAGAATTTAAACAGTTTTAAGTTTTGCAGTTCCATAATGCGTTTAGAGTTTTAGCTCAAAGGCAGCTAAAAATATAAGTAAATAGCTGTGGAAGATTCAAATTCTCCGTTCTTCGGAAACAAATCTTAAATTCTCACAGCACAAACAGTGGATACTGGAGCAGAGTTTTTGTATTCCTCAAAATTAATATTCTTTTTAGGGTAAAAAAATTAATATTCTAGTCTGACGAGTTTTTAAAGAGTAATAACTAATTATTTAACTAACTTAATAATAACCTTTTAAACCTTAAGAAATAACCTTTTCTAGCAATCATGTACATTAAAAGGATGCACAAATCGGGATGTTTAACTAACGTTACATGCACCTAGAAACTGATCGAGACCAGTTTTGGGGTTAACGATAAATTTGCAAGCAAAGACAGTGTTAGGGAAATGGCATTTATGAAATGTCATAAAGTTTGAAAAGACGACGGGACAGCGTCTAGGATTAACCTAGAAACTGCCTCAATGTGGTAAATTTCCAATTCATATTCCATGCAACTTAAATAGGTATAGTAGGTTAGTTTTTGAATTATCATTGTACTAGAGCTACAAGAATAACATTACATTATATACGCCAACAGTAGCCAAAGAATAGAACAGCCATTATATCCTAGAAGTACACAAACTAGTTTACCAACCTTGAAACCGTTGGTCTTGTTTAGTGAAATGGGCCACAACCCCTTGTCCTATCGAAGACAAGAGCAACAACTGGTACACAAAGGACGGCAGCTCGATCAATTTGACATCTGGCAACGTCTTCAACACACTCTCGCTGACCAACTTCAGCTCGTCGTCAGACAGGTCTATGTCTTTGATGGCAGACGGTGTTGACATCACTGGAAAAGAGGGATACTATGACGTCATTTTTTAGGTCACCACCGCACTTGTCCGATCCCTGATAGACAATGGAATCACGATGGGAGAGACAGGAAAGAACTTTTGCGAAAATCTCGACCCATTTGGCGGAGAATACATGTGGATCTTTCGTGTACTCCCAATAGCAGCAAGTCCGATAAGTAAGAGGATGAGTAGGGAACGTAGCGACGACGTTCGTGCGCCGCTGCTGTCCAGGAATATTCCGCGGATGTAGGCGCACGTATCTTTACTTCAATTTTTCGATTTGTCCTCTATCGTCTGCAACAGTTCGTGTAGTGAGACAGATTGAAGCACCTGATTCAAATTCATACTGATAGAAACGTTTACCGAGAGGAGTGCAAGGCAACGAGAGGATAAAGGAAAAAACTGTCAGCCTCATATACAATCAAATTCGCTTTCATGTTGTAATTTGTAAACAATAACAAACAAGTTTTCGCGGAATATGAATTCCGTTACGGTTGCAACTGCTTTCTTTGTCCTGCGATTTCATTGGTTGTTTCGGTTTCACTCTCAAAATGTCAGAATGAACTAGCAAGCTTTTTTTAAACAAATGATTTGAACAACCAACAGCACAGTATTTAAAAATGGGCTTGTCACACTTTGTCAAAGAAAACAATGAAATCGCACTACGCAGCGCGTGTCCTTGTTTAAACACTTTTCAGAAAACGAAACAACCAATGAAATCGCAGTTTAGAGAGAAAAACGTCATAAGAAATATTCCCATTTGCATTCAAAAAATTTAGTATGTAAAATATTCTTAAAAAATTAGTTTTGAAAAATTAGTTAAATTTCCGACCAAATATGAAAACAAAACCGATGAAGTTGTTGCCTATGAAGACTGCGAAATTCAAAGCCGGGACATGGAGTTTCGAATTTCGATATTCTATCAGAATTTACCAGCAGGAATAATCTTACCCATGCGCATATAATCTGGGACTTCACAATGGTCCCAAAATGGTGTGGGAAAAAAAAGCAAGGTGCATAACTGTACGCGCATGCGCAAATAATATATATATAGTGGATGACGTCACTTTAAGAAGTGTCCAATCAGTTGTTGGATGTTTCCTCGCTGTAAACGAATGTGAACGTTTACCGAGAGGACTACCCGCTACACTTGATTGGCCTTGTCCTGATTGACGTCATCTACTATATGCTTCTTGCGCATGCGCGTACGTTAAAGCATTCAGTTTTTTTCCTACAGCATATCGGGACATCACCGTTTACCAAGAGGAAAAATCCGTAAACGATAACACCTGATTGGCCACTTCTTAAATTGACGTCATCCACTTTATGTAATTTGCGCATGCGCGTACAGTTATGCACCTTCCTTTTTTTCCCACGCTAATTGAGGGCCATTGTGAAGGCTCAGATTATATGCGCATGGGTGAGAATTTTCCTGTTGATAAATTCTGATAGAATAACGAAAGGTCTTTTAAAGTTACGAAGACAATATTGTGATGTTTTAATTTAAAAACCGACCCAAGACAGTCGCAATTACACACACACACTATAATTTTAATTACAATCTATTGTTGTTTTGTTTCGGTAAATTATTTTTACATTTCTTTCTTATTCTATCTCTATGTTTATAATCAAATAAAATGAAATCTTTTTAACTAATAAGTACGACTCAATACACTGTTAGGTCAATAATTTATTATTTGTTTGATTTAATTAGTAGATTAATAGAGTCTAATAAATTTTTGAGCAAAATGTTTCATCATTGTGTGATATACTTTGAATTTTAGTCATATGGTCATGAAAAATGAGTTTGGAAGATGCTAATGTAAGATAATGTTTTAAAAAAGGTATATGATAGGTATGCTACTTGAAGGGACATTTACATTGCTACTTCAATTGATCAATGCTGTTTCTTCAAGTTTAATTTAATATTTCAATAAATTAAATTTTAATAATTAAATAAATATTTTCATTCAATATCATTACTTTATCATTCACATCAACTACAGAAAAGTTCGGTACAATGCAAGGAAATGAAATATAAAGCCCATCCTTTGTTTATCTTGGAAGAAAATAAAACAACAAATGCGTGTTTAAAATGTAAAAAAGTTTACTTAACATAGCTGTTTGGTTTTTTTTCCAGAAAAACTTCAATTATACAATTTAAGAATTCAAACAAAAACTAGTTAGAATAAAACTAGTTCACTTAGTAACAATACATATCAACTTTATTCCAAAAATTTAGAGTAGTTAACTTTCTTGATAGGGAGGGGGGGAGGGGGCTTAAACACTATAATAAAAAAATTTGAATAAATCTTAAAGCTACACAGAGATTAAAAATTGTATTTTCAAACAATTTGCATATGTTTCAGGTCTTGAATGGCAACAGAAATGCTGAATGAAAATAGAAAATAGATTCTTTCGTAGAAAATATTATTTTGCAAAATTTAGGTGTTTTTTTCTTTGTTTATTTCCATTTGAAAAGAGTTTTATCTATGTTAGAAACATTCAAGACACATTTTCTCCTATGACTTTGGTCAAAACAGGATTTCTCCAAATTTCAAAGCATTATTATGCAACAAAACTTGTTAGTAAGCAGTAATAAAAAAGTATTGATAAATGTTTCCGATTAGATAGGAATCAGGCCCTGATATTATATTCGAAGCACATATTGCTAGAACTAGAAGTATCTCTCTAGTGGTAAAGGATTTCAATTTGGGCGACCAGTTGGCTGCATCAAATACAAAAATTGTCGTCCAACAATAAGCCAGCAAAGTTGGTCAAAAAATTTCTAATTCTTTACCCGTTTCCAATAAATATCGAGATTTTTCTTAAATTCTTCTACTCTCTTCGAATAAACAACATAATCTGGTAAGTTCCACTCATTGACAACTTTATTGCAAAAATATTTTCTTACCTCTTTGTTGAAGCAGGATTCTTTTAATTTCTGACCATATCTCCTGGTTCGACTATGTAAATTCAAACTTAGCCCTGTCATGTCCCCCATGTCTCCCGGCTTGATGAATTTAAATAACTGAATTAAATCACCTCTTGTTCTCCTATTTTCCAGGGTATTTTCCAAGTTTAAGAAACTTAATCAGCTTTCATAATTGATACCTGATAAACTCTTAATCATTTTTGTAGCCCTATGCTGAACTTTGGGGTGGTAGTGTATGCGCTGTGGCAAAAACTACATCATTTGGCAAAAGTTTACAGTTGTTTTCTGCTAAAGGATTTCACATAAAGTCTGTCTACCTTATAATTATAAGGTACAGAGCTCTGATGAATCGATAAAAGGAGTAAGAAATCCAGCGCCAAGTCGGAAAATAAGCCAAAAGTCTTTAGGTATCAGGCATTTGTCGTTTTTCTTTGCATTCCAGTATACATTATAGATTGAAGTTTGGATTCCGAAAGCATAGTTGAAAAATAATTTTCAAAAAGGACATGAGCAATATGTATCTGATTTTAAAATAAAATACAGTACACCCATTTTTAATCCCAAGTTATATGATGATGCAAAAAAAAATCTATTGAAATGCAGAAGTTTTGTTTAAATGAAAGTATATAGCACTATGTTGTTATTTTGAATTATCGTCACACTAGAGCTACAAGAAGGCTATTGGGACGGGCGTCGTAATTTAGAACCACTGTCAAGTGACGGGCCGACACCCGAGTAGGCACCTAACGCAACCGTTTTAACGTTGCACTAGAGCTACAGGACCTTTCTGTTCCTCCTAAGCTGGTCAAATTGCAGAATAAATGTGGGTTGGTTTTCAATGACAGCTTGCCAGTCCCCGGCAATGATTTTATGTTTGATGTTAGGTTAGGTTTTGAATTATCGTCTCACTAGGGCTACACGAGGGCTATTATGTTTGATTCTAGAGTATGAAGTTAGGTTAGATTGAATAATAAATTATCGTCGTACTGGAGCAACACGAGGGCGTCGTAATTTAGAACCGCAGTCAAGAAATAACCTGACACCTGAGTAGGCACCCAACGCAACTTTTAAAGGCGTTGGGACTTTGGAGCATATTTAGCGTGGCACTCGCTCTACATGAGGGGTATATGTCCAACTTTTGGCTGCACGGGCCGTTTATAGGTTGGAAGTTATTGTGGCAATGCCCGGGCCTGATCCTGGGACCTTCCGCGTGCAAGGCAAGTACCTTTCCGACTAGACTTCTCAGCCCTTCAAGAGTAAAAAAGGGCGTGAAAATACAAGGGGTGCGTTTCCCTCCTTGCTCTAATTTACTCGCAAACTGCAGATATAGATTTTGGATTAGCAAAACTCGGTTTGTGATTTAAGAAGTTGTTTTATTATTTTTTATAATTCGTTCTATAAAAAATAAAACAAAAACCTCTTAACCCAACATTAAACATTCATTAAAAAAACAAAAAACAATAGATTAGATGTAAAAAAACTTTATTCTTATTATTAGTCACAAGTTAGTTGAAGCTCGTTGGAAATTCACATACTTAAAATCAATCTTTCATGTATGTTAAAACATACATTTTAGACTGAAATGAAGCTCGAATATATAAAAAGTATATATATCTTAATTAAATATATGAAAACTTTGCGAAAATCATCCACAAAATTTAAAAAAAAAAAATATACATATTAGTACACATTTTTTTTGTACAAAAAGGAAAAACCTTTTATAAAAACAATATAAGTAATTTTTCAAAATTATTGGGTTTACAATTGAGCAAACACAAATAGCAAGATAATTAATAATTTACTACTGTTTTCAGAGAACAAATTCAAAATTAAGAAGATATAAAATTCTAAAAAAAAGTCAATACAAATATCTAAAATTATTGTATTTTCACGGCATGAAAAGGAATAAAACTTAAACAACTATATTCATAATGCAATGCATTAAAACTTAAATTTTGAATGATAATCTTGTTTCTTTTAAATACGTTAGACACTCGTATAAATTTCATCTCAAAAGGCATACAGATATGAACAATTTTCGGACTTGAAAACATTCTGTATCTATAATCGCATACATGTATAGATAAAATATTAGAATTTTTTACAAAAATATTAGTTGTAAGTAATGTTAATGGTTATACTTAACAAAATAAAGATTGGTTATTTAAATCAGTCTTTGCGTAATAAAAGTCTAAAACCGATTATCGCCATAAAACTGGCCATTTAAAATGTTAATAGTCAGGACCACTTTTCATTTTCTAATCTTTATAAAGTATAAAAAAAACGAGCGAAAGTATTTAAAAATATTTGACTTGGAACTGCCCAAATTAGTTCCTGACTAGAACATCACGCCATGAGTAAAAACATTTCTAAACCAATATACAATCCACTCTATTAAAAAAAAAATGTATATCACGACTTCTATAGTCTTTTCTCTCAAACCGTAAATTCTTGACTAAGAATGGGGAATATTCTCATTTATTGATTGCACAATAACAAATGGTGAATATTTTGAAACGCAAAGTTGATAGCCCAGCCAGTGCCCGACTTACAACTTTAGGCGCCCAGGCCACGAGCAATTTTGGGGTCCCCAAAACATACCTCGATAAAATATTTGTGTGTATTTTTATTACAGTGTTTACCAAAAAAAAAATTGCTGAAGTAATTAGCTTGGAAAGCATGCTCAATCCCCCCAAAATAACTATTTTTTGTGAATTGATTAATTCAGATTTTTAACACAATTTCATAGTCAACTTTTGTTCATGAATTTAATTTTTTGCATATTTCATATTACAAAGTTTGGGGCAGTTGTATGAGCATAAATGTTCATGAGAAATTGGAGGCCCCCTTAAAGTGCGGGCCCTGCTTTTACATCCATTACGTTACGTCTTCGTATCCATCTTTTACCTAATCCAGACAACTCTAACGAGGCTAATTTCGAAGGATTTTTATGCTGATTCTTCTTTTTATTGGGCTGCTCGTTAACTGAAGGCAGAGATGTTGCTGACGGACGTAGGAACAAAATATAGTATCCATGACCATTCTGGCCATACTGTCCTTTATTGCCATTCTAAACACTATATTTGTTTCCTAACACTCTGTTTTCTTAGAAGATGCCGTTCATTTTCTCGTTACAACTATTGAAACTTGACATAAGTTTGCATAGCGACAGATTGGTAATAGGTAAAAAACGACATCAAACAGGTATATTGGGTATAATCTTCATTATATAGATTTAACTATCTCCAACATCATTTTAAACTAACAATGATATATAAGGAGCATTTGATATAACTCAAATGATTCTCTTGGGAAGCATAAATGATTGTGTTTCTGGAATTAAAATTTAGGAAAATCAACAATTTATACAAAAGAAACGTCACTAAATGCATGTAAATAAATAGAACTTACTACATTACATGTGTTTTTGAAACTATACACTGCATTATAAAGAGATTTATCTGCTCTTATGATATCCGACATTGGAAGTCATAAAATGACTGTTTTAAGGATTGGGAATTGATGCGAGCATTTTTCATAAAACTCAAAATTGTCCATGAACTTAAATCACGCATATAGGTTAAGGATATGTAACTTTACACCTCATATGTCTTATCTAGCTCTTATCGACTTATGTATGACATTTGGAATAATATGTTGGTATGGGAATCTTCGATGGAGACTTTCCATTGCAATTTTCCACTGGAGATTTCCTCTGGTAGAGACAGCAAGGTTTAGAATTATTGGCGTCCACTCCGATGTTGACCGGCAGGGAATTGTACTGGATGACGCCGTAATCGGGCATAGAATCTTCGAACTTGGTCTGGGCCTGAAACTCCGCAATGAGCTGTTCTATCTTCATCAGGAAATTCTTGTTCTCGCACAGATCGCTGTGCTGCAGAAGTTTTTCAACCACGGGCATTGCAAACATCTCCGGAGTTGGGGCCGAATTTTTGCGTTGGAGGACAGTTCTCGGTTGTCTTTCGGGTGAGTAGAACATTCTACGTTTGGCCTGGCCGTTCTGTATTCCACGCCCGCCATTTTGGACGTTTTGTTGCTGATTCTGCACTCCACGAACGCCATTTTGGACATTCTGTTGCTGATGCTGTGGTGCATGTACGCCATTTTGGACGTTCTGTTGTTGGTTTCGCGATGCGCGGACGACCCCATTTTGGATTGGTGTGACCAGAGGGGCCCTACTTGGAAGGAATCTGGGAGGGGACAGCTGCATCTTCTGGACGGATCTCTGGTTGATTCTCGGGGAGGAATGTCTTTTCGGATCGTTTCTCCTGAAGCCCCCTTCCACGGCGTATCTGTTACAGAAGAAATAGGCAAAGAATTATTAGCCTTCACTAATTGTATCGTGTTTGACGAAAAGCACTGCCGAGTTTGATGTGTTGTTATTATTTGGTAAACCTAAACAATGGCTATATAATCTCACTGAAGTAGTTATGAGTAGTTATTTTTTACACAAACCGTTTTGAAGAAATAAGTTACACACTTTAGAACTAAACTGCATAAGAATAACTAATAAGCGTTGTATTGATGCTTCGTTCACACTTGATGTGCGACCCCCAAAACTTGTGTTTGACCCTTGCGGCATAGGAAGATTCGAAGGCATGCACTAGTTTTATTAGACCACATGCATATATTTTTGGTGTGACACATGCGTGTTAAAGAAAAAAAGATGCTGAAGTGTTCAATTCAAATATGAACCGATTCTAAATAAGAGTTGAAAGATGCCAGTCCGGCAGTATGGGTAGGGTGATCAGACGTACTGCATTTCGCATCGCAGTACAGTTTCGTTCGTTATTCAACTGTCTCTCTATAAAAACTACCCTAGAACTTGTCCGTTTTATTTGTTATATAGTGTTTTCGAACGAAAATAACTTAAGTAAAATATAATTTACGAAAAATTAATGAGGATTTTAAATTTAACCACTGAAACATATCTGGTAAGGCTAAGTATGATCAGTGCTATAGCAACAACGAGTTGTATGTCACTGAGAAATGACAACTGAAGTACCTCTCCATGCTGTTGTTGCTCCTGATGCCTTTGACGTTGACCGGGGACGGACCTCTGGAATGGAAGACGAAGTTCTTGGTTTGAGCAGGTCCGGAAGCCGGGGACTGAAACAAGTCTTCGGAGCTCTGAGAGCGGTGTTCCAGGTTCTGTTGGTAGTGGGGACGAGGAGCCACTTTCCCAACCTGAAATGTGTATAAAAAGTGCTTAACATTTCCTGTATGCATAATTAAAATGGTTTGGATTGTCATTTTGTGAAAAGCTGTGTCAATATCTCTGTTGTTTTGCCGAAGGTACAACAGCCAGTGTCCACCAAAATATACTTCAAGGTGAAAATAGAGAATAGAAATAATGTTTGGCAGTATCGCGCGCTCGAACTTCCTATCTGCACATCGAAACATCCCTAATAAGAGCGAAGCGTTAGTTGCAGACAGAAATAGCCATGAAGCCGATATAAAAATTCAAGGTGAAAACTAAGTTGCTTTGGCTTATATACTACAATATTTGTTTTAATCTAGATAGTCATCTAGTCTTAATCAGCGACATCTAGCGTGGATGTTATTTGAGGTTGCGTGTGCAGCGGACTGGTATGCAATGCAATAATTTCATTTAGAACTTTAACACAGCAACCTAAGGCATAAATATCGTGATAAGCGATGACGCAAATCGCGTATATTCCGATTTACCCAGTGCCAAAAGTCGAAGACGTTGTCTTGGTATTCATTGCTTTATTGACTTTTAATAACTCTAGAACTCCTGGTAATTGTAAGGCTGATTAAGTGTCGGTCTAAAATAAAACCCATCCACAGAAGTATAAGGTTCCAGCTAACAATGCAAATAATTAAATTTCTTAAAAACTAGAACTTCTAGAAAACAAGAATGTTAGCTTTTCTTGGTCTTCAGACTGATGCTTTATTGAATTTACAACCCCAGAACTCATGGGAATAGTAAACTGGTTAAGCGTCGTCAATAAGACCCACTCACAGAAGTATACGGCTAAAGCTAACAATGAAAATAGTTATTTTTGAAAACTAGAATTAAGATCTGGACTAAAACAGGTTTGGTCCAGGATTCAGCTGTGGATTGCACCGGTATCCTGGAACTTTCTAGCTGCCATCACTATTTGGATCGTAGAATTACTCATTTTGTGGTAAAACCATTACTGTGATACACCTCAAAAGTGGTAATGCACTCCGAATAGCGGTGGCAGCTAAAAAGTTTTAGAATTTCTGTGCAATCTCGCACCAAAACTTTAAACTATGTACCTTAGGCGGCTGTTTGTTCTCTCTGGGCGTCAGTGCTGGCAGCCGACTTCCAGTTCCGTCACTCATCTTTCTCTGCTGTACCACTCCGATGCCGAAAGCCAGCTGAGGTGGCTGCTGGCCATTGTAGTCCTTCCTGGGCATCCCGGGAGAGTACTTCCACGAGGAAGGGACGGTGTCTTTGAAGACCAGCTCTCTCCGCTCCTGCGAGATAATTGAAAAGAAAATAACAGTGGTTAGGTTAGTTTGAATTATCGTCGCGCTAGTGCTACTTTTACTAGCCCGACGATATACGTCATACAGCCCCTGGACAAATTATTAGACGCACTGTATTTTTTTTATTAATGATGAAAACATACCAAAGAATGCCATATCATTAGAAAAGATGTCGATATATGTATTAAGTATAGCAGATAGTATTTTCTATTCAATAGCTTAAGTTTAGGAACACAAATGTCCTTCTAAAGGTATTTTGTTCATCATTGATTGATACATGAAATCTTGCAGTGCGTCTAATAATTTGTCCAGGGACTGTAATTTAGAATCACAGTCAAGCGACGAGCCGACACCTGAGCAGACAACAAACGCAGCTCTTAAAGGCGACATCGTGCGCAGTGTCGGGCCTTTGCAGCACGTGCACTTCCACTATACGGGGTATTATTCGTCGGCATTTCTACCAGCATAAAGAAAGCATTTTGAGTTTCCTTAAAATGGATGGTCTGGTTGAATAGATGTTTCCCTAGAGCTATACATACACTCTTAAAACAAACAAGCGGTTTTAACTCAGTCTGAGTTAATTTCCACTCCTTTCCGGTGCCGAAAATGCACTTCCCCTATAGGAGTGGATTTCACTCTTTTTGCGGAGTGGGTAAAAGAAATAAAAGTAAACAATCTACGTCCTACACTCTTAAAACGAGCGGTTTTAACTCAGTCTGAGTTAATTTTCACTCCTTTCCGGTGCCCAAAATGCACTTCCCCTATAGGAGTGGATTTCACTCTTGTTTTAAGAGTGTAGTCCTGACGATTACAACACAAGCTTTGCCTCCCCCCCACCTCGTGAGGTTTTCCAGGAAACGACTTGAACGTCGCTGTTCTAAACCTACCTTGTTTAGGGCTCTGTTGTGAGGCGAACCAAACCGGGTGGGGAGAAAACAAAAAGAGCGCCCCTCAGGCCGTTTCGTGGAAAGAGCGCAGGCTTGCGTTGTGATCATAAAGACTATAAAGCCCTTATCAGACGGTGCGAACGTCGCTCGTCGAACAACGTTTCGGGACAGCAAAAATGTCACAAGAGAACGGCTACGTCATGCGTGACATCACAAACTTAAAAAGCAGTATTATCGCGGTATTGGAGGAGGAGGAGGCTCGGCTATGACGTCACGACTGAACTTCGTTTCTGATTGGAGCAGCCGTTCGAGCAGCAAAAATGAGCCGGACTTTTTCGAGTCGACTCGAAAATGCTCATCGAGCAAAAACTGCTCCAAAAACCAGTTTTTGATACGGCGTACGGACGTCGCTGAACGAACGAGCTCTCGTGTGATAAGGCCTTAAAAGGGGCGACCCTCGTCCTTTCGAACAGCAGCAATCAAGCAACGACGACAACTCGTAAACTGACCTGTCTCTTGGGCGACACCTGCTTGAACTCCCTATGACCGCCCTCCTCCACTATATCCTCTTCATCGGACGACGTCCCCTCGTCCCTCGTCACTATACGACGACGAGGGGGAGGAAGCGGCGCCACCTTCTTCTTGGGGGTCTCTTCTTGAAGGGACGATGTTGAAGAATCGTCGCTGCACGGGTTCAGGGGTGCGAGTGGCCGTGACGCGGTTGGTGAGACGTGCGCGCGGCGAGAGGGGGTGGGCGAGGGGTAGGATCGTCTGGTGGTCTGGGGGGAACTGGAGGGGCTGGCAGGAGCCTGGGCAGGCCTGGAAGAGAGAAGTTTTATAGTTGAAGTGTAAAAAGTATTTTAAAGAAATTTATTCATTAGGAAATCGCGACATTCCGGCAATTCTAAAAAGGCCCTCATCAATCAGTTTTTATTTTTCAAATGAAAAAGCATTTTTTTTTCGTAAAAGAAAAGTAAAAATTTGGAAGAGTCAAAATCCGCTAAAAAAAAAAAAAACCAGAAAAATCACATGCCTTTTCTTTCCAATGGTTATTTTATAATTTTGAAATACAAAATGATAAACTGAGTCGAAAGAAATGTGGGGCTTGTTGCAATAATGGAATTTAAAAGTATTACTATTTGAAGTAAATAATTTCTTAAACTGCATTCATGAAAAAAGTATGGACTTCGCTTCAGTTAACAGTTTAAATGTTGTCTTTGTCCTCGTGAGCAGGATGAGAAAGACAATATCAACGCAGTTAAAGTCTAAAAGGAACAGTTGGAATATATGTTCTATCTCAATTTTTGGCGATCCGCCATGTTATCACGAAGGCTACACTGTTAAAAATTTTGTGCTTGTTTTCACCATGATATTGGTTCCTTTCACCATGATATTGGTTCCTTTCACCATGATATTGGTTCCTTTCACCATGATATGGTTGCTTTCACCATGATATTGGTTCTTTCACCATGATATGTTTAGTAGCTAACGGCTGTGTGGTGAAATGTTTCACCTTTTTCGGTGTTGGTTGAACCATTTTTCTGGATTTGGAAACAAAAACCTGAGAAATGGTTCAACCGAATACCAAAAATAGGGTTTAACGTTTCACCACACAGCCGTTGCAGTTACTAGGAACCATATTTTTGGTGAAACAAAGTGCCTAATTTTTAACAGTGTATGAGATGAGGTATTGTATTAGATCGGCTATTTTTAAATCAATAAACTAAGGCTAAGTTGTAACATTTCTTTTAAACAGAATTCTCAATTTCGATGGTACGAAAATCGCAAAAAAATCTTAAAGCACCAGCTATAAGAAAATCGTGAAACTTCAGCGATTCTAAAAAGGCCTTTATCATTCAGTTTTTATTTATCAAATGAAAAAAACATTTTAGAAAATGTTTTCGAAACAGAAAAGTAGAAAAACGTCATATAAATCCGTAGAAGAACCAAAATCCGCTAACAAACAGAAAAATATTATGCCTTCAAGGATTTGGATCACTCAAATTTCCTAACCCAAAAACCTGCTATAATTTGAGGTTCTTTGTTCCCAGGTATTTGTAAATTCTAGAAATAAGTTAACTATATATGTACTTAAAAACTGACTACCATCCCTCTGAGGCACGACCTGCTCTTCCATAAGGCCCGGGCCTAGGGCCAAAAAATTTTAAGGGCCCCTAAATTTCAGTTTTTATTATGCAAAATGCCGTAAATCCCAAAATATCAGTAAACAAAAAAAAAATTATGACACTCCACTTTGTTTTTGCTCGATTTTGACTGAGAAATTGACCTAACGTGATTGTTTTGATCGATGTTTATAAGCAAGCGAATGAAATTGTAGCAAAATTTGATACATAGGCCATATAGCACCATCATTACTGGAAATCATACATAACATTTTCCGTAAAGGGCCCCCAAAATAGGTTGTGCCTATAGTCTGAGTTTTCCTAGATCAGGCCCTGCTCTGAGGTATGAGCGAATTGGCTGAAGTGTAAACTTGTTTTATTGCATGAGATTAAATATTGCATTTTTGATTGAAAATTGATTTTTTTTAAAATTAAAAAAATTACATTTCTATAGAAGATAATAATATTGATTGATCCATGCTTTAAAAAGTTTTTTTATATATTAGTTTATTTTTAGTTTATTTATTATTAGTTTAGTTATTATTAGTTTATTTATTATTAGTTTATTTATTATTAGTTTATTTAATTATTTTTTTTAAATATATATTTTTTTATTTTTTTAAATATATATATTTTTTATTTTTTTTAATATTTTTTTATTTTTATTATTATAATTATTTTTTTATATTTTTTATCTTTATTATTATTTTTTATTATTTTTATTATTATTTTTTATTATTTTTATTATTATTTTTTTATATTAGTTTATTATAAAATTTATAAATTTTTAAACATTATATGTGTTACTGGGAAACCCAATCGTCAGATGACTGGTTGATACGTCTGTCTCCCTCAGAAGGTAAAAAAAGCAAGTTTACGCATTTGCATTTCATTCATCTGAATTCTTTTAAAAACGTCTTGTTTCTTAACTGGCAGACATGCATAATTGATTATTTTCCTAACAAAAAGCCCGGTATTGTAATTCAAAAACTTACGGTAACCTTCTCTAATATTATTACACATTCAAGCGTCCTTCGACCATATTTAATAACCCCTGCCCAAACGTCCTTGGCGGGAGACTGGTCTTAGACGATATAAAAAGGCACTTAAAAAAATTCCTGCCCGACACCCACACATCTAAACTAAACCACGAAGCTCCAGTTAAGTCATAAAAATACCTTCCAGTCATGTAACACTTATTGTTTTACCTTGCCAACTTTGAGTAAAAAAGACGCAAGAACAGTTTTACAATTTAAAATGATTTTTTTAATATCACTAAATATTCAGTATAGAATAGCATTCAATGCAAATAACAAACCTTAAGTACTTATTTATGATAAAAGGACAAAATTTGAATTCTTCTATATTAAAATAATGAGTTATGTGACGGCTAAATGGACAATGAATTCTGACATTAAAAATTAAGATAGTAACCTATTTTTGACTAATATTTCCACAACTCTGATTTTGAATAAAGTTTTGACTTAAACTTATTTTGATTATGATATTAGTACTTAAGTCTTCATATCATACTTGAAGTATGACGTAAGAACTTGAAGGATTTTTTTTATAGTACCAAAAATTCTTTTTAGTACCAGTGCATGTGACAAAACAATTTAATTACTTATTTATTTAAAACCAAATTTGTATTCATCTACATTTAAAATATATATATATAATATGCTTTATGGTGACTAAATGGACGATGAATTCTGGCATCAAAAATTAAGATAATAGCCTATTTTTGACTAATAATATCACCACAACTGCGATTTTGAATAAAGTGTTGATGCAAAAAAAACTTCATGATAAATGTGGCTGGCTTCCAGGGTTCTATAATCCCCCTTTTTGAAACTGGTTCGAATATTTTGTTGTCATTTTTTTAATTAAAAAAAATATTCGAACCTATTTCAAAAAGTGTTATTATGGAGCCTTGTAAGCCAACAACATTTTTCATATTTAAAAAAAAAACTATTTGTAAAATTACTCAACGCAGCAGGAGTGTTGTGGCTTATAATTTTTTTTCATTAACACACAGACACTTCGGTTTAGAGACCCTCCTCCATTCTCCCTTAACGAAATTAAAATTTTTGGATTTACACCCCTCTGGCTCCGAGATTAAAATTGTCGATGCCTGCTTCCCCGACCCTATGCAGAACAGGTGGGCAGTCGGGACACGCTCCGAACTTCGGCAGGTAAACCTACACAAAGGGCACAGCGGAAGGTCGCCAGAACGAGGATTTGGTTTGACAAACTAGACAACCAGGGCCGGATTTAAAGACTTGCCGCTTATAGGCTACGATCGATTTTTCGCCAGATATAGTTTTCTTGACTTTTTTTTTCTTTTTACATATTAGAATCATCTATGTAACTTTACTCTAAATCGAAAGAATTTTTTAAACCGTTTCATCTACTATTTTTCTTAACAACTTCCAAATTCGGGGGAGAGGGTGCAATTGCCCTCGCAGCTACCATGTTTACAACTAAATATTAGTACTATATGTACGTTTACGATTTATGCGTTAATTTAAGTTATTAGTTTTATTTCTTAAAAATATTAGTATCTGTGAAATATTTTTTTATGCCGAATGCCTCTTTAATTTTCGTAAAATTTACCGCCCCAAAAACTTTTCCGCTCTAGGCTACAGCCTACTTAGCCTATTTAGAAATCCGGCCCTGTAGACAACCGATTATCTTTATGCGAAGAACGGTCGTTCTTTACTAGTAAATGAGATGGATATTTTTAGATACAAAATGAAATACGATATTTTTTTTGACAAATACACGTTGGCGGTTAGTTTTAGGAAAGAAACACGAGAGCTAGATTAATAACTACAAGAGTTTCATTAAAATTCGTAAAGCAATTCTTTATTTACAACAAATGTGTTTGATAGAAGTTCAAATGTTCGAAATAAGGGGCTTATGGAATATCGGACAAAATAATTTGTCACAAAGTAGTCAAGTTAAAGGATTCCATTGATTTCGGCAAACACCTTAGCCAGTCCCATAATGCCATTCTCCGAATTTCATATTATTAAGATCGAATGCTACGTCTGTTATATATTAACAGTTTTGAAATAGAGGGCCTATTTTATAGATATCTTGCAACGGCGAGCTTGTTTCACGTGACGTAATATCATTCATTCGGGTTTCGGTGATTGGTGGTATGACATGGTAAACACCACCCACTACATTGATTAACCAATCGTAACCTTATTTTCATTCCTGTAGAACTGATGCCTGTCAAGACGTGAAATATGCCCATTGCCGCTGAATTGGGTAACTTGGCCCGAGCTTTTCAAGCTAATAATTTCGCATTTAATGCACTCTTTAAAAATATGCTTGCCTTTTTTTTTTTAATTATTTGCAACTGTGTCTTGACCTATAAACAGGGGCCGGATTTCTAAATATGCTAAGTAGGCTGTAGCCTAGAGCGGCGAATTTTTTGGGGCGGTAAATTTTACGACCAATTAAAGCAGCATTCGGCATAAAAATATTATTATAAAGATACGAATATATTTTAAGAAAGAAAACAAATAATTTACATTAATGCGTAAACCGTAAACGTATATATAGTTCTAATATTTCGTAGCAAACATGGTCGCTGCGAGGGCAAGTGCACCCCCTCCTCCCGGATTTCGAAGTTGAAAGAAAAATAGAACAGTTTTAAAAAAATTAGCCTATTTCGCTTTCGATTTAGTGTGTAAAGGGTACATAGATGCTTCTAATATGTGTATCTATTTTAAACAGCACATACCACCCTATTTTGCAGCTAACCAGCTTAATTATTTGCAACTGTGCCTTGACCTATAAAGTAAAAAAAATATGCAAGAAGAAAGTCAGTACTAGGGTTTTAGGCTTGAGTAAAAGTTACGCTATTCGACGGTACTTCAAACAAATAGCCCTCAAATTCAGTTGACTGCCTGCACATGCATTTTTACCAACCCAACACAGCGACACGAGCCGCTATGCCTATGCTGACGAGACCTTGGCAAGAAGCATTGGCTCTTCGGGTACATGACAAGGCTAGTTCGGGAGATGAGGCTTGAGTAATTGGGGCGGAACAACACCACAAGGAAATTCTTGATGCAGATGTCAGTTCTGCCCTTTATGAAAAAGAAAAGGTGTAGACAAGTTTTCATTTCATAAGTGTTTTTACTCTGCTGAGAGGTCAGTCGAAGGATCAATCAATAAAAGAGAAAGTGAAAGGAGACTTCAATCAAGCAAAATAAATTTGTCAATGTCGTTGGTTTGAAGTTAAATTCTTAAAGTTTTTCTGAGTAGTGCACCTTTAAAGGATATGTTGTAAAAATATCAGTTTGCACAGCTGTACTGGAATAGTGTTTTTACAAAAGAACAAATTCAGGTCCTAAGTTGGCTATGGCTATGCTTTCAGCAGGGCCGGATTTTTAAATAGGCTAAGTAGGCTGTAGCCTAGAGCGGCGAATTTTTTGGGGCGGCAAATTTTACGTCCCATTAAAGCGGCATTCGGCATAAAAAAAATTATTATAAAGATACGAATATTTTTTAAGAAAGAAAACAAATAATTTACATTAATGCGTAAACCGTAAACGTATATATAGTACTAATATTTCGTAGCAAACATGTTCGCCGCGAGGGCAACGATATTTCGCTTTCAATTTAGTGTGTAAAGGTACATAGATGATTCTAATATGTGTATATATTTTAAACAGCACATACCACCCTATTTTGCAGCTAACCAGCTACCTTACCGAAGGGCGGAGAATATATTGTGACAGGGGCGGCAAATCAATCGTAGCCTATAGACGGCAAATCTTTAAATCCGGTCCTGCTTTCATGATTTCTAGCAGAACAACGTACCATGCACTTGATTACTTTTTATTTAGATTTCACAGAGCAAAAAAATAATCTGATAAAAATTAGAATTTAAATCAAACATTAGCAAAGAAGCATCACAACCCGTTCCCTTGTCATAAAAAAATTAACTACTTTCGCTTGTGTCACAAGTTGAGTATTTAAGTAATATTATTCCTCGCAAAGCAGGTTAAAGCAATACCACAGCAATACAATCCAGGAGAAAACAAATCAGCATTCACCAATACAATCGAAAACGCAATAATTCATTAGGGTTAATCGAGTTCAATGGGTCTGCGAACTTAATCAGCATGATAACAGATTTTCTGTTTTTCATTCCATCGGCACAAAATTAGTTTTTTTTTAAGTTTCTGTTCAGCCCACCATAGTCACATTATCATATTTGCGGTAGGTCATGGGATTCATTTTTTACTTCCGGATGGCATATCCTCTTTACTCGATGAACTTTTTTTCGAACGTTTTTTAGTTTTGTTATTCAATCAACAACTCTTCGTTCCGCTTTTTATTTTTTAAACTCCTCTCTCATTCGCTTAATTATATTTGAACAGCTTAACCTGGAAGAGAGTTGGGTTGAAAGGGTTGTAAGGGACATTTGACGGATTTTGAGAAGAATGGGTTTGGTTAGGTTAGTTTTGAATTATCGTCGCACTAGAGCTACACGAGGGCCATTGGCGACGGGCGTCGTATTTTTAGAACCACAATCAAGTGACGAGCCGACACCTGAATAGGCACCCAACGCAACCGTTAAGGGCGACATCGTACGTAGCGTTAGGATTTTCAAGGATATTTAACGTGCACTCCCTTCACACGGGGTATTATTCGTCGGACATTTTTGGCTGCACGGGCCGTTTATAGGTCGGCAGTTATTTTGGCGATGCCCGGGACGTTTCGCATGCTAGGCGAGTGCCTAACCGACTGGGCTCCCCAGCCCCGGAAAAGGGAAGCAAGTATAATTGAGGATTTTCGCGAAAAAAGAAATGATTTTTTTTATGGTTTGTGTTTTTTTCTTGAAAGGGTGGATTATCTATGTTTTTACCTTAAACATATTTCACGATATCAATTCCATACATGGTCCATGCACTTTTTATTTGAATGGACAGTATTTTTTTAAAATTTTACTTATAAAGTTAAGAAAATACTTAGTGTCCATTCCATTAACATTCCACGTTGTTAAAACTTTTCTTGCAAACAATTACATAGTCATGGTACTGCATACTGACTAATGTTTTACTGAGTGTTGACTGACTTCTCTTTTTGTTAATTACTTGATAAAATGTTAAGGACGAAATAGTACTTTATAGCCCTCCGTCCTACTAGGAATCCTTATTTTGTGAAACAATTCATGTACTGGTCCACTGTTAGTTTAAAGCTTTGTGCTTGGTTTCACCAAAATAATGGTTCTTAGTAGCGGTAACTGTTATTGATGAAATGTTTCACTGGCGTTTGACTGAACCCTTTCTCAGTTTTTGTTTCTAAAACTTGAAAAATGGTTCAACCGGATACTGAAAATATGATGAAGCATTTATAAGCACGCATCCGTCGCTACTAGGAATCCTTTTTTGTGAAACCAAGCATACATTTTTTTAATGGTGAAACGTTTCACCACAAAGCCGTTGCAGCTACAAGGAACCATATATTTGATGAAACCAAGCGTTTTTGAAGCGTTTGATGAACCAATTTTAGAACCAATTTTCAAACCAAGCGTTTGATGAAACCAATTAATTAAATATAATAATTCTTGCTTTTCTTTGCTTTTATACCATTTTTACAAGACAATTTACTCAAGAAAATAAATTTTCACGATCCTTTTTTTTTTCAATTTTAACGTAGTTTTTCTAAAAACGAACCATGATATGTTTAATTCTTTTTTGAAAAATGAAAGTTAAATCTTTGTCAAACAACTGAAAGACCTGTTGCGGCATTAACGGATTGTAATAAAATGGTGATTGAAATGGGAGTTTTTTTTTCCTTCTCTTTTTGAAATAACAATGAAGGATTCGTGACTTTTGAAAGTGTCGTGGCATTAAAATAATGAAACAAGTGGGTATAGATCTTTTAAATTAATTGTTGCGTTTTTTTTTTCTCTCTTTAGGTTATATATTTGTGTGGGAAGTTATGAACATGTTATTATAAAGTTTTCCTTTTGGCAATTTCATTTGAAGTCTAAATTATGGTTTATATCATTAATAATAATAAAAAAAAGATTTTTTAGATTTTATGATTACAATGCGAGTTTCGATGAAGGACTTACCTTTTTATATAATTCTAAAAAGTAACTTTGACTCAAGCTTCTCCAAGCTAATAACTTCTCATTGAATACAATTTTTAAAAATGTGCTTTTCTTTTTCAATTAGGGGCAATTCTGCATTTACCTATGAATAAATATACCGGGGGGTTATAAAATAACGCTCGCTATTCGGAGAGGTCTGTAGCTTGAATGAATAATCCGAATGCAACAAACTTCGAGACAGTTACTAATCAAGAAGGGGGGGAAAAGAATGGAATCATAAAAAAAGCACCCTCGTCTCCTGACCAGGGTTCTAAATTACGAGGCGTAATTGGCTGTGTTAAAGCTCCTAAAGAAGGCTAGAAATAGGCAGCCGGGATCGATTAATTAAATTATCAAGAATTACTCCCAAGTTACAATATTGTGTTTGCATTGGCAGCGCCATCTGTCGGTGATTATTGTAACTATTTCTTTTTAATGTAATGTAATCGATTCCGGCTGCCTATTTCTAGCCTCCTTTAGGAGCTTTAACACAGCCAATTACGCCTCGTAATTTAGAACCCTGGTCAAGAGACGAGGGTGTTCTTTTATGATTCCATTCTTTCCCCCCCCCTTCTTGATTAGTAAGTGTCTCGAAGTTTGTTGCATTCGGATTATTCATTCAAGTTACAGACCTCTCCGAACAGCGAGCGTTATTTTATAACCACCCTGTATATTCAAGAAGAAAGTAAGTTCGTCTTTTATGGTTGGGCCAAAATTACCCTCCATAGCCCAAAGTTACCACAATCGACGGATGATAAATATTCGTTATACTTGTTCCAAAACAAAATAATCTACAGATAATTTTGTAACAAATGAACGATATCGTACGCGTGGGAACCGAATAATCGTAAGAGGTACACTCTTAAAACAAACGACTGAGTCTGAGTTAATTTCCACTCCTTTCCGGTGCCGAAAATGCACTTCCCCTATAGGAGTGGATTTCACTCTTTTGTTTTAAGAGTGTAATTAGTAATTTAATATTAATGAAGTGTAAAGTATAACATAATAGTTTTGTGGTGGTTCACCACACACGCAACCTCATTATTCCATCAACAACTAGGTGGCGCTGATTTACCATCTCGTTCCTACCACTATTCTTGATTATAACGTTTATAGTATTATATAAGCCGAGGTAACTCATCTCCACCTTGAGGATCCTTTTGGTAGACTGTGGGTTACTGAGGCCGCTACAGTTTCTGATACTATTTTAAAGTCTCTCCGACTTCGAAGTTAAAGTAAAAATCAACCTGAGAAATGGTTCAATCGAATACCGAAAATACGGTGAAACCTTTCACCACACAGCCGTTGCAGCTACCAGGAATAATATTTTTAGTGAAAACAAGTGACAAATTTGAAACAGTGCCGTTTTCTAGAAATTTGTCATCCACATACCACCCGGGCAAGTTTAACCACTGCCTTCTCTATTGACACTGCCTGTCCGACTTTCGCTCTTCCCCTGTTACGACAAGATGACGATAGTACACCAATCCGCCACTACGAGCGCTCGCAACGTATAATCAATCTCGCTCTCTCGCTATAGTACAACTGTGAGGAAATCTTTTCGCGTTTAAATTATTCAAATTAGTGTGTCAATAGATTAATCACTTAAAAATTATATGCTTATGATCCAAAAAAAAATCATAATTTTATATTTTGTAGGAGTTTTAAGTGCAAAATATAAAAGTTCTAGTTATATATCTCTTTATATCTGTAAAAGGATGGTAATAGTTATTTTGCATAGATTATAAAAATATTTTATTCAATCATTCTGCTCAACACCAGTAATTTTGTAAGAAGTACCTTGAATTTGCAATAATATTTTTAATATATTTCTTTAAAAATTAAAAGAAAAAATTGTAAATGTGTTGGAGTTGCAACTGTATTTCCTTAACTAGTTCTCAAGCTTTATTTTGATAAGATAAATATTTCAAAGGTGTTGTTTGAAGTTAAAGAGACAGTTTACAATTAACAATTTATTAGAAATATACAATTATTAAGAAAACAACAAGTACAATTTATAAGAAATAATAAAATAAAAATCATATGAGTTCCATGATAAGATATATATAAGTTCCATAAATAAGATAAAAAAGGTATAGTAAAATAGTTAGAAAACTGAAAAAGTTGGTAATGCCTATTTTCCTTATTTGTACAAATATTATGAAAGATCTCTGAAAAAGAGAAGAAAATAGACAAAAATCATTTTTCACAGCGAAATGTAATTTGTGTTGTTCTTATTTTGTAATAAAATAAGAATAACATATAATGGAATTTAAAAAGCTAAAAGCAAACACATTTTAAGCTTTAAGGGAAATGTTTCTTCGGGCATATTCATATCCTTTAGTCGAAGAAGCCCTCCACAACAGACTTTGGCGAATTGTGGTCTCTGAGTAGGTTGGATGTTTCTTACCAAAGTTTTTTAACAAGTCCACTACAAATGAAGCTGAAGGCTCATTATCTCGTTTAGAATTCAATACTTTGATGAAAGATGTTAATAAAGGATTGTCCAAATACTCATTTAGTAAAGTTATAGTTTGGTCATACTTGACTTGCAACTGTTGCAGCTTTTTCAAATATTTTTTAGTTTGAACTTTAGAAGCATTTAGTTTTTTGTTTCTTTCCTTGGCTATAAAATCGACTTGAGCTTCTGCATCTTTAGTTTTTTCTTCTATCAATGAAAACTCACAGTTCTGTTCGTTTGATTGCGCCTTTAATTTCGGAAGTTGTTCACTTTCAATACAGTTTCGTTTTTCCAACACAGCTGTTGATCGCAACTTTTTAGATGGAGGCTGTAAATAGTTCGGATATTCCGGAAAAACACTTGGTACGGCATTTTTCAAAAGTCGTTTAAACTTCGTAGTGTAACTAATATCAGAATCCAAGAAGTGTTTAGTGCAGATACGAGAGTAGTTATAGGTAAAGTTCAGTGTCCAGTTCTTCCTCGAAATGACTTTCAGCCACTTACTTCTTAGCTCTTCGTTCGCTGGAATTCCGTGGAATGAAATGCTGCAAACTTCGAATTACACTTCGGAACACAACAATATGCCATTATAAACAATTTCAGTTGGTTTTAAAGTCGTAAAAATAAGTTTAAATCGGACGTTGAAAATTCTATTGCGTTGTAATCAAAGGAATGTAAACAAACAGCTACTATACGCTAGCAGCGCTCCCTACTGGCGATTCTTGTCCTTACGCAAATACAGCTTTTTTTAAGAACGGACAGGCAGTTATCATAGAGAAGGCAGTGGTTTAACGACCGTTTTAGCAGGTCATAGAAAAACATCGGTGTCGCTTTCTCTGCATGCAAATATTTTTTTTCCTTCCAAGGAAATATCTAAATACGGTTTGACGACGGACGGACGCAAAAAATTCCTTTCCGGAACTTGACACTCCGTCCAAGATATGGAAACACGTGTTGACATTTCTCGACCCCCTACTGGAGAAATGAAGAATAAGTAATTTTCACAAAGTCTTTTCGGGAACAGATATTCCGGTATAAAATTGGTTAATTGACTTATCTTCAACAAGGAATGACGGAAAGTTTCAATAGCTTACAAGAAAAACCCGAAACGTAATTTTCGATTCACGAACACATTTATTTTCTTCAAAAACAACAGTGATGCCAACTCTAAAAACACAATTACAACAAATACGTTTTGCTCCTGAACATGAGCTACGAGACTAGACAGAGCACCGGTGGGACAAAACATGAGCACTGGGAAATTATTTAAAAGTAACTAAAAAACGATTAAGTTTCAACACAAGGCGACAGTAATCGAGGATCGGTGGCCGTGTTTATTTCTGAATACTCAGAGGAGCTTATTACTTTCAATTACAAATATAAGGCAATGCAAGTATGGCGATGAGGTCAAAAATTCAAAAAGCAGATTTTGTGTATGCTGATTCTAAAAAACTGGTTTTTAAACATTGTTCTGTCTGTCAGCTAAAACTAAAAGAGCTATGGACTTCAATTTTGTACACGAGCTCCTATCGGACGTCATAATAAGGTTTTTCAAAATAAGGTGTTTAATAAAATCGCGCAATCGAAAATGGTTAAATTCATATAACTTTTTGGGATTTAAAGTATTGGAACCTTATAGGGCATATATAAATACCTTTATATTGTTGTGGTTTTGCTTTAAACTGGCATCGCCCAAATAACTGCCGACCTATAAACGGCCCGTGCAGCCCAAAATGTCCGACGAATAATACCCCGTGTAAGGGAGTGCACGTTAAAAATCCTTCAAAGTCCTAACGCTGCGTACGATGTCGCCCTTAACGGTTGCGTTGGGTGCCAATTCAGGTGTCGGCTCGTCACTTGACTGAGGTTCTAAAATACGACGCCCGTCGCCAATAGCCCTCGTGTAGCTCTAGTGCGACGATAATTCAAAACCTAACCTAACCTTTGCTTTAAACTGTTTTGTATTGATCTATTGATGAGTAATTGAAAGTCGTGTAGTGTTACACAAACCCAGTTTTTCTTTTTTAATAATATAAATTCGCTACATCAATGTAATTAATTATAATAATCAATGTAACATCAACAGCAATCTAACTAATCTTAACTCAGAGGCAGGCGAATTATTATTAACGACAAGGGCAGATTTCAAGAGATTTGTCATCCAAATACCACCCAGGCTCGGTTAACGACCGTTTCACCATGGCCTAAAATAACAACTGTGTGCATGCGAATATTTGTTTACGGAAAAAAAATTCCGTTCCGGAACTTGACACTCCGTCCCAGATATGAAAGCACGGGTTGACATTTCTCGAGTCTCGACCCCCTGCAGTAGAGATGAGTCATCGAGGATTTGTGGCCGTGTTTATTTCTGAATATTCAGAGAGGCTGTGTTCGGGCGAGGTTTAAAGAGAAGAAAACTTGACGTTGGTGTGATGCCGGGTCAGGTCAATGTGTGCTTCGAAAATAAGATCGCATTCATTCGATGGTATTGAAAGGCTTTACTTAAAAAGTTCAATAAGGGATAAATTACTGTATTGCCATTTTAAAGTTACTGAGTTGAGTTTATTTACAGTCCCTGGACAAATTATTAGACGCACTGCAAGATTTCATGTATCAATCAATAATGAACAAAATACTTTTAGAAGGATTTTTGTGTTCCTAAACTTAAGCTATTGAATAGAAAATACTATCTGCTATACTTAATACGTATATCGATATCTTTTTTAATGATATGGCATTCTTTGGTATGTTTTCATCATTATGAAATCATCATTACTGAAAAAAAATGCAGTGCGTCTAATAATTTGTCCAGGGACTGTATCGTCGCACTATAGATACACGAGGGCTATTGGCGACGAACATCGTGGTTTAGAACCACAGTCAAGTGACGAGTCGACACTTGAGTAGGCCGCCAACGCAACTTTTAGGACATCGTAAGCGGCGTCGGGGGAGCATATTTAACATGCACTCCCTCTACAGGGAGTATTATTATTCGTCAGACCTTTTGGCCGTTTTTGGCGACGCCCGGGCCCGAACCTGAGGCCTTTCGCATGCTAGCCTTACCGACCGGTAGGTGTGGTTCTAAATTAAGATTGCAATAATTGTATGGTATTAAAAAGTTATCAATAGCTGATTTGTTACTGTATTATACTTCTAATGGTACTGAAATAATGCGTATTTAAAATGTTCCTTAAACCACAGTCGAGTAATCACCTGATGCATTCTAAAGTTTCATCTTTTTCTGTAATACTACCTCTTAAAGAGGTTAATAAGCGATTATTTCTCCTTGCGAAAATGCACCTATAACAAACACGACTAACCTCTGATATTAATAAACATAGTTCTATTGCGACCAACACTACAAAATTACATAAACCTTATATCTATTCTCCGGCTTTTTAATTCCATTATTTCAACAAGTCTCTTAAAATGAATACCCCCGAAAAAAATACACTTAACGTTAGAAATGTACAAACTCAGATTTCTCCACAGATTGATACCAAAAAAAGTAATCTTGTTGACCCCCTAAAGAGACGCCATTGAGAACAAGTTTTCGAAGAAACCGCTTTAAACTGTTAACGAGTTTAATAAAATGATTCCATGACCTTAAAGAAAGCCCGAAATGGTTTGAAATAGTTAAAAATATGGTGAATTTCCGTATAAAAGTAAAGGTGTCTTTTGGGCAGAATTTAAATTCTTACCTGTTGTACATGACATGCATGCTCGGGATGGAACTTTTCCCTTGTTGCATCATGGTGAGCTTGGCAGATGTCGCTAATCGATGACCTGAAAAAGAGAATTGAAATGAATAAAATATTTATCATTTTGTCACCAAACTCCGAAAAAGTTACAAAAACACTTTATTTACCAGATCAAATAAAGATATGCTTAGCAGATCTGCCAACTGTGGATCTAGTGCGAAGTTTTTTCAACCAACCTGCCAACTCCCTGGTTTTAACTTGGTAATAACCATTTTCGGGCCGACCGACGGCGCAACGGTTAGGGAGCTAGCCTTTGGAGCATGGGTTCGGGTTCGAATCTCGGTAAGGCATGGATGTTTGTGTTTGTCGAGTATATGCGGAGTACGTGCTCGTTAAATCTGTTGGATTCTGTGGGCGGTCATTGCGCAGTTTACCACGGGTAAAGTTCCCTGGAGACTATTTCCCTCCCCTTCAGGGACATGTCTAAATTGTGGAGGTGGCGATAGATGGCAGCATCTGTCATATGTGTGTATGTCGTGTCCGTCCTTCTTGACGAAGGTTTATAAGCGGGTCTTTGTGACCAAGCACACAAGCCTGAAAATATGTCTACCAACCAACCATTTTTCGGATTTAGGGCTCCAACAGACAGTTTATATGTTCCTCTTTTCGATAATCCGGCGATTGCTACAAATCACACGGAAATTCAGAAAATTTGAAAAAATACGGTGTTTCCGGTTTAAACCCGGAGAGTTAGCAGGTCT
Organism: Oedothorax gibbosus; assembly: GCA_019343175.1. Classification (NCBI taxonomy): domain Eukaryota; kingdom Metazoa; phylum Arthropoda; class Arachnida; order Araneae; family Linyphiidae; genus Oedothorax; species Oedothorax gibbosus. The sequence goes on from JAFNEN010000255.1 coordinate 52,643, forward strand.
GCATTGTAGCATCGGTACTGCTAGCGTATAATGGCCGGTCTCGATTTGGCGACTTTCCTTTTGAAGCCAATTAGCAAAAACGTACTTAATTTAGTAAACATTCCAGTTCATCTCAATAGATGTTTAGATCAATCTTGTTGCTATAGCAACCCCGTGTTAACTTTTTTACGAACCCCAAAGTCTCCAAATAGCATTCCGGCCATAATACTGTTCCGTAGCATCAAACTGAAGATTTTGTGAAAAAGTCACAAAAACAATCCGATCGTCAACTAAACCACATCAAGATATGTTTAGAACCATGAATCATCAATTGGTCTGGTCTAGAATCATCAATTTCCCACAAAACGGGATTGCTATTTTTATTCAATAATGAACTGTATTCCTTCAAAATACAACACACATTAATGGAAAGGTCATATAAAGTGTGATTGAAACAAATATCTCTATTAATACCTTCTTAAAATTCATTTATTCCAGATAAATTTGTTTTGATTGATGTAATGACATATATAATTGAAAACAAAATGCTAATCACGTAGTTTTTAAAGATTACAAGATAAGTTTATATGGGTGTGTTTCCTACAGAAGTACATCCAAAATAAGAAATGTAGTTTCGAAGCAATGTCTGAAAAAGTAAGCATTTGTTTCTCAGTTTTGAATTTCAAAGTATTTTCTAACATAATTATATGTCGTATTTCTGACTTAGACTCGCTTAAAAAGAATACGAAATTGTTGTAAAGCAAGGCAGTTGTAAAAGTGACTTGTGTTTATTTTTAAATAACGATTTTTAAAACATCAAAATATACTTTTTGTGGGAAATTTTTATTGCGTTGCTGATTTGTTTTTTTAAAACCAGTGCTCATCTTTTCAATTTTTTTTTTCAGCTTTGAAATTTGCAATAATTATATCAAAATATCTAAAATTTGTTTTAAATAGTTGCTGTTTAGCGTATTTTCCAATACATGGTGAAACGAATAAACAATTGTAAACATGTTTAAAATTTTAATGCAGCAATTTTGTTAAACACATTTATTTACTTTTTTTATTAAACACTTATAACTGTCATTTATATAAGAATTACAAGAAAGTTAAATTATTTTTACAAATTAAAACCCTATACTTTGTTTAATTCCTTAACACACAAGAGCTATTGAATATCTATAATAATAAAAGAAAGAGTCTGTGTGTCTATGTCTGTGAATTGTAAAAGACCTACTTATACTGCCCTCAGAAATTCGAAATTTTTAAGATAGATTCCCTTTAATACCAACGTGTGCACTTGAGGCCTAGTTTTTTCATATTTGTTCCATTTTTAGAGAAAATTCTAATTTTCTGAAAAAAATACACCACTTTCGATCAAATACGATCATTTTTTCCCTTTCGTGTTGCCATTCGACAGAAGAAATTAAAATGAACACAAAAATTAATTAAAATTAAAATTGCTTTTATTTTCTTGCCATAACCTTCAGAAACTAAACTATATTAATTTGAAAAATAATTGAACGTGCCAATGAGCTCAATGTTTTTTTTTTATTTTTAAAAAACCCAGAATGGAGGTTTTGACGTGAAATAACATTGTTATACAATTATGGTTAATTTTGAATTTATCAGGAAAATTGCGATGACAGTAAGGTCATATTGAGGAAGATTTTTGTGATATGAGGATGTGCATTTTATAGTGATGTATTTTTATTTTGGAATTTTAAAGCAATATAAGTAACAGGATTTTATTCTTTATAATGAACGGGAACAAAGGTAAAGTTTATTATCCTATAGCAAATTAAATGACACATATACTTGGATCGATTTGATATTCTTTTAGTCCGTGCGAAGAACGGGTATAAATTAGCTAGTTGAATATAAGACAATATTTGAAAAAGAGAAAACCAGTATATTTTGTTATTGTAAATAGGATTATTATGCCGCAATGTGCATAATAATTATGAATGTAAATAGGATTTACGTGTAACTACTAATTTTGTAATTTTTTCATAAATATACTTGCAAATTATTGTCAGTAACATGAAAAAAGTGATTTTAAAATAACTTCTACGACATTAAATTGGACCCCGTTGTTTGGGTGTAGAGCTTGTTACTTGTCGTTAAATTCAAGATAACATATCTACACTGTTAAAAATTAGGCACTATTTGTTTCACCAAAAATATGGTTCCTAGTAGCTGCAACGGCTGTGTGGTGAAACGTTAAACCATATTTTTGGTATTCGGTTGAACCATTTCTCAGGTTTTTGTTTCCAAATCCAGAAAAATGGTTCAACCAAACACCGAAAAAAAAGGTGAAACATTTCACCACACAGCCGTTGCAGCTACTAGTAACCAATATCATGGTGAAACCAAGCACAATTTTTTTTAACAGTGTAACAATAACAGAGAATAACGGTTTTCCAAAAGAATACCTTCAACAACTCATCACCAAGTCACATGCACGTGTTTACGACTCCAAGGAAAAAAAAAGTCATCTCCGCGGGAAGCCTTATTTTTCATGTCTTGTCGAAAAGGCACCATATATCGGATTTCGCAAGGTTTCTGTGAAATCACTTTTTCCTTTTAAAACACATGAAAAAAAAGTCACCAGGAATGGGGTCAGGAGCGTCGGGTACTTGTTCATCTGGTCAGAATCTTCAAGGATGACAAGGGAGTAGGGAGGATTATTTTTTTTTGTGTGAGGTGACACTGGAGCGAAAGCTAACATGCTTCCTGAATACGAATGTCGCAGCATGACTGGATGCGAGTCTTCCGCAGTTGGTAAATCACACACCATTGGAGAAAAAAAAATACATTGATGCACTGAGCAATGTTGACGTCTGGTAAATATGAAGACATTTATTGGTGAATGTGGATATTTAAGTAAGCGCGCGATGTACATATCATAAACAGGGCCAAGGATCATGAACCGATCAAGACTTCAGTGCAAGGGAAGTCTGGCCTACACCTCTCCCCCCCCCCACACACCATTACAGCATCCCTCCGGCTAATACATGGGTAACTAATGGGCCAACCATTGAGCTAGAAGGAAAACTGGAGTGAGGTGTCAGCGAGCCGAAAACCCACTGGAGTGAGGTGTCAGACCCTTTTGAGCGAACAGGGCAGAAAAGGACTATTTTCCCTACACTTGTATGAGACCCCTCTATCATATTGACTTGGGCTCATAAATATAATTAAAAATTAAATTAAAAATTAAAATAAAAAAAATTAAAAAATAATTAATCTATAATAATAAAAGAAAGAGTCTGTCTGTGTGTCTGTTTTCGGATCGTAAAAGACCTACTTATACTGCCCTCAGAAATTCGAAATTTTTAAGATAGATTCCCTTTAATACCAACGTGTGCACCTGAGGCTTAGTTTTTTCATATTTGTTCCATTTTTAGAGAAATTCGAATTTTCTTAAAAAAATACACCACTTTCGCTCAAATCCGATCATTTTTTCTCTTTCCTGATGCCATCGGCTGAAAAAATTAAATAACACTTTTAACGAAAACATTTAAAATTTAAAATGTTTATTTTATTCTTTTGCCATTACTTTCAGAAACTAAATTCATTATTTGAAAAATAATTGACATGTTTCAAGTGACGTAATTCCGGCAGTCTTCCTTCCCGGATTTTATTGTAGGTTTATTTGATGATTTTTTCATTGGGGGGGGGGGGATTTTTCTGTTGACTGCATGTATGCATATTTAAGCAATAAATGTATAGTTAAGCTATTACTGAATCATGATGGTTAATAAAGGCCATCACACTAGAGCTATCAGTGGTGGCGCTAGGAATTGCCCGACGGGTGGGCTGGCGTACCCCGACGGGGGGGCTTCGGTATAATTTAAAAAATAGTTTTTTTTAACATATTCATTCTCGAATTGGTCCAATATAACCAACAATCAACATAAAACCGTGAACACTTCGCAAGGTTATTATTAATATTCAAAAATGAAACAAAAACGCAATTAATCAAAAAATTTAGAAATCGATTAATAGTTTTGTTCAATTATAAAATTCTATTTCAAACTTTTTTAAAGCTAAACGCGCTACTATACAGATTTCTTTTTACACTCGATTCAAATCCTCAAAAATTTCCATAAAACAAACAGTAGGATGCCTTGCCAAATGATTTTTAGGGATGCACATTTTGACAAAAGGGGTACAAACATGGCTTAAACTCTGAAAGTTTTCCAATGGGCTAAAAACATCTAATTTTACATGTTTTTAGAAGTATGAAACCCTATTTTTCTTATTTAAACTAATTTAGGCTAAAATTACAACATTTTTTTAGCTCTAAGTATTCCCTACGTGTTGGTAAATTCAGCTAGTGTTGATTCCTCTACAAAACTGTACAGGTATTGGACGACAAAATCGAGGTGACCCTAGTCTAGGATTCTTACAGATTATATTTTTTTGCATCATTATCTCCAAAATACCGTGGTAGTGGTACACATGGAATGAGAACTATTAGAATCAGTGGCGTAGCCAGGATTGTTCAAAGGGGGGGGGGGGTACAAAATTTTGAAGTTGCCGATTAGAATATACATATTTTGTATTTAAAAAAAACGTACAAAATTTGAAAACAATTTTGAAAACAACATTTTAAGAGATTTCAAACTGCGTTGCATTTTTTACGTGCCGAGACGAGCACAAACAACAAATTTGCTGCTATTTAATTTTAACACAAAAAAATATCAATAATCGGGGAAATCATTCTTTTAAAATTAAAATATATATATTAAAATACTTCCAAAAAATCCAATAAAATTAATTGAGGTTTAACATACCACAAGTAGTCTGTTCTTTTACATTCTTATTTCTTACAAAAAAGCAAATCTTTTAAAAGTGCACTAAGTAAATCCGTTCTGAAGAAAACACTTAGTGGTAATGAACCTTCCTACGAAGGTCAACTATGCACCCCACGACAAGTTCCCCGAGGCCATAAATTTGTCAGCAGTGGTGACATATGATACTAGCTGGAAACTCAAAAGAACGTCCTTTTTTTGTTTTTGTTTTTCTCAGCTTTTAGAGAGCAGCTACACCCCACTGTTTGGGGTGGTGGGACGATAAAAGAGAAATTACATTTCGCCGCTTAGTGGTATGCACTCAAGGTCAATGAAGAAGGGTACGAACCACGACTGAGACGACAGTTGTGGAAAATGCGAAACAGTGTTGAATTTTGAAACGGTTAAAAGGTTTTTTTTCAGACTCAAATTTTTCCGATATCATAAGTTAGTTTTACCCCGACGAAATTCAAAATTTCCCCGACGGGGGGGGCTAGCCTTGCCCGACAGGGGGCTTGAGCCCCCCTAGCCCCTCTGCTGCCGCCGCCCCTGAGAGCTATTAGTGTTTTTGTCTTTATTTTTTCGCCAAATACGTTGCCAAGTTCGCCAAATTATTACTAAAATTCGCCAAATAGGCAATTTCTTTTATAAATAATTTATAAGCTGGTCGGTTGTTCGAAGGTCAATGTGTTAGAGCTGTATAATGGGTGTGGGTAGCTATATCTATTTTCTCGCCAAATTATCTCCCAAAACGCGCCAAATGAGCTTAAAGGTTTTATGTATTTATGAGGGAATTGTGATGACATTTATGAGTGCATTTTATAGCGTATTTTTCATTTTGGAATTTTAAGGCAATGAAACGGGATTTTATAATTATAACGAGCGGAAACAATAATAAGTTTATGATCCTATAACAGGTTATATGGTACACATATTTGGAATCTATTTGATATTTTTTTATTCCGTGCGAAGAACGGGTATAAATTTGCTAGTTATTAATAATTAAAAAATTAATTAAAAATTAATTTTAAATAAATATATTTTAAAATGTTTAGTTCGAAAGAAATTAACTTTCTTTAACTTTAAATTCCAACTTTTCTAAGAAATAGCCATGTAGTCACTTACTAAGAACCAGCGAAGACGAACCCAATAGCGAAATAGGCAAGTTTCTAGGTTTTCTGCCCGGTTCGTTTCTGCTGCAGTGCCGTGTATTTCTCCGCGTTTCGTTTTTGAACCGGATCGTTTGCTGCCCTGTTCAGTGAATCGCACACCTCACTCCACGTTTCTTCTAGCTCAATGGGGCCAACAGACTTATGACAACTAACTTTTATCAAACTAAAAGTTACATTTATCATACATTAACCAAGGCAATGGAAATTTTCTTGTCGTAATAAATTGCTGTCCATTGTTAATCCAATATAGGAAAGTAATAGGTGATAGTACAGGAGCACGGTTGTTTAGAAGTGAGGTGTGCGATTCACTGAACAGGGCAGCAAAACGATCCGGTTCAAAAACGAAACGCGGAGAAATACACGGCACTGCAGCAGAAACGACCCCCCCCCCCCCCCCGGGCAGAAAACCTAGAAACTTGCCTATTTCGCTATTGGGTTCGTCTTCGCTGGTTCTTAGTAAGTGACTACATGGCTATTTCTTAGAAAAGTTGGAATTTAAAGTTAAAGAAAGTTAATTTCTTTCGAACTAAACATTTTAAAATATATTTATTTAAAATTAATTTTTAATTTAATTTTTAATTAATTATTTTTAATTAATAATAATTATTTTTTAATTATTTTTATTTTAATTTTTAATTTAATTTTTAATTATATTTAGGAGCCCAAGTCAATATGATAGAGGTGTCTCATACAAGTGTAGGGAAAATAGTCCTTTTCTGCCCTGTTCGCTCAAAAGGGTCTGACACCTCACTCCAGTGGGTTTTCGGCTCGCTGACACCTCACTCCAGCGTTTTCCTTCTAGCTCAATGGTTGGCCCATTAGTTACCCATGTATTAGCCGGAGGGATGCTGTAATGGTGTCTGTGGGGGGGGGGGGGTGTTGTTGTCCATTGTTAATCCAATATAGGAAAGTAATAGGTGATAGTACAGGAGCACGGTTGTTTAGAAATGTTTTTTTAAAGGGGCTCTCAAATTGACCTAAAGCGGAAGTCCGGGCTTCTACATATATCCAGTAATAAGTTGGTCGGTGTGTTTATTTGTTCAGAATATCTTCAAGGATGACAGGGAAGTAAATAGCTTTTTTTTTGTGTGACATTAGGGCGAATTCACACGGTGTCTGAACACCAATGTCACTGAAGATTAGCGTCTTAGAATAACATGTCTGGGTCTTCCGCAGTTGGTTAAACTCAAATCATTGGACTAATTATTATTATTATTGTCCATATACGTTTCGTGTAGCCTCGATTACTGGCAACTGCAAACATACACTGCTCAAAACAATTAGGGGAGCACTTTGCGTATTTTTGTTAACCCTCTCAGTCCCAACGTTTTATTTTTTATTTTAAAAATCTTAAATTTGTGGAATAGACTCATTATGTATCCAGAATGATATGGTAAAAAGTTGGAGGGAAAAAATCTTAATTTTTGTAACTAAAATTTAAGGGGGAAACATTGGAATCGTAACTTTTGAATAAATTATAATAATATTTTCAAAAATTTATTTGTTAAAAAAATTAAAATCATTTTTCAATCATCTAAGAATGCTAGCGTGAAGAATTTAAGGTCAATTTATTTCATAAATTTTTTGGCAGAGAATTTTATTTTACCATGTTTTCTATATTTTCATTTAATTAAAACAAACATTATTTAATTCTTCAAATGACATGATTCTTCCATCTGACGATAAATAAGTGCAAGCTCAACTTAATGGGGAAAAATCGCAAGCTGATGATTTCAAATGGAATCATTTGGGGTGAAAGGGTTTAAACCATGAATTCCCCTAATTCTTTTGAGAAGTGTATAAAATACCTTTTAGCGTATTTCTTGAAGAAGATGAAATACAAAAGCGTAGCGTGCCTTGGCGGGGCCCCGTATAAAAATTTGTTTGGGGGCCCTTAGGAAGGGTAAAGATTTCTCACAAAAGAAAAAAAAATTGCGTAAAATTAAAAGAAATATTTATTCATCATAATTATCTATCTGTCACTTTTTCCAAAATTTTTACAAACAATTCAAATTAAATATACACTATCCTTGCCTTTTTTTCGGCAAACTGATTTATTAAATCATTTATAGCTGATGATGACTTTAGTTTTTCTAAAGTTTCTGCCTCTATGCAATAGTGACAGGTCTGACAGGCGTTTCTGTCCCATCGAAGTTCTTAGGTAATTTTTTATCAGTTTTAATTTTGAAAAACTTCTTTCAGCAGTTGCGGTTGTAACTGGAAGGGTCAAGAATAAAAAGCATGCTGTTATTACCTCGGGAAAACTGGATGCAAGCCTATTGAATTTTATCAGCAATAATTCAATGAGTTCCTTAATGGAATGAATTTTTTGAATTTCAGATTTTAAGCATATTTTTAGAGCCTAATTGGTCATAAAGATTAACTGAGATGTCTTTACTGTATTTAGCCGACAGTTTTCCGGAAGCGTTTAATATCTCTTCGTTTGAAGAAGACAGGAGTTTCTCCGGTTGTAATATTTCGAACATACTACTCAGGTCGCAAAGGCTCTGAAATCTTTGTTTAGTTTGAGAAATTAATATATCTAAACAGCAAAAGTATACATTAATTTTGAAATAGGATTCTGGGTCTGAAAATCTCTCATATTGTGAAATTGCTTTTTTGGACTTTTGTCATTTGTGAAATAAAAAAAAAAATGGCAAGTTTTTATTAATTTTTGCCTACGCACGTAGGCGCCCCAGTAGCACGGGGGCCCCGTATAATTGATACGGCAGATACGGCGGTAGCTACGCCTCTGATGAAATATATTTTTTTTTTATATAGAAAAGTTTCAGATTTCTAACAAAAAAAAAGACCTCCATAACACTATTTGATGTGAAACATAGGGCAGTGCAAATCCCTTTTGGTACATGAGTAGCACGTCGCCGATATATTCACGGCGACTGAAATTAAGTCGGACGTTAGCGATTAAGTTTCGAACTTTTCAAAGAGTCTATAGTAGGGTAGAGAACGACTCGTACTGAGCTGCATCGCAGCCATGTCACTACGGAGCCCGAATAGAGTGGCAAAAGTGCTAGTTAATTTAGAATTTTGATACTGAGAAAGGAAGTACACCCAGGGCAGAGGCGGGAATCGAGCCCGCACCTGTTACATCGCGCGGACTGCTAGCGTTATGGCCTGCGATTCAAACCACTCGGTCATCGGGCCCCACACGCCACCCTATATTGTCTCCGTGTTGGTCCATGGTGCTGTTGCCAGGTTCAGTCTCTACCCTACTATAGAACTCTTTGACTTTTTCTTTTATAAAAGCCGACAATCCGAACCGGACGGATAGCGTGACGTCACGAAGAGCTTTAGTGGCCACAAATTTGCGTAGGCTGTGGTTCAGCCCCAGGACCTTATCTTGGAAAACTGCAACTATAGGCACAACAAAAATTTTGGGGGCGGCCCTTTATGAAAAATTTAGTGTCTGATTGCCCTTAATGATGATGATAGTTGGGCAATTTATCATATTTTTACTCGTGTTTTATCGACTTCCTTATAACATCGATCAAACCAATCACTTTAGATCAATGTATGAGTCAAAGTCAAGCTAAAAATAAAGTTGGGTCTCGGAGAATTTTGAAATTTCGGGGGTTCAGGCCCTGTTATCAGCACTGGTTATAAGGTGTTTTTTTCTTTGAGTAGAAGTAAATAAATGAATGATTATATAGTGTTTCAGAATTTGTCATTTATAACCATCTCCATAGATTATTTAAACAAACATTATTTCAGTTAAATAATTTATCTGTCAATGAAAACTTACATCTTAAAAACAGTGTTACTCGTCTGAGTTAATTTCATCTTTCGTCCGAAATGACTCCCTAAGAGTGAATCATCTTTTGCGATGGGTAAGAATAAGAAACAATCCGTCCTACACTTTAAAGAGCGTTTTAATCGTCTGTAAATTTCACCCTTCGGGCGAAATGCACTTCTATAGAGTGAATTCATCTTGTTTTAAGAGTGTCACTTCAGCTAATTTGCTGATCCCTCAGAGGGTTAATACACATTTAAAAACCAAGCTGGATATTTTATTGTGACCTTGCCTTTGCGGGGAACAAACGGGTCTTCCTCCACACTCGTTCGTCATTCTTCCCTTGTATAATTGAGCATAATTTTAGCCCTAAGATGGCTCGACCTCAGAACGATTAGTAATACCGGAGACCTTTAAGGTTCCTCTTAAGGAACAGTTACTGCGTGTAGTGTTATCTTCAACAGAAGGTTAGGTTTTAAATGACCGACATTTTATCAGCCTAAGTCATGAGTACAATGTTTTTCATTCCAATAGTTTTCAAATAAACCACGAAATATCTAAAGCTAATAATTATTAATGAAAATTAAAACGCAGCATTACAATATTGTTGGCCTTTAGGAAAAATACGGTATACCCGCTACATCTATAAGTTTCTTGTAGCCGGTCTTTGAAAACTTTTTTCTCTTCTGTTAAAACTATGGAAAAAGCCCGCACACTTTCTAGAGGAAACACCTAAGTGGGGATTTCGACCCAGCGGCAGCCATGTCCGCAAAAGGTTCCAGTCAAAGATTGCTCTGATATAAAAGCTTCTAAAACAACGAAATATCAGTACTGTTTTATCATACCTAAAACTCCTAGAATGGCCCTCGGCGGGAGAAGGGAGTCGGTAATTTACCCCCCCTGAATCTCCTCTAGAAAGTGTGTTGGAGGGCACGGTTTTACTATCACATTACTTAAACACATTAAAAAAAACTAATTTTTATGAAATGTGGAGGGACAATACTTTTAAAATTCAACAGGAATACTTACACTCTTAAAACAAACGAGCGGTTTTAACTCAGTCTGAGTTAATTTCCACTCCTTTCCGTGCCGAAAATGCACTTCTCCTATAGGAGTGAATTTCACTCTTTTTCTGAGTGGGTAAAATAAATAAAAGAAAAGAATCTGCGTCCTACACTCTTAAAACGAGCGGTTTTAACTCAGTCTGAGTTAATTTTCATTCCTTTCCGGTGCCGAAAATGCACTTCTCCTATAGGAGTGAATTTCACTCTTTTGTTTTAAGAGTGTACACTCTTAAAACAAAAGAGTGAAATCCACTCCTATAGGAGAAATGCTTTTTCGGTACCGGAAAGAATTGGATATTAACTCAGACCAGGGATGACATGGTTTTTACCACCCCCGGTAAATGCCATGGTAAAAACCGGTATTTACCGTCCTGGGAAAAATTATGTTTTTCCCACATGGGAAAAACTCAATAATTGAAGCAATTAGTTACTAAATGTTATTAATGGGACTAATTAAAATAATTTTAATAAATATTTAGCATGGCCTTAATATTTTTAAAAATAGACTCATCTTTCTTAGTTATTTTACATTTGTGGTAATATAACAATCATATACTCTTGTTTAATTATTATTTGAGTGTTCTCATCTGTATAAACATAAATAATAGGGTACTTGACTAAATTTTTTTATTGGCTTAAAATTCTTATGCTAAAAATATTAGACCCGTATTTTTTCTTTTTTTTCAAATACCCCATAAAAGGTAGAAAAATGAATTTTAAAATTAGGACGAAAAATCACTCCCGAAAACGCTTCCTGGCTGTCACGTGGTATCTGTGATGTCACTAGTGACTATAAACAAACTTTGAAACACCACATTGGAATCGATTTTAGGAAAATTTGAAATATCCGCTTCTGTAAAAAGCCTTACATTATCTCAATATTTATTATTTCAAGAGTAAATTAGATTAAATCAAGTTTAATCAGAAAACAAAAAACATCACGCCGGTTTGTTTATAGTTACTAGTGACGTCACCCAAAGCGTTGTGTTTGTGATCACGTGATGATCACGTGAAAAAATGCCTTTTTAAAATGATTTTTTTTATGATTTAAAGATTTATTTTGCAAAAAATTATATGCATTTGTTATTTTTAACTTTCAACTATAATTTAAATAATATTGGAAGGTATTTTGGCGATGCAGTCAAGTACCCTATTAGAGTATTGTCTGGGGTAAATATTCATTAAAATATTGTATAGGGTAAATAATTATTGAGTTATGTCTACTAAATCTAGAAAAAAATCAAAGTACTTTACTAGGCTTTGGCAAACTACAATGGCTATATTGGGGATAATAGGGAGCAAAACGCAAAATAGGTTCCATCACCCAGACAGCGACAGAATTGCAATCACAGCCAGAATACAAAAATTAGGATGTAAACAAGAAAGAAAAACTGATGTTTACTTTAAAAAAACCTTTTAATTAAAAGGAATTTCCTAGATAGGTATATCCGAGAAAGAATGGTATTCTCTTGGGTTTTTTTCTAAAAGAAAGATGTTTTTCCTAGTTTTTCCCGGTATTTACCAGTTTTTTCCGCTGGGATGGGAAATATTAGTTTTGGACGGGTAAAACCCAACCCTGACTCAGACTGAATTAAAACCGCTCGTTTTAAGAGTGTAGGGCGTAGATTGTTTTCTTTTATTTCTTTTACCCACTCCGCAAAAAGAGTGAAATCCACTCCTATAAGGGAAGTGCGTTTTCGGCACGGAAAGGAGTGGAAATTAACTCAACCTGAGTTAAGACCGCTCGTTTGTTTTAAGAGTGTATATGAAATACGACAAAAGGCAAAATAAAAGAACATGGCACAGTTCCTTAAACGTTTTTACTAATACGAAAATTAAGAAGGTGCAAGAAAAATCTCTTTATCCAATTCTCACCTGTCCATCAAGAGATGTGATGATGCACCGCACCCTAATATATTCATAATAGCGGATGCGGAAAGATTGGCACATGTCTAGAGTGCCCGCCAGATATGGGAGGATAAGGAATCATCTTTATTTCAGAGCATATCTTCTGACAAACTGTCAACCAAATACCCGAAGTGTTAAAAATGATCGTCACTATTTGAAACATCGTATCGTCATCTTCATTTCAGAGGAGATCTTCCTCCTTTAAGATGACAGTAAACTGTCAACCAAATATCCGAACAGTTTAAAAAGTAATCGACGGTATTCGAAAAGTATATCGCCATCTTTATTTCAGAGAATATCTTCTGACTTACAGTGTAAGATGACAGCAAACTGTCAGCCAAATATCCGAACAGTTTAAAAAGTAATCGACGGTATTCGAAAAGTGTATCGCCATCTTTATTTCAGAGAATATCTTTTGGCTTACAGTAAGATGACAGTAAACTGTCAACTAAATATACGAAGTGTTAAAAATGATCGCCTCTGTTCGAAAAGTATCACCATCAGGAATATTTTGCAACATACATTAATGACAGTAAAACTGTTAATAAAATACACGAAGACGAACAGTTAAAAAAATAACCGAAGCTATTTCGGCTTTAACCGGAAAGTATAGCCATCTTCATTTCGGAGAATATCTTAGTTGAGAGTTTACAGTAAGATGGCAATAAACTCTCAACTAAATATTCAAACAATTAAAAAATATCGACAATATTCGAAGTATCGCCGGAAGTTTCCAATACAATGTTAAAACGGGGTTCTCAAATTGGTACATCTTTGGTTTATAATATACATTGTTCTCAAATTTGAGAACATGCATGTTCCCTTTTTGAGACTGATACAAATTTATATCTCCGACGTGACAGCGAGTGGTTGTTCAGGCCATTTAAAGTTATTAAATTTTAAGATCTAAATTTTTATATTTTAATTCTCTATTTTGAGATTTCAAAGTATTTGTTCTGGATAAAATTTTCTCACAATAAAATGAGAACATCCCGGTACTCATTTTTGAGAGTTTCATTTTTAACAGTGCTTAAGATTTCAACGCATTTTCTTTTGAGAATATTATTATCAGAAAAAAAATAAGAACAACTAAGTACTCCTTTTAGAGAGTTTAATTTTTCACAGTATACCAAAACTCGCTGCAGAGAATATCAAAAATCTTGAATCAGAGCTATTGAATACACTCTTAAAACAAAAGAGTGAAATTCACTCCTATAGGAGAAGTGTATTTTCGGCACCGGAAAGGAGTGGAAATTAACTCAGACTTAGTTAAAACCGCTCGTTTTAAGAGTGTAGGACGCAGATTGTTTTCTTTTATTTCTTTTACCCACTCCGTAAAAGAGTGAAATTCACTCTTATAGGAGAAGTGCATTTTCGGCACCGGAAAGGAGTGGAAATTAACTCAGACTGAGTTAAAACCGCTCGTTTGTTTTAAGAGTGTAAGTATCGAGAATCCTGAACAATCAACTGAACCCTGTGTTAGATGGCGTTGAAGATTAGACAAGAAAAGGTGTTATACTCGCCGCCAACCAAATTAGAACACGTTAGGGATGGCAGTTTTTCAGAAAAACCGGTTTTTCAAATACCGGTTCCATCCCTAAAGTGTAACAAATAAGGGTGACTTATATATATAACTTTAGTGTGGGCAGGTAAACTGCAGTAACCACAACAATGAATTGGCACCCTTTCGCTCTAAAATAATAATCGATCTTTCGGTATACTTTCCGATAGGTTAGAATTATTGAGTGCATACAACAATAGTCAAAGTCATTGGTATAGATACTGCAGTTTACCTACCCACCGCAAACTAGTGATGTAGGCCGCGGTCTAGGGGTTATTTGGGGGAGGAGAGGTTTGGTGAATTTTCAGTAGTTGAAACTTATAAAATTGGTGAAAAAATCAAAAATGCCTCAAATACTTTTTTTATCGACAAAGAATAAAAATGGGGAACCGAAATCCTTTACAGGACTAGGAAAAGAAGAATCTAGATAATGGGCGATGGCGTTTACCAGATGAATATTTCTGACGATTATTTTCCATTAACATTAACTACCCTATCACTCTTATAAAGCTTAGAGCATTTGCAGCTGATAGGCTCCTATCATAATTTGTATAACATTCATTTCGCAGAAATAATGACTGACAATTTTTTGTAAACACTGAAAATTTTGATTAATATTGAAACTTAATACATCATTGTCTAAACATTTTTGACATTCTCTTTCACTCAATGAAACTCCATTATATAATTATTTACCAAAAACTACTTATTTCATTTCATAAAAAGGCATAATTTAAAATAAAATCTGCATTAATTATCCATTGTCTAACGATCAACTTATAAGACAACATTTATTGCTTTTTATATTTATATAAACCTCAAGGCTCTTAATAAGATCTCAATTTTTACGATCGCCTTTTAACAACATCGTTTAAAGAAGCACAAACTAAATAGAAAAAACACACAAAAGGAATAAAAATCGTCTGTCAAGTGCCATAATAAAACGAAGAAACGGGGTCAAAGCTTCTTTTATTTTCATTCTTCTCGAATCCTTCTAACAAATGGCCGACCTTGTTGTCTAGTGGCTAAGGGCGTTTGTTTAGGGTATTTTTTTTCGATCATTTCTTCCAGTTGGGTGGCATCACAAGTGACATCGTCACACCATTTCCGAGATTTCACTTTCTCTGCCTCAACGCCCCGCCAACTTGCGTAAAACCAGTGAAGACATCTTTGGAATGGAACGAAAAAAAACTCATTTTTTTCGTTACTTTCGTTCTCCTTTCAATCTTTGAGATTCATTCGTCTGCTTCTATCTTGTTCATTGTTGTTTGTTGTACAGTCATTAGAAGATGCTATTAGTGCTATTGTCGTTCGTAATCGTTGTTAACTTTTTAGGTAAACGAAGTGAAGACAACTTGGAATGGAATTAAAAAAAAATCTGGCATTCTTTTTTTCGTTACTTTCGTTCAACATTTTGTCTGCTTCTATCTTGTTCGTTGTTGTTAGTTCTACTGTCATTAGATGGTATTATTACTATCGTTAAGGTTTTTGTCATTCATAATTTCGTAATTCGTTCCTTTAGGTAAACGAAGTGAAGAGAACTTGGAATGAAAAGAAATGGCATTTCTTTTTCGTTACTGTCATTTTTGGATCGTTTGAGATGCGTTTGTCTTCTTATATCTTGTTCATTGTTGTTAGTTAGTGTTATTACACTAGTTAGGGTAATTGCTTTTCAAAATCGTTATTTTGCATACCCATATGTTATTGACATTGGGTTGGGACAGATAAATGCTGATGCTGCTAAATTACTCTGTCTTGCAAATCAAAGGAGTATTTGTGTTTAGAAAATTTGAAAGATCCAGTTTCGGAAGTTTTTAGATTTCCAGACATGAGATTTTTTCACTTTTTGGTGGATTTCCGCTTTTTCGTGAATTTATACGTTTTTTCCTTATTTTTTTTAAAAATGATATTATTTAATAAATAAAACAGAATTATTATAAGGGCCCCGAGAATCGCCGTAGTTTCACGATTTTCGGATAGCCCCGAAGTCCTTTTTCAAAAGTCTTAATTTTTTTATTCAGTAACACACAACAAGATGTGAAAAGTTTTTATGCAAACTTTTCGAAATGTACTGTCATCTTGTGTAGTTACTGCAAATTAGGTGGGAATAGTTGCTATATTTTTTGCATCAACTCTTGTATGAATTGCATAATAATATAAGGTTTAAGCATCTTATTTTAGATAGAAAGGTCCCTTCATTATAGACTTTTGCTAATCGTAAATTCAATTAGACGAAATCGTCATTGAACGGCTGGGCCCTATATCTCAGTTATACTTCGGAGAATGTGAGATTTGCAATTACACACTCTAATTGATGGGTATGTAACCATTGCTTAAAGGTTTTCCTGGTTCCATTTCGCTCATATCCAAACAAGGTGTTGGTTGGTAGACATATATATTCAGGTTTGTGTGCTTGGTCAGAGACCAGCTTATAAACCTTCGTCAAGTAAGACAGACACAACACACACACACATAAGTGGATCCATCTAATTTTTAGAGACAGAGGCCAACTAGAGGATCCCCAGAATTGACTTGTCACCCCAGAGGTATTGATTTGGTATGGGAACTTGGAGGACTTTGTGACCACGACGGATTTAACGTGCGCCAGTCACCATTAGCGTACACGGGGGTCTTCGGAAGGCAGCGGGACTCGAACGAACTCGCAACCTTAGGGATGCCAGTCCAAGGCCTCACCGACCAGGCTATCCCGGCCCCAACAAGGTGTTTATTTCGGTCAAAATTCTAACCAAGAAGTTCAAAATCACAAGTCTTGTTTGTTTACTTTTATTTCTATGTTAAGCCCTTTTTTTAGATTACTTTCTGTTCTATATTGTGTTGAGGCCCACGATGTAAAAAAAAATATGTATATGACGTAAGCAACTTGCGTCAAACGATGGCCTACGATAAAATTACATTGACGCGGTTAAGTGTGGGCCGAAGTTATTAACTCTGTTTACAACACTACATGTAAGCTAAGTTTTAACTAAGTTTACATCAACAAATAATTTGATATTTTAGGCCTTGTAACGAATCTACAAAATGTTTGTTACAGAATTGCAATCGACTTTATGATGAGATGGATGTTTCTGAAATGAAATTTTTATATTTTTATCGGCCTTATACCTTTCTTTTTTTGAGTAAACAAACTAAGCTTGCATTTTTCCTCACAATACCCCAGGTATAGTTTTATTTTTATAACTTGATAAGCCTTTTTAATTCTTATTTCAAACTCATTTCTCTAAAAATAGGTCAGGTTTTAATTACAAATGTGCCAAAACGGTGATACATAGAAAGCTTGCAATTTTTCCATAAACTAGGTCGATATCTCGGTCGATATATCGAAATAAAATTAATTGTAAACGCTATTAATTTTTATCGTCCTCCGTGTATTTTAGAAAGTTGGAAAGTTTTTAAAAAGATTTTAGTTCTTGAAAAAGTAGTTGGCATTAACAGTGCAAGTGGTGATATAATAGTTTTTGCAACAAGTTTAACCCTAGAAAAACAAACCTATTTTTTTTTATCTTTTAATCTACAAACCTTAGGATTTTTTGTTTGTAAAATCTTTCTGAAAGAAGCAATTTGACTCATTATGTTCACGAATTTTTTTTATTGAAGAGAATTTTGAGAGGAAAATTCAATTTTATTAAAATACAGTTTGTGAAAAATCAATTTAATAATAATAGCCGAGAATGGAACTAACCACCTTAGAAACTTAGTTCAAAGTTTACCTGGGGGCCTACTACCTCGGTTTGTAGTTCTGTCTTCATTCA
This sequence comes from Oedothorax gibbosus, assembly GCA_019343175.1. Classification (NCBI taxonomy): domain Eukaryota; kingdom Metazoa; phylum Arthropoda; class Arachnida; order Araneae; family Linyphiidae; genus Oedothorax; species Oedothorax gibbosus. Next base: position 70,644 of record JAFNEN010000255.1, read on the forward strand.
CTCTCATGTAAATGTCTCTATTTACAAGATATCAAGTCATTTACAGTAGCATGAAAAAATATTAACTGTAAGGTGTGTAATTAACCAACTGAGGAACGTCAAACATAGTCTATCTAATCCAACGTGACATTCGTATTTGCAAACGTGCGAAATAATTCCAGTGTCGCCTCCTGTTTAAACAAAATACTAGAAAAAATACTTTTAAACTTATTCACATAGGTATTTGTTAGCCTTGAGAACTCTGAACGATTAAGCACTGCCAATTTGTTAATGGAAACAAAGAAACGAGAAATAAGAAAATGAATATTTTATTAGCAATGAATAAATATTTACCTGTGATTCAGGTGGAAATATGTTTAGATAATACTCGTTTTTGTTATCTTCTGTCAAGAATGTAAGCTTTTCTATTTAAACTTAAGATAAAATTTTAAGTTGTTAAGTGATTCTCCAATAAATCCACTCATGAAGTAAAAAAAAACACACACTTACCCGATCTACAGCGGCACGGGTCGTGTTTGTCTAGGTAGTGTTCCAAAGTGTCCCAGCCACCACCGACTCGCACCATCACGTGAGTACGCAAGATCTGGAAATGATTTTAAAAGAGGTCATAAAACATAATCAAGGATAACACAGTTATTCAAGTTCATCAAACAGGGAGACATGGAGGGCTTAGGTTTTACCTTAAATAGCCGGACCAGGAGGACATGATCAGAAATTGAATAAATCGAGCTTTAGAAGGGAGGTAAGAAAACATTATTTTTACAATAGAGTTGCCAATGAGTGGAATGCTTTACCAGATTATGTTGTGCAGTCGAAGAGAGTAGAAGATTTAAAGAAGAAACTTGACGTTCATTGGAAACTGGTAATGTATTAGATTTTTTATTTTTATTTTAGACCAACCTTGCTGGGCTTCTGGCCTGTTGTGGGTCGACAATTTTTGTATTTGTATTTGATAAAGATATTTCATAATTTATAAAGCATAAAATGTTAGATTTATACTTTTTTTTGTGCAAATATAAAATAGTATTCATAAGTTGGAACTTGCAAATCTCCAAAAGTTTTTCATATATTGCTTAATTTTTTATTTTACAAAGCAATGTTGCATTCAGAGCCCGACCCCAGCAAATTTGAGGGCCCCAAACATACTTCGTTAAAATGTTGGTGTACACTGAAATGTAGAAAAATACACGAACAAATAGCAGTACAGTAATTAGCTTGGTATGCATGCACGATTCCTTTAAAACTATTATTTTTGTGTAAATTGATTAATTCCGAGTTTAAATATAATTTCAGTAAACTTTTAAATGAATTTATATGTTTTAGCATACTTCATATTGAAAATTTCAGTTTGGAAGCAGTTATATTAAGCAAATGCATAACATTTGGAGGCCCTGGACACATGCCCCGTTTGTCCTGCCAGAAATCGGGCCCTGGTTACATTAGATTATACACGTGTGGTATTTACGTCACGTATTATTACAGTCACGTTTTAATAAAGTCTTAATTAGTTTGAAAAGAAACCGTTCTCATAGCTAGCAGTGAACATTTCCCCAAGCAGCCCGAAGTTAATTTAAATAATTTTTGCGTTTGTAAAGATAGCCTCCAGAGATACGTGCATATGTGTACCCTATGCTATTTACGCCAGATGCTAATATTTCAAATGCCATCACGTCCCACTAGACCAATGTCCATTGTATTCCACTGATATAAGTCCCGTGTAAAGTAAATCCTTTCGCCACTGAAAGCGAAACTACTCTACTCTGGATTCAACCCACGTCCGATCGACAAAACGGGATTCGAAATATACCTCGAAGGACAAGCTCAACACTTTCCGTTCCACAGACTATTCTAAAACTCAGTGGAAAAAGGGACTAACTCCATGCCACATATCGACGGGACCAGAGTTGCAAATACAGTCAAACTCGGTTACAACGACAAGTCGTTTTAAACTTCATAAACGTTCGGCCAATTGTGTTAATAACATAAAAGATGTTCGTTTGGACGTCATTCGAAGAAAACCAAGGTGAAATATCGACCCACCAGTCATTCACCAATTTGATAATATTTTGCACTTGAGCTACAAGAGTTCTATTTTCCTAGACTGAAGAAAACACAAAAATTGTAAATGGTTTATTGCTAGTATCTTTTCAAAATGTACTTTCTTTATTATCTCTATACTTTGACGTTAGGTATAGTACCCATAAGAAATGACTTTGGACTTTGGATATTGGGCTTAAAATTTTTTAAAACTGGTCTCATAAATGTTCTTACTAATTGTGTTCTTGTAATTTGTTGCTTTTAGGAAATCACAATGTAAGAAATTACATTGTGATTTCCTAAAAGCAACAAATCGCCAAAAAAAACTAAATCCGAAAAGTCTTCAGGCATCGAAACTAAGAAATTTCCAACTGACCAAATTAAAGTCGCATATGAGCTACACGAGTGCTATTTTCCTAAACTGTAGAAAACAAACACTATAAATGATTTCCAATTGACGATATGCTTTTGTGTTTTGATGCGAAGTTATATTCCATGTTCAAAACAAAGGACTTAAGCCTTTGTGTCTCATACTCAGCTTTCCGTCCCTTCAAACTTGCTGATAATCCTCTTAGAATACCGAGCGAACACAGGTGGAAAATTCATTACACAGATTACATAATTAATCTTCTTAATTTATGCGTGGAATGCTCATAAATATGGGTCATGACAGCAATGGCTGATTACAGCTGTTGACCACGTCCATATTTTGTTATTGTTGGAATTTGAGGTGTCTAAGATTGATATCAATACTTCGTTGGTGATGCGTTAGCCTTTTTTTTATCGTCCATGAAATTTGAAACTTTTCTATATTTTTTTACCCCTCTTATATATAAGATCGAAACCAACAGCTTTTAATGTCTTTGATCATGCAAAAGTTTATAAAAAACGTTTCATACTAGGTGGTATTGGTCTAAAAAACAATTAATACTTTTCAGAAGTCAAGCTTTCATGTAGTATTTTCATAGCAATAAAACTAAACATAAAATTGCGGTTTTGAGAATTTAATCATAGGAACATTTTTTAATCTGTTGAAGAAAAAAAAACATCTTTAGCTGAGCTTGAATCGAATAGAGTATATATTTAGAGGCTTCAATCAGTTAGGTATAGCCTTATCATTTACGAAAAGAAATGCAGCACATATATATTGTAAGAGTGCATGTACATCATGTTAGTATATAGCAACTTAGTGCAAAATTTCACGAATCACGAAACTTTTGCTGCACATTTTTATATGAGTGTAGCTCATGTTATAATTTGTGGTGCAAAAATTCCAGAACCTGAACTTCTAGACTGCCACTATTTTTAGAGTGCATTTATCAATTTTGTGGGAAATCATATTCCATACCCTAAACTGTCAAAGGACTTACGCCGTTCTGTCTTTAAGGTACAGTATTCAGCTTTCAGTCCTCGCAAAATCGCTGATGGTAAATCCTCTTAGACTACCGAGCGGACACAGGTGGAAGCTTCATTACGCAGATGACATAATTAATCTTCTTAATTTATGCGCGGAATGCTCATAAATCTGAATCTTGACAGAAATGGCTGATTGCATCTGTTGACAACGTCCATATTTTATTATAGGAGTTTGAGGTGTCAAGATATGGTTAGTTTGAAGTAGCCTTTTAATCGTTGATGAAATTTGAAACTTTCTATATATTTTTTTTCTCTTTGACACCTTAGCTTGCATTTCTTTTCGTAATTAACGAAGTATATCTTATGGTTTTATTTTTAGCTTCCATACTACGGTTATAACGTAAAAAGTGGAAGGTATTATAATCGTTCAGTCCGTCCGTCTGTCTGTCACCTACTTTCACAGAACGAACCGCAAGTCGCACAAACAAGTGGGATACGTCATTTTGAAGCAAATAATCAGACTAGGTACATTCCTAGGCAGACTAGGCTGTTAAAAGCCCTTACTAGGCGTTTAAAAGGTTGAATTACAACTATCTAAAGGCCCTGTTTGGCGAATTTCTTTCTGAGTTGTATAAATAGTTTGTTTCCTGTTGAGCACAAATACTGTGTGCAAGCGGTTTAAGTGACAGATTCTGTAACAAACCTACTTGTTTTCTTTTAAGTACCTAAGATAGAATATAAGGTAATGAAAGTATCGCGATGGGGCATTTTCTACACATTTTGGAAGGTGCTGATTCCAAAAAAGAAGTGATCTTTGAACATTGGTCCGTCTGTCCACGCCACTGCTGAAACTAAAAGGCTACGGATTGATTTTAAATTTGTAACATGAGTTTCCAGTAACTGTCGGACGTCATACTAAGGTTTTAGAGAAAATCGTGCACGAGAAAAAGATAAGGGGCAACACTTTTTGGGTTTTTAAGTTATTGAAATTACCTTAAAATGGGTATTGATTTATTGAGTGGCAATTGAACACAAGTTGCAATTGCTACAAGTTTTTCTCTTTTATCTTTGCTGCATTTGTTTTCGTAATTGATGTAATATGTGAATAACAGTTAACTTAGGATTTAATTATGTTTTTCAATAAATATAATTAAAGAAAACTGAATAAAAAAATCTTCCAACTAAATAAAATAACCCAATTTTCGACTAAGAAATATCTGTGCTGACCTTATTAATTAGTTCAATGTGGTATTTCTAAGTTATTTTTTAGAGAAACCCATATGAAGATTTGCTTAGTTTCGAAACACGTTTACATTTCTTAATCAACGAGTTTATTGAAATGAACTGAAAGATTAAATTACTCAATTAAGGTGCGGTACATACACACGCATTCTGTAACATGAATATTCCATGTGCAAATGAGATACCTCTTTGTTGAATCAGACTCATTTCAGTGAATGGAGGAAATTCCAGACAGCGCGCATTATTTTATCTTATCGTAACAAGTGAGATTAGATTTCTCCGCACTTCGAGTTACCAGGTAAAATAACGATTTCATTTCTATTATGCAAACGAAACGGTATTGTCGTTATAAATGTATGAAATATAAGAAGTACCAAGTAAAAAAAATAATAGTAATTTTATATTAATTCCTAAAGAAAAAATAGAAATATACTAAACAATTTATTTATCCTTTTAACTATACAATAGTAAAACTGACAGGATGTGAATTTGATACCATAAACTAAAAAGAAGGGTCACTTTGTGTAATCAGCAGCCACAACTATCTTTCATTAATGTTACTGTCTTTAATTTTCCCATTTATACAGCGGTCAACAATCTCTCTATATTAAAAAACAGTAAGCTTTTTTAAAACGTACGGAGCCATAACAGCATGAAATATTTATCTTATAACTCCATTGTTTTTTATGGAATGTGTGTGTGAAATACCACGCTTACCCTTATACCTCGATCTTTTTTTTTCAAATTTCCAATTAGTTTTTTAATTAAAAATTAAAATAAGTCAGCCAAAAACGAATACGAGGTTTTTTTCGGAATTCTTTTCGCAGACCCCAGTATTCTATAAAAAAAAAAACTTTTAAACGCATCACATTTTTGGAAAAAATTGAGATTTTTTGTGTTTATGAGTATATTATTAACTCCTTTACTTAGTACTCCTTAGAGCATATTATTAACTCCTTTTCCCCACTTTAGTTAACTTTAAGTTAAGCATATTTTTTGTTTCATCAAGTATATTTTTTTGAGTTTGCAAGTACCGTTTTTAACGGATCCAGGTGCAAACTAAATCCTTAAAGCTCATTTTCTCGTTTTCACCATTTTGTCACATTGTTCTTCAGTTGTGAAATATATATTTCATAATAAAATTGAAATCTAAAAAAATTAATACGTCACAACAATCAGTCCCTTATGTACATAGATATCATAGTTAAAGTATTAGATTGGTAGATCACGTGACCTTTAATACTAACGACGGGACGCGCATGGAGACCAGAATAAGAGGGCAATGGGGCCAGTGTTGCCACCAGTTTTAGAAGAAAAACACTACGAAAAAATACAATTTAATTCTAAAATTACAAAACAAGACCATAAAAATTTTAGATGCATTTTGGAATCTTTTTAGTTACTTTATTTTTTCGTAGTGTTTTTCTCCAAAACTGACCCCATTGCCCTCTTATTCTGGTCTTGCGCGTCCCGTCGTTAGCATTGGAGGTCACGTATCTTCCAACTAATACTTTAACTATGATATCTATGCTTATGCATCTTTTTTTATTTTTAAATAATAGGTGTACATTGTTTCCCCTGTAAAATATATATTATAAAAAATTAATCACTCACCCTGACGAAGATGAGAACTTTAGTGTCTCCGATGCGGTATTTACCATCGGCTACTCGTATCATAGGGAACTGAGAAGGACATGTACATCGGCTTAGCAGTTCCACCACCTGTAAAAACATTAAAGTTTAATCACACACTTAAATTTCTAACAATGATTAAATTTTATAGTTAAAACCTTAACGACCACTTTGCGAATACCATTAACAACGACTTTGTAAATACCATTAACAAGCCATTAACGGCGACTTGGTGAACATTATTAACACTTTCATTTCCTAATGAAAACGTTAACCTTATTTTTTAAAATTAGTTTTTCGTGTAATTTTATTTGTCATACAAAAATTGTTCAGGACTATGTCTTTATTTGTCTTAAAATTTGTTTATTTAGATAAACTTGGAACTTACTAGAAAAAGAAGAAAGTTAGAAGATCTAGAAGTTAAAACTTTAGAAAGCTAATTTTCTCGTAGCAAATTTTCTTATCAATCGTCGTTAATAGGTTAATTGAAATACAATTAAAAATTGTTGTTTAGATCAATAACTAAGTCATTGCATAGAAATTTAGGTTCAAGGCAATTAGATGTAATTAATAATGTTTGAAAGTCAGAAAAGCGACAAATAGAAAAAGTGATTTTTTCATGCCAGTAGTTGAAGTTTCTTTACATCCATGGTAAGTTTGTGTTTGATTTGTTTTGGTTGAATTAGCGCCTCACAAGAGCTGCAGGAGAGTCTTTCGGACTAAGTCCCTCCGTAATTTCTTTTCTGAATGGGGCTGCTTTTTTGTGTGTGGCGTATTAAGCCTTTTGCAGACTCTGCATATTCTCCAGAACTGAGAGCCATTTTTTCTGGCACCATCTGGCGTCTCCGGCTACCCATTTTGACGCTCAGATTACAATAATTCTGAGCTCTCTGTGGATGTTCAATTAATTGAATTTAATTTTGCCGCGAGAACCCAAGCCGCCAGGGATCTTTTACATCGTTCAGGGATTATTTTCTTGATAAAAATATTCTGTAAAAATCCTAATTGGCGTTAGCCTTTTGCGCCACATGCATTGATCATATCCACGATAAAATAACTATAAAAAAGAATGTTGAGCTTTTTTTATTAAAATAGTTGCAATAAGATGCTAAAAGTAGCAAACTTTTTCACAGAAATAGCATTTCGTCTTTGTTCCTTTTTTAAACTTCTTTTTCATACCACTAGATTGTCGGCCTCATATGTTCAAGTCGTTGTGAAAAAACTCGCCAAATGGTAATCTCGACGTGGTCAGGTAGCAGTCATGTGACTGCTACCCGAACATGATGAGAACGCTTTAGGTTTGCCAATGCGCAGTCCATTCTATTTTATGTCTCTGGGAATTACCAGAGACATTAAATTGAATGGAAATATTGACATGCGTGCTGACAATTTTCCCATCTCTAAAATTTGCCGAGTCAGCCCCCCAGCGAGCTTGGGATTATGTATGAGGTGGTATGTAATACCCCACAGCCACTGAGCCGACTCTATCTCTCCGTAAATGCCCATCTTTAAGTGCCGAATTGGGTGTGAAACTGTAAAAACATTTTCTTATATCTGATTCCCATGTCAATCTAAATTAAAGCTGGATTAAGCAACCGATTTAACAAGTATCCAAATTCATCCGAGTGTTCTCCGATGCATTTCGAGACGTTTTGAGGTCAATGGGTATGGATTCGAATCGTTGAGTAACCGTTCTTGCGTGAGAGCATCTAAACGTTTCCAGAAACGACCGGAATTATTGGTGATGGAAAAGATATAACACCGTGGTTTGTTTCATCTGTTAATAATTCTGGAATACAATGCTTACACTTTTGTACAAAATATGAATTTGTACCCCCGATAAAGAATTCATTTCGCTTCAAATATAAGGAATACGAAATTTGTTTTGCACTTTATGTATCACAATATTCATCTTTTTTTTTCACCAGTTGGTTATGATTATTCATACATTTGTTAATAGATTTCTAAACAGGTAAAATTATTTACTGACATTAACCTATTTACGAATCATTTGTGAATATTATTAACATCTTTCTTGCCGAATAAAATAAGTTAACTTAAAGATTTAAAAATTAGTTTTTTGTGAACTTAATTTATCCTACATAAAATGTTCGTTAATACAATCTTCATCTGCTTTATATTTTGTTTATTTACATAAACAAAACACAAAGTACTTTAGTTTTACTTTTTTTTCATACTTTAGTTTATGTAAATAAACATTTTGTTTATTTACATAAACTAAACAAATACATAAATTTTTAAAATTTACTTAAACAAAAAGCTTATTTTTCTATGGAAAATGAGTTAAAAAAACTACACTAAAGGATATTAATATGTTTCTTATACGGATATAAAAGATATTAAAAGCTTTAAAGAAAATGGACAAGTTGCATGAAACGCGAAATTCATAATATATGTGTTTTTCTGGTACATTAGAAGCTGCAGATTCCGAATGTAAGGTTAAATATTCACAAATATGTTTAATTTCAACAAAAAATGCATTTGAAATTTGCCGAAAATGTACGTCACTGAAAACAGCTCTGACGTCAACTGTTATGTTTTTGGCGATGTTTCGATCTATGCTGTAATACACTTTATAAAATAGTAAACCTTACAATTTCTGCGAAACCTCATTAAAAGAAGAAGACAATATTATTTGTAACCAGTTCATATCAAGGAAGTTAAACAGCTTGTTCCAAGTTTGGTTGTTAGTTAAAATACACACACTAGAGCGCGTATGAGCTATTGCAGAACTATTGACTGTTGGATCTGATCGGAATAGTCGAGTGAAATCGTTCAACGTTTGAAGAAATTAACTGGAATGAACATGACATGTTTCTGTAAAATAGCATAACTTTTTTAAGAGTTTGATAAGGATGAAAGCACGTTTCACAGTTTCAAAAGCGATACAGTGAATCGTGATACGAAATAACACGCCAAGAACAAAAAAAAAGCCAACCGTGACGTCATCTGTTATGCTAAGAGAGGTTTAACAGGAGTGTCGTATCATTAACTTTAAAAATGAATTTAAAAATAAATACATCTTTAAAACCAGAAATACTTGAGTTTTAGAGGTTTTTTAATATGCTTAATCGAATAAATATGTTTGTGGAAAACGCTGCAATTGTCCATTGCAGTTATATTTATATGCATATTGATAAATCAATAAATACTTTTTGCACCTACATTGTGTATAAGCAGTTTTAAAGATCTTTAACTTAACCATCGCAAATGTTTTAGGCTCGTTATCACTACATAAGATACAAGTTAAAACTTCCAGCACATTTTTTAAAATACAAATCGTTCCATTATTTTTTGTAAAAATATTTCCAACAACTATGTGTTATATTTTTTCTTATTCTATTATTGCATCACTATACTCCGAAATTATATCGACCTATTAAATCGTTATAACGTTTATTAAACTAGAACAGCTGAGACTTTAAAGTATAAAGGAAACTGTTCCCTGAAAATAACCCAGACACGTCCAACTGAGATAACAAAAGGCAAGGATTACTCTTATTATGGATAAAAACCACTCAGTGGGGAAACAGGGTTTCCTTCTTTCGCACTCATCAAACCAAGTGGCGGAATAGTTCGACATTCAGTGGCGTGAATGACAGGTGCAGCCGCGCGAAAGAATCACCGATATTTCAATCGGATTTAATTGAGATATGTTATAAGATGATGTTTGACAACAAAGGTTTGGTGTCTGGAGGGAAGTATTTAACCTTTTAAAGAATACTTTGTGAATACCATTAACACCTTCATTTCCGAAAACTAAGTTTTTATAATTTATTTTCTCGGGGGATGTTTTTAAATTTGTTTTGTTAAATGGAAGGAGTTAATGGCTTTATTTCTCTTAAAATTTGCTTATTTAGATTAACTTATCCAGAATATTATTTTTGTTTTTAAAACCTGAAAAGTGGTTCAACCGATTATCAAAAATGTGGTGAAATATTTCACCACACAGTTGCAGCTACTAGGAACCATTATTATGATGAAACTAAGCCCAAAGTTTTTAACATTCACCATGATACTGATGATACAATTATGCACGAAATCACAAGACACAAAGAATGATGCAATACGAATATAAAATTACACCCATTATAAATAAGGCTTGATAATATCTTTTGCTCTAAATGCAATTTTTTCTTCTATTCGACAAATGAAAGACAAAATGGGGTTGTTTCACGGAGGATCTGGCAATAGCTCCGCGGTCTTGTTTTCCTGTATCTCGAATTACTTTTCTGTTGGTTGGTTGGTAGAGATAATCAGGTTTCTGTGCTGACCAAGCACAATAACCTGAATATAAGTCTACCAACCAACTTAACCAAAACAAAGTAATTCGAGAGACAGGAAAACAATACCGCGGAGCTATTGCCAGATCTTCCGTGAAACAACCTAATTAAAATGACGGTTTAGGAAAAACTACTTCAGGGTTTATTAAACTAATTAATTTAATTCATATAAAGGTTATAACATTAGGTATAACGTTTGCCAAAATGGGATAATTTTTCTTTTTAAAAAAAAAAGACAAAGAATGTCCCCTCCTTGGGGTTGCTGACTTGATCCATCCCCCTACTTGGGAGGGCTTCTGTTGTCGAAGAACTTTTTTTTCATTGGCCTTTGAAGCCAAACAAGCAAAGTCGCAGAATAAGAAACGTCTTTATCTCTCAATCCAAGAGAGGCGGAAAAAAAGGTAGACTATATACACATAAAAGACTTAAATCTATCTCAGTCAAATGCATGGAATTTGGACTGGTATTGTTTACTCTACGCTGTCTTATCTCCTCGTATATCTTACATAATAAAAATAGCAAAATACGTGACGGTATTGCAAATTTACAGTATCCAGCTCACATATCTCTCCCTATTAACATTATAGTACCATTATTTAAAATATTTCTACTTCAAAAAGACTCTTCATCAAGCAACTACGCACACTCTCTAACCTTTATTGTTGCACAAGAACATGAAATTAACGATTGAGTGGAAGTAATTTATATGAAGTATATTCCCACATTAAAACCAGCTCGATTCCTCCATTCCAATCAAAGACCTGAACGAGGTGGAGTGAGAACCCAATGCTATATCGGATGGGTCAAAGATAAATAATTGAATTGAGAACAAATGATTTTAGCTTTCAATTACCCATAGATATAATTAAAGAGATTGGCTGATCACGTGACTTCCAATGCTAACGACGGGACGCGCATGGAGGCCAAATAGGTGGGCATAATTGCCAATGTTGCTGCCACTTTAAAGAGAAAAATACTACGAAAAAATACCATTTCATCTAAAATTACAAAAAAATACTAGAAAAGGATTTAAAGTCACTAAAAAGATACCAAAATGCAGCTCGTATTTTTACGATATTTTCTTGTAATTTTAGAATAATTCTAAAATAAATTCTAAAATTAAGTTAAAAGTTTAGTTATAAAGTTTAAAGAGTATATTAGTATTTTAGAATAATTCTAAAATTACAATAACAAATATCGTAAAAATACGAGCTGCATTTTGGAATCTTTTTAGTGACTTTAAATCCCTTTCTTGTTTTTTTTTGTAATTTTTGAATTAAATGATATTTTTTGTGTAGTATTTTTCTCCTAAAAGTGGCAGCAACATTGGCAACTATGCCCACCTATTTGGCCTCCGTGTGCGTCCCGTCGTTAGCATTGGGGGTCATGTGATCAGCCAATCTAATACTTTAATTATTATATCTATTCAATTACCTAACATGAAATCAGGGCCTAATCTAGAAGAACACAGACTGTAGGCACATCAAATTTGGAGGGGGGGGGGGGGGGCTTTAAGCAAAATTATGCATATGACGGCTCGTACTGATGTAACATCAATCACGTTTGGTCAGTGTCTACTCAAATTAAACTAGTAAAAAAACTGTAAGAGGACCCAATTTTGTTAAAATTCACTAAAATTTCGGAGGTCCACAGTATTCATCATAAAGGAATCTTAAATTTAAGGGCCCCAAAAATTTGGCGGGGCCTAGGCCTGGGCCTAATGGGTCTTGTGGGAGGCCCCGCGTAAAATATCAGGTAATGAAAGTACTGCGATTTAAATAATATCCGAAATGGAGATTTAGTGTTCGGGTTTATTTTCTATTTACACGTTTCGGAAGGTGTTGATTCTAAAAAAAAACAACGGTGTTTGAACCAAAGAGTTCTATAGTAGGGTAGAGGAACGACTCGTACTGAGCTGCCATCGGCAGCCATGGCTCACTACGGAGCCCGAATAGAGTGGCAAAAGTGCTAGTTAATTTATAATTTTGATGCTGAGAAAGGAAGTACACCCAGGGCAAAGGCGGGAATCGAACCCGCACCTGTTACAGCGCGCGGACTGCTAGCGTTATGGCCTACGATCCAAACCCCTCGGCCATTGGGCCCCACATGCCACCCTATATTGTCTCCGTGTTGGTCCATCTTGCTGTTGAAAGGTTCAGTCTCTACCCTACTATAGAACTCTTTGATTGAGAGAGTTGATGAATCTTTCCTTTTAGCTTCCACACTACGTTTATAACGTAAAAAGTGGAAGGTATTATAATCGTTCAGTCCGTCCGTCTGTCTGTCACCCACTTTCATAGCCCAAACTACAAATGCTACGGACAAGTGTGATACGTCAAAAAATTCAGCGCATCGGAATTAGAATACATTGAAAATTTCATAAAAGAATTCGAAGTACTTCAATTATTTAAAAAACTGCAAAATTGAATGCTCATATTTAAAAAGCATAGGAAGTCATTTTTATTAGAATTAAATCACCATTGCCATTCGCAACAATCGCTCGAGACACTTTAATTCTTTTAGACAATAAATTAAAATAAAATTATTTTTGCGACATCGATCCGTTTGAAATGACGTCACATATATTTCAATACGAGATTCTTTGTACGTTGATATGAAATGTTTTCATTGTATTTAAAAGCGAGGAATATTACATATTCTTTGAAATATAAATTAATTTTTGCAAACGATAAGTAATAGTTATTGAATTTTCGAAATAGTTGGAGAGGAACTCTTTGGTTTGAACATTGGTCCGTCAGAAAATATGAACTACCTCTACAGCTCGAACTAAAATAGCTAAGCATTTTAAATTTTTCATACGAGTTCCCACTGCCTGTCGGTCGTCATGATAAGTTTTTTTCAAAGGGTATAGCTACAATAAAACTTTTTTTTTTGATTGAAAGTTTTCGAAATTACCTTATAGTGTGTACACTATTTCTTTTAAATATGATTTATTGAGTCACGTGACTTGGGCTTTCAGGGTCGCCACTGCCTCCGTCTACCCAAATCCCAAGTCTTTGATCTCCCGCCGAATGAATCATCAATTAGAGGCCTTATAAAGCATTCTTTTCGCCAAGGGAGGTCGGAGATTTCCTACGCAGTTAATGATCTATCCGGTGCCACGCCGACTGTGTTCCGAAACATTATGCTAATTATAACATGTCGTCCGAAGAAAAAGTTAAAAGTTCTTTGGGTAGCATATTCGTTTGAGGTTACCTTTTCAGAGATTTTTATAATTTTTTTTTGTAGCAATACAGCAATATAGTGTCTAATTATCCTGTTTATTTTTAAGGGTTATTTTCTTAGAAAAGAAGGGACAAACCTTGAAGTATTTCATAACAAATTACATTAAAAATACAAGGTACAAGCTAATGGAATACTATTCAAGTGACCTTTCCAGATACTTTTAAACTAATTAAATTAACTAGGGGGCACGCCCCCTTCTCGCTATCGCTCGCCAACCCCCGGGCAATATTTCGCTGCTTGACTAAGATCCATTTGTAAATAAATTGGAAACCGTAGTAGCCGTCCACGCTTAGAAACTATAATTAAAACCAATTTGAATTTTTCCTATTTTATTAACAATTGTGTTTTTTAGTTCAGTCAATCGAAATTATAATTTAAATTTTCAAACATTAAACGTCCCTAATATTATGCATGTTTAAATTTAAACTTACCGAGTCCTAAAGTTTTTTTTAAACCAATAACGAATCTTATATAACGCTTAGAGTAAATCAAAATCAACTTCTCGAAAGTGTGAACAAACTCGATTGTGTCGCCATTGCAGAGTTAGAAATATAAGGAAATGTGGGAGCCGTATAAGAGAATTATATACATATAGATGTTTTTCTGCCGTATCGAACTATGTTTTTTTGCATAATATTTATAGTTATTTTTCCCTTTTTCAAGCTGTTCCTGAAGAAGCACTTTTTTGTTGTTTTCAGTCGGCCATTTTGAAATTAGTATTTTTGTTCATTTTGATTGTTACCATTCCAGAGATAGAAATATAAGGAAATTTGGGTTCCGTATAAGAGTATTATATATATAGAAGATAGTTTTTTTTTTTTTTTTAAATTTAGCTCACTTGCAGTGAACTCTTTAAGTGTAACTAGTTCAAAATAGTTTATCAGTAAAATAAGATTAACAATGTCACTATAATTCCATAAAAATGTCCTTTATGCTTTTTAAAGCATAAAAAAGCATTTTAAGCTTCTTCGTCCGAAAAAAAAGTAACATGTTCTTGGGTAGCATATTCGTTTGAGGTTATACCACTTCAGATATTTTTATAATTTTTTTGGTCTTAAAAGCATCTCATTTTCTGGTTTATTTTTTTAAGAGTTTTCTTAGACAAGATGGGATAAACTTTAGAATGGTTTATAACAAGTTACATTTAAAATACTAGGCTCCGAGCGATTGTAATAGAATTCAATCCGTAAGCGACGTAAGACGTTTCCGGATATTTTTAATGTTATTAAAATAACGTTTTAATTTTTTTTACAAATTCAACTCGCTTGCAGTAAACTGTTTTTAAGGAGGTATGGGACACAAAAGCGTTCAAAATATCGAAAAAAAATTATTTGTTAAAAAAAAAATTAAACTTATTTTAAATTCAACGACACCAAAATTATGCTTCTACGTTAAGTACAACTCTAATTATTTTAAGCTAACTATATTAAGCTTAGGTATGAAGTTTTTGAATTTTGTAACTTGGAACCCATTTTTCTCATTGATGGTTTTTTTCATGTTTTACCAAGTTCAAATTGATATAACTTCAGATCTATTTGAAGAATATTTTAAAAACTTGCGCTACAGTATATTTTCAAACATATTACTTTAATTTGTCTTTGGGGAATAGTTGTAAATGAATTGTTTTTTATTTATTAATTAAAAAAAATAGTGAACCTGTGAAATTATTAAAAAAATTTCAATAACTTTTTTAAAAAAAACTTTGACAAATAACAAAAATCAGTAAAAACAGTTTGTTAAGTACATTTTCTTGTTTATAAAAATGCTAAATTTTTGTTTGTCAATAAATAATTTTTTAACTTATAACAAAAATAAGAAACGTCACTTTTTGACACATTTTATTTTTTTAAACAAAATTAATATTTTTTTAAAACCTTTGACTATCTAAAAGTGATAGTATATTTAGTATACATTTATGGAAAAAAATTATAATGATATCTGTAATATTAAAAAAAAGTTAAGTGTCCCGTACCCCCTTAAAAAACTCTTTAAGTATTTAAACAAGATAGTTCAACAGTAATATGAAATTAATAATGTCAATTTACTCCAATTAAAAATGGCCTTCGTAAGCTTTTTAAATGAGTATTAAATTTTGCAAATATTTTTAACAATTGCAAAGTACTTCGAATTTGAAAATCTCAATTTTTTTTCTTCTATGTTTTCTAATTTGGATGTGCTGAATTTTTGACGCATCAGACTCGTCTGTAGCATTAGTAGTTTGGGCTATGAATGTGGTTGACGGACAGACAGAAGGACATAGCCTTTTTAAAAGCTTCCACTCTTTACGTTATAAACTTTTTGTGGAAGATTAAATGATATAAAGCTAAAAAGAAAAAAAGCTAGCTACCCTAAACGTTTTCTTTCCAACCAAAAAATGTATCGGTATTTTTACGTTTATTTTAAGAAATGTTTAAATAAAACCCTTTAGAATTCTAAAAGTTTATTAAAATATAAATTGGAAACTGCAAAAAATTTCAAATACCAAGGTAAGATTTTATGAAAACATCGGTTTCGACAACATGCAAAACGTCACATAAATTGATATTCGAAGTCCTTAATAACAAAGAAAAAAATGTATACTGTTGAAAACTTTATGCTTGGTTTCACCATAATAATGATTCCTAGTAGCTGCAATGGCTGTGTGGTGAAATGTTTCACCACATTACAATTCCAGCTACTAGGAACTATATTTTTAGTGAAACCAAGCGCCAAATTTTTAACAGTGTAACACGGAAAATTTGTTTCTTTCACTTCTCTTCTATTTACCTTTTTGGCAGAAGTCCGTCAGTTAAAACTGAATGAGTGTTTTGTTCTGTTGCAAATTACGAAGCACTCCGAACTTCCTCTTATGGAAATGCGAATGGGAAACTAGTGGAAAAGGTAGACGTCCTTGACAGCTAATTAGGCCTCTGCGAAATAATGGTTAGTGTGGTTAAAATTTTTGGAAGCGGTGGCGGCACGTTAGGAAAACAAAGTAGTTATGTAACTAGACAATAGATGACTAACAATAGAAGATACTTCCCAGAGGCCTATATATCTTATTGTAGAAATAATATAGTTAGAAGCACTTCATCGAATCAAATTGAGAGACAGCTATAATATAATGACAGGTTTAGCGATTTGCATTACGTTGCCAAACTACGAAAATGCTCAAATGAGGGTAAACATTCCATTTCATACATTTG
Source organism: Oedothorax gibbosus (assembly GCA_019343175.1). Lineage (NCBI taxonomy): Eukaryota > Metazoa > Arthropoda > Arachnida > Araneae > Linyphiidae > Oedothorax > Oedothorax gibbosus. Next base: position 87,646 of record JAFNEN010000255.1, read on the forward strand.
ATAGATATAGCAACCCTACTATAAATTTTTAAGCTCGGTAAAAACGTTAATGAACAGACCGGCCATTACATTATAGCTTTACCAAATTTAAATACAACGAAATAATGTATTGTTACTTTTACTAGATATACGAAAGAAAGCCATATCTGCAGTGTAAAGTAATGTAATGAAAAGGGAGATTTTTTTTGGGGTAATCATTAATTGAAACCATTTGCAATAGTATTGTTATTTTAAGTATAGTTCATTTTTTTGTAATGCTTAAAGTTGTAGTGATACGAGTTTTCAACCACTGATCCTCGCCATACACTCCAGCGTAAAACTGAAAATATTCTCAATTGTTTATAATTACTTTTGAAATAGATACAGATATGTTAGAGAGAAAGAGGAGATTAAATTAAAAAACCCTCTTCAAATACAACTTATGTGATGGAAATACGATTATTTTGTTATAATATTAGTTTATTATTTTAGTTTAGTTTATTATTTAGTTTTTATTAGTTTTTGTTATATTATTGTATTTTCGTATAATTAATAATTTTTATATCATCATTATTTATTTAGTTTTTTAAAAAAAATTATTTATCAATTTATATTCCTTGTGTTATATCAATATCAAAAAGGTAGTAAACAAAGATTTATAAAAGCCGTTAGATTCTTATATTATGATTAAAATATTAAAATCATCAAAAAAAAGTTTGTCATCCGCTCCAAAAATAACTCTTTACAAACAATACTACCTTTGAAAACATTTAAAAAGGTTTAAAAAAAAAACTTTTTGCCACTTTATTGATGTCCTTAAAACTTTATATCTATAAAATCACGATCGACCATAACCACACGCACAAAATCAATAAAATGATAAGTTATTTGTGTCGTAAATACATCATTCGATTTCTACCAAATAGTTCCAGTAATTGTTTCGTCACAGGAATGTAACTGTAACCGCCACTGAACGCAATAACTTTTAAGACAAACAACGGAAAGGTTCTTGCGATCGAGATCCCGGTACCACTGAAGACCTAACCGATAATGCGGAGTACGTGCTCGTTAAATCTGTTGGGTCCGAAAGTCCTCTAAGTTCCCATACCAAATCAATACCTCTGGGGGTGACAAGCCAATTCTGGGGATCCTCTAGTTGGCCTCTGTCTCTAAAAAATTAGATGGATCCACTTATGTGTGTGTGTTGTCTGTTGTGTCTGTCTTACTTGACGAAGGTTTATAAGCGGGTCGCTGACCAAGCACACAAACCTGAATATATATGTCTACCAACCAAGACAAACAACCCGTTGAGTTAAGAAGAGGATGGAGATTCTTGGCTAGAAAACAAGTGAAGCCGCTAGAAAGTCGCCAAGCAACCCTAGTAAGCCCAAACAAACAGTATCTCTGTTATTCTCTTGTCAAGATTTTAGGATACTCTTTAGGAAGATAAAAAACACTCTTAAACGAGCGTTTACCTTGATTATTCACTCTCGCCAATGCCTTCCTATAGAGTAATTTCACTCTTTCGAGTGTAAGAATAAGAAATCCGTCCTACTCTTAAAACGTGCGGTTTTAACTCAGTTGAGTTAATTTTCACTCCTTTCGTGCCGAAAATGCATTCTCTATAGGAGTGAATTTCACTCTTTTTCGGAGTGTAAAGAGATATTAAAAAAACAATCTGCGTCCTAAAATCTAAAACGAGCGGTTTTAACTCAGTCTGAGTTAATTTCACTCCTTTCCGGTGCCGAAAATGCACTTCTCCTATAGGAGTGAATTTCACTCTTTTTCGGAGTGGTAAAAGAAATAAAAGAAAACAATCTGCGTCCTACATCTTAAAACGAGCGGTTTTAACTCAGTCTGAGTTAATTTCACTCCTTTCCGTGCCGAAAATGCACTTCTCCTATAGGAGTGAATTTCACTCTTTTTCGGAGTGGTAAAAGAAATAAAAGAAAACAATCTGCGTCCTACATTCTTAAAACGAGCGGTTTTAACTCAGTCTGAGTTAATTTTCACTCCTTTCCGGTGCCGAAAATGCACTTCTCCTATAGGAGTGAATTTCACTCTTTTGTTTAAAAGTAATAAATGAAAGAATCTGCGTCCACATTTAGAAACAGGTGTTGTAAACCAGTCTGATTAATCTTCGAGTCGAAAAGATCCCAAGTGATGTAATATCAACCTTAAGAGGGATGACAGTTCCCTCGCACAAAATTTTTACATATTAATTAAGATCAAATCCGCAAGTCGATTTTTTGCCATGAGATTTTCCCAAGGCTATGAATAATAGAATACAATTGAAAGAATTGCTTTCATGTTATTTTTCATATGGAAATAAAATACCCGAATGAAACAATTTAAAAAAAACTTTTTTAATTAATATTAAATAAACCGGATGTTTTTCTTTTTTAATTTGTTAAAACCGATGTTATTGTTTTCACAATCGTGAAAATGGTAATAACATGACAAAGCAATTCGTTTGCAAAAGTTGTGATTTCAAAACTAATGCATTAGCTCTATGGGACTGACAGTCCAGTCCCTCTTAACAAACTCCACTTTAGAATAGCGCCAAATAACTTGCCGAGGGCGTTTGTTTGGGCTTACTTTCAAAGCGATAGATGGCTTCACTTGGTAAATCGGTTTTTGTAATGATTTTCGTCCGTTAGCATCTCCATGATCTTAACTCTATGAAATAACCCGAATTTTACGACCAATAAAAAATGTCGTAGAGGAAGTAAGATTCGAAATTTTTTATTACCTGAAACATCGAATAACAGGCAAGTTAAGAGAAAGCTTTCGAAAATTCCAGTTCCAAGGTTGAAGTGTTAACATAGCTGCATTAAACAAGGTCGAGTAGCACTTTTTTTTTTTTTTAAAGTAACGTTTATTGGTGCATTGGTTTACGCAATATTAAATTTTTTTTCGTTGAAAATAAAGTTTAGAATTGTATGAGTGTTTAGATAACCAAGTATAAATATATATTATTTTCTATTTTCTGCATAAGTTATGTTTCAAAAAGGTTTTAATAATTCAGAGTAATAGTTATTTTTGAGTAGATGACTATGGCATAAAAATTTTAGTAGTAAAGTAATATTTCCCAGTCTAAAAAAATAAAATTCTAATCGGAATATAAAAATGTGTTTCTCAAAAGTTTTGATATCAAAAGAAACTAATATCTATTTCGACCAAATTTATTCGAATTGAAATAGCGCTTAGGAACCAATCAATTAATAAAACTAGGGGTGTGACACACCACACGAATCTTTCAATTACCACCCAAAATAGACATTTCATCCAGTAGAAGTTGGTGCAAGATTTGTACAAAATAGGTTTTCGTTTTCTACAGTACCTTTAAAACCTAAAAGTTCTACGGCAGCTACACTTTGCGCATACGCGATTTTTTTCAAAGGTAGGTATATTATGATGTCCGGGCATGCGAAAGGTCCCAAGTTCGGTCCGGCATCACCAAAATAACTGCCGACCTATAAGCGGTCTGTGCAGCCAAAAATGTCCGACGAATAATACCCCGTGTGGCGGGAGTGCACGTTAAATATCCTTCAAGTCCTAACGCTGCGTACGATGTCGCCCTTAACGGTTGCGTTGGGTGCCTACTCAGGTGTCGGCTCGTCACTTGACTGTGGTTCTAAATACGACGCCCTTCGCCAATAGCCCTCGTGTAGCTCTAGTGCGACGATAATTCAAACTAAAACTATGACGACCGACATATGCACTAGGAACTCGCATACTAAATTTGAATTTTTTTGCTTTTTTAGTTCGAGCTGTAGAGTGGTTTTAGACAAACGTACCAAGGTTCAATAACCACTTTTTTAGGATCAGCAACTCACAAAACGTGTAGAAATCACAAAATCTCCACTTCGGTTTTTCGACCCATCGCATCGCAATAATTTCATTACCTTATATTTCATATTTGGTAATATAAAACGTAGAAAAATCTGGCTTATTATTTATCTCTCTATAGTAGTAAAAGTAGACTCTATAGTAGTACATAGTAGAAAAAAAGTAAGCTCTTTTAACATGTCCGGAGCGATAACAGCATGAAATATTCATCTTAGAATTCCATTATTTTTCTGGAAGGTGTGTCTCCCTTATGCCTCGATGCGTTTTTTTTTTCAAATTTCCAATTAGTTTTTTAATTAAAAAAAGACTTAATAATAAGATAATAATAAGTTTGACGAAATCGAAATCGTGGTTCCTTTTTATATAACACCTAGAGGAAAAGGATCAGAAATGCGTGATTTTGTTACGTTCTTTTTAAAGAACGTTAACTAGGCGCAGCCCCTAGTTTAAAAAGAAAATATATTGTCATATCAGAGAAATTAACATTTGTTGCACCCGGAAAATAAACTTTTCAAACTTCAAACTATGAAAAATGCCACTCTGTATTAAGAAATGTTACAAGCAGACAAGATGTCTACAAACATATGACAATATTCTTGCATATTGAATTCAAATGCGTTTTCCTTGATCTTATCTTAAATTACAGTGTTTAAAAAAAAGAAGCTAACGCAACAAAACTCTCTGGTGTTGTAAGAATAGAAGGACAAGAGAAAGGGGTGCCACATTTATCCTTATAACATCATAACAAAGAAGATAATAACCCTTTTTGTCAATCAAAGATTTCAAGTGACGGAGAAGGAAATGTATAAAAGTGTGTTTACAATTCGCTGGTTAACTAAGCATTGTTGTTGCCATATCTTCCAATTTATTTTTTACTTTTTTTTAAAATTCGAAATAATTAAAAAAAAAAGATTTTTTTGGTGGAGATTTCCGACTGCCTGTCCGTCCGTCTGTACACCATTTCAAATTCAGTTCTATCCATCCGATTTTAAAAACTTTTTTCGTTGTTGAAAAGGTAGATACATTTTATTCATTTTGTCAAACTGTTTGTACGTCCATCTTTTTGTCCGTTCGTCCATGCTATTTTGAATTTTCGTTTCAAACGTCCGATTTTCGAAATTCTTTTTGATTGAAATGTATGACTTCATGTAACTACACATGTTTTATACTTTTTTTTTGTCTGTGCGTCCATCCATCTGTCCGTTCCCCTTTTAAACTTTTGTTCTAATTGTTCAATTTTAAATATTCTTATTTTTTTATTTGAGGTTCGGAGAGCAAAATTTTAGTTTTTGCCCATCGGTCTGTAATTTATAATTTTGGATCAAGTTTTTATTATTTATAATAATTTATAACTCTGTGGGGATTTACGGAAATGAGGTTGCTGACGACTTGGCAAAGCAGGGCTCGGTTGAACGGTTCAGTTGCCCCATTAACTTTTGACGAGCTTTACTCCATCAGAAAAAAACAATGACTTAAGAACTTGGAGGGTCCCTCCATCCCATGATTGGTATTGGCGGAGATGTCTTGGGGGCTCCATTGGCCTTTCCTGCGATAGAGCCGACCAGACGGCGCTGCCAAGATTTGCCAGCGGCCACCTGAAGAGTTGCTCCTATAGTAATGGCAAAAAGGTTTTCCCGGTTTGAGCAAAGTGCGGGGTGGAAAGTGCGTCCCCGGAGCACATTCTTGCTTGTCTTCGCATTCCTAAGGAGACTTTTGCGACGGACCCTTTGCTTGCCCTGGATTTTGTGAAAGTGTATGGACTCATGGACAATGTCTAGCTGCCGCTAGACAGCGAGGGGATTAGTCACAACAATTTATAACTCTGAAAGATATCTTTTTTTCAACTTTCTTTGTATCTTTTGAATATAAATTTTAGTATATAAAATTATTTGAATATATTTTGAATATAAAAATTAGTCTACTTAATTATAGAGCTGTTTTAAGAGTCGAAAATGTTTGTAACGGTCAATTTGACCCCATTAGGAATGCCAATAAACACAGCTTTATATTATACATTAGTCTACTTAATTACTTAATTTTTCTATTTTTTTAAAAAAACAATCTTCAATCGAATTATTAAGAAAATATTGTGTTAAAAATTGTGCGAAAAAACAATAAATCCATGCCACTTACTGTTTTGTCAAACAACTGAAATCTTCCATAATTTGACATCAAATAAATGACACGTTTTTTTCCCCCATCTGTCACATTCAATTTAGTATCGATTGATTGATTAAGTACGCAAATAATAATACTTCGAAAACAAAACTAATACGCATTTAAACAATGCTTCGACATTTTCTAGGCAATTATTCTTTAATAACGGGCTGCGTCAGATAAAGTTTAATTTATTACCAAATAAAGATCAGTTTCAAGTTCGAATTTCCGTAGTGAAAGGTCAATCAAATACTTATTTCAATGAGGAAATATTTTTGATTTTTCCGCCTGTCAAAATATAATTGTAGCCTTTTGTTTTTTCCTTATGAAAACTTTGAATAGGAGTGTAATTTTGACGGTAAAGCATTATTTTCATTTAATGCTTCTGGCTGTTGTTTTAAATAAAGGAATAATCACAGATTCTTAAACATCAGAAGATTAGTAAACAAAATAATTAAGATGTCATTTCTGGGGAATTGATGAGCAATGAAAGCATTTTCACAACATTTAATGTGTATATTTAAAGAATTTTCTCTACTTACTACTAGTATTTTTTAAACTCTAAAATGCATAAATCCACCAGCCAAATATGTAAATTTAATGCGGATCATTTACTTAGGAATACGATAAGCAAACGCTTATATGTACGGGTTATAAATAGCTAAAAATGCTTTAATATTAATATTTTATAATGCATGATTTTATTTTGAAACTCCAGAGCTTTTAAAAGAGTTGGCACAGCTCCATACTTATGTATTTCCGTTCTTACATTAAAGTGCTGTTATGAGTGTTTCGCCAAAAAATATTTTTAGGCATCTGTCTGCATTCATATTTCACGTCGAGTTCAACGTCCCCCACAATTGAAATTTAAAAACCTTTCACTTTATCTTGTGCAGTTTTAATACTTTCGAAGTCCTAAAATTACTATTTTAAGAATTTTTTTTGATTAATGAACTTAATTCGTACATTCAGTTGAGTTTAACTTTGTAATTAAATAGTAAGGTTAGGGCGTTTGTACTCAGCAAAATGAAGCGTCTTAAATTCAGACACAAAGGATTAAAGACGCCAAGTGTTGCTAGACATTGTACTTGTTTAAAACTAAGACTTTTTCGAGTGGAACCCCAATCTCAACAAGGTATTTTTTTTACATTGTCCCGCATTAGGTAAAACTGTTGCAGAACAGTGTATGCTAAAGCAAGATACATCACAAAGCAGTGTGATCCGACAAATAGGACTTTGGGGGAGATTTAAATACCTTATTCATTTTAATACCCCTCGAAAAGTGCAATTATGTTGGGTTTAGTAGCAAAAGAACAAGTCATTCGGTTCAAACATTAACTCTACAATGTTCAGTTTTAATACTTTCAAAACTCCTAAAAAAAAGACTTTTTTAGTACTTTTTTTTGGTTCACTCACTGAACTTAATTCATTTATTTACTCGAGTTTAACTTTGTATTTAAATACTAAGCTTATATATTTGTACTCAGCAAAATCAAATGTCTTAAATTCAGACACAAAAAGTGTCTTAAACTGGTGGAACGCGATTTCAGACGCGAAACATTGAAGTGATTAAATGTTGCTATACATTTGGGGCCATCAATTAATCACGTGATGCGAATTTGAAATTTTTTTTCTTGGCGAGATATCGTGACAATTGGCTCGACCCCCCCCCCCCTTCGGTGATATATTTGAAAATTCATAATTTTTTCATTTGATTTCTATTTTGGTGAAATATAAAATTTTAAATAGTTTTTTAAATCTCCAACATTTTGAAATAATATGGTTTGGAAAGCCACGATAAATATTATCACGTAAGATTTTGAATAATTTAAGTCGAGAAACATATCTTACTGGAATGTAACTATATTTTCTTGCTATTTTACGTTAATTTTTTTTTTTGGTGCTAAAAATATACGTGATATTGGATAACCAGTTTTAAAATGAAGACGCATTTAAAATGAGGACGCATTTTAAATGAGATGAGGACGCATCGCTAGACGCGAATTCAAACAAACCACCCAAACAAAGCAGGGCGTTTTTAAAGCGCCTTGGCGTGCGTCTTCAGTACTTACAAACCAGGGCTTAAAACGTACACTGCGTATGTCGTCCACTCTACAGCAAACATCTGCAGCAACAGCTTTGTTAGCCTGCTCTATAGGCTCATACTGGAGAAATTAAATCTGGTAGTGAACGGGTTAATGTCGCATACGAGCATAGATATAGTTAAAGTATTAGATTGGCCGATCACGTGACCTCCGATGCTAACGACGGGACGCGCATGGAGGCCAAATAAGAGGGCAAAATGGCCAGTGTTGCTGCTACTTTAAAGAGAAAAATACTACGAAAAAATACCGTTTAATTCTGAAATTACAAAAAAACATCGTAAAAATACTAGCTGCATTTTGGAATCTTTTTAGTGACTTCAAATCCTTTTCTAGTATTTCTTTTGTAATTTTAGAATTAAATGGCATTTTTTCGTAGTATTTTTCTCCTTAAAGTGGCAGCAACACTGGCCATTTTGCCCTCTTATTTGGCCTCCATGCGCGTCCCGTCGTTAGCATTGGAGGTCACGTGATCTGCCAATCTAATACTTTAACTATGATATCTATGTCCGTCAACAGATTTTGACTGTAGCATTACAAATATTTTCTAGCAACTTTGCTGCCATAAAATTTCTGTATTATAATAGGATTTTTTTTACTGTGTATGGACTATGGTACTCACCCTCTCATGCAGACTCCTCAGATCATTAGTGACAACCTGTTGCCTCATCGTGTCGTAGCCCTCGTCACAGGCTATCTCGGCGTCTATCTCCTGCTCCAGCTGCACCAGGAGTGGTGCTGGCATCCCGAACGCCACCCCGCGACGAGCCACCTCCAAGAGGCACAGGATGAACGAGCGCTCGTTCTTGCGAAGGACGAGGTCGTCCGTTTCGAACAGCAGGCACTCCTAGTATGGGGTAGAGACAGTGTGAGAAATTTGCTAAGAAAATTTAGGAAGCAATATGTGCGACTAACTTAAAGAACTAGGAGCAAATGTACATTATATAGAAGAATTTTTGCACTCCTATAGTATGCGGTAGAAACAGTGTTAGAAATTTGATAAGAAAATTTAGGAAGCAATATGTGCGACTAACTTAAAAACTAGGAGCAAATGTTCATTATATAGAGATTTGAAAATATTTTTTCAAAAAAAAAATTTTATTAAAATTAATCACGAATGATAGGACTCACTGTGCCCATTGGAAATTTTATTTTTATGATCGTCTAAGTTTTGTGATTATAAAATCACTAGAGTTTTACAATTATAGAACTTCCAGATTTTTGCTATTATAGATACGTAGTCGCGTTTAACTGAAGTTTCAAAATTTGATACATTTACAATCACGGAGTTCGAATTTAGATGGCTATGTAAGATTAAGAAAGTCAATTTTGCATTCAGACATATTTCGGCGAATTGTTTGCACTTAAAATTACGATGAAAAAGTTGTTATTAACTATTCTGAAAACCTCCATAAATGCAGACTAAATTTATTTTGTTGTCGTAAAATTGAAAGATTAGGTAGCATTTTGCGACTAGCGACCGTAAGTTTCGAACCCTGGGTAGAAATACACTCTTAAAAAGTTTGGTGCAAGCACCGGAAGCTTGAAACTTGGCTGACACCACCATTTGGCGTATGGATTTACCACTTTTGTGGGAAAACCATAACTTTGATACACCGAAAGAGTAGTAAATAAACGCTCTAGATAGTGGTGGCGGGCTGGGGAGCCCAGTCGGTTAGGCATTCGCCTTGCATGTGGAAGGTCCCAGGTTCGGGTCCGGGCATCGCCAAAATGACTGCCGACCTATAAACGACCCGTGCAGCCAAAAATGTCCGACGAATAATACCCCGTGTAGAGGTAGTGCACGTTACATATGCTCCAAAGTCCCAACGCTGCGTAAGACGTCGCCCTTAACTGTTGCGTTGGGTGCCTACTCAGGTGTCAGCTCGTCACTTGACTGTGGTTCTAAATTGCGACGCCCGTCGCCAATAGCCCTCGTGTAGCTCTAGTGCGACGATAATTCAAAACCTACCTAGATAGCGGTGGCAGCTATAGTACGTTCCAGTATTCCGGTGCAATCTTGCGCCAAAATGTTTTACCGTGTTAAACAGTATTAATTATTATTATATATCCTATATCCATTCTTGTATTAGAGGTGGATATAACAGTGTGAAATCGATGATAATAGTGGAAGAACAATTGTTGTACAGTAAATAAAAAGGGTCACGAATTAATTTTTAAAAATTGTAATTGAACTCTGTCAATCCGGTAGGTGGAAGAATTAATGATCAGAATATTCATATCGGAACAGGAAAACACTCGCCAAACACAATATTAATTCTATTATAAACATTTACAAGCTAAATTAGGCTAGTTTCATTTATTTTATTTCGAAAATTCAATAAATATTTCTTTAATAATTATCGTTTGCAAAAATTAATTTATATTTCAAAGAATAAATATGTAATATTCCTCTCTTTTAAATAGAACCAAAACATTTCATATCAACATACAAACAAAGAATCTCTTTGTGAAATATATTTGACGTCATTTCAAACTGATTGATGTCGAAAAAATAAATTTATTTTAATTGATAATTTAAAAGAATTAAAGTTTCTCGGGTGATTGTTGCGAATGGCAATGGTGATTTAATTCTAATAAAAATGGTTTCTTATGCTTTTTAAATGAGCATAAAATTTTGCAGTTTTTTTTTTACATAATTGAAGTACTTCGAATTCGATTTCTTTTTTCTGAGATTTTCAATGACTTCCAATTTCGATGCGCTGTATTTTTTTGACATATCACACTTGTCCGTAGCATTTGTAGTTTGGGCTATGAAAGTGGGTGACAGACAGACGGACGGACTGAACGATTATAATACCTTCCACTTTTTACGTTATAAACGTAGTGTGGAAGCTAAAAGGAAAGATTCATCAACTCTCTCAATCAAAGAGTTCTATAGTAGGGTAGAGACTGAACCTTTCAACAGCAAGATGGACCAACACGGAGACAATATAGGGTGGCATGTGGGGCCCGATGGCCGAGGGGTTTGGATCGCAGGCCAAAACGCTAACAGTCCGCGCGCTGAAACGGGTGCGGGTTCGATTCCCGCCTTTGCCCTGGGTGTACTTCCTTTCTCAGTATCCAAATTATAAATTAACTAGCACTTTTGCCACTCTATTCGGGCTCCGTAGTGAGCCCAAAGAGTTCTATAGTACGGTAGAGACTTAACCTGGCAACAGCACCATGGACCAACACGGAGATAATATAGGGTGGCATGTGGGGCCCGATGGCCGAGTGGTTTGGATCGCAGGCCATAACGCTAGTAGTCCGCGCGCTGTAACAAGTGCGGGTTCGATTCCCGCCTTTGCCCTGGGTGTACTTCCTTTCTCAGTATCAAAATTATAAATTAACTAGCACTTTTGCCACTCTATTCGGGCTCCGTAGTGAGCCATGGCTGCCGATGGTAACTCAGTAAGAGTCGTTTTTTTTTACCCTACTATAGAACTCTTTGCTCTCAATCGTTTCTTTACGAAATCAGTAATGCTAATTTGATTTTTTTCTGTCTTTTCTCACCTTGATGTTGAGCATCCTGCACCACGAGATGAAGTTGCTGACGTTGTCCCGGGCGTGGAACGTCTCCGGCAAGACGTCGTAGCGGTAGACGACGTCGCGATCCGGAATGAGGACGTCACCGTGGACCACGTTGCCACTCCTGCGAATTGAAATATTACAGAAACCATAAGTTTTAATCGACAACGAGTACTTAACTAACAACAAGTACTTAAACTAAGAAAGTACTTAAACTAAGAAAGTACTTAAACTAAGAAAGTACTTAAACTAAGAAAGTACTTAAACTAAGAAAGTACTTAAACTAAGAAAGTACTTAAACTAAGAAAGTACTTAAACTAAGAAAGTACTTAAACTAAGAAAGTACTTAAACTAAGAAAGTACTTAAACTAAGAAAGTACTTAAACTAAGAAAGTACTTAAACTAAGAAAGTACTTAAACTAAGAAAGTACTTAAACTAAGAAAGTACTTAAACTAAGAAAGTACTTAAACTAAGAAAGTACTTAAACTAAGAAAGTACTTAAACTAAGAAAGTACTTAAACTAAGAAAGTACTTAAACTAAGAAAGTACTTAAACTAAGAAAGTACTTAAACTAAGAAAGTACTTAAACTAAGAAAGTACTTAAACTAAGAAAGTACTTAAACTAAGAAAGTACTTAAACTAAGAAAGTACTTAAACTAAGAAAGTACTTAAACTAAGAAAGTACTTAAACTAAGAAAGTACTTAAACTAAGAAAGTACGTAAACTAAGAAAGTACGTAAACTAAGAAAGTACTTAAACTAAGAAAGTACTTAAACTAAGAAAGTACTTAAACTAAGAAAGTACTTAAACTAAGAAAGTACTTAAACTAAGAAAGTACTTAAACTAAGAAAGTACTTAAACTAAGAAAGTACTTAAACTAAGAAAGTACTTAAACTAAGAAAGTACTTAAACTAAGAAAGTACTTAAACTAAGAAAGTACTTAAACTAAGAAAGTACTTAAACTAAGAAAGTACTTAAACTAAGAAAGTACTTAAACTAAGAAAGTACTAAACTAAGAAAGTACTTAAACTAAGAAAGTACTTAAACTAAGAAAGTACTTAAACTAAGAAAGTACTTAAACTAAGAAAGTACTTAAACAAACACTTTACTTTTCCAAAATATTTATAATAATATAAATTTAACACTCGATTGCTGATGTTCTTAATAAACTTACGCTATTGCTGTCTTTGTACTTGTTAGATACTAAAATCAGGGCCGGATTTCTAAATTGGGTAAGAAGGCTGTAGCCTAGAGCGGCAAGTTTTTTGGGGCGGTAAATTTTACGACCAATTAAAGCGGCATTCGGCATAAAAAAATTATTCTAAAGATACTAATATTTTTAAGAAAGAAAACAAATAATTTACATTAAAGCGCAAATCGTAAACGTATTATATAGTACTAATATTTAGTAGTAAACATGGTAGCTGCGAGGGCAATTCACACACTCTCCCCCTGATTTGGAAGTTGAAAGAAAAATAGTAGTACAGTTAAAAATTCGCCTATTATTTCGCTTTCGATTTAGAGTGTAAAGGTACATAAATGATTCTAATATGTAGAAAGAAAAAAAATAGTAAAGAAAACTATATCGGGCGACAAATCGATCGGCGGCAAATCTTTAAATCCGGCCCTGTACCTAATTTAAATTTAATAATATGTCTGCTTTTTATTCAACATATTAGAAAAAATGTTGAATAAGTTGAAATGAACCCTCGTCTACGTATTTATTAACTAAGAACCTACAAAAATGTCAACTTTATTCTAGAAAAATACAAGTGATTGCAACAAAAGAAAGTTAGCCTGTATCACATAGATACAAAGACTGCAATGAATTATTAATGCAACCACTTAAAAAGTTTCAGCTTTTTAATTTCTGTGTATTTATTCACTTTAATGTGTAACAAAAAAAGGATGCTAGGTATTAAAAATACTACTAACATTCTTTCATACGATTTTTGAAAAATTAATTCTCTTTTTAAAAGATCTAGGAATGCATTAATTCGCTACGCATTTTATTGCACAATCTACATAACTACAGTCCCTGGACAAATAATTAGACGCACTGTATTTTTTAAGTAATTTTATGTTTCTTAAAGAGTTATGTAATAATGGTATATTTAAACTACAATATTATTGATTTTTATTTAAAGAATTGTTGTAGACAACATATTTGTATTTATGCAAATGTATTACATATTTAATATTATACAATACTATGTATTTGTATTTATACAAATATGTAGGTACAATATCACCCCGTAATTAATATTTTACATGAAATCTTGCAGTGCGTCTAATAATTTGTCCAGAGACTGTAAATTTACAAATGCATCACTACATTATAACGATAAAGTTGATATTTCGTGTTTGGAATCAAGAATTTGATAACTAAACGGCATGTTATGTATAGGCGAAGTTAAAGAAAACCCAAAATTAAATTTAAAAAATGCTAGAGTTACAGGAACTGGCTCTATTTGTTTGTTGCCTAGTATGAACATTGGTGGATGGCAAATATTTAGTACATTTTATTCTTATTTCTTATGACGATCGTGATTAAATAAGAAACTTATATTTATTTCCTGTTTCAATTTGTAAACATTAAAGATTTATATATGACATATATTATAACTTAACCCCCACAAAATCTTATATTTTGTACCCAATTAAACTTAATAACTCAAATTACCTTTTTCATATATCCTTAATATCACTTAGTACTTTAACATCCCAACCACACCCTGTCGGCGACAAACGGTCGCCTAGATCAATTCGTTCCCACAGAAACTGTTTGGTCATCATATTTTTCAAGTCGATCTTCCAAACTTTCTCATGACTCTGATTGGTCAGTGGAGGAGGGCTCGAGATTTTTCGTCATTTTTGTGAGCATTCGATCACACTCTCTCGTCGGCTGCAGACGACAAAATAACTTTCTCCTGATGAAGAACTCTTAATAAAAGATCTTTAATTACTCCGAAGTTTCCCTGTCGACTTATTTTACATATATAACACAATTATAAAATTATAAAATAATTTAAAAGGGTTTCATTGGCAATTTAATACAGACTCTACAAATAAAAATTATAAGAAAAATGCTATTTGGATAGATTTAAAAATAAATATTGCTTAACTGGTTTATTTACATCTTTATTTCTTCGGATGAGATTATTTTAACGATAGTGCGAAGTACCTGAGATTATCTCATATCCGGCTTCAATAACTAACATGATTAGATAAAGTTTATTTGAAAATATTCTTAACCTTTTAAGACACTGCTTTTTCAACGCAAAGGCTGGATATGTAATTTTCGCTTAGAGTTTCAAAGCAATACGGGAGCTTAGTTAGAAATAGAAATTAAGATTATCATACTTATTTTACTAAACTACAAAACCAGAACTTTGCCGAAAAAAGTAATATATACTTTCCATGCAATTCACTAAAAAAAGTTAAGTCTCCTGCAATGTTTTCAAGCAAAAGTAGAAATGTATCAGTTACGACTATGTTCAGTTTTGGTCTCCCTTCCTTTAGAAAATATATAGAGTTGCTTGAAAAAGTTCAGCATGGGGCTACAAAAATGATTAAGGGTCTATCTGGTATTGATTATGATAACAGATTAAGATCTTTAAACATGTATTCCCTGGAAAACAGGAGAGCTGGGGGAAATTTAATAGTTATTCAAGTTCATAAAACAGGGAGACACGAAGGGCTTAGGTTTTACATTAAATAGTCAGACCAGAGGACATGGTCAGCAATGGAATAAATCGTGCTTTAGAAGGGAGGTAAGAAAACATTTTTACAATAGAGTTGTCAATGAGTGGAATGCTTTACCAGATTATGTTGTGCATTCGAAGAGAGTAGAAGATCTTAAGAAGAAACTTGACAGTCATTGGAAACTGGTAATGTATTAGATTTATTTTGGACCAACCTTGCTGGGCCTCTGGCCTGTTGTTGGTCGACAATTTTTGTATTTGTATTTGCAGTAAATTTTTTTTAGACAAAGTACACATCTCCAAAAATAAAAGTGTGAAAAATAGAAACAAAATATTTTCGTTTGGACTTTATGTAAACTGAAATTATGAAACAATTATACCCAATAACTTTCAGCAGATATTTTTTATTTGACTGAAATGCCAACATAGAAGAATTAACTTAGTAATAAGCCAACTCTTTCAGGAACCAACTTCTCAAGCATTTGTAGACTTAGGCAAAGTAAACTTGACAGAACTTTGACTTCTAAAAACGAACTTTACATAAAATAGAATAACCAAATTACACATTCTACGCCGTAGAAAAAAGTAAGCAAATAGAATTCCATCTTAAAGGGTCAAAGAGTTCTGTGACAAAGGAGGTTGAAAATTCGGTTTTCGACAAACCCTTCTTTTTCAATGGAATTGAGTGGAACGCACATAAATTATCACGTTTTGGCACTTACTTTCTTTTCTTTTCGACAGCTTTCACGGCCGCAAGAAAATGTTCTGCAGAAAGTAGGCGCCTCGAACCAATTTGGAATTCATTGAAAAAGATTTTCCTAGGCCACTTATAAGAGAAAGAAAGTGTTGAATACTTTTACTTTTCGTAACTAATTTTAAAATTATTAAGGAAGTCATTTAAAAAGCTACCATTTTATTCAGATAATTTGTTTTCTAAAGAGAATAATAAAAATAAAATACTATTATTACTTACTTAGATGTATTGCTAAGAAGCCCCAGTAAATACTTAAAATGCTTTTGAATCTCATAATAATCGTAGTTGTGCAAATATTTTAATCAAATAATTTGTTTACTAACTTCGTTACTTTTGTCCTATCTATTCAGGACTACTGCAAAGGTAAATCTTTTAAAACGTTTATTGTATATCTCAAAATAAAAATAGTTATGTTCAAATATTATTTATTAGCAAATAAATACCCGTTCTTCGCACGGACTAAAAGAATATCAAATCGATCCAAGTATATGTGTCATTTGATTTGCTATAGGATAATAAACTTTGCCTTTGTTCCCGTTCTTTATAAAGAATAAAATCCCGTTACTTTGCTTTAAATTTAATATTGCTTTAAAATTCCAAAATAAAAAAACATCACTATAAAATGCACATCCTCATATCACAAAAATCTTCCTCAATATGAACTTACTGTCATCGCAATTTTCCTGATAAATTCAAAATTAACCATAATTGTATATCAATGTTATTTCACGTCAAAACCTCCACTCTGGTTTTTTTTTAATAAATTAGCTCATTGGCACGTTCAATTATTTTTCAAATCATTAATTTAGTTTCTGAAGGTAATGGCAAGAAAATAAAAGCAATTTCCATTTTAATTAATTTTTGTGTTCATTTTAATTTCTTCTCTCGAATGGCAACACGAAAGGGAAAAAATGATCGGATTTGTGCGAAAGTGGTGTATTTTTTTCAGAAAATTCGAATTTTCTCTAAAAATGGAACAAATATGAAAAAACAAAGCCTCAGGTGCACACGTTGGTATTAAAGGGAATATATCATAAAAAAAATCGAATTTCTTAGGGCAGTATAAGTAGGTCTTTTACGATCCACAGACAAACAGACAGACTTTCTTTTAGTATTATAGATATCATCATTTAAACCTTTCAATAAATTGTCAAGATGTTTATTTACTAAGAATCGCATACTACCAACTGAAAAATTAATATAGAAAATAAAGAACTGAGATCTTTCTCTAAGAATATTCTTCTTTTATCAAATAACTCACGTGGCTACGTGAAAGGCGATATGACGAAAAAAAATTCAAAAACAAATAATATACAAATACCTAATATATCAATATCAAGATTATCAATTAGTAAACGTCTGGCTGTTTTTAGCAGTTGGTGACAGTTAATAAAAGATAAACATCAATAGTTGACGTAATGTCAATAGTTGCCAGTTAGTTGATGAAATTAAACACCAATTAAAAAAAAATAAAGACATGTATTAATTTTATACTTCGTCATGCGGTTACGTAATTATTTTATATCGTAGTACAAACTAGATACATCGAATAGATACTCGAAAGTTGTTGTTTTTTAAATTTATTTTTAATTTAAATTTCAGCTTTTGTTAATGTATAATTGTATGAAGACGTTAAAATATACAATACAGATAGTTTATTCGAAAATTGTAAATCATTATAAAAACAAGTTCATAAAGAACTAAAATAGCCTACTTTCCTGTTACTTAAATACTTACTGAAGTTCTAATCGGGAAAAAAAACTAGGTTCCTAAAGTAAATATCATCAACAGCCGTTTCTACACTAGATTTATACACATTAGAAAAAAAATCGAAACACAGCACCCAGCTATAATTTAAACTTCTAAAAGCCAAATCAACTATTTTCCTTAATATTCTTTCGCAAATTAATTAAATATTATTTATCATCTGCTCGTGATTTATTTGTAGTTCGAAGAATAATTAAATATTATTAATAACAAAAGTAATGAAACTACTCCGAACTGCATTAAAAAATAAGAAATGTAAATTAAACTAAGCATAATTGCATGCAAAAGTATGCCTTGCCGCTTTCTTGGTAGATAATTAATGAATAATAAAGAATCAAATTGTGCTACATTTTATGACGTCATTCAAACTGATTCATGAAAATATTATTTTGCTTCAAATATTTTAAATAAATAGTTCTCATGCCATTGTTGATTTGGCAACAGTGATTTAAATGACTCAAAATTGAATTCAATGCTAATTCAATGGGAAATTCGCCGAAAAGTAGATTTATGTCCGTCGGACGTACAGACAGACGGACAAAAAGTATGAAAGTTGGGTATCTGAGGTCATAGCTTTCTAACAAAAAAAGAATTTTTAAGATCCGATGGATAGAACCGATTTTGGAAGGGGGTACGGAACGGACAGACGGACATCGACCGCATGTCAATACCTACTTTTTCATTTTTTAAAATTCTTTCGAATTAAAAAAAGAAAAGTAGGCTAAAAAGTATAAAGAATAATGTAGGATTATCAATAAAACTTTTAGAGTAAACAATTACTGAAATTTTATTCTATAAATTTAGCAAATGATGAAGAAAATTAATTGAATTTGCGAGAGAAGATTAGAGATTAAGATAGATTAAGATAGACAACTGACATTATATAACAATAGCCCAACACAGCATACTAATTTAAACTTTTAGTCGCTAAAATTGCCTATTGTTATTCTTTCTCTTGAGCAAATTCAATTAATATTCTTCATCATTTGGTAATTTTTTTTTATTTGCAAATCGAAGAATAAAAATTTAGTAAAATTGTATACTCCAATAATAGAATTGATACTTATCTATCCTAGTATTATTCTTTTTTTTACCTTAAAAAATTACGTTGAAGCAATAGTGTGTGACATTTACTGTTACAAACCTACTAGTTGTATTAACAATTTTCACCAAGAGTAACAAAAGAAATTGCACAATAAAGAAACAAAACTGATTACTTTTAGTCAGATTTTATGAGTTCATTCGTTCGAAAATAACGCTATCAGACAATCAGGGGGAAACCGTTCTATGACCCATTATTAGCAATTTGTCTGAACCGTTTGTTCGGGAAAACTCCGGAAGTAAGTTGAAGGAACTAACCCTTTTAACTAATTACTGTTCCTTCGTTAAAATATCTTGGCTAAAGCCCGTTACGGTTTCAATTATCGAGACGCAACGTATGTCACCTGGAGCTTTCGACTGATGTCATTAAAATTCGAAGCAGGAACCCTGCCAAGCTAGCCATGAATAGCAAATATAGAAGTTGCAATAGATTTTTAGAGAGGCGTTCTATTTAATATGTTTTTTCCTAAAATGAATTTTGTTGGAAAGCCCCCTATTTGTAAAATTAAAAAAAAAATCGATTTGCTTGTGAACAAATTGCTTATTATTTGAAACAGCAATCTGCCACATTATGCAGGATAGCTTCCCAGAGCTTCAGAAATGTTCTATAGTTTAGGAAATTCCATACTTATCATCCGTAGACAGTTCAGATTCACCTAAAAACTGATTGAGTCCACAAGAGTGAATAATTTTTTGTACAGCTATATAAAATTATTTACGTATTGTCAAGAAAGGATTATTAAAATATAAAGGCGAATTTATGTGACAAAAAATATGTCCTTTCAAATATTAAATTTAAATGAAGTTTCTCGTGCTATTTTTTGATGCAGTACCTTTCATTTAAGTGACTAAAAATTAAATTTCATTGTTAATTCAAAGGGTATTTCGTCGCTAGATAGACAGATATCCGTACGGACACAGACAGACGGTGTGGGTAGGATTTGTGTACAGAAAATACAAATTGGAATAACTATGAATAATTATATTTTATTGACAAATATATTGAGCAGTGATTAGGAAAACAGTAGATTATTTACTGAATTATCATTAGGTTTAATTTGAAGTTATAAAAGAAATAGTTACAATTAAGTTAATATCAAACTAAATAAATAGAACAATAACAATTTTGTAAACAAACTAATACATAATAAATTAAGAATTAGAAAATTAAGACTGGCCTACGCATTTACCCCGAAAAGCGCCCGCGCTGGAGGTGACCTGTAAAAGAAAATAAAGCTGCGAACGCCCCTTTGTTGACGGTGCTTATATAAAATTCATAAGTTAAAACGTCACTCCAGCAGCGGTTGCCAACGGGATAAATGCGCAAGCAGGTTGACAAAGTGCATTGTACTAGCTCTGGCACAGCATGTAGAAACGTGGCCCAACAGACGGACAAAAAATATAAAAGATAGGTCACTGAAGTAACACCTCTAAAAAAAATAAAAAAAATAGAAAAATTTTAAGATCCGACGGATAGAACCGATTTTGGAAGGGCAGATGGACGGACATCTTCAGCATGTCAAAACGTTCATTTTTTCTGATTCTTTCGAATTAAAGAAAAAAGGAAAGTAGACTAAAAATAGAAGGTTATAGAATCGCGAAAAATTAAACTTTAACGTGACATAAGAAAACACTTTCTTTATATTATTAGTAACTTTACGAACATTGGGTTGGAAACAGTTCCACTCTATGGTTCAACCTAATAGGGCCTTCAACATGTTGCTGGTTTTTGATTTCATAAGTCCCTCATGTAACAAATGCAAACAAAAAAACTAGAAGTTATTTCTTTATCATTAACCACAGCCTACTAAAGGCCACGTGCGGGGTATTGGGGACACACAACATACATGCTTCAGATATCATCGATAATCCTCGCATTTTGATAGTGAGGTATGAAAGCGTGGTGCATAATAAATCTGCTGAGTGACGGTTCTTATCTCAAACGTGTCTATTCGTACTTGTCGTGGGCAATTAATTACGCCACTTCGTTGGTTGTGTTGCGAATAAATTAATGATATTTCATGTAAAAGACATTGAGAAAGTTTTTGCATTCAATGTAATTTCCGTTCATTTTTTTCTCAGTAAAAATGTGCAGATAAGAAATGGCGGACTATGTATCAGTTTCAATGGTATACTTCATTAAACTCGATAAAATGCAATGGTTAAAATATTCTGTAATTTTTTTTACGGAATTAAATAATGATACTTTCACAAACTCCAGTTGATCAAGTTTCGTTGCGATCTTTCGTTTTAAACTTTTAAGTATGTATCGTAGACATGTTACTTAACATTACAGCTTCCTTTTTAATTAAAAAAATATATTACCGTCGTAATTTATTTATAACTGTAATAAATAATTACTCTAAATCAATACTAAAAATATCTCTCATACCTTAAATAAAGCCTTCAAAGTTTTACAACATTACAAACTCTTGACGCATGTCAAGTTTAGTATACTTTTGAGTGCTGAAATGTGTAAGTTTTAAAACAAATTTAGCAGACTTTTAAAAATTAACAATGCTAATTAAAATATTTTTCAATACATAGTTCATAGTTTTAATAGAAAAATAAGAGTTTCAATATATTAAGATTATTATTTATAGTGGAATAGAGGATATTTTTTAATGGAAAATAATAGATAGTTTGGGGGAGGCGAATATTTTCATCCAAAATATTTGTAGAGTTTTCATCATGAGAAAAAGCTATTATATTACTATATTTATTATTATTAATAACTACTAATATCTATTATTATATTATATTACTATATAGCCTATATTATATTACTATTATTTTATTTAAATTTGATTCAAGTGATTTTTTTATTTAATTGCGATGATGTATTAAAATTGTATCTTAGTTATTAATAGACTGATACTGCAATTTTATATTATTTAGCTTGAACGGTAAAGGAAACATTTTGTTTAAAGCAACATATTTTGTATATTCAGGTAAAAAAATATTAAATTTTCACAAACCTAATTAAATATTCCATATTTTGCTTATACAATTATTTTGAATGCTCACATCTGATACGAACAATTTAAATTTTTCTTTAACGATGGGCTCTAAAACAACTAAAATATTAATTATATAATTGTTTTTAAACTCAAATTCTTGACATTTTATATTCAGCTTATATATTAAACATATACATATTTTACTTTCGTTACGCCGTCTGTTGGTACATCTTAAGACATATTTTAAAAATAAATTACCAGAATATCGATTTAATGTAACTGAATTTTTTTTTTTAAACTTACATATTTAACCCATTATATTCAGGTTGATTATTTCACAACTAATAGAATTTACAATTAATATAAACTGATTAGGATAACTGATAAGGCCACATAAGCTCTTCGTTACGTCACACCATCCGTCCGGTTCGTGTTGTCGGCAGTTCCGAAAGAGAGAACCGAAACCTGGAAAGTAGAGTCGCCCATGTGCAAATCGGTTTCGTACTTTTTCTTCAGAAATGCCGACTATCTGAACCGGACGAAACGAAGAGCTTCTGTGGCCTTATAGTTGAGTGGGACATGGATAAACTCACCTGTAATACTCCCGGGCTTTCCTCACCACGTTATTGGCGTGCTGACACAACACAACTCCCGTCTCCATTTCTTCTAAGAAATTATCCGCGTCCAGTTCTAGTCCCTCGTACAGTCCGTTCAACCATTCGGCCAAATCCTCTTTCATGGCGTACAAGTACTCCTCGGAACTTTTAAATGGCCGAAAAGGTCGAGGTTCCAAAAGAGTCACTTCGAATTCCGGGGGCTCCGCGACGCAGTTCATGGGAACACAATTTTCCGGGTCTTCCATTTTTTGTTTGAAGTCTTCTTTCAAAATTGTAATCTTAAGTGTCCATTTGGTTTTAATAGTTTGATGTCTCCATTGTTGGAGAGTTGGAATTAAAAATATATATATATATTTGTTTTGAAGTTGCAGACGATATATTATTTTATTGAATTTTATAATGGAATCGAATATTCGAGATGCCTAATTTGCAATAATATTTCGATATTTTTTAGGGAAACATTCATCTATATATAGAAGAAAAATTATACTTTGTTTTTCAGCTATTTCCGCGAAGTTCTTCTGATTAAAAAAAACGCGCTAAAAAAAAAACTTCGAATAAAACTATTCTTCTTGAACTCTCAGCCAATATAACATTCAAAGCAACTATCGCAATAATCTCATCTAAACACAGAACTAATTATTACTAAAACATCCTTCACATTTTTAAAGCAATTAAAAAAAAACAGCATCCAAAATTCAAACGATATTCCAAAGAACAGAATAGACGCAACTCAACTCTTCTAATACCAAAACAAACAGCGCGCACAGGTGTTCGCAGAAATGGGCCGACGAGTGAAGAAATCCTCAGGTGTGGCGACAAAACCTCGCAACAGCATTAATGAAATGAACTGCCAAAATCGGGCGCAAAGGATTATAAACGCGGCGAAGAACCGATTGAGAAGAAGTACAAACAAAACACGCCAAGCGAGTCCGAAACGGAATCTTTCGGAAACTGTTATTCCATTTTCTATTCCCATAGAGTTAAGAAGGCGGGGATGCTTGGCGAGAATTAAAGTGAAGCCAAAGTCGCCAAGCAACCCTTGTAAGCCGAAATAAACCCATGCCGAAATGTATGCGTATCATTTTATTCCTTAAAAAAGCCTTAAAATAAATACTATTCTAACTATTTTAATAATTAATAACGATTTAATAATTTAACTATTAACTAAAAAAAAAAGAATTACTATTTGCACAATTGTAGGCATGAGATTTTAATTTACACAAGATTTTAATTTCATACACATGTAAGAAAAATGAGTTGTAATTATAGATTTTATTAGCGAGTAAAAACCGCTAAATCGATGTAGTAAGCCTACACAAACTAAACTCCACTGTAAAATAGCGCTAAATACTTCGCTGAGAACGTTTGTTTGGGCTTAATATAAAGCGTTAATAGCTTCACTTGGCAAACCAGCTTTTGTATTAACTTCACAGAGTTATTTTGTTTTGGTTTCAGTGAACAGCGACATCTATCGGCGGAAATTCCACATTAAAGTTGAGTCACGAAGGAAGAAGACCAATTTCTTGCTTTATGGTGGAGATAAGATTATTTTTAAACCCGCTTGTTAAGAGATTACAGAGGAAGCGGTTACGTTGCTGGGTGAAATTGCAACACCACATTTAGAGAATTTAATAGTTAATTGTTAACCCGCTATAAAAAAGGGCCGTCTTTTAAGGCGTGCGAAACATGTGTTTGCTCAGGGTCTTTCGTTGAGTTAAATTAGGGCTGGATTTAAAGATTTACCGCTTGTAGGCTACGATTGATTTTTGTCACTATATATTACTAAATTAATTAATAACTATGATAATTAATAATAAATGATAATATTACTATATATTATCACTAGATATTAGTACTGTATATACGTTTACGGTTTACACATTGATGTAAATTATTTGCTTTCTTTCTTAAAAATATTAGGATTTCTATAATAATTTGTTTATGCCGAATGCCGCATTAATTGGTCTTAAAATTTGCCGCCCCCGAAAATTCGCCGCTCTAGGCTACAGCCTACTTATCCTATTTAGAAATCCGGCCCTGAGTTAAATATCATCTTACTAGAGCTACACGAGGGCTATTGGTAACGGACGTCGTAATTTAGGACCACAGTCGAACGATAAGCGGACACCTGAGTAGGAACCTAACGCAACTTTTGGGAGCGACATCGTCGGGACTTGGGAACAGAATTATTCGTTGGACTTTGTAGCTGCACTGGCCGTTTATAGGTCGGTAGTTATTTTGGTAGGTTAGTTTGAATTATCGTCGCACTAGAGCTACACGAGGGATATTGGCGACGGGCGTGTATTTTAGAACCACAGTCAAACAAGCGACACTGAGTAGCACCCAACGCAACCGTTTAAGGGCAACGAATACGCAGGTTAGGACTTTGAAGATATTTACTGCACTCCGCCACACTTGTATTATTGTCGACATTTTGGCTGCACGGGCGTTTATAGGTCGGCAGTTATTTTGGCGATGCCCGGACCCGAACCTGGTACCTTTCGCATGCAAGGCTTACCCACTGAATCCAAGGATTTGATTTGCATAAAGAGCTGTTTTCGGTTAATTTCGTTTCCGAATTATTTAAATATTATGCAGACGCAGTTTTAAGTGTTAATTTCTAATGCTGTCAAAACCTTTTTCAAAACTAAATGTCTGCTTTTTCATGAAACTATGTGATGAAGTTTGCGTTCTAAAAACCAAAGTAAATGAATAAACTTTTATACAAGTTAAAATAACGTAACTAGTTTAATTAAATATTAGAGTATACAATAAAAAGTGTTTATCCTTAAAGTTATGATATTAACATGTATTCGTTATAAACAAGCTATGACAACCAATGAAACGCAAATTAAGTTTTTCATAGATAATTAAATGTTAAATTAAAAGAGTAACTTTTAGGAAAATTCATCTAACAAATTATTATCATTTGCCTTTTAACGTTTTAAGTTTTCAAGTGTGTTTGACAGAAATTTGAATATTTCAAGTTTTATTTTTTAAGTACCAAAGAGTAAACTATTTTTTTAAAAAAATCACACGTTTATCAAAAACTGTTTAAACACCAAAAACTACGTTCAGAAGAACTTAAAAATTTATTTCACGATGGTTAAAACATCACATTTATATTGTCCTACAATATTTCAGCATTTTAGCTTCCACACTACGTTTATAACGTAAAAAGTGGAAGGTATTATAATCGTTCAGTCCTTCTGTCTGTCCGTCTGTCACCCACTTTCACAAAACGAACAGCAAGTCGCACAAACAAGTGATCCCACTTGTTTGTGCGACTTGCGGTTCGTTCTGTGAAAGTGGGTGACAGACGGACAGACAGAAGGGTCATTACGTCATTTTGAAGCAAAACGTCGTCATTTTGAAGCAAAAAATCAGACTAGGCTACATTCCAAATTTCATTAAATAAAATTCTAATTTAAATTTTTTAAAGTTTAAATAACGAAAAATTTAATCTGCATTGAAATAACATGCAAATTCCATTTTTATTCAATATTGTCACTGTTGCCATTTCGTTAAACGTACGAGAAACTTTATTTAAAATAAAAATAAAACTTTTGAAAGAATATTTATGTATATATAATTCAGTTTGGATTGTTGTAATATCACAATAGAGTTCTTTTGATGGTTCATTATATATGGATGAAGAAAGATGCATAAAGAATTCTAAATTTGCCTAAAAAATGTGCAAAGTTTCGTTTTTATTTATTTTTATATGAAATGTTTTGATTCCATTTAAAAGAGAAGAATATTACATATTTATTCTTTGAAATATAAATTAATTTTTGCAAACGATAATAAATATTAAAGAAATAATTATTGAATTTTCGAAATAAAATAAATGAAACTAGTCAAATTTAGCGTTTAAAGGTTTATAGTACAAATAATATTGTGTTTGCGACATTTTTCCTGTTGAACACAAATTTTGTGTGGAAGCGGGCTGAGTGACAGATTTTATTACAAACCTACTTGTTTGAAAAATAAAACTACACAAATTACCCCTTTGCGTTGTTTACACTGTGTCCAATATTTGTGCGCAGTAAAACAGCTTATACAGTATTTGTCAAAACTACATATATAAATGACTTTTTATTTCTTCCTAGTTGCATGACAAAACAAGAAATAATCACATTGGTGATTTTCTGTAAACATATACTTTTGAGGTAATAGAATAACTCTTTTCATTACTTTTATTTTTAAATCATTTTTAAATAACGTAGTAAAAAATACACCTCGAGGCGATTAACTAATTTTTTAAATAACATTATATAGTTTCATTTATTTAATTAGATTTCAATTATTTAATGTAAAGTGATTAACTAAATTTTTAAATAATCGATTGCAAGTACGCAATCTGATTTCCCAGTTAATTACGAACTTATGAAAGTAAATTGTAATTTATTTATTTATTTATTTATATTTATTTATTTATTTATTTGTTTCAGATGCACATAACAGAAAAATCCAATTATAATGCACATCATAAAAGACAATGAAAACAACAAAAACACACAAAAAAGAAAAACATTACAAAGAGAATAACCTCCGACAATTAGATTTAAAAACATTAAAAGGCATACAAAAAATATCCAGTTCCTCAGACACACTATTATAAGTTTTATAAAATTTATATAGACAAAAATTTAAAATGCAGTTATTCCGATTAGAACTCAAATAAAACAAACAACGATTACGTGTAACTCTAGAAGGCACATTAAATTTTATAGTACTAGTAATGTAAGTGGAATCAATCATATTATTAATAACTTTATAAAAAAACAAAAGACAATAAACTTGACGTCTAGACTTTAAAGTAAAAATGTTAAACATATTACGGAGTACACTAGAAGGCACTTCCCGAGAAGCAGCGTTGAAACTCTTAAAATACAAAAAATGAAAGTAAATGAAGAAGAAAAGTAATGAAAGTAAATTGTAATAAATAAATTTTGAAGATTTTTGGTAGCAATATAACTTAAAAAAAGGTTAATTTTTTCAAATAAACTTTAAAAATATTTACTTTTATATTATATTATTTTGACATTGGCGGTTACGATATTTTGTAGTTTATGTTGTGAACGGACGGAAGAAGCTTTTTACGATATCAACTACGTATAGCAGATAAAAATCCCTTTAAACGACCACACACAAAAAAAAGTATTTCCTCAATAAAAATCATTTTGAAATTTCACCCATCAAAATAACCGATGACAAGACGTCACCCTAAAGACGTTGTGTAAGGCCAGAGGGGGTACACTAACATCGAAGGGGGTACAGGGTACTTCGACCTGTAGCAATTATACGCCTCTGCATGTTTGGTTTGGCAAGTGGACTTCGAAACTCTAGACGCTTTAATTGCCTTGCATTCACATGGAAAGTGTATCACTAATTGCAGAAATAAGTCAAGTTCATTGGAGAAATTCCTTTAAAACTTTTTTCTAGTAATATTTTGGTGAAGGAAGAAGCCTTGAGGAAAACTTCCTGGAGACTTGGCGCCTTTTTACATTTAGAGGTTCAAATATATTGGCGGAAATTCGCCATAAAGATAACAATTTCGCACGGTTTCCTTTAAAAATGGATTGGGATATAACTTTATAGGGGCCCATGGGTTGGCATTATTTCTATGATATATTTTTTTGTATAAAAGGCATTTGAAATTAAACTTATCGTAAGCTTATACCTTGTTAAAAATTTGGCGGTTGGTTTCACCCAAAATATGGTTCCTAATAGCTGCAACGACTGTGTAGTGAACTATTTCATCATATTTTTGGTATTAATATATTCGGTAATATTCACCATGTTTCGGCACATTAGGTTTTGTTTCCAAAACCTGAGAAATGGTTCAACCCAATACCGAAAATACGGTGAAATATGTTACATATTTTCGGTATTAATGGATTCGGTAATATTCACTGTAGCGGCCTCAGTAACCCACAGTCTACCAAAAGGATCCTCAAGGTGGAGATGAGTTACCTCGGCTTATATATTACTATTAACGTTGTAATCTGGAATAGTGGTAGTAACGTGGCTGTAAATCAGGGCCACCTAGTTGTTGATTGCATATTGAGGTTGCGTGTGTGGTGAACCGCCACACCACTCCCCTCCTAGAAAAAACGAGGTAAGGAACCGTGCGCAGGTTGCTTCGCTGTGCGTTGAGCTGCGATTGAGTTGCGATTGAGTTGCGTGCCAGCCGTTGAGTGCATTAGCAGCGAGTAGTAACGGGAGGAATTGGGTATATTCGGTACCATATTTCGGTATTTCAGGTGTTTGTTTCCAAAACCTCAGAAATGGTTCAACCGAATACTGTAAATATGGTGAGACATAGTTCACCACACAGCCGTTGTAGCTACTAGGAACCATTATTAGAGTGAAACCACACAATTTTTTTTTCAACAGTGTAAGTTTCGAATTATATGGATTTCAGAATTTTCCAAAATACTTTGAAAATATTAAGATTTTTCTCCTCAATAGTTCTCTCCCCTCTTGCAAACACGCCATAATATTTTTTTAAAATAAAAATTCGATAAACAAATGTAAGTAAAATTAAGGTCGATTCTTCGGTTAACATTAAATTTCTAGGAATTGTTATTTCTTCATTTGCGGTTTCGTCGTTAAACAGAAAATATCGTGAAATGTTATGTACTTGTCGTTAAAAAAGCAAACAGCAATTGTTTTTAAGGAAAATATTTTTCTGGTTTAAGTATTTTAAAATTAAAAAAAAGTTACATATTTGATTGTTTTACCATATTTTTAAATACAAAAATTACACATCTAATTATGTTAACACTAATTGCACATCTATAACTGATGTTTTCATAAAATATAAGCAAATCAGTACCTTTTGGGTGGATTTCAAACACTACAGCAGTAAATTGTGATAAATATCTTAAATAGCTTTTTAAATAATTAGTGTAACATTTTATTTAAGTGTACACACAATTGCTTTCTACATTTTTTATACTTAAAAAGGAAACTCCATTAACATATAATCAAGGCATTATCTACAATATGATTAATAGCTGAAGTATAAAATAAAACCAGATGAGGAAGTTTATCCTTATTTTAAAATGAAAACTAAAAAGGAAATTCATTATTGAAGAGATAGTGGCCTGAGAAGTTAAACTATAAACAAGTAGGTTTGTTACAGAATGTGTCACTTAAACCGTTTCCACACAACAATTGTGCTCAGCAGGAAAGAAACTATTTTTACACCTCAGAAAGAAATTCGCCTAACAGGGTTTTTAGCTAGTTTAATTCACTTTTTTAAACGCCAAAATTAACGATTTTCATTATTCTTCTTTCTCAGATTTAACAATTAGTCTTTATCGTTTGCTAAATTTGTTTGAAGTTCGAAGAATAATAATGTAATTTTTTTAATAAATATCTTTGAGTCTCCACAATTTCCCATTTACATTAATTTTCTTCCGAAAATTCATTTATTATTTATCGTTTGTTAAATTAATTTACAGTTCGAAAAAAAAATAATTAGTAAAATGATGCTGTAAAAATAAAAAAAATGGCTAGTTTCATTTATTTTATTTCGAAAATTCAATAATTATTATTTATCGTTTGCAAAAATTAATTTATATTTCAAAGAATAAATATGTAATATTCCCTCGCTTTTAAATAAAATGAAAATATTTCATATCAATATACAAAGAATCTCGTAGTGAAATATATTTGACGTCATTTCAAATTGATCGATGTCGCAAACATAAATTTATTTTAATTTATTGTCTAAAAGAATTAAAGTTTCTCGAGCGATTGTTGCGAATGGCAATATTGATTAAATTCTAATAGAAATTGCTTCCTATGCTTTTTAAATGAGCATTCAATTTTGCAGTTTTTTAAGTAATTGAAGTACTTCGAATTCTTCTCTGAAAATTTTAATGTATTCTAATTTCGATGCGCTGAATTTTTTGACGTATCACACTTGTCCGTAGCATTTGTAGTTCGTGCTATGAAAGTGGGTGACGGACAGACAAAAGGACAGACAGACGGACTGAACTATTATATTACCTTCCACTTTTAACGTTATAAACGTAGTGTGGAAGCTGAAAGGAAATTCATTATTGAAGAGATAGTGGCCTGAGAAGTTAAACTATAAAAAAAATTAAATTAAGACTGCGAGTTACAGACAGAATAATGTAACAGTCTGGATAAAACTTCAGTATAAAAGTAAATATCTTTAAAATGTTTGTATATTTTGTCGAAATAATTTAAACTATTTAGGTAATTATAACGAAATCTTAAAGTTACATTTTTAATTGTTTGTAATTTTTTTGCCTTTCACGCTGTCTTTAAATGAGTAAATTTGTAAAAATTAAATATTTATTAAAAAACGTATATGGTTTTAAAAAAGAATATCGAGGTTACTTACAGCAATTTTTTTCTTTTATAACGTTACATAATTTCCCCCAAACGCAACAACTAAAGGATTCATGGATTCAGTCAAACCAAAATCTCGCATTTGAAGCAGGATACACACAAATAAAAAACAAGAAGTTCTTAAAGAACTAAAATAGCCTACTTTCCTGTTACTTAAATACTTACTGAAATTCTAATCGGGAAAAAACTAGGTTCATAACAGTAAATATAATCAACAATCGTTTCTACACTATATTTACACATATTAGAAATAAAATCGCTAAACACAGTACCCAGCTATAATTTAAACTTCTAAAAGCCAAAGTCAACTTTTTTCCTTAATATTCTTTCACAAATAACTTAATATTATTTATCGTCTGCTCGATTTATTTGTAGTTCAAAGAATAATTAAATATTTATTAATAACAAAAATAATGAAACTACTCCAAACTGCATTAAAAAAATAAATGTAAATTAAAACTAAGCAGAATTGTATGCAAAAAAATATGCCTTGCAGTAAAAAAACGTAAAGGAAACTTCTAATTGGAAAAGTTTAAAATTGTAATACAGTAAAAAAAAATCTACGAACCACACAAAAATCGAGGATTGCTGGAAAAATTGTTTTAAATTCGAAATATATGTAATTTTTAAAATTATTATACTTTTTTGAACAGATATATGCTATTTACTATGGAATACTTGTGAAAGTTATAGTTTTCTGAGTTTAAAAAAAAACAGAATTCAAACGTTGTTGCTTTCTGAACATTTTTTTTTAGCCAAATTTCTTTTTTGTTTTAATTCGAAAGAATTTAAAAAAAGATAAAAGTAGGTACTGATATGCTGAAAATGTTCCATCTGTCCGTCTTAACCCCCTTTTAAATTTCGGTTCTATATGTTGGATTGTAAAAATTTTTTTATTAGAAAGGTGTGACATTAAGGGCCTTTCTTCCACTTTTTGTCCCGCTGTCTCTTCGCCCGGACGGACATCTGTCTACCGTCTGTCTATGACGAACTACCCTTTGATTAGCATTGAAATTTAAATTTTTAGTCATTTAAATCTTTGTTGCCATATCAACAATCAGGGCTGGATTTACCAATAGGCCCTATAGGCCCGGGCCTAGGGGCGCACCATGATGAGGGGCGCAAAATTATTCCGCATTTTTTTTTGTCAGAAAATTTCCATAAAATGTTATAGACTACAATACATGTCTACATCTACATGCTCTCCACGAATAAAATTCCCATTCGCCTTCCTCGTATAGGTGACGCTGGACGGGCGAATCTTTCGCTTGGCTGTCAATGTGTATACCTACAGCGCGTAATTGTTATATTATTTAATTTGATTAGTTAAATTATTTAGATTTTGAGGTAATTTTTTTGTAACCTTCACGAGGAATTATGAGAATAACAATACAAATTAACGAGTAGGACATGTTGTCTTTATGCACTGAAAAGATGAATTCACTCTTTAGGAAGTGCATTCGGCACGGAAAGGAGTGGAAATTAACTCAGACTGAGTTAAAACCGCTCGTTTGTTTTAAGAGTGTAGGAGCGCATAAAATCTAAATCCGGCCCTGTCAACAATGGCATGATAAACTTTATTTATTAAAAAGGAATATTCAGTTACTGTTACATACCTACTTATGTTTCGATACGAATTTCACTAAATATTTAAGTAACAGGAAAGCAATTTATGGTAACAGTAGGCTATTTTAGTTCTTTTAAAACCTCTAATTGTTTAAAAGAATATAAAACCAAAGTAGGGCCCAAAAGTAGGCTAACTGTTAATGCTTTACTATTGGTAAGAACTTTGGGTTATTTAGAACAGGTGTTTGACATAGTCCTGCTTAGTTTTGATGGTTGGCTAAAATAAAGTCGTACTACAGCGTACCTTATTCAAAGAGTAGCGATTCGTGGACTTCGTTTGGTTTAGTTTCGAGATAGCTTCGGAATAAGCAAATAATGTTTCCAGAGTATGAAACTTCGAATTTCGCCATCTACCAGCTATGCTACAAAAAAAAATAATTTGTGCTGGTGGAAAAATTGATAGTCCTCGACTAGCGTCTCGGGAGCTGATTATCCCTACACTCTTAAAACAAAAGAGTGAAATTCACTCCTATAAGTGATTTCCAGAAGGTGAAACTCATTTCGCCAGCACCACTCGAAAGAAACTAGGAAGTTTCGGAAAATGATAACTCAGACTGAGTTAAAACCGCTCGTTTGTTTTAAGAGTGTAGAGCAACGTTACAACGCCTGATGGACCAGCTGAACCTTAAACCGTACCGCCGAGTTACGAGGCCTTCTTGAGGACGATCCAAATTATAGTTCTGTGAGGTAATGCGCAATCAACTGACTGAACAACCAGACATGCTTTCGAAAAATAACTGTTGCTGTATAAATAACTGTATACCTA
Source organism: Oedothorax gibbosus (assembly GCA_019343175.1). Taxonomy (NCBI): domain Eukaryota; kingdom Metazoa; phylum Arthropoda; class Arachnida; order Araneae; family Linyphiidae; genus Oedothorax; species Oedothorax gibbosus. Next base: position 120,960 of record JAFNEN010000255.1, read on the forward strand.
ACTAACTGTAAGCCTACTTTTGGGCCACCCTGTATAATTACCAACAACTGTTACTTTTACAAAAATAGTTCTACCATTTCAAAGCAGCTAATTACTTCTGTAACCTTATGTAATTTAACTCAAAATGAATCATGCATAAAAAAAAAATTTAACCACCTAAAACAAAATACAAACAAAAATAAACCCCGAATACATGTCCTTATAATTACAACACATTCACCCACAGGTTCGATACCCCATTATTACCATGGCTAACAAGCAAGGCGTTTATAAGAGCGGCCTTAAAGTAAGTGTTAGGGGCCGTTCATAAATTACGTGACTTGTTAAGGGGAGGGGGGGGGGTCAAGCGGAATAACATCAAATCTCACTTAAGGGGGGGGGGGGGGGGGTCGTCAAAAGTGACGTATTCTTTTCATGCGGAAGATCAACGTGAAATTAAGAAAAAAATGCAGTAAAATTCCAGTAAATTTATTTCTGGACTTTAATTTGCATAATCTTGCATATTAATATTCATCGTGGCTTTCCGAACCATTCTTAAAAGTGTATTAGAAAAAAATATTTTAAATCATTCTTTTATATTGATTCAGATGGCGTTCGCTTTTCTTTTCTTTATTAGTTTAAATTCTTCATTATGTGGCACGTAAAAGATCCCTGGAGTACCAATCTGGCTTGGGTTCTCTCGTCAAAATTAAATCTCGGTACACTTGAACATCCGCAGAGAGCTCAGATTCATTGTAATCTGAGCGGCAAAATTGGTAGCGAGAGTCGCCTAGAAGGTGCCACGAAAAAATGGCTCTCAGTTCTGGGGAATATATGCCGGAGTCTGCAAAGGCTTGACCGCCAAAATTGCAGCCCCATTAGAGAAAAAAAAGTTTCAAATCAGACCAAAGGACGAGCGTTCAAAGTATTTTCACACTTCACAAAGAAAAAGCAGCCAACATGTGCATCATATGTGATTTTTAAGAACTGTTCCATCAACACCAGATGGGGCCGGGATAGCCTGGTCGGTAAGGTCTTGGACTGGCATCCCTAATGTTGCAAGTTCGAGTCCCGCTGCCTTCCAAAGACCCCCGTGTACGCTAATGCTGACTGGTGCACGTTAAATCCGTCGTGGTCACAAAGTCCTCCAAGTTCCCATACCAAATAAATACCTCTGGGGGTGACAAGCCAATTCTGGGGATCCTCTAATTGTGGCCTCTGTCTCTAAAAGAATTAGATGGATCCACTTACGTGTGTTGTGTCTGTCTTACTTGACGAAGGTTTATAAGCGGGTCTCTGACCAAGCACACAAACCTGAATATATATGTCTACCAACCAACATCAAATGATGCAGCTCCTGTTTAGACTATCCAAGTTTGGGTTGGCCGTCTATTAGTAGTACATCTTAAAACAACACGTTCCAGTCTAGTTAATTTCCACTCTTTCCGTGCGAAATGCATTTCTATGAGTGGATTCCTCGTATTTGAGTGGATAAAGAATAAGAACAATTGGTCCTACACTTTAAACGGGGTTTGAGACCAGTGATTAATGTCATCCTTCCTCAGAATGCACTTCTCTATAGGACTGATTTCCACTCTTTCGTCTTATAGTATATGTGTTGAAGTTTTCAGGGAATCAAACGTTCAAATCAAAAGTTTATACAAATTTCGTATATTTATTTTCATGTCACGTGAGATTAAGGGGGGATATATCACAATAGGAAGGGGGGGGGGGGCGGTTAAATCGTGAAAATCTCAGCACGCAATTTATGGACGTCCCCCATAAAGTAAGTATTACGCTATTTAAAGCCATCGCTATGAATAAGCATGCTTTTTGGTGAGATTGAAGATTCAAGCAGGTGATAAGAGACCTGATAGCACCTACTCAAAGTATGGGCGTGTATGCACGACCTCATTGACGAGGCCTTTTCGATGAGTTCTCGAGAAAGGCTTTTCCTCATTAACGGCTTGGAGGAAATGGGGTAGTTAATGGTTTTTTTTAGGAGGTAAATTAGGTGTTTAAATGTGAAAGTTAGTTTTATATTGTATCTCTTTAAAGAAAAACATTGATTATTATGCATGTGAAATGAGCATGTCTCACGTCTTGAGTGGCAAAACAGTTCCAACAGTATTGTTTTCATTTTTGGTGCTGCTGAAACTACAGTTTTTTCGGTTAAAAAATAAACGTAAATATTATACAATAATATACTAATAGTTTACTTTTTAGTAAAAATATAAAATCCAAATTTTTTAACGTTTTCTTATTTATAAGAACAATCGAAACAATCTTCCAAAAGAATTTTTTTATTTTTTTAAAAATTTATTCTGCACTCATTTCATTCACTCCTTTCCTTTATTTTATCATAGCGTTCCTTTATCATTCAAAAAATTCCTTAAAAGGAAAACAATCATAGCCTACTATAAGTATTGATGAGAAAATATGAGTATTGTTGTAAAAATTATTTATTGAAAATTAAAAAAAAAATGTTTGAACCAATTTCAAACAAGTGGGCTTGTAACAGAATCTGTCACTTAACCCGCTTCCACACTACATTTAAGTGATGAACACATTGAAAAACGCGCCAAACACAGTATTTATTCTATATTAAACATTTACACGCTAAATGTAACTAGTTTCATTTATTTTATTTCGAAAATTCAATAAATATTTCTTTAATAATTATTCAATAATTATCGTTTGCAAAAATTAATTTATATTTCAAAGAATAAATATGTATTATTCCTTTCTTTTAAATAGAACCAAAACATTTCATATCAACCTACAAAGAATCTCTTAGGGAAATATACACGTCAATTTGACGTCATTTCAAACTGATTGATGTCGCAAAAAAAAATTATTTTAATTTATTATTTAAAAGAATTAAAGTTTCTCGAGTGATTGTTGCGAATGGCAATGGTAATTTAATTCTAATGAAAATGGCTTCTTATGCTTTTTAAATGAGCATTAAATTTTGCAGTTTTTTAAATAATTAAAATACTTCGAATTCGAATTTTTTTTTGAGATTTCCAATGTCTTCTAATTTCGTTGCGCTGAAGTTTTTGACGTATCACACTTGCCTGTATCATTTCTAGTTTGGGCTATGAAAGTGGGTGACAGACAGACGGACGGACTGAACGATTATAAAACCTTTCACTTTTTACGTTATAAATGTAGTGTGGAAGTTAAAAGTGGAATTATAGAGCCCTGTAAGCCAGCTACATTTATTATATAAAACCGTTTGTACAAATTCTTAATACAGCTGGAAGCCGGTGTAATTTGGCTTAAAAACTATTCTCCCCCATGGAACAGAATGCTGCTCATGACAATGTTGCCTTTGTTTAAGGTTCTTAATATTTTAACCATAGATATCATAAAGTATTAGATTGGCTGATCACGTGACCTCCAATGCTAACGACGGGACGCGCATGGAGGCCTTTTAAGAGGGCAAAATTGCCAGTGTTGCTGCCATTTTAAGGAGAAAAATACTACGAAAAAATACCGTCTAATTCTAAAATTACAAAAAAATACTAGAAAAGGATTTAAAGTCACTAAAAGGCAGCTAGTATTTGTACAATATTTTTAAGGAGGATATTAGTATTTTAGAATAATTCTAAAATTACAGAAAATATCGTAAAAATACTAGCTGCATTTTGGAATCTTTTTAGTGACTTTAAATCCTTTTATAGTATTTTTTTTTTTAGAATTTTAGAATTAGATGGTATTTTTTCGTAGTATTTTTCTCCTTAAAGTGGCAGCAACACTGGCAATTTTGCCCTCTTAAAAGGCCTCCATGCGCGTCCCGTCGTTAGCATTGGAGGTCACGTGATCAGCCAATCTAATACTTTAACTATGATATTTATGATTTTAACCCTAAACAATTCAATAAAAAATTGACCATGACTCTGAAATTTCCTGCCGCAATTTTGACGAAATTTGAGAATATATTATTATCAAGTAGTCAAAAGTATGGATTGATGATTTGCATTTGCATGCATCCCTTTACAAATTCACATCGAAGAATTTTACAGTATCGATTACTAATATACGTATCAAACAAAAAATTGCTGCAGTTAATTTACAAGTCTCTTAACCGTGAGGGGCTGGTATCGTGTGTCATCGTAACAGTCCCCTCCCCCCTCCCCCCAGGACGAGTTTAATGCGCTCCAATTGATCCCACACGATGTCTGAATCATCAAAGACCTTAACGAAGCAGACAGTGTTATCTAATGGTAAAAAAGAAAGGTTTGTGGGCACAACATTAACAGTTTAATTGGCTAGAAAGGCTTCTGCTTTTCTACTTATCGCTGAGACTTATCGCTGTTAATCATCGTGTTAAACGGCAATTTAAAGTTTTTTCTGAAAGTTATCTTGTTTACCGAATGCCTTAAAATAAAGAGTAAAGTACATCGATTCTTTTACTTATGTAAATCTACCAAAACTATACAATTATTAAAATAATTGAAGATCTTAGTGATAGGCAAAGTTTTTGAAAAAATTGAGTTTTTTTTGTGTCAACGAACATGTTTCCTCCTTTAAAGATAAGATATATAAACTTTAAATTAAGTATATATTTTTGCCGTTTGCAAGTCCGTTTTTAACGGATTTAAGTGCAAATGAAAACTTTAAGCTCCTTTTCTCGCTTTCACGTTTTTGTCACTTAGCATGTTCTACCCATTAAGCTCTCATATAGAATTTAAGAAGAAAAAAAATCCGTGACGGCAACCTCACGTGACTTGGGTCACGTTTTCCTCCATTTAGGTTTGCCAATACTCAAGAGTATCTTTATTAATAGTATTTTTTTCCCGCTTCGTTCGGGGTTCGAGGCCAGAGGATCGCCCACCTAGTTTTTGTTCTTATTTTTTTCTTAATGAATTGAAAAATCGTCTGCAAACCGACTTGTGGCGTTGATTGACGATGTCCAGAGGGGGGGATGCGAGTTGATATGCCTTTGATCGACCGATAAGGGTTGATTTGAGTCGATTTAAATGTTTTGTCGGGTCATATGAAGCGGACTATCAACACATGTTATATCGTATGTCTTATATTATTAGGACATTTTATTGCCTTCAATATTATTTACCTTTATTTTAACTTTTAATTTAATTAACCTTTTTTTATAACTTAATTTAATTCACCTTTTTTATAACTTTTAATTTAATTAACCTTTTTTATTATTAAGACTGATCTTCGAAGTCTAAATTATTTTATTACTGCAATTAGTGGATTTTCAAAAAGCAATTTTCAAATTCAAGCCGACTAGGTTAATTTGAACCTTGAGGTACATACCTACATATACTTCAGATATTAATTTAATACAGTTTACAGTTACTCGGTAAAGGGTTAGGGTTGATTTAACGTCGCCCTAGTTACACGAAGGCCATTGGCGACAGGCGTCGCCAGGCGCGCAACCACGGGGGGATTAAGGGTCAAACCCCCCCCCCCCCCCCCAGAACCCATATTATAGTTAAATTTTATTTTGTTAACAATAAAAACTACTAAATCTGTAAAACAAAATATTTCTATCTAAAGTCTTATAATGTGAGAGGGGGGGTTAGAAAAAAAGCGCCTGTTCTGATAAAATGATATATGTCGCCGATTTTATTCATTTTTTTTGTCGTTTTTTATGAGTTGTTTTAAGGTTATGAGGTACATTTTTTGTGTTACAAAGACTGATCTTTGAAGTCTAAATTATTTTATTACAGAAGTTACTGTGGATTTTCAAAAATCAAATTTTAACTGCTGTGAAAGTCGACCTGGTTCGTTTACAATCTGAGGTACATTTATACTTCAGAGATTGATTTGATACTACAGTTTACAGTTACTCGGTGCAATTGAAACTGTATTTATGTTAATTTTTAAGCTTTACTTAGCAAAACTTCTAAAAAATGGTTTTAGTGCAATTTACTTGTAGGGTACAGAAGAGGTAAACGAATTTCTTTTTCAAAAGAGCAAATATAATTTATATTTTTTTCATTTGAGTTCAGATTAATTGTAATAGGATCGTTAAAAGTGGTAGTGATGGGCCACCTATAGAAAAAATGCACTCAGTTTTGGTAAATTTTCTGAGTCTACAAAATATTAATTCGTCATCAAAAGCAGCCCCACAAAGAAACTTAACTAACAAATATTATAAACAATCAACATATCACACGAAAACATGAAAATATAACTTGGAAAAGTTGGTTAAGACGCAGTAATATGACAAAAGTTTGGATTTCAGAGTATTATGGATATTTTTTACATGAAGCACAAAAGAAAAGTTAAAAAATAAAGCCTAAAGCCTAGGACGTAACTGTATGTTATTTAATTTCAAACGAATGCATTTGTTAAGTGGTACTTGAATTGGTATGGTGCATAATTCCAAACCTACTATACGGGTATTGTAGCTAGACGCAAGTACTCTTAAAACCTCAGAATAACTTAAATTAACTTCGCATTTTGTTTAAAAGGTCAAGTTTTAAATGATCCAAAATCTTACATAATTCTTCATGTAATTATATTGTCGAAACAAAATTTATACATTAAAAATGTTTTGCAAGTTGACTACAACTCAGTATAATCTGCCAACTGTTTGTATTTCAGAGAATTAAGGAAGTGGATTGTAATATATGTCGAAAGTATTTTACATGAAGCACAAAAAATAGTTAACAAAGCCTAAAGCCTAGGCCGTAACTTCATGTAATATAGTTTCAACGAATGCATTTGTTAAGTGGTACTTGAACTGGTGCATCATTCCAAACCTACAATCCTATCTGCATCCGGATATTTGTAAGCACTTCTCGCGCATTTTCGTGGGTTAAAATCACCATCCATTGCCGCCAGAAGTACCTTTCATTACCATAAAAATGTCACTCACCTCGTAGTCCAAAGGGTTTCTTAAGTGGATACACAAGACACTTCGTTATCCTTTTCTTGTACGAAATCCAATGCAAACATATTTTCAAGTATTCGGCAAACCTCTGCAAAGAATTGCAAAGTTGTAAGTGAAACTGTATCGACATACTTAAAATAAGTAAATAATTTAGTTATAATAGAGTTCTATTGCGATTTAAGAGAATGAAGATAATAGATTTTTAAATATCACAACCTTTAATGTTATTTTATTCAAAGTTGCATTTTAACCATCGGATGAATAAAAGGATAACTTAATTTCAATAAAATTGTTGTTACAGTTGTGTTAAAATAAGGCAGTCAAAGAAGCTCTCCGGTGAAAAATGAGTACAGCGACATTTTTTCACCACGCCTGGATTAGTCATTCGGTTTCAGAAAAGGGAAAGTATGTCGTTATTTAGAATGCAGAGACGCGAAGTACATGTTCCTTTCCGATAACAAATAATCTAGGTTCATTTTTTAACCCTTATGACACCAAACCGACAAGAGGCATGTACTTTTTAAGGGCGAATGGAAGTATGGGGAAGGGGGTCGCCGGGTTAACCCCTCGCCATGCTCGGTTGCAACTGTTCTGAACTAATCATGTAAGCGAGTGTTCAATGAATAAGCTGGCTTGAAGTAACAATATTTATTTAATTAACATTAGTAAAAGTAACGAGTGTATAAACCAGGGATTGGAAAGTTACTTTAAAAAAGTAACTCTGTTACAGTTACAACTACTTTATCAAAAAAGTAACTCTGTTACAGTTACAGTTACTTAATATGAAAAGTAACGCGTTACAGTTACTTAATACAAAAAGTAACGATTCACAGTTACTTTTTGAAATTTCAAGTTATAAGAAAAATTGAAATTTAGCCATCTTACCATTTTTCAAAGAAAGCCACGATTAACGATACAAATACACAAACAATATGCTGAAATTATAATTAATATACATTTTTAAAAAATTTAATTTCAATCCTGTATTACGCTAATAAGCAGCCAAAGTGGACGATGCTTATTTGCTTTATCCCTCCCATGAAAGGCCAGCACTTCGGGAATGCGAAATGTTCCCTTAAATAAGCATCAGACAGCCTTCGGAAAGTAACGGAAAAGTAACGAAATTTTTCGTTACTTCGTTACCGCTAAAAGTAACTAAGTTACAGTTACAGTTACTTTCTGAAAAATGTAACGGCGTTACCCAACGTTACCTAAAAAAAGTAACTGTTTGAAGTAACGCGTTACTCCGATCCCTGGTATAAACAAATCAACAATTAAGTTAAGGTAAAGTAAACAATAATTAGCGGCTGCCACGTTCCCGGGGCGGCAGCGTTGCCGAAGAGAAGAAAAAGTTCGTAAGCACAAGCACTAAGTTTTATAAGTCCAGTACCGGTGTTGAAACATTTAGCTAATAAACGTGGTTGGAAGAGGTTGTCGAACAAGCACTGTATCCACAAGTAGTGCAATGCCGCCACAGAAGCTGCAGCCGGGTCTCCAAACGGAAGTCTTTCTCTCAACGTTAACCTAAAAAAATAATTTTCTAAGCCAAATATCGGCGTCTATATTGAAGCTTCTTTTACAAAAAGTTTCAAAGCCTTGAATTTCGGAAGGTATTTATTTTATAGACAAACCTTGGTGTGTTTGATTATCTTGACATTGGGATTAAAATAACTAGAATTGAATCTGCAGATTTTCAAAAAAAATTATATATATTTTTTCTGTTATGTATTACTAGCAAATACATACCCGTTCTTCGCACGGACTAAAAGAACATCAAATCGATCCAAGTATATGTGTCATTTAATTTGCTATAGGATAATAAGCTTTGCCTTTGTTCCCGTTCATTATAAAAAATAAAATCCCGTTACTTATATTGCTTTAAAATTCCAAAATAAAAATACATCACTATAAAATGCACATCCTCATATCACAAAAATCTTCCTCAATATGAACTTACTGAGAAAATTAGAATTTACTTCAGAAAATTAGAATTTTCTCTAAAAATGGAACAAATATGAAAAAACTAAGCCTCAGGTGCACACGTTGGTATTAAAGGGAATCTATCTTAAAATTTCGAATGTCTGAGGGCAGTATAAGTAGGTCGTTTACGATCCACAGACACACAGACTCTTTCTTTTATTATTATAGATAAATAGAGTTTTCGCCTTATTTAAGGAAAGAAACGATTTTACAAAAAATTAAAATTATTATTTTTTATTTCTACATATCGATTCGTATAACTAGTAGGGGATTTTTTTTATTATTCTTTTCTGTTATTATAGATGTTGATTATTTCCCTTAAATTTGATAAATTTGGCAAAAAACTTTCAAATGTGTTATCATTCTCGTCATCATTAGGCCGATTCCATCTAACTGAAGATTTTTGAAAGTAAGAAGTTAAAAAAAAAAAGATTTTTAAATTTGAAAAAAAAATCAAATTAAATGCAACAGATTACATTGTTTAATTGCAGTACATGTAGATATCAAGCATTAACTAAATTTTTTCATTTGATGTTAAAAGTTATGGTGATAATCACTTTTGGTACGAGTTTTCAATCAACATTGCTAGTGACTATTTTTCGTTAGAGTGAATTACGCTTTCATAGAAACGTTTAGGGAGCTATTTGTGGTAGTATAAAATATTATCTGTAAAAAGTTCGGACTCTTGCTTAGTTCCATCAAACAGTGATAGAAGAAATAGACATAAAAAACAAATAAAAAAATCGTAACTTCACTTAAAGCTACTTTTTATATTGATGATGATTAAAAAATAATTGACAGTTGGGCTATAATTTTGATTAATATTTTCCTTTCTTTTACGTTGAACGAAAAAATAATCATAAATAGAACATTTACAAGGGGAAAAAAATCGATATTAACTACATTCGAATAATTTTTCAAATGTGGAGGTGGCATGTTTGTATAATAATGTATAATTCTACAGGAAAGTTTTAATTTGTAACAATTATTTTCACTACTATTTCACTTAAAAAATTTATGTTGCACTACAACATTAAAAGGTGTACGATAATTGAGAGGGAGAAAATATCGTAGGTAGCTAACATAGATATCATAGTTAAAGTATTAGATTGGCTGATCACGTGACCTCCAATGCTAACGACGGGACGCGCATGGAGGCTTTTTAAGGAGGCAAAATTGATAGTGTTGCTGCCACTTTAAGGAGAAAAATACTACGAAAAAATATCATTTAATTCTAAAATTACAAAAAAATACTAGAAAAGCATTTAAAGTCACGAAAAAGATTCCAAAATGCAGCATCGTATTTTAACGATATTTTTCTGTAATTTTAGAATTTATTTTACAATTATTCTAAAATACTAATATCCTCCTTAAAAATATCGTAAAAATACTAGCTGCATTTTGGAATCTTTTTAGTGACTTGAAATGCTTTTCTAGTATTTTTCTTTTGTAATTTTAGAAATAAATGGTATTTTTCTCCTTAAAGTGGCAGCAACACTGGCCATTTTGTCCCCCTTAAAAAGCCTCCATGCGCGTCCCGTCGTTAGCATTGGAGGTCACGTGATCAGCCAATCTAATACTTTAACTATGACCATGTCTATGGTTGCTAAAGTGTTGGACGAGGAGCAAACTACTTTATAAAAACGTTCGATGGGAATAATAGAACCCTTTGTTAGACTCTTAATTATAGTTCATCATTCATTTTCTTTTTTTTTTATCAATAAATGATGTGTTGGGATCATAAATAAAAAAAATTGAAGACATGGGAATTTTTTCAAGAAATATTTTCACCCACTCAATTCAAACGGTAGTTTGCTGAAATTGTTATACACCAGTGGTTCCCAACCTTTTCTGGACCATCGCCTCGTATTTTAGGTTGATTAACATCCATCGCCCCCTTTTAATTTTCATGTTATGTCTAATAATAATTTCAGTTAAAGTGTAACTATAAAACAGTTTTATAACACTTACTACCGTTTATAAAAACAACCAAAAAAGCTTTATCTGGTCACTTTTAAGTAAAATAGAAAAAACATAACACATATTTTTAACATATTTTTAAAGCACAAAGTGAAATAATTAACTGGCTGATTTTGGTTATGGTTGAAGAATGGTTTTACTGTACAAAGGTACATCATTATTTTAACCCCCCCTCTTTGAATACTCATCGCCCCCTTATCGCCCCTCAAGTATTTTTTGCCCCCTTGATAACACAAATCGCCCACTTGGGGTCGATCGCCCCCAGGTTGGGAACCGCTGTTATACACCAAGGTTATTTAAACTAAATTTTAGCACAAATGGTGTTGCAGATAAGTTACTAAAGCATTTTGATAAGAAGTAGGTTTATAATAGTAACTGTCACCTAAAACAGCCTTCCACACACGATATATAAACCATATAAACAAATCGCCAAACACAGAATACTACTTAAATGCATTGTATTCCTCACGATTACATTTAATGGATGAAATAAAAACATTTTCTCAGACGCAAGGCAATTTGATGAAGAGTAATATTTATAAATATTTAATTATTCTTCGAACTACGATAAATAATATTAAGTTATTTGTGAAAGAATATTAAGGAAAATAGTTGATTTTGGCTTTTAGAAGTTTAAATTATAGCTGGGATGCTATGTTTAGCGATTTTTTTTCTAATGTGTGTAAATCTAGTGTAGAAACGATTGTTGATGATATTTACTGTTATGAACCTAGTTGTTTCCCGATTAGAATTTCAGTAAGTATATAAGTAACAGTAAAGTAGGCTATTTTAGTTCTTTAAGAACTTCTTGTTAAAGTTGTTATAATAATTTTCCAATTCTTTTGATGAATTTTTTTATTATAAACTCACGAAAACGAAATGTTCGTTTTACATGAACTATTTCTTTTCATTGACAAATTGCAACATTCAAGATGAAAACACCATTTGTGTAAAAAAATATTTTATAAATCTTGGTGTTAGAATTTAATTGAATATCTTATATTTATCTTATTCAATAGAAATTATTCAATAAAAATATCTCTTTTTGAATACGAGTGCAGTGAACGATAAACGTAGACATACATAAATTCCAAGTTTGCACTGATTGTTGGCAGTTTACACTGGGCCAAATGGAAATGTTTTGGAAATGTCGGCTCTTCGGGGGTTATTGGCCGCATTGTAGCCTTAAAAGCCTTGGAATTATTTCAAGAAGGTTTATGGAACATAAACGTTCGATACATTTTCGGCATCGTTTGTTTATTTTTAAAATTATGGTTCAGGATGCGCTTGGAGCAAAGAAGATATTCATGGTTAAAAATTATGGCAGTGTCTGAATTCTTACTTTGTAATTGATTCTGATGAATAAAAAAAAGCGTGACACGTGTTTTAAAAAGTTTACTTTTCACCACGTGTTTCATACACTATTTTTTTTATAATTACGTGAAAAAAAATCAAATCTCATTGGTTCAAAAATAATTCACGTGCTAATTTTTTTTACGCGAAGAAGATCGGCATCGATAAATCTCTGGAACTACAAAAGGCAAACTTATTTTTTAGTTTAAAGTCAAATATTTAAACATGGATACTGATTCAAAAATAAAAAAATAATAAAATTCACGCGCATAATATTTATAAATAAAGCAGATCAATAAATTTCTGGATTTTATGAATATTATGAAATATAAGTTTTACTTGAAATGTTGGCATCTTATGAAAAGTGAAAAAATAGTTATTTATGCAACTAGTGTGAAAAGTAAGGCTTTTTTTTAAACCAGTTGAATAAATTATTTCACGAGCGATGTACGAGCGAGTGAAATAAATTCACGAGTTTAAAAAAGGCTATTTTCAACGAGTTGTCATACACTATTTTTTATAAAAACGTGCAAAAAAAAAGTATTTATTAAATTGGCATTTATTGATTGGTTTATTAATTATTTTATTATCACGTTCAAATGATTTGAAGGTGATTATTTATATTAATGATTATTTTAAAATAATGTGCAAAAAGTATTTCTTAGATTGGCATTGGAAATAAGACGCAAAAGAAAGAATCACGTTCAAATAAATAATTTTCCACCAATCACAAAGCCGCAGAATAAAATATCACGCTCAAATAAAGAATTTTACACCAATCAGATGCTCTTATTTACTTTGTCGCACTAGTGCGTAAAAGTAACTTTGAAACAAGATTTCGTTAAAAGCATCACTTTTGCCACGATTATTGATTTGAAGAAGTTAGTTTTTTTTGCACGAAATTATAAAAAGTACCTTTTTTTCACTGCTTTTGGGTGAAAAAAAAAGCATTTTTTTTTATCACTGTTTCTAAAAAGTATAACTTTTCGCACGCGTCTGATATTAAAATTATAGTGTAAAAATCAGATTTTTTTTCACGCATATTAAAAAATATAAATTGAGCTACCGATTCCCACAAAACTTTAAAGATATAAACATAAAAATAAATTTTTAAATATAAACCTTTTTAAAAATTAATTTATTTCAAATTAGTTTATTTATTGAATAAGAGAGAAAATTATTGTGCCACTGTGAAAAATTAAATGGACTAGAAAAACCCAAACCTAATGGTTTGGGTTTTTCTCTAGTTCAATTAATTTTTTTTATATAAAAGAGCAAACTAAAACTAATACCCAAAGTTCTGAACCTTTCACTGAGGCCAAGAATTTTATCAATTCAGCATCATTTATTTCACTTGAGATCAAATCTTAAAAGAAATGGAAATTGACCATTACCATAATCCATAAACATGTTTAACCTTTTGCCGCCCATACGAATAGAGAACATTTCTGAAATGCGTCGAGTTTCGTTATTTGAGTGCCATGTTCACCCAACTCTGACCTGGGCATTTCTTCAGAAAAAAAAATAAGCCAAGGCTGGAGTCATAAATAATAAAAAGGGTGAAATTGAGAAAAAATATCTTTATATTTAAGATAAGGGTCATTGGCGACGGGATTCGTAATTTCGAACCGTGGTCAAGTGGTTAGAGCGATACCTGATCTGGCACCTAAAGCAACCTTAACATACTGACTACGCCTTTGCAAACATCATTAGCGATTACATTTCCGAATAAAAAAAAACCCTTAACCTTTAGTTTCTATAACCTTATCTATATCTATATATCTATATCTCTATATATCTCTCTATATATCTCTCTATATATCTCTCTCTCTCTATCTCTCTCTCTCTCTATATATCTCTCTCTCTCTATATCTCTCTCTCTATATATCTCTCTCTATATCTCTATATCTCTCTATATATCTCTCTCTCTATATATCTCTCTCTCTATATATCTCTCTCTCTATATATCTCTCTCTCTCTATATCTCTCTCTCTCTCTCTATATATATCTCTCTCTCTCTCTATATATATCTCTCTCTCTCTATATATATATATCTCTCTCTCTCTATATATATCTCTCTCTCTATATATATATCTCTCTCTCTCTATATATATATTCTCTACTCTCTATATATATATCTCTCTCTCTATCTCTCTTCTATCTCTCTATCTCTATATATATATTCTCTATCTTTTCTATCTATCTCTCTCTCTCTATATATATCTCTCTCTCTCTCTATATATATATCTCTCTCTCTCTATCTATATCTCTCTCTCTCTCTCTCTATATATATCTCTCTATCTCTCTATATATATCTCTCTATCTCTCTCTAATATATTCCTACTTATATATATTATCTACTATATACATTATATCTTATATATATCTATACTCATCATATACTATCTACTATATATATATATATATATATATATATATATATATATATATATATATATATATATATATATATATATATATATATATATATATATATATATATATATATATATATATATATATATATATATAATATATATATATATATATATATATATATATATATATATATATATATATATATATATATATATATAATATATATATATATATATACTATAAATATATATATTAATATCTTGCAACCGTCGTATAGGTCATAGACATCTAGTTATATATATATATATATATATATATATATATATATATAATATTATATATATATTTACATAAACTTAAGCAGAAAGCTCATTTTCTGAGGCAAATATTCTTGCCAACCGTCGTTAAGGGGTCAGAGCGACATCGTACGCGGCTTTTCTATAACTGTTTATAGTTATCGAAAAAAAATCTCAATAAAACCAGGTCACGTAACATTAAATCGCATATCTTTCGCAAAATGACCGAGACGCACTCAACAATGGCTTTTCATGCAACAAAGCAGAGGTCTATGAGATTCCATTTTAGGAATAAATTCAAAATATATTCGATTTAGAGTGGTTTGTGGTTGAATGATGCTTAGTTTTGAGTGTTTTTGCACATAGAGTTTTGCACGTAGAATCAGGTTTTTTTTATCTAACCAATAAAGCATACTATCAATCATAGACATGTATAAATTTTTGATTTAAAAGTAGAAATTTTAGGCAAAATATCATTGAAAAAATGACATAATAAAGGGCTAACAGGAAAGAATAGATTGTCTAAAGAAAAGTCTAAACATGTTTTGGCGTCATTGATAACGAAAAAACGATGAAATCATTGCATGCAAAGACGTTATGTCAATGTCGATGTTATTAGATATTTTACTTGTTTCGTCTAAAAACACTTCACTTTGGCAACCTAACGCTAACATCATCTTCATTTAGTCTAAAAGAAGTAGTTTTACATCAGAATATTGGAACCCTATTTACTACATCAAAAAGGTATTCTTTGAAACACCAAATAAAGTCGACACATATTAGAAGTCTACATACACTGTAAAAAAAAATTACTGAAGTTAACGGGAAAAGTACCGGCAGCAGAGTTGCCGGGACTTTCCCGTTTTGTTAAGTATTTTCCCGTGTTTCTTTAAGTTCCGTTCCTTATTTCTCCGTTATTAAAATTTTTCATTTTCCCGTGTTTCTACTTAAGTTCCGTTCTTATATTTCTCCGTTATTAAAATTTTCCATTTGGCACCCAACGGAACTTCGAGCGACATAGTACGCCAATGCCGTCGGGACTTTGGACTCCACAGATTTAACGAGCACGTCTGTTCCTGTGTACTCGGCCCATCCGTGAATTGAGGATTTTTCTACTATTTCCAGCATATATCCGATTTATAGGATGAATGGCAGTAGGTGGATTCGAACCCCCGTACTCCTGAGAAGGTTGAAGGCTGATGCCCTAACCACTCGGCCACTGACGGGCCTGGTAAAACAGGTGTTTGATGTTCGACTTTCGATGTGTGTATTCTTAGTGCATTATCGCCAATTCTACGATAGGGTAATAAAAGTATGGCAGCTCTAAAAACGGGAAAATTCCGTTTGCATATCTTCGCTCGTGGTTTACGGACATTTTCCGTTTTTAGAAGGAAAAACCCGTCTTCAGAAGGAAAAAATCCGTTTTCAGTCGTTACGGGAAAGTTTCGTTAAAATCAGTAATTTTTCGCCTGAAATTTCAGGTTTTTTTAACAGTGTATAGACGCTAATTTCCAGAAACTTTATATATAATTGTAACTAAATAAAACATTCCAATCGGACGTCTCATAAACTTGGGCAATTGTAACACTCTTTGAAGGTAATGGGAAGATAGCAAAATAAACATTCTCAATTCAACAATCAAATATTAACAATCTCCAAATGCCTTCAGATCACGTGACTAACAACGAAAAAAACGTATTCGTCCGCGCAGAATATGGTTACTGTGCCTCTACTTATACTCCTTTCAGAGCCTGATTCGGGCAGGGCAAATGGGGCACGTGCCCAGAGCCCCATTTCAAAGGGCCCCCCAAATTTGTTTAAAAAGAGGGATATTAAGGAAAAAATTTATTTAAATTGTCATAAAAATCCCCAATTGATCCGATATATCCCCCCCCCCTTACAATCTCTAATTGAATACTATGTCATTAATTGTATCCCTTGTTATATTTATAAATTATGCCCTGGTAAGTAAAAAATGCATGTAATTTAAATGTGGTATGACATAATGTCAAATCTTATGTATGTATTTTAAAAAAAAGTAAATACAATGTTTACACATGCATATATGAAGATATTATTGAAGATAATTTTGTGAGGTTATTTCTTTGTACAAATCAAATAAAAAAAATCACGTTCATCGATATATTAATGTATCTAATGGGGGTCCCCAAACTTGCTTGTAACCTGGGCTCCAAAAGTTGAAAGTCTGTCCCTGGGTCTCCTTATTGTAATTTCGGCACAATGGACGTATGCTCAAGCCCATATTGGTGTGAGACAAAAAACACGTCAGCTAGCGAGGGTGGCAGACATAATAACAATGCATTTTGTTTTGCGACGACCTTGTGTTTTTAGTTTTTAATTGCGACTCTCTTTTGTGGTGTGTGGGCTTGAGACAAGATTGAAACCTCGTGTTTCGAGATTGAGGTAAGAGTGTTGGTATATGCTTTGATGAAAAAAAAATGCAGTAAAGGCAATACAGTATTTTTTTACTTCTTTCTGAATTTCCGTGCCATATGTACAGTCCCTGGACAAATTATTAGACGCACTGTATTTTTGTAGTAATGATCAAAAACATACCAAAGAATGCCACATCATTAAAAAAGATGTCGATATATGTATTAAGTATATAGCTGATAGTATTTTCCATGCAATAGCTTAAGTTTAGGAACACAAATGTCCTTCTAAAGGTCATCATTGATTGATACATGAAATCTTGCAGTGCGTCTAATAATTTGTCCAGGGACTGTATAACTATTGCCGGAGTTTCGATGGGGGGAAACTTTGAACCTTCCATTGACACTCCGAATCCGGAAAATGGTTATTACCAAGTAAAATCTGGAGAGTTTTTTGGTTCCATAGAGATATTGGTTCACGTCATACTACAGCCATAGTTGACAAATCTGCTGAAGTTATAACGTATGTTTTTTCCTTAATGGGGCTGCAACATTGGCGGTCAAGCCTTTTGCAGACTCGGCATATTCCTCAGAACTGAGACCCTTTTTTTTGTGGCACCATCTAGGCGACTCTCACTACCAATTTTGACGCGCAGATTACAATGAATCTGAGCTCTCTGTGGATGTTGAAGTATGCCGAGATTAATTTTGCCGAGAGAACTCAAGCCAAATGGGCCCGCCAAGGATCTTTAACATGCCACATAATCATATGACATGCGTGCCCAAGATTTTCCCATCCAGAAAATCCGACGACTCAGCCGGGGCTCGAACCCGCGATCTTGGGTTTACGAGGTGGACACGTTTAACCTCTCAGCCACTGAGCCGCTAGTAATAACGTATGTGCATTTCAAAGGTGGTCTTAATAAGGTGTTATACCAGTACATTTGATATTCAGCATCCTAAACATATGAAGATAAAATACTTAGTTGTCTACAGCTGCTCTAGCTCTGTTTTACATCACCAACCAAATGGAAACTTAATTCAACTAGTTGTCATTACAAGCCCTTGCCTTTCCTAATTTGGCAAATCTCACATTTGAAAATCCATTACAGCCTATCGCACAATAAATTTGATTCAATTCTGCATCGCAAGGAACCTCATCTACATGAAGGCTTTTAGCAGCGAAAATTGCCCAACGCTTTTGAGTTTTGCTCAATGTCGCCTGGTATTTTTGTGGTATTGAAAATGTCTGTATTAGCATATCGTATTAGTTTACAGAACAGATTCAATAAATACTCATGTCACTTAGGTTCTTTGATTGGATATAGTTGTAACTTTTGCTACAATCTTATTGTTTTGAGCATGCCTGACGCTACGTTATTCTGCTGATGAGATTTAGTTTTAGTTTGAATTATCGTCGAGCTACACGAGGGCTATTGGCGACGGGCGTCGTATTTTAGAACCACAGTCAAGTGACGAGCCGACACCTGAGTAGTCACCCAACGCAACCGTTGAGGGCGACATCGTACGCAGCGTTAGGACTTTGAAGGATATTTAACGTGCACTCCCTCCCCACGAGGTATTATTTGTCGGACATTTTGGCTGCATGGGCCGTTTATAGGTCGGCAGTAATTTTGGCGATGCCCGGACCCGAACCTGGGACCTTCCGCATGCTAGGCGAATGCCTAACCGACTGGGCTCCCCAGTCCCCTCTGCTGATGAGAATTACAGTAGAACTTCGATTATCTCAAATAATAAATAATTCTAGATTCCAATACCGGAAGTAGGTCGAATTATAGAAAATTCCTGACAAGAGAATTTTGAAATAAATAGTAGAACTATAGTGCAGAGGAGCGCCGGATGTCTGCGGGCCAAAAATACGCTTAAGGGGGAATGGGCTCACTGGACCGCGGGTCTCCAAACTCAAGTGCCTCAGTGTTAATCCAATTGGAAAAAAACTATATTTTCTCTGCTCCTTTGGTCCGGCTGTATTGAATATTTTTACAAAAGGGTTTTTTTAATAATAAATGTAGATAACTTACAGGTCTCTATCTTCCCACTTTTTGAAATGGCTTCGAATATTTTGTGTAATATTATTTATTGAAAATTTAAAAAAATATTCGAACCCATTTCAAAAAGTGGGAAGGTCGGGTCCTATAAGTCAGCTACATTTATCACATAAAAAAATAATCCGCTTGTAAAAATATTCAATACAGCTGGAGAAATGTGGCAGAGAAAATATTTTTTTCTCCATAGGATTAACACTGATGCACTTTGCTTTGGAGACCCCTGGTCCAGCGCGCCCATTTCCCCCTTAAGTCCTAAATCTGCGCTGACTTACAGTTGTAAACAGTGAATTCTTCAAAATTGCTTTTATACTTCTAAATACGTAATTGTTTGAAAAATATGCTTATATAAGGAATATGTGCATAGAATTTTTTTCAGGAGTGAGGGGAACCATTAGTAATTAGGTAAACCCTCTTCTTTCTCATGTACAATAATTTGTTTTAGCTTCCACACTACGTTTATAACGTAAAAAGTGAAAGGTATTATAATAGTTCAGTTCGTTTGTCTGTCCGTCACCCACTTCCATAGCCCAAACTACAAATGCTACGGACAAGTGTGATACGTCAAAAAAATTCAGCGCATCGAAATTAGAATTCATTGAAAATTTCAGAGAAGAATTCGACTGCGAAGTACTTCAATTATTTAAAAAACTGCAAAATTGAATGCTCATTTAAAAAGCATAGGAAGCCATATTTATTAGAATTTAATCACCATTGCCATTTGCAACCATCGCTCAAGAAACTTTAATTCTTTTAGACAATAAATTAAAATAAATTTATTTTTGCGACACATCGATCAGTTTGAAATGACGTCAAATATATTTCACTACGAGATTCTTTGTATTGTTGATATGAAATATTTTCATTCTATTTAAAGGCGAGGAATATTACATATTTATTTTTTAAAAATATAAATTAATTTATGCAAACGATAAGTAATAATTAATGAATTTTCGAATTGAAATAAATGAAACCAGCCAAATTTAGCATGTAAATGTTTAATATAGAATATCAATGCTGTGTTTGGCGCCTTTTTACCTGTTAAACACAACTGTTTGTGTGGAAGCGGGTTAAGTGACAGATTCTGTTGCAAACCATACTTGTTTTTTTTTCTGAAAAACATGCCAGTTACTTATTTGTTAAACCACACCACATCTAAAGGTAATAAATTCATGCTCAATGAATCACGGCAGCCCACACGGTCTCCACTGGAACGAAAGTAAAACGCCATTAGGTCCGATGCGTATATCAGTCGCGGAGACATTACGCAAAGTGGTTTTTTTTCTGTCGTTTTTTTTACTCTTGCCGAATCGCAAGGCGCCTTTCTAGACACAGGTAGGAAGTAGAAATGCACATACTGAGAACAGGGCTATATTTTTAAACAGTTATTTTAAATTATAACCAAGTTGTTGAAAAAAAAAGTGTCGGCAGCGTAATGATTTCAATCGCATAGGAAGAGTTTAAAAAGCAACGTAATCAAAGGCAAATAAAAAGTATAAAAAAGTAGCAAATAAAGATCAGAAAAAAACTTTCATTTCCGCTGGAATATGTAGCTTTTTAAACTATTAAATAATAAAGCAAAGATTTCTGTATCTTTTCTTATATTTAATCGCGTAGTTGATGTAAGAAGAGTTCTAAAATAACCATAGATATCATAGTTAAAGTATTAGATTGGCAGATCACGTGACCTCTAATGCCAACGACGGGACGCGCGTGGAGGCCAGAATAAGAGGGCAAAATGGCCAGTGTGCTGCCACTTTCAGGAGAAAAATACTACGAAAAAATACCATTTAATTCTAAAATTACAAAAAAATACTAGAAAAGGATTTAAAGTCACTAAAAAGATTCCAAAATGCAGCTAGTATTTTTACGATATTTTTTTGTAATTTTAGAATTAGATGGCATTTTTTCGTAGTATTTTTCTCCTTAAAGTGGCAGCAACACTGGCCATTTTGCCCCCTTACTTTGGCCTCCATGCGCGTCCCGTCGTTAGCATTTTAGGTCACGTGATCTGCCAATCTAATACTTTAACTATGATATCTATGAAAATAACCTACTAATTCCAAACCTACTAAAATAACATACTTTCTTGTTCCTTTGATGCACACAGAGTCTCTTGTAATACGGGATGGAAAGGCAAAACGATCAAAAGTCTATATAGAGCTTCCTCAAGAAATCTAAAGGCAGAAATCTAAAAACTACTCCTCGGCGCAACAGCCCATTAGAGGGCCAAAGCCTGCCGTGCCCATTTCAGCTTACGTGACCTAGGGCTCTGGGGTGCTAGGCATATGTCCCGGTAAGATGGTCAGCCTCACGCGGAACCCCCAGTGTTCAGTTCCCAAGCATGCTTGGTCCCCATTTTATCTACCCACTTAAGGGATGAAAGGATGGGTATACCTTGCCCAATCCGGGATTCGATCCCTGTACCTGTGGCGTGGCAATGCGAAGCACTACCACTAAGCAACTGGGCCTCCGGAAATCTAAACTATGTCAATATCTATTTTCCATTATTCAGTTCTTTCTAAAAAAAAATATAGAAATAGTATGCTAAAAATCTGTTCAATAAATAGCCTCATGCATATGACTTGGTGCATTGAAATATACGAAATACTGCGTCGGAAGAATACAATTGATTTCATGTACTTAATTTTAAATAATCGGCATTTTGCTTTAATTTAAGTAAACAATCGAGTGTGGCCGATGATCTATAAAACAATTCTGAAAATTTGACATTTCTTACGGGGGTACGGGACACTTAACTTTTTTTTTATATTGCAGATATCATTATAATTCTTTTTCATAAATGCATACAAAATATACTAACACTTTTAGATAGTTAAAGGTTTAAAAAAATTATTAGTTTTGTTTTAAAAAAATAAAATGTGTCAAAAAGTGACGTTTCTTATTTTTGTTATAAGTCAAAAAATTATTTATTGACAAACAAATATTTAGCATTTTTATAAACAATAAAATGTACTTAACAAACTGTCTTACGATTTTGTTATTTGTCAAAGTTTTTTTTTTAAAAAGTTATGAAATTTTTTTAATAATTTCACAGGTTCACTATTTTTTTTTAATTAATAAATAAAAAAACAATTCCTTTACAACTATTCCCTAAAGACAAATTAAAGTAATATGTTAGAAAATATAGTGTAGCAAGTTTTAAAAAATATTTTTCAAATAGATCTGAAGTTAAATCAATTTGAACTTGGTAAAACATGAAAAAAACCATCAATGAGAAAAATGGGTTCAAAGTTACAAAATTCAAACACTTCATACCTAAGCTTAATATAGTTATTAAAATAATTAGAGTTGTACTTAACGTAGAAGCATAATTTTGGTGTCGTTGAATTTAAAAGTTGAATTTTTTGTAAACAAATAATTTTTTTTCGATAGTTTGGACGATTTTGTGTCCCATACCCCCTTAAAAACTTCTTTGTAATGTGTAATTTTGGTTTGAAAACTTGTACACGCACTACAAAACTTATTTTCGCTCATGCACGATTGGGCTCATCGCGATTGAGACCATCCAAATATGAAAAATCTACTTATAAATAGCTTATTCCCTTTTTGAAAGTATTGATCCAAATATTGGAAAGATTTCTGTAAACTAACAGACATTTATCTATAGTTAAACTCATAGTTTCCTTGCACAGAAGCCACGACCATGGGCGGAGCTATAAAACGCGCAACCGTTAAGGGCGACATCGTGAGCAGCGTTAGGACTTTGAAGGATATTTAACTTGCACTCCCTCCACACGGGGTTATTCGTCGGACATTTTGGCTGCACGGGCCGTTTTATATGTCGGCAGTTATTTTCGCGATGCCCGAACCTGGGACCTTCCGCATGCTGGGCGAATGCCTAACCGACTGGGCTCCAAAGACCCGCTGGGGTCTCGGGAAATTACAAGAAAATACTGAAATAATGAGGAACTCTTTTCCACTAAAAACCCCAAATACCCTTGTCCTTCTATCGCTACTTTATGACATCGACGCAGCGGGCCGCGCGATTAACAGGAGACCAAAGTGTTATTCCGCTCGGCTCCGCACTTCATCAGCACGGTTCCATAAACAAGTCTCCTCTGCAATCCTGGTGCACCTTAAAAGGTAGACGCAACCGTAGAGGCAAGAAGATGGAGATGATTCCAGGCAAGAAGCAATTATCAAACCGGTTTGCCAAGTGAAGTTATTGATCGCTTTGTAGTAAGTTCAAACAAAAGCTTGTAGTATTTGGCGGTATTCTTGAAGTGGAGTTTGTATTGGCTTACTAATCCGACTTGGTAGTTTTTGACTTTCGAATAAAACTATGATTACAACGTATTTTTCTTACCTTTGACGGGCTGGGGAGCCCAGTCGGTTAGGCATTCTCCTAGCATGCGGAAGGTCCCAGGTTCGGGTCAGGGCATCGCCAAAACAACTGCAGACCTATGAACGGCCCGTGCAGCCAAAAATGTCCGACGAATAATACCCCGTGTGGAGGGAGTGCACGTTAAACATCCTTCAAAGTCCTAACGCTGCGTACGATGTCGCTCTTAACGGTTGCGTTGGGTGCCTACTCCGGTGTCGGATCGTCACTTGACTGGTTCTAAAATACGACCCTCGTCGCCAATAGCCCTCGTGTAGCTCTAGTGCGACGATTATTCAAACTAAACTCTTTCCTGTGAGGGGAATTAGTAGCATCTTGTGTAACTTCAGTTCTCGTTCTATACAGCCTAAGCGACTTCCTAAGCCGACTATATGCCTACCTGCCTAAGCACCCGGCGAAAACAGTCATTTTTTCATTATTTCTAATCGACGCTTTTTAAAGTTTAATCTAACTTGAGTGATCGTCGCTGTAGAGATACACGAGGGCTACACTCTCAGAAATACAACTCTCACTTTCGAGGATTCCTCAATCGTCAAGGCAAATTTCCTCCTTTTTGACGATTCTTTCCTCGCGAGGTCACGTAACTTCTGACGAAACGGATGCTCTCAAAATATTCGACGAAAGTTTTCCTCACCTCACGCATGCAATCGCCCGCCACTAGTTCACGCCGGCCATTGCCGAACATGTTTACCTGGTGTCTGTGATCTATTTAAGAATTTCGAATCAAAATGACGAAATTTTTGTTATTTTTACGAAATCAAATTAATTTTTTTACTTTTGACGAATTTCACTTCGTCAATGGTGGAATATGACGAAATTTATACTCTCAGCAATAAGGAATCAAAATAACGAAATATTTCTTACTTTTTGACGAAATTTATTTCGTCCAATAAATGACGAAATAATTTTTGTTAATTTGACGAAATGTTTACTCGCAGCATTTTTCACGAAACCATTTCGTCAAAAATGACGAAAATTTCGTGAAATTTGAGCATTCGTTTCTGAGAGTGTATAGGCGCCGTAACTTAGAACCACAGATAAGTGACGAGCCGACTCCCGAGTAGGGCCATTCTGGGCGATATAAACGCTTTTTAAGGGGACGCGGTACCCAAAATTTAGTGGTGCCCAGAAAATAATTAAACATGCTCGGATGCTGTGAGCTAAGGATAATGCAAAAAAAGAAGGAGTCCTTTAAATTTTTGTTGGAAGTTTATTTAAAAGGATATAGTGGTTTGGTAAAATGGTTAAATAAAATGTATGTTTATTTTTTCAATTTTAATTTTTTTCAGCTTGTGAATGGTAAAACCCTAAGGCTTTTAGGTAAATTAATGTAGAGCTCCAATTTTTTTTTCCTGTGTTGAGGCATATATGATTAACAAAAGTTTTTATGGAATAATGTCTAGTGTGAAGTTTTTTTTTTTTTTTTAAAAGTGATGAAGTTGAAAATTTACAAAAAATCTTATTTGTTGGCCATTTTTATACATAAAGCTACATAACTGTTCTTGTTTAACTGATAGCTCAATAGCCATACCAACTTTTATTAATAGATGTTGTGGGAACATTTTGCCAAAAAATCCATTAAAAATGTAGGAGGAGTAGCATTTTGAAAAAAAAACATTAAAATTTTTAAATTTTCTGATTTTTAAAAAAACTTATACAAACAAATGATATAGATTGGAACATATGTTTATTAAATGTTAGTTCTTTGTAAAAATAGTTTAATTTGAATGCTAGCGATAAAAATACATGGTTGAATTTTTTGAATAGTAAAACCCTAAGGCTTTTAGGTAAATTAATGTAGAGCTCCAATTTTTTTTCCCTGTGTTGAGGCATATATGATTAACAAAAGTTTTTATGGAATACCGCGTCCCCTTAAAGAATAAATGATGCGTTTTATATGGAACTAACGTTGAGTGAGCGGTTCGTTTGGGCTTTCTTAGCGACTTTCTGGCGGCTTCACTTTATATTCGCGCCAAGCATCTCCGTCATCTTCTTTAACTCTGTGAGTCGCCGTCACAGAGTGATTTATGAGAAATCGCGGTCGGATCGCCCGTTTTGGTCGGGAAAAGGCCGAATCGGTGGAAGAAGTCGGTGGAAGGCGTGGGTGAAGCTGGATAGAATCGGAAGGACCGGTTCGGATTATCGAGAGTTTGACAAGGATCTAATTGTAGAAATTTCTCTGAAACGAAGTTGTGAAGAAACTGCTACAGTCCTTGGACAAATTATGAGACGCACTGCAAGATTTCATGTAAAATATTGATTACCGGGTGATGTTGTACCGTTTTATTATTTTAAATTGATTTGTTTTTTTATTTTTATATTATCCAATCCATTACCGATTTATTTGACATAAATAAAACAGCATTCATTTAGAAAAGCATAAGTTTTAAAGAAATGTGAAATTAATGTTAGTAAAAGTCAATATTTAGTTGAGCCACCTTTAGCCGCTATCAAAGCTTTCATTCTGCGCGGTATGCTATCAATGCAAGACTGTACTGTCTCCTGCATTTGAGGATGATGATTCCACACATAAATCATCTTATAATAAATAATTAATAAATTAATCTTAATCATAATTATCTTAAAATAAATACAAATATGTAGTCTACAACAATTCTTTTAAATAAAAATCAATAATATTGTAGTTTAAATGTACCATGATTGCATAAAAACTCTTAAGAAACATAAAATTACTAAAAAAAATACAGCCCGTCTAATAATTTGTCCAGGGACTGTATAGCCTAATTTAACGCGTGCAGAAAATCGTATGTAGCACTGACCGACAGGCGAATAGGCAAAGAAAGGTCTATGATGTCAAAACAAGTACTTAAAAAGGGAGTGGGGAGACAGATAAATATTAACCATGTCGATACTCTATTTCCCCTTTTCTTTACCTTCCGAATTAAATAAATGTAGGGTAATCTTTTCTTCTAGTAATGCTATGTCGTGCAAACAACCAACTGTCATGCAAAAAAAGTCGGACCGGGGATTGAAGGGGTGGGGGAGGGAGACTGGAAGACAAAAATATTTACATGTCAATGGGGTTGTTTCACGGAGGATCTGGCAATAGCTCTGCGGTTTTGTTTTCATGTCTATATTGATGTCTTTCAACAGTGTTGCCACCAGTTTTAGGAGAAAAACACTACGAAAAAATACCATTTAATTCTAAAATTACAAAAAAATATCGTAAAAATACTAGCTGCATTTTGGAATATTTTTAGTGACTTTAAAAAAACGTGAAACGCTTTGCTAGTATTTTTATGGTATGTTTTTGTAATTTTAGAATTAAATGGTAGTAGTGTTTTTCTCCTAAAACAAGTGGCAACACTGTTGAAAGACATCAACATAGACATGAAAACAAAACCGCAGAGCTATTGCCAGATCCTCCGTGAAACAACCCCATAATGTACTTCACATTTTTACTTTTGAAATAAAATGAGTGGGAAAAACTTTTTCTTTGGAACTTGGTAATGCGTCATGCAAACAATAATCATATATAAAAACATTCAATATGCGCAGAAACGTTTTTTGAACCCACTGTTTTGGAGCACAACCACATATCGAGCAATTTTGGAGTTTGTTATCATTTTTCTGGATGGAATTGAATTTAAATTGAAATAAAACATTAAAAAAAATTAATGAAAAAATGGAGTATGAAAAGAATTTAATTTTAAAATATCTCTTTACAGGCATTTGCAGTCATTCTTCTTTTGAAGCACACTAAATCATTTAAATTTCCAGTTAGAATTTTATCAAACCAATCCAGATAAAATTGCAATTTCCGAGGAAAAGTGGAATAACTATTATTTTTTCAAAGAAAACCTAGATAAACTGTACAGATTAAAAAAAAATTATAATTTATGAATACAATTCAATTTTGAATCTCGCAGCTCTAAAACTCTTCTTTTTAATTTTCCCAGAAAGACTTATTTTTTTTTATTTTGTAAAACTATGCATGAACTCAAAATAAACACAAAAAATGTCTTCGAAGAATTTAAGTTTTTCATTTTTGCACTTACGCCATCTCTACCTGCATGTGTAACAAAAAAAGAAAAACTGTTGTTTATGTGGATACAAATTGATTGGCGACATGTTTCTGTCTTTTTCGAACACATTATTCATGTTGTTTATCAGTCTCCAACCCCCGTTTTACTTAAAAAGTTGCTTTAATTATTCTACTTTTGTTAAAACGTAGATAAAATGTTTTGACACAGAAATCTCTGGAAATTCGCAAGTATGACAATTACGTATTCGCATTTCAAAGGAAAAATGGTAAATAAAATAGTACTTTTCCCGTTCGTGGGTGCACATTTCGCCAAACAGAATTTTCTGGCGACAAAACACAGTATACACAGTTAACGAACCACAGTTTTTAGAGTTAAAGTACTATTCTAAATATTCCATTTGGCGGCGGTTTTACAAATTTGGCGACTTTATCGCTTTCACTCCCAAAATGGAAAATTACCCATAAAATTGTTGATATCAAAAAAGTAATACAAGTCTGACGAAATTTCACTTCCTGGTTCTTAAAATTTTACAAAGTGCTTTTATGTATAACATAATAAAATTATAAGAAAAAAGTAAGCTAATTGCACACATATATAATTTTGTTGTAATTTATCGATATAATTCTACTAATATTAAGGGCCCAATAAAAAGGTCTAGGCCTAAAATATCAGATGAGCATATATTTGTAAAAGTAGCATAATGTATAGATACCAGGGCTCGAAAAATCTCAGAAATTTTACCCGTCCCCAAGGACGACTTGTCCAACAATGTACGTCCGTCCTCCTTTGAAACTAAACCGTCCAACTTTAATTTTAATTATATATAAATAGCTTCTAAATAAATAAAAAGAAATTTATGTTATTTATTATAAACATTTATATAAAATGCACAATGTATTAGTAGTTACTAGGTTACTATGATAGAAATCTCTTATTTATTTTATGAATATTAGAATTAAAAGGACTAAGTTAGCTGTAATGTCAATTTATCCGAGGTTACTACGTTTTTTTTCATGAATCAAATATGGCGTTTGCCAGTTCCACAATCAAGGCAATGATTTACAGAGGTTTCCGCACAGAAATATGAAAGGGGGTTTCCAGTTAGGTAGATGTTCATAATTGCATTTAATGCTCCTTGTTTAAGACCAGTGCAAATGTGTTTTGTCGTAATTGTTAATTCCTTCGTTGTTACAAAAGTCCACATGCACTGAGCAACTTGTTTACCGATTGCGTGAACATGCGCATTTGGTCTGATGAAGGAATCAACAGGATTTCAAGATTCAGAGGTCATTTTAGAAGCGAGATCTAGACTCTTGTAAGATAACAAAAATTTAAAATATATCACAAACATTAACGGGGAAATGGCTGTCCACGAGGACGTATGGATCGAGTAGTTAGTTGTCCTCGGGGAATTTTCGACCGCCGGGAAGACGGGCGGTTTTTCAAGCCCCGATAGATACTGTACATACACTCTTAAAACAAAAGAGTGAAATTCACTCCTATAGGAGAAGTGCATTTTCGGCACCGGAGAGGAGTGAAAATTAACTCAGACCGACTTAAAACCGCTCGTTTTAAGAGTGTAGGACGCAGATTGTTTTCTTTTATTTCTTTTACCCACTCCGAAAAAGAGTGAAATTCGAGCTCCTATAGGAGAAGTGCATTTTCGGCACGGAAAGGAGTGGAAATTAACTCAGACTGAGTTTAAACCGGCTCGTTTGTTTTAAGAGTGTAGGACCCTTGCAGGACGCTGGTGGAAAAGATCCTACCGCTACCACAATGGGTCGTGGTGGATCATCCGGGGACGTATAAAAGTTTGCTCAGCGAATTGATCGTATTTAATGATTTTTGCTATGTTGTCATGCTCAGAAGCTTCCATTGCCTCAAAGTACTTATGTGAGGCAGAGAGGATGGCTGAGTCGACTGGGTCAATATCCAAGTCATTGTGTATGATCATATTTCTGACGAACCAAGGGGCGTTTGTGTTTGAAAATGATAAGATATACTCTAACTTTTATAGCAAACCCGTGGGAATACTTTTTTTTCCGAAATATATAGCATCGCAGTATACATCAAGTATAGCACTGTACACTCTTAAAACAAACGAGCGGTTTTAACTCAGTCTGAGTTAATTTCCACTCCTTTCCGTGCCGAAAATGCACTTCTCCTATAGGAGTGAATTTCACTCTTTTTCGGAGTGGGTAAAAGAAATAAAAGAAAACAATCTGCGTCCTACACTCTTAAAACGAGCGGTTTTAACTCGGTCTGAGTTAATTTCCACTCCTTTCCGGTGCCGAAAATGCACTTCTCCTATAGGAGTGAATTTCACTCTTTTGTTTTAAGAGTGTAGGTAATGAAACTGAATCTTTAAGCTTATTTACTATAATTTAAGATTATTTCAATGTTTTGTTGCTATTCTCACTGATATAATCTTGTTAGCTTTTGAGATATACGGTTTGGTATATACTTTAATGCTTATTTACAAATTCAAAAATTAAAGAGCGCAGCCAATCTCCGGATTCTTCTTTGAAATAAATCGCATTGGCACTCCGAAAAGCTTTTGAAATTCCGCATTTTTAGCCTACTTTTCTTTTTTTTCTTTTTTTTTTTTAATTCGAAAGAATTAAAAAATGAAAAAGTAGGTAGTGACATGCGGCCGATGTCCGTCTGTCTGTCTGTACCCCCTTCCAAAATCGGTTCTATACATCTGATCATAAAAATTCTTTTTGTTAGAAAGCTATGATCTCAGAGACCCAACTTTCATACTTTTTGTCCGTCTGTCTGTACGTCCGGACGGACATAAATCTACTATCTGTCGGCGAATTTCACATTGAATTAGCATTGAAATTCAATTTTGAGTCATTTAAATGACTGTTGCCAAATCAACAATGGCATGAGAAACTTTATTTAAAAATATTTGAAGCAAAATAATTTTCTCATGAATCAGTTTGGAATGACGTCATAAAATGTAGCACAATGTGATTCTTTGATTGTTCATTTATTGTTTACAAAGAAAGCGGCAAGGCATATTTTTTGCATACAATTCTGCTTAGTTTTAATTTACATTCATTTTTTAATGCAGTTTGGAGTAGTTTCATTATTTTTTATATTAATAAATATTTAATTATTCTTTGAATTACAAATAAATCGATCAGACGATAAATAATATTAATTTAATTTGTGAAAGAATGTTAAGGAAAATAGTTGATTTTGGCTTTTAGAAGTTTATGTTACAGCTGGATGCTGTGTTTAGCGATTTTTTTCTAATGCCTATAAATCTAGTATAGAAACGGTTGTTGATATTTACTGTTAAGAACCTAGTTGTTTCCCGATTAGAATTTCAGTAAGTATTTAAGTAACAGGAAAGTAGGCTATTTTAATTCTTTAAGAACTTGTTTAAATTTAATTTATAATACTAAAGAATGCATTTTGAAATGCAATCCGATATACTTACAATTAAAAAAAAACATATTTCGTGTGAATTAGAATAATAACAGTCACAAATCGTAGCTAAAGTTTCCAAATACCAACTAACAATAGAATTGCTGATGTATTATCCAAACTTGATTTTCTATAGCCTTAACAAATCCTTTTCTAACACCCAATATAGAATGCGTAAATTTGCATTTAAACTTTAACACTAATCTCCCATTGTCTAAATAAATGCGCGATATTTTACATTCATACAAAAGATGTGAATCAACCCTGTTCCGTTTTTAAACTATTTTTGTTTGCCGAAAGAGTTAAAAGAAGATAAAGATGCTGCCTGGCAAAAACCAATGGAAAAAACCGGTTTGCCAAGTGAATCCATCGATCGCTTGGTAGTAAGCCCAAACAAACGCTCTTGGATAGTTATTTGGCGCTATTCTAAAGTGAAGTTTGCCAAGGCTCACTAGCCAGGGTCGGATTTCTAAATAGGCTAAGTAGGCTGTAGCGCGGCGAATTTTTTGGGGCGGCAAATTTTACCAATTAAAGCAGCATTCGGCATAAAAATATTATTATAAAGATACTAATATTTTTAAGAAAGAAAACAAATAATTTATATTAATGCGTATAAACCGTAAACGTATATATATAATACTAATATCTCGTAGCAAACATGGTAGTTGCGAGGGCAATTGCACCTCTCCTCCCGGTTTTCGAAGTTGAAAGAAAAATAGTCGAATAGTTTTTTAAAAAAAAAATAGCCTTCTTCGCTTTCGATTTAGCGTGTAAAGGTACATAGATGATTCTAATATGTGTAAACAGCACATACCACCCTATTTTGCAGCTAACCAGCTACCTTTCCCCGAAGGGGGAGAATATTGTGACAGGGGCGGCAAATCAATCGTAGAATACAGGAGGCAAATCTTTAAATCCGGCCCTGCTCACTACATAGATTTGGGGACTTTAACGCTCTATTATAATTTAAACTTATTTTACTTACCCGTGAGAGTTTTAGTTCAACATAGATTATACGGTCAAATTGGGACCGGAGGTAGGTCGGATAATCAAAAATTCCGTATAATAGACAACTTTAATAATTAATAACAAAACGTCTTGTACGAGCACCGAAAGTTCGCGGACCCTAAATCGATTTTGGTTTTACAGTTGTAAACATTACTGTCGTGGGCAGGTAAACTGCAGTAATCGCAACAATGAGTTGTACCACTTTTGCTCTGAAATGATTATTTTCCAGTATGTTTTCTTAAAGGTTAGGGTAATTGAGTGCTTGCAAAAATGGTCCAAGTCACTATGGAAGTTACCCCCGTACCCACCCATGGCAGATTACAATTTAGTGTTAAGTTATCTCCGATATTGAGACTTCCTGGCAAACAGAAGGAGCTTAAATATTATTTTAATTTCTATTCTTAATTTCTTTTTATTGTTTTAAAATATTCGAACGGAATTCAGGGAAAATTGCTTATTTTTCTTTTTTAGCTTCCACACTACGTTTATAACGTAAAAAGTGGAAGGTTTTATAATCGTTCAGTCCGTCACCCACTTTCACAGAAAGAACCACAAGTCCCACAGACAAGTGGAATACGTCATTTTGAAGCAAAAAATCAGATTAGGCTACATTCCAGATTTCATTAAAAAATTTAAATTAGAAGTTTATTTAAAATTTAAATAACTAAATTTTTTTTATCTACATTAAAATAACATGCAAATTCCATTTTTTCTATTTTCAATGTTGCCATCCACAAGTCCACAAAAAAGTGGGATACGTCATTTTGAAGCAAAAAATCATATTAGGCTACATTCCAAATTTCATTAAAAAATTAAATTAGAAGTTTATTTAAAATTTAAATAACTTAAAATTTAATCTACATTGAATACAAATTCCATTTTTATTCAATATTTTCACTGTTGCCATTTCGTTAAACGTACGAGAAATTTTATTTAAAAAAATACAAACATTTGAAAGAATATTTATTTATGTGATATAATTCAGTTTGGATTGTTGTAATATCACAATGGGCTTGTTTCACCAAGGATCTGGCAAGAGCTATGCGGTTTTGTTTGCATGTCTATTTTGATGTCTTCCAACAGTATTGCCACCAGTTTTAGGAGAAAAACTACGAAAAAATACCATTTAATTCTAAAATTACAAAAACATTCCATAAAAATACTAGCAAAGCGTTTCACGTTTTTTTAAAGTCACTAAAAAGATTCCTAAATGCAGCTATATTTTTACGATATTTTTTTGTTATTTTAGAATAATTCTAAAATCAATTCAAAAAAATATCGTAAAAATACTAGCTGCATTTTGGAATCTTTTTAGTGACTTTAAAAAAACGTGAAAACGCTTTGCTAGTATTTTTATGGAATGTTTTTGTAATTTTAGAATTAAATGGTATTTTTTCGTAGTTTTTCTCCTAAAACTGGAGGCATACTGTTGGAAGACATCAAAATAGACATGCAAACAAAACCGCATAGCTATTGCCAGATCCTCCGTGAAACAAGCTCATAGAGTTCTTTTGATGGTTCATTATATATGTATGAAGAAAGATGCAAGAGAATTCTAACTTGGCATAAAAAATGTGCAAAGTTTCGCTTTTATTTTTAAAGCATCATTTGTACTAATTATATATTTTTCGAACTGTAATTTAATTAAATCTGAGAAAGAAGATTAATGAAAATAGTTAATTTTGGCGTTTTAAAAAAGTTTGAATTACAATATAGCTAAAGGCCCTTTTTGTTATTAGAATATGAAAATCACCATTGCCATTCGCAACAAATCGCCCGAGAAACTTAATTCTTTTAGACAATAAATTAAAATAAATTTATTTTGCGACATCGATCAGTTTGAAATGACGTCAAATATATTTCACTACGAAATTCTTTGTATGTTGATATGAAATATTTTCATTCTATTTAAAAGCGAGGAATAGTACATATTTATTTTTTTAAATATAAATTAATTTTTGCAAACGATAAGTAATAATTAATGAATTTTCGAAATAAAATAAATAAAACTAGCCGAATTTAGCATGTAAATGTTTAATATAGAATTAATGCAGTGTTTGGCGCCTTTTTACCTGTTTAACACAACTTTTGTGTGGAAGCGGGTTAAGTGACAGATTCTGTTACAAACCTACTTGTTTTGTAGATATCGCTTAGAGTCCCACGATTTAAGAAGATTTCCGGAGTTTTTCAGTCTCTGCGGAGTTTGTTCATCGTAGAATCGCCATAGAATTTTGGGACTGGTTTCTTTTGTGAACAAACGAGAATGGTCTTATTCGATAAATTTTTGATGTTGAATCACCAACGGTCGGTTAACAGAGTTCCGGATAAATGAGACTTGGTTCTACTGTACTACCATCTTTGTAAATTCAGGTTTCGTGCCTACAACTGCACAAACAATATTTTTTTTAAAATTAGCTCCTTTAAATGAATAAACTGACACTTTTTATCATTGACTGGGCTGGCTATTCATTTAACGTTTTATAAAGTATAAAATGATGCGTTTTACATTGAACTCATAGATATCATAATAAAAGTATTAGATTGGCTGATCACGTGACCTCCAATGCTAACAACAGGACGCGCATGGAGGCATTTTAAGAGGCAAAATGGCCAGTGTTGCTGCAACTTTAAGGAGAAAAATACTACGAAAAAATATCATTTCTTTCTAAAATTACAAAAAAAATACTAGAAAAGGATTTAAAGTCACTAAAAAGATTCCAAAATGCAGCTAGTGTTTTTACGATATTTTTTTTGTAATTTTAGAATTTATTTTAGAATTATTCTAAAATTATAAAAAAACATCGTAAAAATACTAGCTGCATTTTGGAATCTTTTTAGTGACTTTAAATGCTTTTCTAGTATTTTTTTGGTAATTTTAGAATTAAATGTTATTTTTCCGATGATGCCGTAGTATTTTTCTCCTTAAAGTGGCAGCAACACTGGCCATTCCGCCCTCTTAAAATGCCTCCATGCGGGTCCCGTCGTTAGCATTGGAGGTCACGTGATCAGCCAATCTAATACTTTAATTATGATATCTATGATTGAACTCAAGTTGAGTAAACGGTTTGTTTGGGCTTACTTGGCGACTTCACTTTTTTTTTCGCGCCAATTCATCTCCATATTCTTATCTCCATGGTTGAGATACTTCTATGAGGCCGACATATTAAAACTTGTTCCAGATGAGAACTAGGAAGGAAACACAGCGAGTTATCACTGTATAAAGTTTTTATTTTTTCAAAGAACTCTTTTAAAAGATTAAAACGAATTTAAGACGCCGGTCCCATGAAAACACTTGAGAACTAGGATTGTTGTATAAAGATAAATAGATTTAACGGGACGCAATTTTGAGATTTTAATGGGAAATTAGTTTTTTTTTTAGGGTCACCACAAGAGTAAATCCCACACAAAGGTGGGATTTATTAAAGTGTTCCATTTTTGGAAAACCATACATTTATTTTTTTCTTGATCTTTATATTATCTTAATGGAAAATTTAAAGAAGGAATAATCCTTAGTTTTGTTAAAAGATAACAGACGCAATGCATCTTAGATCTTAACACAATGGGTTGTTGTTGGAACGTTTTAAAATGAAGTTGAAGTTTCTTATATTTATGGAGTTTCAAATTATTTTCGGAAAAACGGAAAAACATTTTTCTACGAAGTCTTGCTAAAGAAATGAAGTCCATGTTTTTGAATAAATTTGATCCTACGAAAAGGTAGTTTTTTTTGGAAAAAAGTATAGTTTTCGACTGACTGATATATAAATAGTTGCATATTATTTTTTCAATATAATGGGTTGGAATACCACCAAAGAATTTTAACAAACATCGACTCTAAAAGTTTAGTTTAGTTTAGTTTAGTTTGAATTATCGTCGCACTAGAGCTACACGAGGGCTATTGGCGACGGGCGTCGTATCACTAAAAGTTTAGAAAATTGTATGTCATTATGACCAAAAAGTTGTCGTTTAAGGTTATAACGTAACTTCTATTTTTTTTTTTTTTAAATCTGTCGTTGTTGTTGCTGATCCCTGTTAAACAGCAGAGCTAGATCAGGTCTATGATATTGCACACTCTCAAGAAATCAATAACCAACAATGGTCGCTCAAGAAGATCTTCTTTATCGAGTCCCAAGCACTCATGGATGTGCTCCGGAGTGGCTTGGCCTTTGGAACACTTGGTACAATTTGGGAATTCCTTTTCTTTGTTGCTATATGTCAATGATCTTAGGTGGCCACTACGAAATCGTGTTATCGTAGCTTGCTCCTGTCTGCTGCACCGAAGGGATAGAGATCCGCCGGGACGATTACTCTTGTACCAATGGTGCACAGGGGGGAATGTCAATGGTTAAAAAATCTTTTTAACTTTAATACTAATGAATTTTCACAGGATCTAAAGTAGTCAGATATACTGTACTTTAAAACTTGTATTCAAATATCTATAATGTTTAAAAATTAATAGTTTGTATTTTTTGACCTTTAGAAGTTTAAATTCAAATTTTAATGTAACCCCATTTAATTCATAAATTTTATCCTTTTCATTCATTAAAATTTATATATTATCGAATATTATTTTTCTTATATAATTATACTATTAAAGAATTTTGGTAATTAATTTTGGCCTCATTAAAATGAAGTTTAGATAAAGTTTTTATCTGAAAAAGTTATTTTTATGACATGTATTTTTATTAAAGAACTTGTAATTTAGGACTATTGTGAAATATTTAACTAAGCATTTTGTATTTAAGATGCATTAATTTAAAATTTTAAATCTTTTTTTAATACTACTTAATTTTATCTAAATTTTTATACTAAGTAATTATTTCCTAATTGTTTTTTATAATATCGTGCAAAAAAACTAACTTTTTCAAATCAATAATCGTGGCAAAAGTGATGCTTTTAACGAAATCGTGTTTCAAAGTTACTTTTACGCACTAGTGCGACAAAGTAAATAAGAGCATCTGATTGGTGTAAAATTCTTTGAGCGTGATATTTTATTCGGCGGCTTTGTGATTAGTGGAAAATTCTTTTTTTTTAACGCGATTCTTTATTTGGCGTCTTATTTCCAATTCCAATCTAAGAAATATTTTTTGCACGTGATTTTATAATAATCATTAATATAAATAATCACCTTCAAATAATTTGTACGTGATAATAAAATAATTAATAGGCCAATCAATAAATGCTAATTTAATAAATACTATTTTGCACGTTATTATAAAAAATAGCGTATGACAACACGTTGAAAATAGCCTTTTTTAAACTCGTGAATTTATTTCACTCGCTCGTACAATAATTTATTCAACTCGTTTAAAAAAGCCTTACTTTTCACACTAGTTGCATAAATAACTATTTGTTAAACAGTAAATGTAAGGAAAATATTATTATTTTATGCTTTGACTTTTATTTTCAAAAGCATCACGTACTTCAGAATAAACAGTAACTTAATAAATATTGCAAAATTCAAAATTTTATGAACTATAAGCTGGAAAAGAAATTTAATAAAAGAGAAACACTTCTATACAAAAAAAGGGTTTATTTTATCGTTAACAGCAATTTATACAATATTTGACCGAAACAATATTTCTTTAACATGCAAATGATAATTCCTTTTTCTCTAGATACTTTTCAACTTCACAGAAGAGATTCTTGCGGAAGACTTGCGAGGTGAAAAAGTTCTTTCAACTTCACTTATTCTGGAACTAAATTTAACATTGATTCTGGAATTCATCTGGAACTTTATAAGATGAAAATGTACATTGGGTATCAGTCCATACAGAAATGTCTTTCTTTAAACTTTTTGACTTTGTGGAATTACAGATTTATGTTTTCCTAATGTACTCTTCGACATGTGTCAATGAGGTTTTGTTATATCTCTTCTATGGCCCGTACAGCATGGCTCCATAGTCTAGACGTCTGAGAAGGTTCGACGTGCGTCTATTGATCTGTGACGAACTGTTGTCACTAGAAAAGTTAGACAGAGCTTTATTTTTCCTGTTTCTTAAAAATTCATCAGGATGTCCAGGAGTTTTCTGTCTTCCCTCCTTGGCGAATCTTCGGACCCTTTGAAAATTAGGAGAGAACCGTTGAGCCACAATTTCGGCATCAAAATTTCCGTTGGGGATCTGTTTAAAGCTTGGGGGTGTCTTTTGTACTCTATACGAGCTATATTCTCTAGAGCCATTGAGGTCCAGATTTGGTTCTTGAGGTTGACAGCATGAACATAAACTGGTCTCACTAGAGTTGTCCGGAGCATAATGAGTGTCCCCGTTCCATGCAGCTACATCATCATATTCAGCAGGATTCAGATCCTGTAGCCAACTTAGAACCCGTTGAAAATTCGTTGAATCGACACGAGGGCTTCCAACTTTGTCAGGACTTTCACTTCTGGTACTTTCAAAGCTTGGAGAGGCCTCTTGTATTCCACATACGTCATTTTCAAATGCGACGTCAGATTTTGGATTTGACGAATGGCAGTGTGAACATGAACTGATTTCGCTTGAAGCCTTGTTCAGAGTGTTTTTCGTGGCTTTGCTATCACATGCAGGAGAATTTAGACCACTTTTTCCGATGGAACTTAGGATCAGTTCGAAGTTCTCGATGATGCGTCGGCCCACTGCTTCAGTTTTAGCTTTGTAATTGTTACCGAGTTCCAAGTGCGAGAGGGGCTCGTGTATGCCATCCAGGCCGTTTTCCCTTGTGACGCCCTCGTCTGGATTCGAGGGGTGACAGAGGGAACACAAGCTGCCGTCACCGGAACAGTTGTCCATAGCCTCTTTGTCATCACATCCTGAGACTGGCGTTTCAGCCATGCCATTTTCCTTTGAGACGCCATCATCTGGATTTGAGGCTTGACATTGGGAACATAAGCTGCCGTCACTTGAACAGTTGTCCAGATCGTCTTCCGGGTTCAATCCAAGTGAAGCCTTGTCACCACATCCAGGAAGATTCGGTTCCTTCGGCTGTGCGGAACTCAGGATCAGTGCGAAATTCGCCAAGATGCGTTGGCCCACCGCTTCAGTTTTCGATGCATAACTGTCCATCGGATCGAAACTAGAAGATGTTTTTTGATTTCCATGTTCGCTATTTGATGGAATTTCGGCTTTGCAAAGTGAACACAAAGTGCTGGCACATGAAAGGATGTCGAGATCTTCCTCCAGTCTCCCGTCCTTAAATATAGACAGGCTTACTGGAGCCCTTGGCCGGGTGGAACTCATAAGCGAGGCATCTTGGTTTGGCTTTAGTACACATTTGTAATTGTTGATGCGCTCAAAGTTTTGTGGAGAATCTCTCATTTCAGCTACATTTGCTTGATTGCGTTCGGATATAGAAGTGGCTGATCCACGCTCATTTATTGAAGATTTGTCAAGAGAGCACTTGGCATCAAAATCATACTTTGAAATCTTCATCAGGTTGGCGGTTTTGATATTTGCATTGCCAGAGGATCTTTCATAGAATCCATTTTCCACATAGGCAGCTGAAGTTCTTTTGTAGGCATTCAAATAAGAGCGAATTCCATGAATAGATGACATTTGAGTAGCCAAAGAGCTGCTACTATTTTCAAAATAAGAAGACTTCATACTGTTAGTCGTTGAATCAAAACTTTATGGTAGAGTTTTTGAACTTTTTTTTAGGCAGAATATTTCGCCAATTTTCGATTAAATATTAGATTATCACAGTAAATTGGATTTATTGACAAATCCTTTTATGGAAACCAACAAAATACGTTAAATACGTTAATTATAATCTCAAGAAAATTATTTCGCACATTTTCAGTCGCTGTTAAAACTTACACAAACTATCAATAGTATTTTTATGGATTATTTAAAAACTTTCAATTGTTTCCCATGAACCAACAATGCAAAAAGAGATATTACTAAGACCAAGTACAACAATGAAAAAAAAAAAGAATTTTGCTTTGCAGTAACAATATATTTGCGTCATATTTAATTGTTAAAAATCATGGAATTTTTTAAAGTTTAAGCTTATGTAATGACATAATCGCCTAGGTGTCACGTATGGAAATACATATTGGGCAGTTCTACCATAATTTTTAATTTCAGGTATAAAAAAACTTGTTAAATTTATTTTTTCAAAATCACTTTAAATATTTGTAAAAAGGTTTATAAGGGTTCTAGAATTACAAAAAATAATCAGCAAGGCTCATTTGAATTTTTTTTTCAAAAAAATTAGGGATGGCAGTTTTTTTAAAAAAAAACAACCGGTTTCAAAGAAACCGGTTTAAACTGGCCTTTGAAAATAACTAATTTTCAATGAAACTAATTTTCAACGAATAACTAATTTTCAACGAACAAACCGGTTAGTCTTAAAACAGGTTTCGGTTTTCCATCCCTAGATCATTGTGACGGTTAGGAACGGAAGGTAAAGAACGGACGGTGAGGAAATTCGCGATGTTTTCCAGTCTTTTTTGTGTTGAAACTAACTCCAGTTTAATAAAAATGGATTTTTTTTTTTACTCCTTATACTTCACTTAAACATTTAAAGAAAAAAAAATCCAATTATTAAGCAAAAGTTAACCTTAACCATGGGGGATTGTAACTCCATCCAGTGCCTCTGTTCGCCACTTTAGTAATGAGGTCAGTGAATGTACCAAAACCCAGGGACAAAGTGAGGAGAAGTGAAATACACATTATAAATATTAAAAGCCAAACTTTTATGGAAGGAATTTGTTAAGATATAGTATTAGTTCAATTTAAAATCCAAATGAATGTAATTTTTAGCTCAAAAATGTGTTAGTTTGAGCCCTCAACTAAAAATTTAACATTCGGGATATGGGAAGGTAAGGAATTTTCTGCATTGTTTTGTGTCCTAAATTTTTTTTAGAGTTTCTTAGCTTTAAAATTCCGTTTTGCAATTATTATACTAATAGACTGGTCGTTATATAAGAAAAAAATTGAAAAGAAATAATATTTTTTTTAAAATTATGCCCAAGGGACATAAAATTAAAAATTATGGTAGAATTGCCCATTAACACTATAAAAATATTAAAACAAAACCGCATTTGTTATATTATATTTTCGTGTCTTTTTTCACATATACATTTAAAGTTGTAAATGTTTTCGGCAAATATAGTTTCCATACTGAAAATTTAGACTTGTGTAATTAAGGAGGGGGTATATTATATTCTATCCCTTCCTTTTTCAATCAGTTGTTATCAAGTATTTAGTTGCAATATAGGTCACAATAAGATTTTGGCGTGACTTTTCTATACGTCAAATCGATAGAGTGACTCTAGCAAAGCCGTTCCTACCGAATATTAAAAATATAATCTATGCATGCAGATAATAGAAACTCATTGAACTTTTCTTACAACAAATAATTAACACATTAAATCAATAGATTTTAATAAGATTTTTATTTTTGATAATTAATTTTTTTTTCACATTTCCTGTTTTCAAAAATATTAAGCTACATTTGCTGCTCCTTTTTGTAAAATTTTGTAAGGATCTTTAAAGAGGGAATATTGTTTGAAATTTATTTAAATATTTAGACCGCACAGTTTGGCAAATTACTAGCATTTAAAAAATTAATTTCCAACATTTTATTACAGTATGTTGATAAAAAAAAGTTAGAAAATTGTAGTGCTGCCATCTATTTGTTTTATAAGACATTATTAATTCTTTATGGTTTTATTCCAATCTACATATGTTTAGTAGTGCCATCTATCGTAAATATAAAGGGTGTAAAGTTAAACATCGTAAATTTCAATAATAATTTGTATAATGTAAATTGTAATTAAGCATATGCGAAGAATTAAGCAGCAACATTCTTTAAATGAATTTCGTTATGCATGTTTTCCAATAAACATAGTTTTAATTTCACGTAATTGGTACATTGGTCATTAAATATCAAATCAACAAGCAATCAATTTGCATTTTGTAACTATGCATTGTTTTTAATTGTTCCTTAAAATTTTTCATAATTTTTCTATGGTATGTGCTACGCCAAATGAACTTTATTAATAGAATTACTAAATGAACTTTATTAATAGAATTACTAATGACTTTATTAATAGAATTCTAATTGTATACTATTTTAGGTATTAATTTTTAAAATTTAAATCTTTTTAGAGTTATTATTTAAAACTATTCCATAGGTTCAATGTAAAAAATTCCTGACGGTTAACTTGAAATCGGTTAACACGAATGTTTGGTGCTCCCTTCGAGTTTATGCTAACGGGTTCGACTGTATTTTTATTTTAACTTATTTTGTTAAAAAAAATTATAAAACAAATTCTGGGAACATAACTTTTTAAACTAAATTTTTATGCTATTTACTATTTTTATACTTCTATTACTATACTATTACTATACTATACTATACTATTACTATACTATTACTATACTATTACTATACTATTACTATACTATTACTATACTATTACTTATTACTATACTATTTACTATTACTATTTATAAAATAAAATTTTAGATGCAACATTAACTGTTTTCGTTGATTTCAAGCGGAATGCCCTCATTGCTACGGAATTATTTCAATGCTTCCATAAGAAATAAAGTTTCAAAGGATTTTTTTTTTGTACATTCACCATCCTTAAACAGTTTTACACATTTAACGGTCTCTAAAGAGATAAGAATTTATCTTTTTACTTTAAATGACCTAATATGAAATATAAGGTATTGACACTATTGCGATGGGGTCGGAAATAGAGATTGTGCTTTCTGCACGTTTTGGAGAGTGCTGATTCTAAAAAAGTAGTACTTGGAACATTGGTCCACCAGTCTGTCTGAAACCAC
The DNA here is from genome assembly GCA_019343175.1 of Oedothorax gibbosus. Lineage (NCBI taxonomy): Eukaryota > Metazoa > Arthropoda > Arachnida > Araneae > Linyphiidae > Oedothorax > Oedothorax gibbosus. Next base: position 163,845 of record JAFNEN010000255.1, read on the forward strand.
TCTACAGACAGAGCTAAAAAAGCTACCGACTTCAAATTTGGTACGCCAGGTTTTCGAGATAATCGCGCATGCGCATAGGGTAGCTACCATAGAACTTCTTGGTTTTAAAGGTATTGAAACAAAGGCACACAATTACTTTTAAATAAAAAAAAGGAGTAGCAATTGGTTATACAATGGTTACTTATATATTTTTTCATAATATATCAAGCGGTGTCCTTTAATAAAACCAATTTTTAGCTTCTACACTGCGTTTATAATGTAAAAAATGGAAGGTATTATAATCATTCAGTCTGTCCGTCTGTCCCCCACTTTAATAGCCCGAACTACAAATGCTACGGACAAGTGTGATAAGTCAAAAAATTCAGCGCATCAAATTAGAATACATTGAAAATTTCATTATAGAATTCGAAGTACTTCAATTATTTAAAAAAACTGCAAAATTGAATGCTCATTTAAAAAGCATAGGAAGCCATTTTTATTAGAATTAAATCAACATTGCCATTCGCAACTATCGCTCGAGAAACTTTAATTATTTTAGACATTAAATCAAAATAAATTTATTTTTGCGACATCGATGAGTTTAAAATGACGTCAAATATATTTCACTACGAGATTCTGTGTACGTTGATATGAAAGATTTTAATTCTATTTAAAAGCGAGGAATATTAAATTTATTCTTTGAATTATAAATTAATTTTAGCAAACGATAAGTAATAATTATTGAATTTTCGAAATAAAATAAATGAAACTAGCCAAATGTAGCATGTAAATGTTTAATATAGAATATCAATGCTGTGTTTGTCGCCTTTTTACCTGCTAAACACAACTGTTGTGTGGAAGTGGGTTAAGTGGTAGATTCTGTTACAAACCTACTTGTTTGTATTACAAAATAACAATGTATCTTGTTATTCCAATAACCCTTATTAAGTATAAAGTATAAAAGCCTTGGAAACAGGGGGAAGATTGCCAAGTCGAACTGATTCACGTTTAGTTCAATCGATGCTAAGCAAACAATTCATCATGCAAGAGGAGGAATTTGAATAAATCACACTCCATTTCAACTACTGCAATGACGAAATCAGTCGCGGTCTCAGTCAGGATGTAAAATTTACAGCGGAAAACGTCCATTTGTAAGTGTTCGGAGACAGGGTCTTAAAGTAATTATAGATTGATTTTCATCTTTACCTGTTACATTTGAACAAAGTCGTCGCGTCAGACGGAAGTTACTACCGGCTGGGGGCATAACCCCCGTGTAGCTCTAGTGCGACGATATTTCAAACTAAACTAAACCGACTCAATAAAAGAGAGAGAGAGAGACTCAATAAACGACTCAATAAGGAAAAAGTTTAAGCTTCAGAAAGATTTAAAAATAATAAAAAATCACACAAATGTTTATGGGGTGCACCCATGTATTCTGACAGCGATGCACTTGGTTTTTTCGGGGTTAGGGTCATATCGTCGCAATAGAGCAACGCGAGCTATTGGCGTCGGGGTCGTAATTGAGAACCACGGTCAAGTGACGAGCCGACACGTGAGTAGATACTCAACGCAATTTTTTTAAGGGAAACATTGTACGAGGCACTCTGATACGGGGTATTTATTATTCGTGGGAGTTTTTGGCTGCACAGACAGTTTATAAGTAATATTATTTTTTTAACTAAAACTTAAGGCGGGGAAAATTGGAATAATAACTTTTGAATAAGTTATAACAAAATGTTTTTCAAAACTTTATTTGTTAAAAAAAAAGTTAAAATCCCTTTTTAAACATCTAAGAATGCAAACGTGAAGAATTTAGGATCCATTTATTTCATAAAATATTTTGGGAGTGAATTTTATTTTAGCGTGTTTTTCATATTTTCATTTAATTAAAACAAACAGTATTTAATTCTTCAAAAGACCCGATTCTTTCATCTAGCGATAAATAAGTGCGAGCTCAACTTAGTGAGAAAAAAAAATCCCAAGCTGATGATTCCAAATGAATTCACTGGGGATGAAAGTGTTTAAACCATGCGTTCCCCTAATTGTTGTGAGCAATGTACAACAAACATTTAATTCTTCAACAGACATGATTCTTTTATCTAATGATACAATAAGATTTACAATATGATAAAAATGTTACAATACAAGATACTTTTATATTGAAAATGTATGCAAAATTTAGTAAAAAAAATTTAGAAAATGCGCAAGTTTGATGATTCCAAATGGAATCATTGGGAGTGAAAGGTATAAATCTGACTCCTATAATAAGATAACAGAAACATTCAGAAACTATCCACAAAAACGAACACCAACACAATCCGGGCTTGCATATTCCCGTAATTACGCAGATGTAGATATGAGGTCCGGGAGTCCGACCAAAGTCCGGACATTCGAAATGACGAATGGTGTTCCAGTGATTGATAGAATGAAACAGGTTCGACGTATCTGTCACAAAACGAGCCTTGAGCGATTGTTTTCGGTGAAGCGGTTCTATCCATTGTGAAGGAATAGAAGTAAAGATGCAGTAAACGTATTCCACGATGTTTGAAGATTTAAATTTTTTTTTTGTTAATTCCGTAATTTTTAGGCATTTGGAAATGAGGTTGTCGCCAGATGCCTTAGATTAAGATTTATCTTTTGTTTTTTTCCACCTCTAAGTCTTAAAAATAAAGTAAATCATGATAATTTTATATAGCAACAAAAGTAAAAAGGAAAAGCCCGAAAAAGAAAATCAACTATTAGACCGAGAGCCCAGGGCCCCCAGACCTAAGTCATTTTCTAAAGGATGAAATGTATCGGATTAGGTTCGGTTTTCATTTACTTTTAGTATACGCATACCCGCTAGAGTGAACCGACAGCCAGTTTACAGGTATCGGGTGCAAAAAGTAGGTAAATTATAAATTAACTTAATTAGTCATTAATTAGTTAACATTAATTAGTCATTTTCTAAAGGCTGATTTTTACGTATGTTTTAGAAAATAATGTTAAAAGTTAACAACAAATTTCCCAGACACTTTCCGTCGGCCGAAACATTTCCCAGACGCTTTAAACGTCTTTATCAAGTTCAGACTTTGTCCCACGCATCTGGCGGCGTGAGATGGCGCTACAATCGTCCTCGGACGACAAGTAGGGGAAGTTAAGCAAAAAAGAACCATGTGTGTATTGGAGATGTGGTTGGTCGATTGACATATATATTCCGGTTTGTGTGCTTGATCATTGGAGATGTGAAAATGTTGTAAAGACAGCTATGGTTAATTTTTACTAATTTATTGAAAAACATGACACACAAAGCAATTTATGCCATATTTTAGTTGAGTCAAGTCAATTATAGTAGCACTAGAGGGCTACGGGCGTCATAATTTAGTACCACACGGAAGGAGCCGACACCAAAGTAAGCACCCAACCCAACTTATCTGCGACATTGTACGCAGCGTCAAGACTTTGGAGCATATTTAACATGCACTCCCTCTAAAGGAGTGTTATTCACCGGACCATTTTGGGCTGCACAGACCGTTTTTACGTCGGCAGTTATTTTGGTAATGCCCGTCCCCAAACCTGGAACCTTTTTAATCTCTTTCAATACGTCTTCAGAAGAGCATGTCAATTAATATATAATTAATATGATTAATATAATTATAATTGATTATTAATTAAATATAATTATAATTGATTATTAATTAAATATAATTATAATTGATTATTAATTAAATATAATTATAATTGATTATTAATTAAATATAATTATAATTGATTATTAATTAAATATAATTATAATTGATTATTAATTAAATATAATTATAATTGATTATTAATTAAATATAATTATAATTGATTATTAATTAAATATAATTAATATGATTTATTTTAAATCCACTATTTAGAAGTTCTATAGATAATGTTATATTTATTCTTTGAAAATCTCTATTCAAACTAAGCTATGAAAACTCTTCTGATTTTGTATAAAATGCACACAAAGCTCTTCATTAAAACTAGTATTAATGGAAAAAATTCAAGCAAAATGTAAATTATCCCAAAATTAATGAACACTATTCAAACGAATCATCAATTAACTATATTTGAAGAGTAATTAACGATGGCAAACAAATTGAAGCTACACAATGCAGCCATAGAAAATCTATTTGTTTAAAAATATCGAATATCTATAACAAAATCGAATAGCATAAACATTAAGAAAGTAAAAGAGCTTTGGCATTAATTAATTTAACGAAATTGTGACAAAGGATATCAAAGAATTACATCAATTACCTTTAAATCAATTACTTATATTTTTGATCAATTATTTTACAAGACTTTCATAATAAAATCCTTTCAGTGTATTTAATTAATACAATATTGAAAATACATTTAAACGAAGTGGATATGAAACTTTTATATGAAAGAATATTTTTAATGATGTCGTTATGTAAAAACCTCTTAATTTTTAAACAAGCAAAAACGAGGCGGAGAATTTAAATTTTTCACTAAATACATAAATTATAGTTGCTTGATGTACATAATACAATATTTTTATAATATCGTGCAAAAAAAACTAACTTTTTCAAATCAATAATCGTGGCAAAAGTGATGCTTTTAACGAAATCGTGTTTCAAAGTTACTTTTACGCACTAGTGCGACAAAGTAAATAAGAGCATCTGATTGGTGTAAAATTCTTTGAGCGTGATATTTTATTTCGCGGCTTTGTGATTAGTGTAAATTCCTTATTTGAACGTGATTCTTTATTTGGCGTTTTATTTCCAATGCCAATCTAAGAAATACTTTTTGCACGTGATTTTAAAATAATCATTAATATAAATAATCACCTTCAAATCATTTGAACGTGATAGTAAAATAATTAATAAGCCAATCAATAAATGCCAATTTAATACTTTTTTTGCACGTTATTATAAAAAATAGTGTATGACCACGCGTTGAAAATAGCCTTTTTTTTTAAACTCTGTGAATTTATTTCACTCGCTCGTACAATAATTTATTCAACTCGTTTAAAAAAGCCTTACTTTTCACACTAGTTGCATAAATAACTATTTTGTCACAATTATAAGAGTAACATGTTAATGAATCTGAAGATAGTGTTATGTAGGGTGACCAGTATTTTTCGGCAATTTGTTAAAAAAAAAAATAATAAAAAAAATCAAGTATTGCTCCAAATTGATTGCTGTTTGTAAGAATATGATCAAAATGACTTCAGATTTTTTCCCCACTTTTAAAAATACTGCGAAAATTGATAGAAGATTGGTTGTGAGTTCGAATAACTTACCCACATTGAAGGAGAGACACAATAACCGCAGTATTGAAGATTCTCTTGTTGGAAGATGTTATTGCTTGCATTTAAACCAAAAAAAATCTTTCAAGCTTGAACTATAGCCTAAATAACTTTAAAATAAACATTTCAAGAAGATTAAACATATAGTTTTTAAATAAGTTAATTATTAAGTTCGTATAAGTCAGCATTTTTGATAAGGCAACAGGTCGTCTGGCTCACTTGATCTGGTTAACGCCCCTCTCAGGTTATTTTGGTAATTTAATCGTTTCCGACTGTCTATTTATAGCCTCCTTAAGGAGGTTTAACACGGCCAATTACGTCTCGTAAATTGGAACCCTGGTCACGTGTCGATGTCGACACCTGAGCAAGCACCCGAGGAACTTCGGGCGAACGCCCCGCTTTTTCTGCGTCTCTGCTGATAGCTCAAACAAATGTTGACACTAACAAAAATTGCCACTAGATATAGTCTGGCTGCCACAACTTAGCATCCCAAATATTTTGATTGTGGAAGATTCCACTTTGAATTAAGGTTTTAAGCCGAAGGAGGCAGGGTTGCCAGCTCAAGGCGTTTGGCGAGAAGAGGGGATTGTTGGTCGAGTTCAATTGTAAATAATGTATCACACTAGAACTACACATCAGATAGAGGATTGTTGTTGATTGCTGGTAGCGGTTAGCGATTGTACGTGCATTTCTTTGTTATCTTAACTTGATCAGTAATCGATATAAGAGTGAACTCGATGCAAGTGATCAATTAATAATCTGTTTCTAAACCTTAAAGAAATATGCGCCCATAAAAGCAATGAATCGCCAAACATAGTAAAACTTGCCCAAAACCAAAACCTTCCTTACCTTTTTTCGAAGTGGACTGTTCCACACAAAGAGTTCTATAGTAGGGCTATAGAACTCTTTGGTTCCACAATCAAAATATTTGGGATGCTAAGTCGTGGCAGCCAGATTATAAATTTTTTTAATAAGGTATTTGTATTTGGTTTAATTGGATATACGTTTTTGAGTACGGTAAGTTTGAATTATCGTCGCACTAGAGCTACACGAGGGCGTCGTAATTTAGACTATATTCTTGTGATGAGCCGATAGTAACAGTCGAGGATACTGACCACAATACTACCGAAAAATAATTAACTGATGAACGGTTTGAACCACGAACCTTTAGCTATTCAGTCCAACGCTCTCCCAACTGTGCTATTTCGGCACATAGAGATTCGACAAACAGTTAAAATTCTAGTTCAATTGCAGTGTAGTACTCCGTTACGAGGCGAGGATGAAAAGAGAAAAAAAACACCTTTACTTTAAACATAATATTTTCACAGAAAAAATTTGTTCAAAGAAACCAACAGTACTTTCTGTAAGCATATTTTTTTCTTCTGTAAAATTAGCACATATTTTTCACAGTATAAACATAAAGTTATTTGAATGATTAACAAATTTGTCAGTTAAGAATTCACTAACTTATTATTCATGCTATCTACACTGCTCAAAACAATTAGGGGAGCACTTTGCGTACTTTTGTTACCTTTCGGTTTCAACTTTTTATATTTTATTCTAAAAATCTAAAATTTGTGAAATAGATTCCTTATGCAATCATAATGAAGTGGTTAAAAAACAGGGGAAAAAATCTTAATTTTTAAAACTAAAATTTAAAAGGAAAAAAAATTGGAATCGTAACTTTTGAATAAATTATAACAATAATTTTTTCAAAACTTTATTTGTTGAAAATAGTCAAAATCAATTTTGAAATATCTAAAAAATGCAAGCATGAAGAATTTAGGGTCTATTTATTTGCTAAAATTGTTTCAGAGTGAATTTTATTTTACCATGTTTTTCCGATTTTCATTTAATTAAAACAAACATTATTTAATTCTTCAAAAGACATGATTCTTCCACGTAACGATACATAAGTACGAGCTTTACTTAGTCAGAATTTTTTTTTGCAAGCTGATGATTTTAAATGGAATCCTTGGGGGTTAAATGGTTTAACCCCATGCGCTCCTTTAATTGTTGTGAGCAGTGTACTTTTAATTTACAATATCATTATTTTCAAATCTTTTCACAAAATTTTTAATTTAAGAATAACGAAACTAATTGAAGTAGATGAACGTGTAGAAATATTATATCTATGTAAGAAATTTATCACTGGAAAGTATTTAAAAATTCTCCAGTTACCATGTGTTAAATTCCCGTGAAAATTTGCATTATTCAAAATTTAAAAGTTGTAAATGAAGCATCCAAGAGAAAAATTTCATTTTTGAAAATATTGTTTTAGGAATTTAGAGCTCGTAAGATAATTGTTTTTAAATTCACAACCGTGCATTCCTTTTTTCCCAGTAAAGTAAATTTCCATTGCTTTGGTTTGAACCATGAAAATAATAGAAAATATGTGTTTTAAAAGAAGTTATATGTTTTTAATTCTTTGGAACCGTTGTTTAACATATTTCGGCTAACAATATGTTATAATCATAGATATCATAGTTAAAGTATTAGATTGGCTGATCACGTGACCTCCAATGCTAACGACGGGACGTGCATGGAGGCCAAATAAGAGGGCGAAATGGCCAGTAATGTTGCCACTTTAAGGAGAAAAATACTACAAAAAAACCCATTTAATTCTAAAATTACAAAAAAAAAATACTAGAAAAGGATTTAAAGTAACTAAAAAGATTCCAAAATGCAGCTAGTATTTTTACGATTTTTTTTTTGTAATTTTAGAATTAAATGGTATTTTTTCGTAGTATTTTTCTCCTTAAAGTGGCAGCAACACTGGCCATTTCGCCCTCTTAAAAGGCCTCCAAGCGCGTCCCGTCGTTAGCATTGGAGGTCACGTGATCAGCCAATCTAATACTTTAACTATGATAACTATGGTCATAATTAAAAATTGTTGAAAGTAATCTATAAAACAGAGATGCTCACATGTCGGCGGTTTATTTAGGGGCAATTACGTATTATGCCAATTATATCAGCAATGAATATATGTTGTGAAGTAATATTGTTAATATAATTAAGGGGGGAATGGGTGCGCTGGACCGGGGGTCTCCAAAGCAAAGTGCATCAGTGTTAATCCTATGGTGAAAAAATATTTTCTATGCCACATTTCTCCGGCTGTATTGAATATTTTTAAAAACTTTTTTTTTTTAAATAATAAATGTAGATAAATTACAGGTCTCTATCTTCCCACTTTTTGAAATTGCTTCGAATATTTTGTGTAAAATTATTTATTGAAAATTAACAAAAATATTCGAACTAATTTCAAAAAGAGGGAAGGTCGGGACCTGTAAGTCAGCTACATTTATCACATAAATAAATCCGCTTGTAAAAATATTCAATAGAGCCGGAGAAATGTGGCAGAGAAAATAGTTTTTTTCCCATTGCATTAACACTGAGGCACTTGAGTTTGGAGACCCGTGATCCAGCGTGCCCATTCCCCCTTAAAGGGACTCGGTACCCCAAAATCGATATAAATATATTTTTTAAAGGTTGTTGTTGCGAAATATTTGCATGAAATCTCTGTTTGAGATCATTATACACCTAATTATCAAAAAATTTTTATGTTAATCTCAATTTAAAGAAAAAAAAACATTTTGGGGCAACAAGACCCCCTGAACAACGTTAAACATTTAAAAAGTTGATCTAAATTTACAGAAACACTAGTGATGTACTGAATTTATGAAGTTAGTTATTGATAATTTTTTTAAAAATCGTTTAAATAATAAATACTCAATGTTGTGGTTTTTGTTGTCGGATGCCTCCAGGCCATAGGCCGACCCGGCGGCGCAACGGTTAGGGAGCTAGCCTTTGGAGCCTCTGGGTTTGGGTTCGAATCCCGGTAAGGCATGGATGTTTGTGTTTGTCGAGTATATGCGGAGTACGTGCTCGTTAAATCTGTTGGGTCCGAAAGTCCTCCAAGTTCCCATACCAAATCAATACCTCTGGGGGTGACAAGCCAATTCTGGGGATCCTCTAGTTGGCCTCTGTCTCTAAAAATTAGATGGATCCACTTATGTGTGTGTGTTGTGTCTGTCTTACTTGACGAAGGTTTATAAGCGGGTCTCTGACCAAGCACACAAACCTGAATATATATGTCTACCAACCAACCATCCAGGCCATAGCCTGGAAGGCAAGAAGGGTGCAGTAGTATCCGTTTACACGAGCCTTTGAGAACCCGTGTTTGGATGTCTGATTTCTACTTTGAGAGGGCCGCCACTTCCTCAATTTATGGTTAGGTTAGTTTGAATTATCGTCGCACTAGAGCTACACGAGGGCTATTGGCGACGGGCGTCGTATTTTAGAACCACACTCAAGTGACGAGCCGACACCTGAGTAGGCACCCAACGCAACCGTTAAGGGCGACATCGTACGCCAGCGTTAGGTCTTTGAAGGATATTTAACGTGCACTCCCGCTATTCGTCGGATATTTTTGGCTGCACGGGCCGTTTATAGGTCGGCAGTAATTTTGGCGATGCCCGGACCCGAACCTGGGACCTTCCGCATGCTAGGCGAATGCCTAACCGATTGGACTCCTCAGCCCCTCCTAAATTTAGGTACGTCACTGGAGGAGAGGAGCAATCAATAAATACTCAATAAAATAAGTAAGTACTCAATATAATAATTATATCACAGTTATACTACTCATTTTTGTAACAATGCATCCACTAACTTATAAAATATTACATAAAACTCATAGATATCATAGTTAAAGTATTAGATTGGCAGATCACGTGACCCCCAATGCTAACGACGCGACGGGACGCTCATGGAGGCCAAAATAAGGCGCACAATGGCCAGTGTTGCTGCCACTTTAAGGAGAAAAATACTACGAAAAAAATACCATTTAATTCTAAAATTACAAAAAAAAAAATACTAGAAAAAGATTTAAAGTCACTTAAAAGATTCCACAATGCAGCTAGTACTTTTACGATATTTTTTTGTAATTTTAGAATTAAATAGTAATTTTTCGTAGTATTTTTCTCCTTATAGTGGCAGCAACACTGCCCATTTTGCCCTCTTATTTGGCCTCCATGCGCGTCCCGTCGTTAGCATTGGAGGTCACGTGATCTGCCAATCTAATACTTTAACTATGATATCTATGATAAAACCACTCTCATACACATATTTTTACTTGCCTATTTTTATTTACATCACGAGCCGTAACTTAATTTTTTAGAACTATACGCCTTTTTCCAACCCAGCACATCCGTAGACCCCCATGTGACAACCCAATCCAAAACATGTGAAACAGCGAAAATTGTAGGATAGATATATACGATATCACACCCACACACATTTCTCAATATTTGTTCCAAAGCTCATGTTATTCTAATGAACAGTCGTAAACACACAACCACATTTTGAAGGGTTTTTTTTATAGTGTTTTTTTATATCTTTTTTTAAGGTTAGGAAAAGGTAATGGAAAAGTGGACCAACCTTGCAAATCTATTTGTTTTAGCAATAGAAAAGTTTAGTTCCGTGAACTTGGAGGCAAGAATTGTAAATAGATATTTTATTTATATTTAGTGATTGGAATTTTTTTGTAGAAGCACTGTAAAAATGTATAGCAACGTTCCACCAAATTAAAAGAGGAAAGTTACACCGCAAAATAAATGTGAACTTTTATTTTTGTAATTTTACTAAATAAAGCCGGAGGCTCGGCAACTGTGCTCCCACCGGTTTTATGAAGTAATATTACAAAATACATTTTTACAGAGAAATAGTTTAATTCCAACTTACAACTTTAGTTTATCATCACATTTTATAATCTAAAATTTTAGCTTCCATACCACAGTTATGGTGTGAAAAGTGGAATGGGGTAGGTTTATGTTTAATATGTTTCAGGTCATGAGTGGCAACAGAAATAAAATAAAATAATAATAAAATAATAAAATAAAATAATTATAAAATAATAATAAAATAATAAAATAATAATAAAATAATAAAATAAAATAATAAAAAAATAATAATAAAATAATAAAATAATAATAAAATAAAATAATAATAAAAAAATAATAAAATAAAAAAATAATAAAATAATAATAAAATAATAAAATAATAATAAAATAATAAAATAAAATAATAAAATAAAAAATAAATAAAAATAAATTATTTCTCGAGCGTCAATTGGTGACAAATTGCAACCCACTTGCCTTATGATTTTTAAAATTAACTTTAGTATAGAATAAAACTAAAGAAAAGCCTTATTTTAAAGAAATTTTAAATAACAATATTATTTTTTTACATTGTCATTTAACAAAATAAACTTTCACCGCTTAACCTTCTGAGTGTTAGACCTGGCTGATTTCATAATTTATGCACCAGTTTTTACAGCAATAATAATAAATTTTAAAATTTTATAAATAAAATTTTATCGATATTTTATTTTTTTCTGCTGGAAATGAATTTAAAATCATCTCTTCTAAAATCATCTTCTTTAAATCATCTCTTAAACTCAATGCTGAAGTTTTAAACTAACAGGTTATTTCAAAAAATTAACTTAAAATTTACGCAGTGAAAACAATCATACGTTTTTGTCCATTTCCAGGCCGCTAAAAAAAGGATTAAAATCGGTGTTAATTTTTAAAAAATACAAAAATTTAAAAAATCGGTGTTAATTTTTTTTAAATTCAAAATTTTAAAAAATTGGTGTTAATTTTTTAAAAATTCAAAATTTAAAAAAATCGATGTTAATTTTCTAAAAATTCAAAATTTTAAAAAATCGATGTTAATTTTTTAAAAATTCAAATTTTAATTCAATGTTTTGACAATATTGGTTATTATTTTAACCTAGTTAAGGGTCTTGGGCTTCTTGCCATGTTGTCAACGTTGTCAAGGAGGAATTAGTTAAAATCTATAGATTTATTTTACTCTCTTATATTAAAAACCTATTATCCGTTTTTGTTTGGACTACCTCTATGGGATTTTGAGTTCAAAATTAATAAAAAGGTTTTGTTTTTGGGAGCACGTGTCTCCGCTTGAGCGTCGGTACCACGTATCAGCTGCCTCTGTATCTTTATTTCCTTGCTCTTCTTTTACTTGCCTAAGTCAGGCAGTCGTCCCGTCTTCAACGCGGTCTAAGCCGGCTGCACCCACTGTAAGTTCTTTTCTCTTTTATTTTCCCTGGTTGCTGCTGACTTCATCTACGCTGGCCCAGGAACTGCTTCGGCCACCTCTCCTTGACATTACCCGCAAGGATGATACCGTCATAATGGCGCATTTCACCTTCACTAAGGACCTAACTGTGCAAGAAATCGTTGCTAACGCGTCTGAGAATGGATCCAAAAACTTCGTCATATTTATTGAAAACAAGTCTGGGGGGATCCCTAAAAACAAACCCTTACTCTTAAAAAAGGATCTCGAATCAAAAATTCGCGCCCACAAAAGAATCGCGAACTTGAAATACACCCGTGCCAACAAGATCGTAGTCGAAACCTCTGACTACGAGTGTGCCGCTCAAGTATGCAAACTAACAAATCTCCTCAACGTTCCTGTGGTGTGAGGGCTCCCACCCCAACTGCCAGAACCCCACCGCGTGCGTCAATTGTAAAGAAAACCATCCTGCCAACTTCGCCGGTTGCGAAGCCAGGGCCAAAGAAGCAAATTTTCTAAAATTCAAAGAGGAGAACAACCTTTCATTCTCAGAAGCTAGGAGCCGCTATAATAAGTCTGTTCTTGACACATCATCCTATGCCAAAGCGGCGCGCCTTGACAGGCACGAGAAAACCGACTTACAAAGCGAAATTCATAAGGTGGTCGATAAAGTAATCGCCCCCATTCTTCAAAGGCTTGACCAGGCCTTAGAGAAATTTGCGGCCGCACAACTGCAAACACTATCGAACGTTGCAGATATTGCTCAGCGGGTGGAAGCTCTTGCCACTCCACGTCCTCAACAACCAAGCGCTGTAATCCTTGAAAAGCTCGTGAATAAGGTAGACAGTCTTAACAAACAGTCCGCACTTCAACAAGCTGCCATTGACAATCTCAAGTCTCTCCAAAACAAAGTGTTCGCAAACTCTTCCACTGCGGTCAAAATCCCTCCGCACAGCGCAAAAAGCGTGCCATCCCTTAGGAAAGAACGGGACGAGACTCACCTTACCACTACAGACAACAAAAAAGCAAAGCTGAACAATAGTCAACATAGCTCTAGTAGAAACGTTTCACACGATGACCAATCCGTTATGAATCTCCCAACCCGCAATTTCCCTACCAACCTCCCCGCATAGACCCTGTTCTTGCCATCTATGTTATTAAATCCCGATCGTAACCACCCGACTATTTCCCTTGCTCTATTGTTTTCCTCGGACATGCTTCGACACTTTAATTTTCTTTCCATTGTTTTTTTTCTTGATATAGTTCACTTAAATGTTTCGTGATTGCCGCAGTATCATTAATAAGAGACATTGGGTCTGTCATCCTTCATTTCCATCCTCTGATATCCTCATCCTTCAAGAAACCCACCTTAAAAACACCCGAACTATGTCGATACCAGACAAAATCATTTTTCGCGAGGACAGACCAGGCTCTCAACCTGGTGGCGGTCTTCTAATTGCTGTCAGTAAAAAAGTTCAGGCAGCCGTAATGAATTTTTCAAATCTTTCAGACCCCCTTAACGAAATCATGGGTATCAAAATTCATTACAAAAATAAATATCTGTCCATCGTCAATATCTATGCCCCCAGAGGTAGGTTTAGCCACAAGTGGCTCCAAGATATCATCAGCTTCACATCCCCCCCACTTCTTATATGCGGTGATTTTAACTCTAAACACACACTATGGGCTGGCGACAGAAACTCTCCAGGTGCGGACATCCTGGTTGACTGGATCGAATCTAACGACTTAATCCTCATAAACGACAAAGAACCCACTCACATTTCACCTAATGGGTCCTTTTCCTTAATTGACCTGGCCCTCTGCTCAGCTAGTCTATTCCATGATCTCAGCGCTAAGGTTCTTTGTGACAGTTTCGATAGTGATCATTTCCCGATTGCCTTAACAATCGGTAGCCACTGCGAGCCTGATGCTTTTCAGCTCCGGCACAACTGGCGCAACATAGAGAGCGACCTCCGTCTAGCCAATACCGACAATAATGTCAACTTGGACCTCTTTATCGACATGTGCAAATCCACTATGTCAAGGAATGTCTACAGATTTAGAGCACCACCAAACCAGTGTCCGTGGTGGACCCCCAAGTGCTCCTATCTCCTCCAAAAAAAGCGTAGATTTCTAAAAATTGCTAGGACAAATCTCTCGAGAGACGCTCACATCCATTTCAAAAAAGCGAGCGCACAACTCAGTAGGCACATCAAAGAACTAAAGAGAAGTTACTGGGACAAAGTCTGCGACGAGGCGGGAAACTCTGCCGCGATCTTCCGCATTCTCAAAAGTGTTAGCAACAGATCCCCTGACAGCCCGTTGTCCGTTAACACACTCAAAGTGGGCGGCATTCTTGTCACCTCTCCTTTTGCCCAAGCCAACTGCCTCGTAACCACTCTAATAAAGAGCAAAGTTACCGAACTCATTCCTTTGGATCTCAGCGGAGAATGCTGTGAACCTCTCAACCTCCCTTTCTCAATCGACGAGTTGCACCGTGCAATCCAATCCACGCGTAATTCCACGCCTGGGCCTGACGGAATTCCCGCAAGGCTCTTCAAAGCCCTTCCTCTTAGTCTGAGAGAACGTCTCCTCACTATATACAATCAGAGTTGGTGCTCAGGGGTTGTCCCTCCTGAATGGAAGGAGACAATCATTGTTCCCATACATAAAAAGGGCAAGCCTCACGACTCTCCGAGCTCATACCGGCCAATTGCCCTAACTCCAGTTATTGCGAAAATCATGGAAAGGATGATTCTTCATCGGTTTGTTCCCATCATGTTGTCCTCCCCAAAAATTGCAACACGTCATATGGGTGCCCTACCCTTTCGTGGTTGCGAAATGAACCACACAATCCTCTTCCACGATATCAAAAAAGCACTGCAAAACAAGGAATTCATAGCTGCTGTCTCTCTCGATCTCAAAGGAGCCTATGATCACGTGTGGGTCGACGGTCTGATTCTCAAGCTCTTGCAACTCGGAATCCGTGGCAACCCAGCTCTGTGGATAAGGAACTTCCTTCTCGAACGGTCGATTAAGGTCAGATGGCGGGGCACTCCCTCGTCCCCTATCGTCAGTAACAGGGGCGTTCCTCAAGGTAGCGTTCTGGCCCCGAATTTATTCTTCATTTACCTCTTCGACATCTTTAAGATCCTGCCGTTCGGCGTCAAGTGCCTGATTTTTGCCGACGACATCCTTATTTACTATCAGGGCGCTCAATGGGACATTGTTCAAAGAAAGTTGCAGTCCGCCCTCCACCACATCCACCGCTGGTGTATTGAGTGGAAAATGTGCATATCTGCTGAAAAATGCGAGGCCATCAACTTCTCTAGAAGGCGCACTCAGCCTAATTTCCTCCTTTCTATCGATAGCTGCACAATTCCCTGGGTCAACTCCCTCAGAGTCCTCGGCATCAACTTTTCTAAAAACCTTTCTTTCAAGTCCCATTTCCAATCCCAGAAGAAGAAAGCCTTTCAGAGGACAAACATCCTTAAAGTGATTTCTGGGAAAAACTGGGGGGCTAGGTCCCACCACCTAATCAAAATCGCAAACTGCACAATCAGAAGCATCCTGGAATACGGCTGCAAGACTTGGGTTCATACGAACCATACGGACAGGAAATCTCTGGAAGCATCATATCATGCTGCCCTTCGGGTCGCCACGGGGCTTCCTCGCTGGACTCCGATCCCTATCCTCCTTGCTCTTGCCGGATCAACATCTCTCCTTGACCGCCATAACCTGCTTACGGATATGTTTTGCATCCGCAATTTTGCCCTTGGCTCCCTCTCGCCTCTGCACATCATCTTTAAGGATGTGGCTAATTCCCCGCCTCTGGATCATAACGGATCTATCACTGGTCGCCTCTGCTCGATTCTCGCTGATCTTAATATCGACATCAGGAACATTATCACTGCTAATCTGTTGAATACCGATCCCTCAAAATTCTCACTGAATACCTCCTTCTTTACAGACGAGCTTGATTTTCAGAAACCTGGCTTGCCCCCATGCTCTATTCGTCGCCTTTTTGCCGCACACAAATCCCTCAACTGGGAAGACGCCCTCATCATCTCCACAGATGCATCCAAAACTGACGTAGCTACTACTGTCGCTGCTGCCTCCCTAAAGGACAACATAGCCATATCGGGACGAGTGCCACACATAAACTCCATCTTTACAAGCGAAGGCCTTGCCATTCTCATTGCTCTAAAATATTTCATATGTCCAAATAAAAAATCTGTTATCCTCTCCGACAGCAAGTCTAACATCCTCGCTCTTAAGAATCTCAACAGGAAATCCCCTAAAATCACCCTGCTAATAAGAAACAAGCTCGAGGCTTATGCTGCTAACACGGCGTCTTGTGAAGTCATCTGGGTACCTGCTCATGTGGGAATACCTGAAAATGAGTTGGCAGATTCCACGGCGAAAAATGCCATCAACAAGACCTTTATTGAAAACCTGGTATCTCCCGAGGACATTTGCACATCTCTTAAACAGAAATACTCAAGCTCGCATCTCGAATCCTGGTCCCAAACTAAGTACGCCCGAACGCATCCCTGGATAAACCCTTCTCACAATCCCTTAGCCCAATTCTCTCCAAACCGAGCAATGGACGTGCAACTCACTCGGCTCTCGGCCAAAGCAACGTCCCTCAACGCCACTTTACACAGATTCAACCTCATCCCGTCCCCCTTGTGTGGCTGCGGTTACCCAGTCGAAACACCTGAGCACCTCCTCCTGGAATGCGTCAACTTCGAAGCCCAGCGTGAAGCTATGAGAAATACTTTAGGACAAATCCCTCTTCACTATAACTGGCTTGTTCACTGGTCCAGTGACGCAAAACTCAAGATTAGAGCTCTCTGCAACTTCCTACGATCCTCTAAACATCTTTAAGGATGGTGCCTATTCCGTGCTTTTGATCTTCCTTCTTCTGTGACCCTATACGGACGACGTCTGGAAAATGCACACCTCGTGTGGAGCAACAATCCAGCTAACCAAACCAACCAACCAACCAACCAACCAACCTAGTTAAGTATTGTAAATAAACGCTTGCTAACCTACTTTCCTTTTATTTTCATGCTCACAGAAATTGTATTATAGTACAGACTGATAGATGTACAAAAAGCAAAGATGGGGGGGTCCCTGATGTCATATCTTCAAAACTTTGAAAATCTAACCTTTAGAAAGGAAGTTGAAAAGAGTATGCGACAGACGGACAAAAAAGATGGACGTACTGATAGACGGAAAAAAAATGTATTAGAGACAGGTGTCTGATATACTTTTCCAACAAACAAAAAGTAATTTTTAAATTTGGGTGGTTAGAACGGAATTTGAAAGGAGGTACAGACAGACGGGAAGGACAGAAATCTCCATTAAGTCAATAACCAACTTTCCAATTTTTTTAAAAAAATTCTTTCCAATTAAAAAAAAAGGTTGAAAATGACCTGACCCAACCCAATACAAACATCTAACCCAGAACATATACAGTCCCTAGCTGGACAAATTATTAGACGCACTGCAAGATTTCATGTAAAATATTAATAACTATTTATATTAATAACTATTTATATTAACTATTATATATTAATAACCGTTTTATTATTTTAAATTGATTATTTTAAATTTTTTATTTAAATCTTTATTATTTTAAATCTTTTTTATTTTTATATTATCCAATCAATTACTGATTTATTTGACATAAACAAAACAGCATTTATTTAGAAAAGCACAAGTTTATTAAGTTTAAAAGAAAAGTGAAATTAATGTTAGTAAAAGTCAATATTTAGTTGAGCCACCTTTAGCCGCTAATCAAAGCTTTAATTCTGCGCGGCATGCTATCAATGCAAGACTGTACTGTCTCCTGCATTTGAGGATGATGATTCCACACATAAATAATCTTTTCTAGGAGCTGGAAGGCCATATCTAAAAGGCCATTTCTAGGAGCCATATGTTAAAAATAAATACAAATATGTAGTCTACAACAATTCTTTTAAATAAAAATCAATAATATTGTAGTTTAAATATACCATGATTGCATAAAAACTCTTAAGAAACATAAAATTACTAAAAGAAATACAGTGCGTCTAATAATTTGTCCGGGGACTGTACGCGGACTTAGCCCACTTTTGTCCTAATTGCCCCTGTATTTTCCTGCCACTTTTTTGACGCAAATTTCGGCCGTCACAAAAGAATTTGACGCGAAGGAAGAAGCCCAGCTGGATAAAGTGAATATTTTTGCATCGTCAACTAAGTCAAGAGCGTGTTTTTGTTTCAGTATTTACTTGCCGAGAGTTAAGCGAACAGAGTTAAGAAGAAGATTGGCGAGAAAACGAGTGAAGCTGCCAAAAAAAGTCGCCAAACAACCCTAGTAAATGTAAAGGGCATATCCATAGATATCATAGTTAAAGTATAAGATTGGCAGATCACGTGACCTCAAATGCTAACGGCGGGACGCGCATGGAGGCCAAATAAGGTGGCAAAATGGCCAGTGTTGCTGCCACTTTAAGAAGAAAAATACTACGAAAAAATACCATTTAGTTCTAAAATAACAAAAAAAATATCGTAAAAATACTAGATGCATTTTGGAATCTTTTTAGTGACTTTAAATCCTTTTCTAGTATTTTTTTTTGTAATTTTAGAATTAAATTGTATTTTTTCGTAGTATTTTTCTCCTTAAAGTGGCAGCAACACTGGCCATTTTGCCCTCTTATGTGGCCTCCTTGCGCGTCCCGTCATTAGCATTGGAGGTCACGTGATCTGCCAATCTAATACTTTAACTATGATATCTATGGGCATATCACAAGTGCGAAAATTCTCCAACCTAACTCTCAACTCAACCAGGGTTCAAAATGAACTGTCACTAGTCGCAAAATACGACCAAATCCTACAATTTTGCCACTTCAAAATAAATTTGGTCGCAGTTATCACAACGGTTTTTTTTTAAATGCCACTCTAGTTTTTTTTAAAAGTGTGTAACACGGTTTTTACAAAGATGTTGCCGAAAATAATTACCTTAAAATCGCAAATTGTCAACGATCTTGAATATGTCAAATTTTTTTTATGTGATTCTAAAATCGCAAAACTCGGGCGATTATAGCGATCCCTGGACAAATTATTAGACGCACTTTTGTGTAAAATATTAATTAACGGGTGATATTGTACCGTTTTATTATTTTAAATTGATTTTTTTTAAATTTTTATATTATCCAATCAATTACCTATTTATTTGTCATAAATAAAACAGCATTCATTTAGAAAAGCATAAGTTTATTAAGTTTTAAAGAAAAGTGAAATTAATGTTAGTAAATATTGAGTTGAGCCACCTTTAGCCGCTATCAAAGCTTTAATTCTGCGTGCTATCAAAGCAAGACTGTACCGTCTCCTGCATTTGAGGATGATAATTCCACACATAAATAATCTTATAATAAATAATTAATATAAATTAATCTTAATCATCTTAAAATAAATACAAATATGTAGTCTACAACAATTATTTTAAATAAAAATCAATAATATTGTAGTTTAAATATACCATTATTGCAAAAAAACTTTTAAGAAACATAAAATTACTAAAAAAAAATACAGTGCGTCTAATAATTTGTCCAGGGACTGTATATTACAATACTTCGTCGATCGTAAAATCTAGAAAACTCGGTGATCGTACATTTCTAAAATTTTGGAACTCAAGCAGCTAATAAATTGACGAACTATAGGATTCTATATGTGCGCAACTACGACCATCTTAAAATCTCTGTTGACATCCAGTCTTTGTAGATAAATTTCATAAAAATAGCATTTTTCCCAATAAATACTTATCTCCAAAATGCTCCCAGATTATGTGCATTTGCTCCTAGAATTTTAAGTAAATAACACACATTGCTCTTATATTTTACCCTCCAATTTTTAACACTGAACTAAACCATATCTTCAACGCAAAACTCAAAAGTAGGGTGTAATCTACCGTCTGTTATGGAAGTTAAGGTTGAAGAAAGTATCTTCAACGTAGTCAACCCCACACAAACTGGATGATTCTACCTAGCATTTAAACCAATTATACCCATATGCATAAATTACGGCTTTCGTCACAGCGAACGAGATCTGATTAAATGGTATTTTTCTCCTAGGTGGTGAACAGTAAAGTGGCAACAACACTGGTCATTTTGCCCCCTTATTTGGCCTCCATGCGCGTCCCGTCGTTAGCATTGGAGGTCACGTGATCTGCCAATCTAATACTTTAGCTATGGAAATAACCAAGTAGTAAGCCTATACCAACTAAACCATAAAAAAACCCAGCTCAAAATACTTCTCTGAAAGGTTTTGTTTGGGCTTACTACCAAGCGATCGATGGCTTCACTTGGCCAACCGGTTTTTGTATTGGGCTTTGCTCGGCAGCGTCTCTATCTTCTTCTTAACTCCTTTACCGTTATCCTACTTTTTATATCGAAGGCATTGTATTTTTGTTCCCTTATACGGCTGCCAATTTCTCGGGTTATATTTTTGTTTAAGACATAGTTCAAGTATCTTCATGAATATATTTATAAGATTCAAGTAGCAATAACAATGTTGCCAGATATGTAAAGGTTTGGGAAATATTTCTGTGATTTGTTTCTTTGTGTTCGCGAAAATATTTGATTACTTCTAAATTCTATCTTAAATTTATTTTAAATGTAAGTTAATTAAGTTATAATATGTTTTCTGTGAGGAAAAATTATTAAAGTATAATGTATCAAAACAAATCAAATTAAGAAGCTCTCTAAATTCACATAAAAAATCGTCACAAATTATAAGATTTTTTATAAGATTCGAGTAGCAATAATAATGATGCCAGATATATAATTTTAAGAAATATTTTATTTCTTCTAAATATCATCTGAATTTTATTTGAAATGTAAATACTTAAACTTAATAGGTTTGTTGCAAAGAAAAAATATTAAAATATAATTATAAAACAAATAAATTTTAGCTCTCTCAATTCACCTAAAAAAATCGGCACATTTCAGATTCAAATAGCAATAACAATGCAGCCAGATATGAAAATTTGGGAAATATTTTTTCTTTTAAATATCGTCTGAAATTTATTTGAAATGTAAATACTTTAACTTTAATAGGTTTATTGCAAGGAAAAAATAAGGATAGTGTATCAAAACAAATTTAGTTCAGAAGCTTTCTAAATTCATATTAAACAAACAGCAAATTTCTTTTTTAATTAAATATTTTTGATTTTGTAATAATTTAATAATAAGTTGTACCAAGTTATTTTATTGCACAAAATAATGACTATAGAATTAATTTTAATTATTTTATAAGCAAGACTTATATAATTATATAAAAAACACCTATATATATTTATTAAAAAAAATTACGTCCACTATAAGATTAGATAAATAAGAAAATGTTTTATTATTTCACTTGTTTTTGAAAAGGTATTTTCTATTCCATGTACAAAAAGTGATGCGAAATTAAAAAAAAAACCTAAATAAATGTTTCA
This sequence comes from Oedothorax gibbosus, assembly GCA_019343175.1. Taxonomy (NCBI): domain Eukaryota; kingdom Metazoa; phylum Arthropoda; class Arachnida; order Araneae; family Linyphiidae; genus Oedothorax; species Oedothorax gibbosus. The sequence continues at coordinate 185,681 of JAFNEN010000255.1, forward strand.
TGTAAAATTCCACCTAAAAAGATAAATTCCTAAAGAGAAAATGTATTATAGATTTTTGCTTTGTAACTTATAAAAAAAGGCAAATTAAAAATGATATTTAATGAAAAGAAAATGCTTCGCAGACGGTTTTAAATCGAATTTCTTAGAAATTTCAGTTTCACAAATTCTTTTAAGGTTTTTTCCTCGTTCGTATAAAGCCTGGTATTTTTAAAGCATGAAATACATTTTTCTTTAAAATTCGTCTAGCAAAGCCTGCAGGGAATTTTTATTGTGGAATACATTTTATTTGATTTTTTTTTGTATACATTTTATGATGAAGTGTCCTCCAGGCTCACGATTCTTTGTTAGGGTTGAATTAATGTCGTATAGAACTACACGAGTGCTATGCTTATGAGTCTTTAAATTTGTTATGTCAAGTCTGTTTAGTCGTATTGCATTGGTACGTAACTTGGGTCTCAACATTTTTATTACGAGAAAATGTGGCACTTTACACACGGGTTAGCTTTTCTAATGGGGTTTTTCACGGAGGATCTGGCTATAGCTCTGCGGTTTTGTTTTCATATTGATAACTTTTGTTGATATTCGAAATTGAGTTTTCTAAAATAAGTTATTTTAGTTGTTATTTTTTTAAATTACAACTTCTTGCTGCGCTGTTGGTTGTTTTAATCATTTATCAAGGAAAACTTGCATTAAAAGAAGTTGGAATTTAAAAAAAAATTAACAACTAAAATATTCTCTTCGAAAACTCACTCCCGAATACCAAAACAACAGTAATTCGAGAGACATGAAAACAAAACCGCAGAGCTATTGCCAGATCCTCCGTGGAACAACGCCATACTGTGCAACACCATAAACCCTTTCCATAATTTATATAACTTCAATTTTCACATCTACTATTATTTGTAATAATTTACTTATGGAAAATAGTTTTCTGACTATTTGTTTTTGTAGTGTAAAATATCAACAACAAGGTTAAATTTCATTGCATTTTATATTCGTTATAACACAGTTTTGGTATCATATAGTTAATTTCTGCTCTTTACATTCATTTACCTAATATGAAATATAAAGTAATGAAAGTATTGTATTGGGTTAGAAAATCCGAATTGGAGATTTTGTGTTATTTACATGTTTTGGAAGGTGCTGATTCTAAAAAAGGGATTTTTGAACACTGGCCTGACTGTCTGAAAACCACTCTAAACGCAGTTTCATTTTCAGCTCTATTTTCATTCTATGTTTACATTAAAAAAAATTGGAATGTTTCATGAAAACTTTGGATACATGTTTGTTCGTATGCTAAATAAAGTTGGTTGGTTGGTTGGTAGACATATATATTCAGGTTTGTGTGCTTGGTCAGCGACCCGCTTATAAACCTTCGTCAAGTAAGACAGACACAACACACACACATAAGTGGATCCATCTAATTTTTAGAGACAGAGGCCAACTAGAGGATCCCCAGAATTGGCTTGTCACCCCCAGAGGTATTGATTTGGTATGGGAACTTAGAGGACTTTCGGACCCAACAGATTTAACGAGCACGTACTCCGCATATACTCGGTAGGTCTTCAGTGGTACCGGGACTCGATCGCAGGACCTTCCGATCCCGAGACCGAGACGCTGACCACTAGGCTCACTACGGCCCTAAATAAAGTTAAGTTATATTATTAATAAGGTATGGAGTTATAGTTTTTAATTCAAGTAAAATTTAAGAGTAATAATAAGATTAATATAAAAAAATCTTGTGTGCTAAGGGGGCTAAGGTTGTGCTAAGGGGGTTAGGTTGACTAATCGTCGCACTAGAGCTACACAAGGGCTATTGGCAACGACCATCGTAATTTAGAGCCACAGTCAAGTGAAGAGCCGACATCCGAGTAGGCACATAACACAGGTCTTAAGGGAGACATAATGCTCGACTTCGGGACTTAGGAGCATATTTAACGTGAGCTTACTCTACATGGGGTGTTATCCGTTGGACGTTTTGGTGCACATGTCTTTTGTAGGTAAGCAGTTATTTTGACAATGTCCGGGCCCGAACTAGGGACCTTTCGTATGCAAGACAAGAACCTTACCGACTGGGCTCCACAGCCAACTCAAATATTCAGAATTCAGACCTTTAGTAAACCTCTCATGGGGTCCTTAAGGGGGAATGGGCTCGCTGGACCACGGGTCTCCAAACTCAAGTGCCTCAGTGTTAATCCAATGGAAAAAAACTATTTTCTCTGCCACATTTCTCCGGATGTATTGAATATTTTTACAAACGGTTTTTTTTTAAATAATAAATGTAGATAACTTACAGGTCCATATCTTCCCACTTTTTGAAATGGCTTCGAATATTTTGTGTAAAATTATTTATTGAAAATTAAAAAATATATTCGAACCCATTTCAAAAAGTGGCAAGGTCGGGACCTGTAAGTCAGCTGCATTTATCACATAAAAAATCCGCTTGTAAAAATATTCAATACAGGCGGAGAAATGTGGAAGAGAAAATAGTTTTTTCGCCATAGGATTAACACTGAAGCACTTTGCTTTGGAGACCCCCGGTCCAGCGTGCCCATTCCCCCTTAATACCAGACTGCGTTGCAAATATTACATATTCAGGTCCAAGACCACTTCTAAAAAACATACCCACACACAAAAAGAACCTCCATGTAAATAGAACGACTCAAAACATTCCTTAAATGGGTTCGACGATTTGTGGAAGCTAAAAGTGCATCAAGTAAGGGACAAAACACAACAGATCGTAGAATTTTTTTTAAAAGGCATTTCAACTTTGATGAGTCCAGAAATGGGCCATCTCTTCTGCTTACTCCCACAATGGTGTGAAAAATGCCTAACATCACCTCAAAGTGTCTGAAGGGGAGGGGCTTGCTATCGACTGGAGATGTGCCATAGATGTTCTTTCGAAAACGCAGTTCCGTGTTCTCAGGGCTTGATTTACCAATAGGCTCTATAGGCCCGGGCCTAGGGGCGCACCATGATGAGGGGCGCAAAATTATTCCGCATTTTTTTTGTCAGAAAATTTCCATAAAATGTTATAGACTACAATCCAATGTTATAGATTTAAATCCAATTTCGTATAAATGTCTGTTTTTTTAGACCAAGTTCGTATAAATTTATGATTTATAAGGAGAAAATTTAAGTCTTGTATATTAATATCAGTTTAACTTGAGTAAAATGTAGTGTATATGTATATCTGTAAGTTTATAATGAGTATTAAATGGTTTAAACTAATTTTAATAACTCGTTGTCCTATTTATTTATATCTTATATCTCAAAATTTAGAAACAGTTGATTCTCTCATTATTTTATTTAATTAATTTTACTTCACGATGAATTAGAATAAAATACAAATTATCTTCACAAAGACCTTTCTGAGGTCAAATGTCTCCCTCCTTTACGATGGTGTGAAGAGGGGGCGACAAAAAACCACGGGCCTAGGGGGGCATAAAATCTAAATCCGGCCCTGCGTGTTTTGTTTCAGTTTGTTGTGTTGTGTTGTTGTTGTTGTGACTAATCCTCCTTGGTCTGACGAAGTCAGACCAAGTCCAAAAGACCGTTGACCCTTTCCTCCTCCTGTTTCAGTTTTCACACTATTATTACATTTTAAAAACTAGCGATGTATAACAATACACGACTTTCAATTACTACTCAATAAATTTAAAGAAATTATATAAACCTATAAGGTAATTTCAACAACTTAATAAAACCTAAAACGTTCTTTCTACAGCAGCTACTCTTTGCACATGATCTATTTTATCAATAACCTTATTATGCCGTTCGACAAGTATTAAGAAGTCCTTTAACTAATTTGAAACTCGAAGCTTGTTTAGTTCGATCTGTAGGGTGGTTTCAGACAGACAGACAGACAGACAGACGGATAGACAGTCTGATAAACGTACCAATGTTCAAAAACCACAATCAGCATCTTTTAACCCTTTTAGTCCCAATGATGCCATTTGGCATCCTCACTTTAGAATTTTTTTTACCGATTCTCTATAGCCATTTATGATACCAAATAGAATTATTTCATGCACTAAAATGTGGAATATTTGGCTTTTCAATTTACGTAAAATATTGATGTTTGTATTAATTTAATCTTCACTAACTAATTGTACTTCCCCCTATTTTCCTATTATAATATTTAATTACATGATATGCATATTTTTTGTGTTAAATTAATTTTTTTTTTGTATATTTGCAAATTTTTCTTAAAGTAATAAAAACTTAAGGTATCCGCCTACGATTGAGACAATTTTTTGAAAAAACGTTATTTATAAAGCATTTAAACATTTTTAACCCTTATATGAATAAAATATAAATACAAAGTAAAAAAAATCTAGTATAAAAATTCCTTTTTAATAAATTTGGAGCTATTTTGTTGTTAAATTAGGACTAAAACACCATTATGTAAAACCTGATTTCATAAAACTACTTAAGATACCAATTTCCTTTTACTATGGACAGTGCTAACTCTGTTAAACAATAAACTTAATCTAAGAGATATATTGAAAAGGGGGAAAGTTATTGTTCGCCGAAACACAATACTCAGGGTTTTCGTTAAAAATTGCATTTGTTTTAGAATTGTTACTTTGAAAAACCAACTATAAAAAATGAAATTATATATCGAACCATATGATTCTAGTTCATTGCCTGTAAAACAGTTTGCTGAATATGCTGGAAAAAAAATTTGCGGATATCCATAAAACTTTTTTTAAATCATGTTTTGAGTGAAGGTTTGTAAAGCAAAATTTACATTTCTCAGAAATGTGTCCTGAAATTTCTACTCTGCAAACAAACGTGTTTTGAAAAAGTAACCAATCAATCATTTATATTGCCATATTACTAAAGCAAAACTTGATAGTCCTACGTATATAACAAATTTATCAAAAAAACTTAGTTAATGGCTGTATTCGGAAATTAATGTGTTAATAATATTTACAAAGTCTTCGTTAATGGGTTAAGGAAAAAAGTATATTAGTCCTATCTTCCCATCACCAGAAAGAGCGCATGATACTCAAAACATTGTTTCTTTTCGTGACCATCTCTGCCACATCTATACCTAATCCATCAAAGTAAGTGGACGCCCAACAAAAAAAAAATTGGGGTTCTTTTCTTCTCGTCCCCCTTTTTCCGAGTTTATGGTAACAAAGTTTGAGGTTTTTCTCTCTTCTGGAGATGAGCAATGAGTTCATGCTGTTACAGTTTACTTGTTTACTTTGTTTGGCCGTTTTATTATTTAAAGCCGTCTGAAGGATAATCAAAATTGGCTGAAGTGGGAACTTTTTTTCACTGCATGAGATTAAAATTAAAATTTTTAATTCACTAATGAACACCAGTAAAAATAATGTACAGTCAGCCAAAAATGCAATGCTAGCTTATAAATATAATTCTTAAAATGAGTTTAAGAATTACACATCTCTGACACGAAACAAAGAATAAGACCTCAGTTAGCCCAGGAATAAATTAGACATTATACATCATGTGAAGAAGAAAGCTGCTCCTGTTCGTAAACTTAACCTGAACTGTTTTCGAAATCTCTTTGTAATCTTTTAAGTATAGTCAGGTTTCTTCTTTTTCGGAACTGCTGACACTCCGAACAGGACTGAAAGCGTGACGTCACGTCACGGGAGATTCTATGAGAAGTTAAAGTTAAGTATATAAAAATAAACAATGCAGAAGAATACCCATTCTGTAAAAGAAACATGCAATTCCATTCTTGGGGTGGTAACTGCTTTGTTGCTTCGGCGAGAGGGAGGGGAGGGGATGTTCGGAGTGTAAATCGCTTTCAAAGAATTCCCATTAGAGGGGGGGGGGGAGACAACGCATACAACTCAACAAAGTGGTGTCGCCACTTTAGGGGAATTCATCGGTTGGGGGTTGCTTTTGTTTTTTGGCGAACACGATTCTGTTATGTTTGGTTCGAATGATACAGATTAATGTTGTTCAAATGGCCCATGTAATGTCCCGATGTATGGACCTTTTAAAAGGAATTGGCGCGTTTTTGTGTCAAATGCTTTTCAAACACAGATGAGAATCAAATAACGGGCCATATCGGTGGGTGTTTGTTATCATTTTTGTTTGCATAAACTATTGATTTAGCATGCCGAAGAAATTTAACTGGGGAGTTTTGATGATCTAGGTGACTACTATGTAAAAAAAAATCGTCAAACAGAATATAACTCCCGTGCTGGCCTACGCGTGTGTTGTAATTTTCAAGCACGTATGCCTCAGCCACGATCCAGTTTTAATTTCCTGATTGCATTATCTGCACTAGAGTTACAGTTAGCTTGCATTATCGTCGCACTAGAGCTATTGACGACGGGAGTCAAAATTTAGAACCACAACCAAGCGCGATCCGGCACCTAAGTAGGAACCCCAACGCAACTTTTAATGGTGACATCATACTCAGCGTGGGGTCTTTGGGACATATTTAACGTACACTCCCACTACGCAGGGATTCGTCGGAATTTTGGGCTGCACGGGCCATTTATAGGTCGAGTAGGTAATTTGACTATGGCCGGACCCGAACCTGGGACCTTCCGCATGCAAGGCAACCGACTGGGTCCCCCAGCCTCTGACACAACTTGCATTGAAGCAATACAATATTGTAATGTTACCATTCCTACACAACTTGTGTAGGAATGGTATTTGCAACATTTTCTGAATTGTTGTTTGAACAACAACATTTGTTTTGAACAACAACATTTGTTGTTTGAACAACACATTTGTTGTTGAATAACACATTGTGTTTGAATAACAACATTTGTGGTTTGGACAACAACATTGTGGTTTGGACAACAACATGTGTTGTTTGAACAACAACATTTAGTTGTTTGAAAACATTTGTGTTTGAACACAACATTTGTTGTTTGAACAACAACATTTGTTGTTTGAACAACAACATTTGTGGTTTGGACAACAACATTTGTTGTTTGGACAACAACATTTGTTGTTTGAACAACAACGTTTTTTTCTGAAAGATAAAAGTAGACTACACCAAGACGCTCTGACCGACGGAAAATGTATATAACAATCCGATCTACTACTATATAAAAGAAGTGGAACATATATCTTCAGACATCCACAGTACATCCCGAAAAACTTTTCCGCGACTTATTCACAACTCTCTCGGGATTCCAGTTTTACTGAAGTCTTTCAAACTCATCCGGGATAAAATCCTTTTTTTCTCCCGGATTCTAAACGACCTGTCAAGCCCACCTGCGGAAACCGCATAGCAACCCCCTGCCGCCGAATACTTTTCAGATTTTTGATCCCATACTCACAGAGTTAAGAGGAAGACGGAGGTGCTGTCGAGCAGAAACCAATACAAAAACCGGGACGCCAAGTGAAGCCATCGATCGCCAAGGAGTAAGCCCAAACAAACGCTCTCAGCTAACTATAGTCTGGCTGCCACAACATGGCATCCCAAATATTTTGATTGTGGAAGATTCCACTTTGAATTTGCTTCAAAATGACGTATCCCACTTGTTTGTGTGACTTGCGGTTCGTTGTGTGAAAGTGGGTGACAGACAGACTGACGGACTGAACGATTATAACACCTTCCACTTTTTACGTTATAAACACAGTGTGGTAGCCAAAATCGGGTACTCAAAGCCTTGTGCCAACGGATGCAACAGCACCCCTCTTGCCTATCAGGCTATAGCCTGGAGGCACACCACAACAACAACATAAAGAATAAAATAATACATTATACATTGAACCAACGTTGAGTGGGCGGTTTGTTTGGACTTACTTAGAGTTGGGCTTGGCGACTTTCTGATGGCTTCGCCTTATTTCGCGCCAAGCATCTCCATCATTTCTGAACTCTGTGCCTATACTTCAAAAATTTCCGCTCGGCCTGGCGAAAGGTTTGAAAAGCATTGGTACGAATGATTTACTTGCATGAGAGAGGTTTACGTAGTGATTTATTTAAATTATAAAAGTTAATACAATCTTGGTTAACATGTTATATCAGAAGGTAATCTTGGAAGCGATGCCGTCAGAGACGATCAACCGGCAGGCGAGATTTCAAAACATTCGAGAGACAGTTCGAGTTGAGCAGTTGCCAGCTGCTGCTGCACACTCCCCTCCCAGTGTCAACGATAGCGACTGGGAAACTGGACTCTACGTCCAGAGCGTGTGGTGCTGGTTCGCTGGTCAGGCTGTATTGTTGCTGGCAGAGGGAAAGGGGGTGGTTTGTCCTTTTGAATTTCTGATGGCTGCTGGGAGTGGGCTTTCTGGGGGGCGGAATCCTCTGCTGGGTTCAGAATGTAGGCAGGCTTAACCCGATCCACTGAGACAGTCACAGAATTGCCTTTGATGTCAAGGGTGAGAGTCTTGCTGGTGCGAGTCAATACCTTGAAAGGCCCATCGTAAGGCTGTTGGAGGGGACGCTTCACCAGGTCCTTCCGAAGAAAGACATGGGATGATGTGGAGATGTCTTTGGGCACAAACATCTGACGCTTTCCATGGTGCTTAGGTGGGAGTGGGCTCAGCATATTCATGTGGCTCTTTAGCTTGGTCACAAAGTCGGTAACATCACTGCTCGATTTGGTTGGATCCAGGAATTCGCCAGGCAGACGCAAGGGTGTTCCAAAGACGAGTTCAGCTGGGGTGCACTTGAGATCTTCCTTTAGGGCTGTGCGTAGTCCCAGCAGGATTGTTGGTAGTACCTCAGTCCAGCGCTCTGTTGCATGGCATTTTATGGCAGATTTCAGGGGTCGGTGGAACTCCTCTATCATGCCATTAGCCTGTGGGTGATAGCTGGTGGTGCGGGATCTGTGAATTCCCAGGAACTGCGTGAGGGACCGGAACAGGGAGGCTTCAAACTGGCGGCCTTGATCAGTCGTCACTGTGGAAGGGGGACCATACCGAGAAACCCAACAGGTGAAGAATGCCTCTGCAACTGTGTGTGCTGTGATGTCTTTGAGGGGTTGTGCTTCTGGCCACCGCGAAAACCGATCAATCATGGTAAGGCAGTATGTGTAACCATTGGATGTAGGTAAGGGCCCGATCAAATCCAGGTGGACATGGTCGAATCTCTGTGAAGGTTCCTTGAAGGAGGACAAGGGCGATCTTGTGTGCCGGTGGATCTTCGACTTTTGGCAGGGCAGACAGTGCTTTGCCCATTTGGCAACATCTTTGGAGATAGAGGGCCACACAAAACGCTGCTTCAACAGGTGCACGGTGCGTCGGATGCCTGGGTGTGCCAAGTTATGCAGTGCTGAGAATGTAGAGATCATATACAAGTGAGATATACTTCAAACAGTTCTGATAAAAATCGAGTAAATTTTTTAGCTCTATAAACAAACATGTTTCAAGAGATTTAATGTGTTTTTGAGTACACTAACAAACTGTTGTGTTGACTTTCCATACAAAAAAAAAATGTATTTTAGTAATAATTACAAGTTGTGTTGAAACAATACAAAAAATGTATTGCTACCAAATAATAATGCGTGGTTAGCACAAAAATTGTACTGAAGGTCAGCACGCATGTATTCTTCTGAAATGTAGTTCTTCTGATAATATATTATACAAAAATAATTTCTAATTTTAATTAATTTTTTTTGAAAAATTCTCTAAGGTCTGAAAGTATTTCTATGGAGTCGAAAATTCGAAATGGAAATTTTGGGCTTTCTTCACATTTCGGAAGGTAATGATTCGAAAAACAATGTTTTTTGAATATAGGACCGTCTCTCTGCAACCCCTCTTACAGCTCTAACTAAGAGATCTTTTAAATTTGGTACGCGAGTTCCCTGTCGGGCGTCGCCATAAGGATTTTGAGAAAATTGCGAAAATTTGGGCCGTGGATAGCCTAGTGGTTAAGGCCTCAATCTCGGAATCGGAAGGTCCCGCGATTGAGTCCCGATATCACTGAAGACCCACCGGGAGTACGTGCTTGTTAAATCTGTGGGTCCGAAAGTCCTGTGAGCGCGGTCATGGCGCAGTTTCTCACGGGTACAGGTCCCTGGAGACTATTTCCCTCCCCTTCAGGGACATGTCTAAATTGTGGAGGTGGCGATAGATGTCAGAATCTATCATCACGATGCCAAGACGGATTTCTGCCGTGTACTCTCTACACGGGCATCTCTCTTTAGGAACCGCACTCATTTGCCTTAATCCTTTCCCGCTCCACGGGAAGAGCTTGGGTTTCCCAAGTGGCATTAGTAACAACAACAACAACAGAAAATAGCACTTGCTCAATTATAGTAGCTGCTACAGAACATTTTTGGTTTAAAAGTTATTGATATTACCTATTATAGGGATATTCCTTATAATAATCCTCCTTGATATTTCTTATAATTACTTTTAAGGGATTTTCTATTATTTATTAAGGGATAATTGAAAGTCATGCACTATTACATTCCCATAGTTAAAAGCAATACAAAAATTTGGTGCGGTTCCTGAGGAGAGATGCCCGTGTAGAGACTACACGGCAGGAATCCGGCTGGGCATCGTGCTGACAGATACAATACAAAAAAATTAAAAAAAAAACCAAGTATAATACTTAAGGGGACGCATTACCCAAAATTTAGGGCTGCCCAGAAAATAATTAAACATGCTCGAATGCTGTGAGGTAAGGATATTGTAAAAAAAGACGGAATCCTTTATAATGGTGGAGGTTTATTGAAAATGAAAGTGTTTTTTTAAAAAATGGTTTTTGAAATTTTATGTTGATTTTTTAATTTTAATTTTTCAGCTTGTGAATGGTTAAAACTTAAGGCTTTTAGTTAATTAATGTAGAGCACCAAATTTTTTTACCTGTTTTGAAACATATGCGTTTAACAAACGTTTTTATGGATAAGGTCTATGTGAATAGATTTTTTTTTGAAAAATGATGAAGTTGAAAATTTACAAAAAATCTTATTTTGTGGCTATTTTTATACATAAAGACACATAACTGTTTTTGTTTAACTGATAGCTCAATATCCATACCAACTTTTATTAATAGATGTTGTTGGAACATTTTGAAAAAAGTTCATTAACAGAATTCTTTAAATTGTAAGAGGAGTAGCATTTTGAAAAAAACGTTAAAATTTTTAAATTTTTTAATTTTTAAAAAAAACTTACGTTTCAATATTTGTAATTTTTTCGTAAATGTTTATTGAATGTTAGTTCTTTGTAAAAATAGTTTAATTTGAATGCTAGCGATAAAAATACTTTATTTAATTTTTTGGGTACCGCGTCCCCTAAGTTGTTTGCCAATTTTTTTCGACTTTTCAACAAACCAATCTTATAAAATAACGTCACAGAAAACGTAATACATTTTCATTCTATACTAACAAAATTCCTTTTTTCGGGGAAAATTAATAAGAATGGCACCTCCGAACACATCCAAAGTTCAACTGAAGGTGGGCAGTTTTAAACTCTTTCCTTTCAAAGTTTTGATGGAGCCCATCCGTTTAGAGCGCCGCGAACTTGAAGATTCTTGTTAAATTGGAGGCAGACCAGGACTGACATGGAGGAGAGAGAGAGGTGTAAAATGCTGCTTGGTCCAAAGGTCAGGTTGCCAAGTGAAGCCATTGATCGCTTGCATGATAGGCCCGAAACCGAAGTTTGGCGAATTACTTTTAGTAAAAATAGATTTAAGTTACTATTAAATAATTGCGATGGAATCCGAAACGGAGATTTTGTTATTTTGTAGAATTTAAAAAGTGTTTTTTTGAACATTGTCCGTCTGTCAGAAAAACCCTCTACAGCTAGAACTAAAAGAGCTACGGGCTTCAAACTTGGTACACGAGTTTCTAGTACCTGTCGGACGTCATAATATGGATTTTGAGAAAAATGTGGCATGCACAAATGGAACCTGCCATAGAACATTTTAGGTTAAAAGGTTATTGATATTACCTTGTAGGATTTATAAGTACTTTTAAATGTATTGATTTATTTAGAGGTAATTGAAAGTCGTGTACACACCCCTAGTTTTAAGGCATATTCAACGCCGAAAAACCCCGCAAATACTACTTAAGCTGTATGCCAATCCCTTTCTAGATGTTCAACAAACCAATCATATAAAATAACGTCATAGAAACGACATAAATTTTCATTCTAGACCAACAAAATTCTTTCTCTGGGCAAATTAATACAAACGACACCTCCTAATAAATACAAAGTTCAACTGAAGGTGGGCAGTTTTAAACTCTTTCCTTTCAAAGTTTTGATGGAGCCCATCCGTTTAGAGCGCCAAGAACTCGAAGATTCTTGTCAAATTGGAGGCAGACTAGGACTGACATGGAGGAAAGAGGTGTAAGATGCTACTTGGTTAAAAAACCAGGTTGCCAAGTGAAGGAATTGATTGCTGGCATAATAGGCCCAAAACAAACCTAAACAGGAGCTTGGCGAATTACTTGAATCTATTTTTACTATTAATTTTAGCTTCCACATTACGTTTATAACGTAAAAGTGGAAGGTTTTATAATCGTTCAGTCCGCCGTCCGTCTGTTTGTCACCCACTTTCACCGAACGAACCGTAAGTCTCACAAAAAAGTGGGATACATCATTTTGAAGCAAAAAATCAGATTAGGCTTCATTCCAAATTTCATTAAAAAATTTAAATTAGAAGTTTATTTAAAATTTAAATAACTAAAATTTTAATCTACATTGAAATAGCACGCAAATTCCATTTCTATTCAATATTTTCACTGTTGCCATTTCGTTAAACGTACGAGAAGTCCCTGTTTGGCTTAAGGTCCTCTTTGGCGAATTTCTCTCTGAGGTGTATGAATAGTTTGTTTCCTGTTGGTGCACAAATAATGTGTGGAAGTGGTTTAAGTGACCGATTCTGTAACGAACCTACTTGTTTATTACTAATAAATCCTTCTAAATTAATCATGTACCCTGTAATTTCAATAACTTTAAAACCTAAAATGTTCTACGGCAGAGATTACATTTGAGCATGCGTGATTTTCTCAAATTATCCTTATTGTGACGTCCTACAGGTACAGGGATCCCATGTACCAAATTTGAAAGCTCTTTTAGATTGAGCTGTAAAGTGGTTTCAGAGATTTTTACTCGATTTTTGAGTCCATTATGAAAAGGCAGAGGCTATACGCGCGGAAACCGTTCACGCATTACGTGTACGGGTATTAACTGCGCATGCTCAAGGCGGGGTTTACTGGAACCATTTATACATTGCGTGCACGGGCACGGGCACGGGAATTATGCTTGAAAGTTGAGATTACTCTTTTTGGGCCCCGGGCAATTTTTTTCTCTAAAAAAAAAAACATCAGTATCCAACATGGGGCAGTATTGTAGGGCGCATTGAAAGCACTAGCTTGGGGAACGGGGAAAAAAATTTCTCTAAAAAACATCAGTTCTAGCCATTTGTAATGAACGTTCAAAAAATTATAAATTTAAATAATTCGTGAAAACTTAAAAAATGCAAGTAAACTTTCCCGGACAACTTTAAAACGATGATCTTCCTGGGAGAAATAAAAAAAAAACTTGTAAAAAAACATTTGCATTTCTGCAGAGAGAGGGGAATTGAACCCGGAGCCTTTTGATTACGAACCGCTTGTGCTGCCACTAAGCTACACGTCCGTGGAGTAATGAATTCAAACTGCTAATTAAGCCTCCGTCCTGCGCAGTTACTACCCGTACGCGCAATGCTTGTACGGTGCCCGTGCACGTAGACACTCCGTTATGGGCAAGTTGCGATGGGGTCTAAATTCGAAACGGAGATTTTGTGTATTTTTTTCGAAGCGTGCAGATTCTAAAAAAGTGGGTTTTGAACAACTTTTGATCTGCCTGTCAGAAACTCCTCTACAGCTAAAACAGCTACAGCCTACAAATTTGGTACACGAGTTCCGAGTACCTGTCGGACGTCATAATAAGGTTTTCGAGAAAAAAAATTGGCATACGGAAATACACTGCTCAAAACAATAGGGAGCACTTGCGTACTTTTGTGAACCTTCAGTCAAAAGTTTATTTTTATTTTAAAATCTAATATTGCGAATGTTCATTATGCATCCAGAATGAAATGGTAAAAACATTAAAAAAAGCCTAATTGTTTAACTAAATTTAAGGGAAAATATCGGAAGCTAACTTGAATAATTTAACATAATTTTTTCAACGTTATTTGTCAAAAAAATTAAAATCAATTTAAACATCTAGATTTAGGTGACGAATTAGGGTCAATTATTTAAAAGTTTTGTGGGAGAGATTTTATTTACATATTTCATATTCATTAATTAAAACAAACATTATTTCATTCTTCAAAAGACATGATTCTTCCATCTAACGATAATAGTGCGATCTCATTAGTGAGAAAAAATCGCAAGCTGATGATTCAATGGATTCTTGTGGGTGAAAGGTTAAACCATGGATTCCTCTAATTCTTTCGAGCAGTGTAGTAGCTGCTATAGAATTGTTCTTGTTTTTAAAGTTATTTAAATTACTTATAGGGTTTATAATTACTTTTAAATATATTTATTGAGGGAAATTGAAAGTCGGGTGGGGTTATATACCCCTAGTTTTGAAAGTAATTAAGCAGTGTTATGACTAGTATGATACATACATTAAACTATATAAATAATATTTAAATACTGCCATAGCATTAACAGTATATAAAGTTCAAACACCGCACAAGTCGTACTAATGTTAAATACCGTCAAACATAGAACTATACGTTTTTTGATTAAAATCTCTTATATACTGCAAATTGTTAGTAGTACTGTAGAAAAGTAAGGCTGATGTAATATTACTATTCAAAGATGGAATAAATATGTACAGCTGTTTACCAAAAAATGGTAGGGAAAGTTTCTATCGAATCAATCTTCTACTATTACGATTACTAATTTTAAGAAAAGTTTAATTTATTCATATTAAACTTTGTCCACGGGCTTCTATCGCCTACGAAATTCCTTTATAATGTAATTTCTGTATATAAAAATCTTGTATTTTACATTGTAAAAATTGTGCTGGTTTCACCATATATTGGTTCCTGGTAGCTGCAACGGCTGAATGGTGAATGTTCACCTTTTACGTGTTTGGTTGACATTTTCGGATTTTGAAATAAAAACTGAGAAATGTTCACGAATACCAAAAATTGTGAATTTTCACCATCACCGTGCAGCTATTAGAACCAATATCATGTGAAACCAAGCCAATTTTGTAAACGGTAGATGAGTACGATCTGAGTATCAAAGTGGCACGTACTAAAAAAATTTATAAAAATCTGTTTTCTTTAAACATTTGAGCTTTAAGGGGATGGGCCGCTGGACCGCGGGTCTCCCAACTAAGTGTCGCAGTGTTAATCCAATGGCGAAAAAACTATTTTCTCTGCCACATTTCTGTATTGTATTTGCTGTATTGAATATTTTTACAAACGGTTTTTTTTAAAATGATAAATGTAGATATATACAGGTCTCTATGCTCCCACTTTTTGAAATTGCCTCGAATATTTTGTGTAAATTATATTGAAAATTACAAAAAATATTCGAACCCATTTCAAAAAGTGGGAAAGTCGGGACCCTTAAGTCAGCGACATTTATCACATAAAAAAATCCGCTTGTAAAAATATTCAATACAGCCGGAGAAATGTGGCAGAGAAACTATTTTTTTCTCCATAGGATTAACACTGATGCACTTTACTTTGGAGACCCCCGGTCTAGTGCGCCCATTCCCCCTTAAGGTTATTAGAAGATTGGTTTGTCGAATAGTAGAGAGGGAATTGGCTCACAATTCAAGTAGTATTCGAGTATTTTCGTATTAAATATGCTTTTTAAAAAAGTTAGTATTGTCAACAACAATACAAAAACAATTGTAAAAACGTGAATGAACGTCAATGAACAATAGTAAAAACAATGTAATCTGTTGGGAAATTCTGCTATAGAAAACAGAATATTTCTGTTTTCTAAAACTACTGAAATGTATTGTAAAATTACAGCTCAATTTTCGCAGCATGGAACTTTGTAAACAGTCTACGAGTACGATTCCATGATGTAATTCTCTTTGGAAATGACGTTTTCAGACCGGAATTCGTTTCGGAAGTTTATGTTACCGATCTGACATGTAGACTTGAGCCATGTTTACTTTGCGGCTTACTGCTATTTACGGTTTAATTTTTACTAAATAATTAATTGTTTACTACACTAGAGGGATTTGACTATAAATATCTTACTTTTTTTCTTTTTAATATTATTGATGTTTTTTAGGTAAAAAAATATGTAGTTTCACTTAAAAAATTATATTTAGAAACTAAACAAATTTTGAAACTGCCTCCATTAAAGTATAGTCAAACATCCATTTAACAACTAGTAAAAGTTTCATTAAAAAGTATCAAATAGATTCTGAGAAAAAGTTACATAAAAAAGGTCATTTTAACATGGTCTTCAATGGAGGTTTCCGGTCCACCTAAAGGGACAATTTTTCAAAAATAGTATTAAAAAAATTGGTTGACTATTTACCTAATACTGACCCATATAGTGCGACACAGATATGGCGACTTTCAGAGACTGCTTCACTTCTCTCCGCGCCAATACCTTCTCCCCTTCTCCATTCCAATCTTACCTCCTTCACTGACACGAGGAACACTTATCCTGATTGGATGTATTGTGCTCGGTAACTATAAAGGGATGGGGGGTTGCAGTAACATTCTTGTCTTGTTAGTGACCCCTATTTCTGATATTACGGGATTAATCCATCTTTGGAGTAAGAGAGATCGTTTGCTGAATTTTTTTTTTTTTTAAAGGAGTAAAATGTGTTTTTGTCTTGTAGGTATGTTGTCTCCCTTGGGATTAGTTTTTCACTTTTCAAAATGAAAATAAATCGTTTTTTTCGTGGTTTAAAATAAAAGAACAAAAGCAGAGGTTAAAAAAAAAGGGTTAGGGAAGGGTATAAATAAGAAAATAATTGAAGTGGTTGTAGTAATGAATGACGTACATTTTTTAACGTGGGATCGAGTGTATTGTTTGATAAGATTGAGTCATTTTTTGATGATACTGCTTTTCGGATGAGCGGTAATGCACATTAAAACTGTATTGTAAATTGAATAAAACTTGGAATAGGTTTTAGCTTCAACACTACGTTTATAACGTAAAATGTGGAAGGTATTATAATCATTCAGTCCGTGTGTCTGTCCGCCCGTCCGTCCGTCACCCACTTTCATAGCCGAAACTAATGCTACGGACAAGTGTGATACGTCAAAAAATTCAGAATTAGAATAAGGGAGAATGGGGAGCATTGGCCATGCTTTTAGAAGTTTATTTTTATAAATTTTATTTTTGTACTAAAAGTTTCATGTAATAGCACATATTAAAGGAAATTTTAATGGCAACAAGTATATAATAGTGATAATATAAATAATGCATTTTTCTTTTTTAAATATAATGTTTTTTAAAACTTAGGAATTGGCCAAGTCTCCCTTATTAAGGAATGCAAAAATGCCTAAATTTAAAGGGCAAAATAATAAATATTTCACATTAATTTTGTAAGCATTAAGTGTAAAAAAATTATATTATAATTAGACACTCTTGAATTAATAACTTATATAGTTTTTGCAGAAAAAGTTTGATATTTGGTCATAAATGAAAAGTTGGATTTAGTTGAGGTTTTTGTTTATTCTAAACAGGTACAAATACTAATAATCAATCTATTACCTTCATAAAGTTATAATCATACGCTATTATTAACCGTGTATTTGATAAACATTATGTATAGATTTTTATAACTAGTTCACTTAGGGAGCCTTGGTCCAGTGGCCAACCCTCCCCACCTAGACATTTCGTAAAGAATGGCACATGGTGCTTTGAAGCCTACTTCATTGCACAAACTTTATAGCTAAAATAAAACCTTAATATAACAGTATTTTAAAAATACCATATACTTAAACTTAATTGAATTGGTTTTTCTGAAAAAATCATACAAATTATGTCTAAAAAGTTTACTTTTTGGGGTGAAAACTCCTCAATGCAAAAAGTAGCTCAATAAAACTAAGGTGGCTATCTGCTGACAACAGTAGCTTTGAGTACCATCTATTGAGAAAATTCTAAAATATTTTTAAATACTAAAATTTTAAAGGTGGGCCAAGTCTCCCTTATGGCCAAGGCTCCCCAGTCTCCCTTACATTGAAAATTTCAAAAAAGAATTCGAATTCAAAGTACTTCAATTATTTAAAAAATTGCAACATTTAATGCTCATTTAAAAAGCATAAGAAGCCATTTCTATTAGAATTAAATCAGCATTGAAATTCGCAACAATCGCTCAAGACACTTTAATTCTTTTAAACAATAAATTAAAATAAAATTATTTTTGCACCATAAATCAGTTTTCAAATATATTTCGCAAAGAGATTCTTTGATTGTATATTGATATGAAATGTTTTCCTTCTATTTAAAAGCGAGGAATATTACATATTTATTCTTTGAAATATAACTTATTTTAGCAAACGATAACAAATAATTATTAAATTTTCGAAAGAAAATAAATGAAACCAGCCAAATTTAGCATGTAAATATTTAATATAGAATTAATGCTCTGTTTGGCGCCTTTTTACCTGTTAAACACAACTGTTGTGTGGAATCGGGTTAAGTGACAGATTCTGTTACAAACCTACTTGTTTAGATTAATTAAAGCAAAAAGCTCATTTTAACGTTACAAATTTTCTTGCCAATCGTCATTAATAAGTTTTAAAAATTCCGATCATCTCTTTAGGGACGCTTTACAAACACGAAAATTTCATGTTACAATTTAAGAATATACACTGCTCAAAAGAATTAGGGGAGCACTTTGCGTACTTTTGTTTACCCTTACAGTTCCAACTTCTTATTTTTTATTATAGAAATCTAAAATTGATGAAATAGATTCATTATGCATCCAGAATGAAATGGTAAGAAACAGGGGAACAAAATCTTAATTTTTTAACTAAAATTTAAGGGGGAAAATATTGGAATCATAACTTATTACAACATTTTTTCAAAACTTTATTTGTAAAAAAAAGTAAAATCAATTTCTAAACATCTAATAATGCCAGCGTGAAGAATTTAGGATCAATTTGTTTCATAAAATTCTTTATGAGTGAATTTTATTTTATCATGTTTTTCATATTTTCATTTAATTAAAACAAACATTATTTAATTCTTCAAAAGACATGATTCTAACGATTCTAACGATTCCATCTAACGATAAATAAGTGCGAGCTCAACTTAGTGAGAAAAAAAAATTGGAAATCGATGATACCAAAGTGAATCATTGGGTGAAAGGGTTAAAACCACGCGTTCCCTTAATTGTTTTGAGAAGTGTAGTTTTAAATGTAAATTGATTGCTTCTAATCAATGATGTTCCCTACATTTTTTTAAGCATATGCAAGTGAAATTTCAGCCTTTAAAAATGCAAAGAAAACTAGATTTTTAGAGTCAAAAAACATTTTAAACAATTTTTACATAAAAATATCGCAAGATTTTCTACATCCAACAATCTTAAAATCTACTTTTTATGCAACCATATAACCTAAACCGGGAGAATATTTTCGTTGACTATCGTCTCGGTTTTGAATTCGAAGTTGAATCCAACTTTTTTCATTTTCAATGAAAAAAGGAAACCGAGATTATTCTTTGCACGCACAAAACGCAGACGAGGATTGAATTCGACGCACCAAGTACGCTCTCAAAGAAGATGTTATTTTCGAGATAAGCATAATTTTAAAAAAAAATCCCTTGTAAAATATACCACTTTTTCAAATCAATAACTGTGTGTAAAGTCACGCTTTTTTTTGAAAAACTAATGTGTAAAAGTTAGTTTTTATAATTGCGCGAAAAAAATCCGATTTTTACACTATCATTTTAATATCAGAAGCGTGCGAAAAGTTATACTTTTTAGAAACAATGATAAAAAAAAAATTTCACCCAAAAACAGTGAAAAAAAGTACTTATTTTCACTCTTTTCATAAGATGCCAACATTTCAAGTAAAATTTCTATTTCATAATATTCATAAAATCAAGAAATTTATTGATCTGCTTTATTTATAAATATTATGCGCGTGAATTTTATTATTATTTTTATTTTTGAATCGGTATCCATGTTCAATTGTTTGACTTTAAACTAAAAAATAAGTTTACCTTGTGTAGTTCCAGAGATTTATCGATGCCGATCTTCTTTACGTAAAAAAATTAGCACGTAAATTATTTTTGAACCAATGAGATTTGATTTTTTTTCACGTAGTTATAAAAAATAGTGTATGAAACACGTGTGAAAAGTAAACTTTTTAAAACACGTGTCATTATTTCACTCGCTCGTAAAATAAAATCCACTAGTTTTAAAAAGTGTTACTTTTCACACTTGTTGCAAAAATAACTATTTAAGCACAAGTGCGGAAAGCAGCTTTTTCGCACTGTTCTAACCTACACTATACACCTACTTTTTTCACTTGATAATTTAAAAATACCATATCAAGCACAAGAAAAATTACTTTTTTAAACTTTTGGAAACTATTAAGTAATGTACAAATCTTGTATGCAATGTAAGAAAAATTTTTTTTGGCACTTGATTTATAAAAAAAATTATGTATCTAAACCTCGTGTGTAAATTAAACTTTTTGAAACTCGGGAAATTTTGAGTCACACTAACATCAAACTTTCTAGTTCGTGAATAAAATATAAAAACAGGGCATCCGGTTTAACGAAGGGGACTTCAGATTAGCGCCATTTGGATAAGTAAGCGTATACAGTCCCTGGACAGATTATTAGACGCACTGTATTTTTTAAAGTAATTTTATGTTTCTTAAGAGTTTTTATGCAATAACGGTATATTTAAACTACAATATTATTGATTTTTATTTAAAAGAATTGTTGTAGACTACATATTTGGTATTTATTTTTAACATATGGCAACACTGTGTTGACAAAGTGATATATGAACGTAAATAAGTACAAACCTGTATTTATGTGTGGAATCATCATCCTCAAATGCAGGAGACTGTACAGTCTGGCATTGATAGCATGCCGCGCAGAATTAAAGCTTTGATAGCGGCTAAAGGTGGCTCCACTAAATATTGACTTTTACTAACATTAATTTCACTTTTCTTTAAAACTTAATAAACTTATGCTTTTCTAAATGAATGCTGTTTCATTTATGTCAAATAAATCGGTAATTGATTGGATAACATAAAAATAAAAAACAAATCAAATTTAAAATAATAAAACGGTACAATATCACCCGGTAATTAATATTTTACATGAAATCTTGCAGTGCGTCTAATAATTTGTCCAGGGACTGTATATATCGATTACGTTTATAATATTGGTTTGGGCTCAAAGTACTAGTGCGTGAACCAAAGTTATAGATATGTTTTAGTGCGAGACAACCCAAAGTATTTTAAAATACCTTTGCAAAAAAGTTTTTTTTATAGAGGTGTCTATAAATGAGAATTAAAAGGTTTATTTTCATAAAAAAATCATTCGAAATCAAACCAATTGAAAGCCGGTCTTATTTATAAATGTATTATTTAATTTGTTTCAAACTTAAATGCAAAGCTATTTTTGTTAATATGATCATTATAATTATTCGTTTTCATTATAACAGGGTTTCGCAAAGAAATGTATTCAAATTTATTACAAAACTACCACTTGATTAAATTTGTTGATGAAAATGTTTAGTTATTACATTAATGTTTATTTTTCATTATAAACATCAATAAAGAAAACATCATACAAAGAACGAATAGCATTGTCGTCTCATGCTTATTTAATCAAAATAATTATTTTTTCCAAGATAAAAATTTTGAAAAGGAAAGAGCAGTACAATCTTAAACACATTTAGCTTCATTATTTGTGTTTTAGAGAAATATTGGTTTTTCTGATCGAGTCAATTTAATGTTGTGAACGAGAAAATCTTTTCAATTTCGAGCATTCGAAATGCTACGATAAAAATAGAGATTGGAATTAATTGGAGGATTTTTTTTCTTTTTTTTAATTCGTTATTTTGGTTTCAATTTTTTCTACTTAAAACAAAAATTCAGTTTGCCATATGTATTTTTTAAAAATGATATTTAATATTTTCGCTTAAAAATGAAATTCTTTTTACCAAAGGTGTATTAAAATAAAATTTCGTATTTTTTAATAGGCATAAAAAAAGTATTTAGTTAAAGATTTAAATACTAAAAGGATATTTATTTATCTCTCGAAAGTCACAAATATTTTTATAAATATATATTTTTATTGATACTAAAAACGTTTTTCCACTATCAACGTAAATTTCTCTTTAAAAATGCTGTTAAATTTTTTGCCGAAAAAAAAATTATAATTGAAAATATTTTTTTTTGTATTTTTCTCTCGACTATTTTTTGTGAGGCACAAGAAGACACCAACAAAATATTTAAAAAGTGCATTATTTCAATATTGTCGTTTCTTGTTGTAAAATAAAAGAATATTTACACAGCACTTAGTATCTCGAAAATGAGGTAGATTTTTTTTCAATTTTACAAATGTACAAAGATGTATATTACTGGAGATTATTTCAAAACAGTGTTTTTAAAAGCGTACATGGGAACAAGTCTGTAGGGAATATTTTAAAAATATCACACAAAAGACAAAAAATAAATAAATAGAATTTACCTTTCAAGACTTGAAAGCTTTATCTATCAAGATAATAATAATAATAAAAAAAATTAAATCAAATTAAATTATATTTGCCAAGAAAAAAATTTGAAGTTTACGAAATTTGTTGCGAATTTCTGTCATGGTTTGTTGTTGTAAAAAATCTAATGTTTAATACTGTAAAAAATCTATTCGACCTTAAATTACTGCAAAAAAATATTTTTGTTAAATAAGTTATAAAAATGTGACAAAATTGAAAAACACATTTTTAACCTCATATAATTCTAAAAAAATACAATATTGTTACCCAAACAAGTAGGTTTGTAACAAAATCTGTCACTTAACCAGCTTCTACACAACAGTTGCGTTTAACAGGTAAAAAGGCGACAAACACAGCATTGATATTCTATATTAAACATTTACATGCTAAATTTGGCTAGTTTCATTTATTTTATTTCGAAAATTCAATAATTATTACTTAACGTTTGCAAAAATTAATTTATATTTCAAAGAATACATATGTAATATTCCTCGCTTTTAAATAGAATTAAAACATTTCGTATCAACGTACAAAGAATCTCGTAGTGAAATAATTGTGACGTCATTTATCGATGTCGCAAAAATAAATTTAATTTAATTTATTGTCTAAAAGAATTCAAGTTTCTCTAGCGACTGTTGCGAATGGCAATGGTGATTAAATTCTAATAAAAATGGCTTCCTATGCTTTTTAACCGAGCATTCAATGTTGCAGTTTTTTAAATAACTGAAGTACTTTGAATTCGAATTCTTTTCTGATATTTTCAATGTATTCTAATTTCGACGAGCTGAAATTTTTGACGTATCACACTTGTCCGTAACGTTTGTAGTTTGGGCTATGAAAGTGGGTAACGGTCAGACAGATGGACAGACAGACGGACGGACTGAACGATTATAATACCATCCACTTTTTACGCTATAAACATAGTGTGGAAGCTAAAAGTTGGTCTCTAAGTGATAAATCCCTCGGTAAGAGGTTCCCATTGACAAATATTTTCCAAGGGCTGACATTTAATATCTAATTTTTCTTATCCCTCGTAAAGATAAATGTGGATAAATTTTTATAACAATATCCTCTCAGAACATAATTTTTTACACCATGGTCTTCAATTAATATTTCAGTTCTTATTAGGGAACACATGCTTCGTTTCTAAACTAGTTCAATTGTGTTTTGGCAAACGGCTCTTAAAAAATGGATAGTTAAGAATAAAAAGTTATATAATATATTAGTGACTAAACTATTTTAAGATAAGGTTGGTTTAAAGCCAGTTCTTATCTTATTTCAGAGTTACTATTTGTTCCAGGTTATCAATTTTCTTTAAGAAAAAATAACTTTGATCCTTTCAAATAGAGTGGAAACAAGAAGTTCTTAAAGAACTGAAATAGCCTACTTTCCTGTTACTTAAATACTTACTGAAATTCTAATCGGGAAACAACTAGGTTCATAACAGTAAATATCACCAACAATAGTTTCTGCACTAAATTTACACAAATTAGAAAAAAAAAATCGCTAAACACAGCATCCAGTTATAATTTAAATTTTTAAAAGCCAAAATCAACTATTTTCCTTAATATTCTTTCACAAATAACTTACTATAATTTATCATCTGCTCGATTTATTTGTAGTTCGAAGAATAATTAAATATTTATTAATAAAAAAAATAATGAAACTACTCCAAACTGCATTTAAAAAATAAATTTAAATTAAAACTAAACAGAATTGTATGCAAAAAATATGCCTTGCATTTTCTTGGTAAACAATTAATGAACAATCAAAGAATCATATTGTGCTACATTTTATGACGTAATGCCAAAATGATTCATGACAAATTTATTTTGCTTAAAATATTTTTAAATAAAGTTTCCCATGCCATTGTTGATTTGGCAACAGTGATTTAAGTTACTCAAAATTGAATTTGAATGCTAATTCAATGGGAAATTCACAGATAGATAGTAAATTTATGTCCGTGCGGACGTACAGACAGGCGGACAAAAAGTAGCTTTTTCATTTTTAAAAAAATTCTTTCGAATGAAAAAAGAAAAGTAGGCCAAAAATAGTCATGACCCTAAAATTGATAAGGTAGGTTTAAAATACAAGTTCTTACCTTAAAATATTTTAAAATATTAATTTAAATATTGTATAACATTAAAGCCATTCTGTCGATGTGAGATATTGAATTCGCCCATCTAAAATTTTGCAGCTTTGTAAAAGTTAATTTGAAATTATTGAAATGTTGAACGCGCTAGAAATTCTTGAAATTCTGTTACTTGAATTTTTTTATGTTCAAACTATATATTTATGCATCGATGCAGCTCAATAATTAGTTTATAGAATTAAAAAAAAATATTAGTTTTTAATATTAACGTGCGCAGTAGATAATTTGGAATAGTTTGGAATCTTAAGTATATGATAGAATTTGTTTTATAAGTCATTTTTAATATTAGGTAGTCAGGCATAAAATAGCAACACTAAACTCTTTAAAAGAATTTTCATAAATAAAAAATTAAAAAAAAATGTTATGTAAGATAAAAAAAAAATTAAAATATCTAAATAATGGGCCATAAAGAGTTGAATTTATATTTAATAATTATTATTATTTCGGAAATAGTTAAACAACGAGTCCCAACGCTGCGTGCCATGTCGCCCTTAACGGTTGCGTTGGATGCCTACTCAGGTGTCGGCTCGTCACTTGACTGTGGTTCAAAAATACGACGCCACTAACCCTCGTGTAGCTCTAGTGAGACGATAATTCAAACTACCCCTAAAAGCAAAATCGATAACATTCTAAAACCTGGTAAAAAAGAAACATCTTATTATTCTTTAATGTCTTTAGTTGTTTAGGACAAAAAAATATAATTCAGAAATAAATGGCAAAAAAAAGTAATGAGTGATATAAAAAATTATGTATGTCACTATTAATGACTGGGCTGTCAGCGACCATTTGATTTATGGCGCATCTGATCTCTCGCTAATAAAAACCTCGAGCAAAAGACAAAAAAAAATCTAGCATGGGAACAAAACATTTAATGCGTTTTTGGGTGACTGGGCTTGCTGACAAATAATCTTACGCCTGTTAACGCCAATCTGAAAAGGTTGAAAGTTTTTTATTCCTTAGTTGATAAGCATCTAATCCGAAAAAAAAATAAAGTTTTTCTTTTATTAAATATTTAATCTTTTTTACACCGTTTCTATTGAATGTTGCAGACGTGCAGTTGTGTTTTTGATACATTTGTAGAGCTAAAAAAATTTATCTTTTAAATTTTATACTGTTTATTAAAGTGTGTCTGCTTTGTTTTATGTAAGTGAGAATGATTTTTAGTAGAAAATGACGAAACGGTAAAATTCTTATTTTTTGTAAATTGTGATTATGCATCATATTCAGAGATTTAAAAAAATTAATGATCTGATGGTTTCAAAATTTTTTGTAATATTGCAGAAAACTATATATAGATTACACACAATAACAAAATGAAGCCAAGTTTTCTTTCATCAAATATTTTTTTGCACACTGTTTTTATTGAAGGTTGCATAAAATGCAAACGTGGTGTTTGCGGATACATTCATAGAATTTAAAAAAAATGGATCGTTCAAATTATAAAACATTTATTAAAATGTGTCCGCTTCGATTTATGTATCTGTGAATGATTTGTGGTTTGATGAAAAATGATGAAAATATATAATTCATAATTTTATTTGTAAATTCTGATTATGCACCATAATTAAAGAGAACTTTAATAAAGAAAAAAACTAGGAAGGGGGGGGGGGGCTGAGAGCACACGATCATACAATTATCACTCAATAAATAAAAAAATACATGTAAATGTAATTATATACCGTATAAGATGATTCCAATGCCTGAAGGGGATACGGTACCCAAAACATTATTTCTAGAAATAATAACATAAACTTGTAAATTATTGTGGTTTTATATAATGTTCACTCTAAATAAACATTTTCTTGCAATAAAAACCAATATTTACAAGTAGTTTTTCATTTATTTAAAAAAAAGTCAAAATTTGAACTTTTTTAAAACGCTACTCCTCTTTCAATTCTGAGAACAATTCCACCAAACTTTTATAGTTTGTTTTTAGTACTATTTTTTTTACAAGAACGAAGTACAAGAACTGTGCATGGATTTTAAAATGTGAGCCACAGTCAAAAAGTAACATGCACCAAATGTTTAGAAAGATATTGTGAATAATAAGAAGTAAAAACTGAAAAATCGATATTTTGACCAATTTTTGGGTACCGCATCCCCTTAAAATCCTAAAAGTTCTATGGTAGCTTCACTTTGCGCCGAGTGAAATTTTCACGAAAACTTTTTTATGACGTCCCACCAGGTACTAGAACTCGTCTAACAGATTTGAAGTATATGTAAGCTCTTTTAGTCCGAGCTGTAGAGTGGTTTCAGGCCGACAGTCTAACTGATGGACCCATCTTCAGAAACTACATTTTTAGAATCAGCACCCTCCAAAAACGTGTAGAAAACACAAATTCCCCATTTTCGACCCCATCGCAATACTTTCCGTATATTTCATATTAGGTTTAGTTTGAATTATCGTCGCACTAGAGCTGGCGTCGCACGGGCGATTGGCGACGGGTGTCATATTTTAGAACCACAATCAAGTGACGAGCCGACACCTGAGTAGGCACCCAACGCAACCGTTAAGGGCGACATCGTATGCAGCGTTGGGACTTTGAAGGATATTTAACGTGCACTCCCTCTACACGGGGTATTATTCGTCGGAAATTTTGGCTGCACGGGCCGTTTATAGGTCGGCAGTTATTTTGGAGATGCCCAGACCCGAACCTGGGACCTTTCGCGTGCTAGGCGGATGCTTAACCGACTGGGCTCCCCAGCCCCTATTTCATATTAGGTAATTGAAGGAAAATTATGTTTTATAATAATCTGATGGTTTTAAATCTATATTTAGTTTTCTATAATATTTCAAAAGTAATGCACATATTTAAATGTATTCTTTATAATATAGATCGCTTGCACATTAGAATGCAAGCAGGATAATATATTATTTTTAATGATTTTCGTCCGTCGTCGATGATCCGTTTTTGCATGATCTTCTTTAGGCCACAGCTTAGTTTTAATGTTTTACTGGATTATCGATATTCATGGTACACTCGTGAAATTGTCGTAAGTGAAAATCCAAAATTCATCTCCACCTCGAAGATGCATGGATATGGAATTTCATTCCTCAACCCCCGATACTTTCAAAATCCCTTTCAATTTTCATAACCTGTCATGATAGCAGCACATAGACGCTGCTGAACACAGCGACGAACTTCGATTGGTTTTAGACACCTTTATTCGCAGATGTATGCCTATACCAGTTATTTTGGCTCTTCAGTGTATTTGTGAAAATAATCTACGTTGTTTACTTTATGAATCTTCTCATGTATCATGAGCAAAGTTGGAGATATTTTCTGAATATTTAGAGATTCAGTGTATTTTGCAAACTTTCTTAAGCTTATCCCTAGATCATTTGTGACAAAGCCATTTATCTTTATTTATTGGAATTGTGTTGATTGTACTAAAAGCTACATGGGTCTTAGCCATAAAAAATGTAGTTCAAAGAAAATGCTTTATAAAATCATCATATAAACGTAATCAGGTCGGAAAACAAAAATTAAAAGCCTAAATTATTATTTTTTTTTAAGAAAATGGTCTGGCTGTTTTTGACTTCTCCCGAACAGAGAACAATAATATAACTTATTAACTCTAAAGCACCTGTCGCATAAAAAGTATACAGTTCCTGGACAAATTATTAGACGCACTGTATTTTTTTTAGTAATTTTATGTTTCTTAAGAGTTTTTATGCAATAATGATATATTTAAACTACAATATTATTGATTTTTATTTAAAAGAATTGTTGTAGACTACATATTTGTATTTATTTTTTACATATGGCAACGTTGACAAAGTGATACATGAACTTAAACAAGTACAAACCTGCATCAGCTCTTAGAAAAGATTATTTATGTGTGGAATCCTCCTCCTCCAATGCAGGAGACAGTACAGTCTTGCATTGATAGCATGCCGCGCAGAATTAAAGCATTGATAGCGACTAAAGGTGGCTCAACTAAATAAACTAAATATTGACTTTTACTAACATTAATGTCACTTTTCTTTAAAACTTAATAAACTTATGCTTTTCTAAATGAATGCTGTTTTATTTATGTCCAATAAATCGGTAATTGATTGGATAATATAAAAAGAAAAAAACAAATCCATTTAAAATAATAAAACGGTACAATATCACCCGGTAATTAATATTTTACATGAAATCTTGCAGTGCGTCTAATAATTTGTCCAGGGACTGTACTTATTTTAAAGTCCTTGAATACAATAAACAGCGAACACAATTTCATCGCAAGAGGCAACTGTGTCATTAAACCACATAACTATGAAGATATACAGTAATCATTATCATGGCCATGAAAACTTCTAAACAAACATTTACATTACTTTTATTTATTATAACACAAACTTCAAGACTTTTCAATAAGTTCTTGTCTAATTACAACATTTGTACACGATACAATCGCTCTGAACCATTTGAAATATGGTTAAACGTTAAAACTGAGTTCGATTTCGTTGGAGAATTACCGTTTACGTTTTTTCCTTTAATATTTTAGTAAAAGTAGAAGGCTGTATGGAAATCTTTTTGAAGACTTGAACCAACAATCATGCTAAATCGCTAAACGTAAAAAAAAAGGGTCAAGCCTCGTGGAGACTTTCCCCTTACGCTTTTTCCCTTTACAATTTCAATGAAAAAGAAAGCCTGTACGGAAACTTTTCTGAACACTTGGTTCATTTTACCATTTAGCGATTGATTTGAGTCGAACAATAACGAGGTATGAGCAGCTATGGGAACCATAAACTGCTAGATTTCAATGAATGGTCATCTGATACGAGTTGGCCCTTTCAAATCGCATTGTCTCGTCAGAAAAGAAAGACTAACACTTCCCCTTGCAACTTTTCATTGTTTCAGGACTTTTATTTTCCATTTGACATCAGATAGCATCAAGAGTTTTCGATGTTAATGTTGTGACATTCTTTTTTTCGAGGAGGTTCTTCTTATCTCGACCGATTTGTTAGCGGTTCTCACGTCGTAATTCGAGAGATGATGGAAAGAATAAAGAATGATAGTGGGGAAGACATTTGAGTAAATACCTAAATACCATGATAAAAGTATGTGAAAGGTGTATATTTTAAATCACATATTTTAATTAAGGGATACGGTACTCAAATTATTCGTCGGAAATTTTGGCTGCACGGGCCGTTTATAGGTCGGCAGTTATTTTGGTGATGCCCAGACCCGAACCTGGGACCTTTCGCATGCTAGGCGGATGCTTAACCGACTGGGCTCCCCAGCCCCTATTTCATATTAGGTAATTGAAGGAAAATTATGTTTTATAATAATCTGATGGTTTTAAATCTATATTTAGTTTTCTATAATATTTCAAAAGTAATGCACATATTTAAATGTATTCTTTATAATATAGATCGCTTGCACATTAGAATGCAAGCAGGATAATATATTATTTTTAATGATTTTCGTCCGTCGTCGATGATCCGTTTTTGCATGATCTTCTTTAGGCCACAGCTTAGTTTTAATGTTTTACTGGATTATCGATATTCATGGTACACTCGTGAAATTGTCGTAAGTGAAAATCCAAAATTCATCTCCACCTCGAAGATGCATGGATATGGAATTTCATTCCTCAACCCCCGATACTTTCAAAATCCCTTTCAATTTTCATAACCTGTCATGATAGCAGCACATAGACGCTGCTGAACACAGCGACGAACTTCGATTGGTTTTAGACACCTTTATTCGCAGATGTATGCCTATACCAGTTATTTTGGCTCTTCAGTGTATTTGTGAAAATAATCTACGTTGTTTACTTTATGAATCTTCTCATGTATCATGAGCAAAGTTGGAGATATTTTCTGAATATTTAGAGATTCAGTGTATTTTGCAAACTTTCTTAAGCTTATCCCTAGATCATTTGTGACAAAGCCATTTATCTTTATTTATTGGAATTGTGTTGATTGTACTAAAAGCTACATGGGTCTTAGCCATAAAAAATGTAGTTCAAAGAAAATGCTTTATAAAATCATCATATAAACGTAATCAGGTCGGAAAACAAAAATTAAAGCCTAAATTTATTTTTTTTTAAGAAAATGGTCTGGCTGTTTTTGACTTCTCCCGAACAGAGAACAATAATATAACTTATTAACTCTAAAGCACCTGTCGCATAAAAAGTATACAGTTCCTGGACAAATTATTAGACGCACTGTATTTTTTTTAGTAATTTTATGTTTCTTAAGAGTTTTTATGCAATAATGGTATATTTAAACTACAATATTATTGATTTTTATTAAAAGAATTGTTGTAGGCTACATATTTGTATTTATTTTTTACATATGGCAACGTTGACAAAGTGATACATGAACTTAAACAAGTACAAACCTGTATCAGCTCCTAGAAAAGATTATTTATGTGTGGAATCCTCCTCCTCCAATGCAGGAGACAGTACAGTCTTGCATTGATAGCATGCCGCGCAGAATTAAAGCATTGATAGCGACTAAAGGTGGCTCAACTAAATAAACTAAATATTGACTTTTACTAACATTAATGTCACTTTTATTTAAAACTTAATAAACTTATGTTTTTCTAAATGAATGCTGTTTTATTTATGTCCAATAAATCGGTAATTGATTGGATAATATAAAAATAAAAAAACAAATCAATTTAAATAATAAAACGGTACAATATCACCCGGTAATTAATATTTTACAT
The DNA here is from genome assembly GCA_019343175.1 of Oedothorax gibbosus. Taxonomy (NCBI): domain Eukaryota; kingdom Metazoa; phylum Arthropoda; class Arachnida; order Araneae; family Linyphiidae; genus Oedothorax; species Oedothorax gibbosus. The sequence continues at coordinate 217,070 of JAFNEN010000255.1, forward strand.
GAAATCTTGCAGTGCGTCTAATAATTTGTCCAGGACTGTACTTATTTTAAAGTCCTTGAATACAATAAGCAGCGAACACAATTTCATCGCAAGAGGCAACTGTGTCATTAAACCACATAACTATGAAGATATACAGTAATCATTATCATGGCCATGAAAACTTCTAAACAAACATTTAAATTACTTTTATTTATTATAACACAAACTTCAAGACTTTTCAATAAGTTCTTGTCTAATTACACAATCATCTGTACACGATACAATCGCTCTGAACCATTTGAAATATGGTTAAACGTTAAAACTGAGTTCGATTTCGTTGGAGAATTACCGTTTACGTTTTTTCCTTTAATATTTTAGTAAAAGTAGAAGGCTGTATGGAAATCTTTTTGAAGACTTGAACCAACAATCATGCTAAATCGCTAAACGTAAAAAAAAAGGGTCAAGCCTCGTGGAGACTTTCCCCTTACGCTTTTTCCCTTTACAATTTCAATGAAAAAGAAAGCCTGTACGGAAACTTTTCTGAACACTTGGTTCATTTTACCATTTAGCGATTGATTTGAGTCGAACAATAACGAGGTATGAGCAGCTATGGGAACCATAAACTGCTAGATTTCAATGAATGGGTCATCTGATACGAGTTGGCCCTTTCAAAATCGCATTGTCTCGTCAGAAAAGAAAGACTAACACTTCCCCTTGCAACTTTTCATTGTTTCAGGACTTTTATTTTCCATTTGACATCAGATAGCATCAAGAGTTTTCGATGTTAATGTTGTGACATTCTTTTTTTCGAGGAGGTTCTTCTTATCTCGACCGATTTGTTAGCGGTTCTCACGTCGTAATTCGAGAGATGATGGAAAGAATAAAGAATGATAGTGGGGAAGACATTTGAGGAAATACCTAAATACCATGATAAAAGTATTTGAAAGGTGTATATTTTTAAACCACATATTTTAATTAAGGGGATACGGTACTCAAAAATTGGTAAAAATATCGATTTTTCAGTTTTTACTTCTTATTATTCACCATATCTTTTTGAACATTTACTAAAAGTTTCATAATGATATATTTTGTAGAAAAAAAGTTATTAAATATTTTCTGGAGTCATTCCTATAAGTTTGAACACGTATTTCGTCTGCTTGCAACCTTTTTTTTTTTCTCTGTTTCGTGTTTTTCAATTCTTGTGTTTAATAAATCCCTAAGGCGTTTTTGCTAATTAAGTTAGAATTTTGAAATTTTTAACCAGTGTTCTTATATATATGTTGCACAAAAATGTGCATGGAATAAGGTCTACTATTTATAGTTGTTTTTTTAAAAGTTGAATTCATTAATTTTTTAATTTTTTTGTGATTCATGCACAGTTCTTGAACAAATAGTACTAAAAACGAACTATAAAAGTTTGGTGGAGTTATTCTTAAAATTGAAAGAGGAGTAGCGTTTAAAAAAAGTTCAAAATTTTGACTTTTTTTTTAAATAAATGAAAAACTACTTGTAAATATTTGTTTTTACTGCCAGAAAATGTTTATTTAGAGTGAACATTATATATAAAACCACTATAATTTACAAGTTTATGTTATTATTTCTAGAAATAATGTTTTGGGTACCGTATCCCCTTAATACGTCGAAATGTTTTAGCTACTGACGTGTATGCAACTAAAATAATCTAGCTTAAAAAAATCGAGAAGGGCTAATTGGTAAATGATTTCTCCCTTTCCCTTTTTTTTATGTTTTTTGAAGTCCTAATAAACTAAATATTAATATAAATCTTAAATATTCATTTTATTAAAAGAAATTATTAATATTGTTTCGTTCCCTATCTATACCTGAATACATTCTATGATTTGGGATTTAAGAGTTCCCCCAGCAACTTTTCATTGTTGTAGGACTTTTATTTTCGTTTTGACATCAGATAGCATCAAGAGTTTTTGATGTTAATGTTGTGACATTCTTTATTTTGGGGGAAGTTCTTCTTATCTTGACCGATTTGTAAGCGATTCTCAGGTTGTAATTTGAGAGATGATGGAAAGAATAAAGAATGATAGAACAGCGGACGTTTGAGAAAATACCTTAATACTATGATAACAATATGTGAAAGGGTGTATATATATTTTTTAAATCACATAGTTAAGTTACTTAAACGCTACTTACGTATTTGCTAGTTAGTACAATAGACCAGTGGTCGCGGTGCTTGGCCCTGACGGGCCGCCCCACTCAAGTCATACGTATTTGCTACTTACAAGTATAACTAAAAACAAAATTTGCATAAAAAATCGAGAAAGACTAATAATTAAATAATCCCCCCTTTCGTTTTTTATCTTTTTTTTAAGTCATAACGAAATAATATTATATAAATCTTAAATATTCATTTTCTAAGAATTAATTATTGTTCCGTTCCCTATCTTTTCCTGAATATACATTCTATGATTTAGGATTTAAAAGTTCCCCACCAATTTTACATTGTTGAAGGACTTTATTTGCACTTGGTATCAGATAATAATAATAACAATTTTTATTGCACAAAAAATAACAGACATTAATTTGAGAGGAAAACAAATACAAAAGTAATAATACAGTAGACAGAACACCAAGGGTCACAAAGACCATATTGGCGAACATAAAAAAGTATATGATGTAAATTTACAAACACACAAAAAAAAAGAAACAAATATTAAATCACAAGTAAAAAATATTATTATGGCAACAGAAGTGTTGGGGTGTATACTTAGGATGGTTAGTCAATACAAATGAGTTAATGTTATTTTATTTCAATAATTGAAGTATGCATAATCAAAAATAGTTCTCTATATCGGGAATATCAAACAAAAGATTTTTTAACTGCTTTTTAAAGGATAGCATCAAGTGTTTTTGATGTTAATGTTGTGGCATTCTTTTTTTTAGGGAGGTTCTTCTTATCTTGACCGATTTATAAGCGATTTTCAAGTGTGAGAGATGGTGGAAAGAATAAAGAATGGTAGAGTGGAGTGGACGTATTGGGGAAATACATGTTGAGAGTTTTGTTGAATGGAATTGCATCATATACATCAGTTTTAGTACATGATAGTGATTTAGTATATGATAGTTTCTTTTTAGCTTCCACACTACGTTTATAACATAAAAAGTGGAAGGTATTATAATCGTTCAGTCCGTCTGTTTGTCCGGACGGACAGACGTCACCCACTTTCACAGCCCAACTACACAGTTTAGGACAGTGATACGTCATAAAATTCAGCGAATCTGATTAGAATTTTATTCATTAAAGCGATTTACATATTAATTAAACATATTTAATGAACGTGAAAGGTCATTTATAATGTTAATTTTTTCGAAACGTCAATTTAATTAACAAACGTAAATAGAACTAATTGAATAAATTAAATTAAATGGAAATTTGAGCCAAACATTTTATTCTAAAAAAACATCGAACTTACAATAAAATTTAGCAAACGATAAAGTACTAATTTTCGAGAAAAAAATTTAATGAAATTAGCCTTTTTAATTTTTAAGCTATTTTACAAATAATTTTTCGAATCTGAAAAAAGATAAACTAAGTTTAAAAAGATAAACTAAAAGCCCTGTTTTGGAGAAAATTTTGTAAAGAATTGTCTGGAGAAAAGATGTTATTAAAAATAAATGTAAATTGAATTTCTTCTGGTCTGAGCAAACGATAAAGACATTGTTAAATCTGAGAAAGAAGATTAATGAAAATCGTTAATTTTGGCGTTTAAAAATGTGAATTAAACTAGCTAAAAGCCCTGTTTGGGAATTTCTTTCTGAGGTGTAAAACTAGTTTGTTTCCTGCTGAGCACAATTGTTGTGTGGAAGCGGTTTAAGTGACAGATTCTGTAACAAACCTACTTGTTTTACTTTCAATAACTTAATATGAAATAAAAATATCACGATTGGTATAGAAAAATCCAAAATGGTTAGGTTAGGTTTGAATTATCGTCGCACTAGAGCTACACGAGGGCTATTGGCGACGGGCATCGTATTTTAGAACCACAATCAAGTGACGAGCCGACACCTGAGTAGGCACCCAACGCAACCGTTAAGGGCGTCATCGTACGCTGCGTTAGGACTTTGAAGTATATTTAACGTGCACTTTCTCTACACGGGGTATTATTCGTCGGACATTTTTGGCTGCACGGGCCATTTATAGGTCGGCAGCTAATTTTGGCGATGCCTGGACCCGAACCTGAGACCTTTCGCATGCTAGGCGAATGCCTAACCGACTGGGCTCCCAAGCCCCAATACTGAGTTGGAGACTTTTTTTTCTGTTGAACACAGATGTTGTGTGGAAGCGGGCAACTGACAGGTTCTGTTACAAACCTATACTTGTTTAATGTTTAATATTGGTTTCAATCTTCAAAATGTTAATATATCCTATTGTTCTAACACCCTCTACAGTATTGTATAAAAGCATTGGAAACAGGAGAAGATTGCCAAGTCGAACTGATTAACGTTTAGTTCGACAGATGTGTTACAAACGACAGATTCCGAAAAGTGACAGATAGTGTTACAAACCTACTGGTTAAATTAAGAATTGTACGAATTTAAAAAATACTAAAACTTCATACTTTTTTGCGCAGGCCAACAGTAAACTGGGTTGAAAACCCAAATTTGTTTACTTTGGAATTAACCTCTACGAAGTATAAATAGTTCAGTTGATTTTTAAAAAATATTTTTTCAATAAACCTTTGAAACAAGAGTTAATTAATTTTCAACATAAATAAAGAAGCTTTTGTTCAAAAAGATTATACGCCTTTAATTAAAAAATTGTTGATTGACTTTTTTTTCATGAAAAAAAAAACTTGCTTCAAAAACAAAGGGGAAAAAAGCGTCTGAAGTAGAAAGATTACCGATTATTAATGCTCAAAGAATTTTTAAAAAAAATTATACTATGTATTAGTAAAAATATTGTGATAGAACAAAAAAAATTGTGTGTATTTATTAAATATGAGTATTTTAAAATGCGGCATTATAAAATGTTAGTACAAAAATGTGTAGTTATAGATAAAAGGTTCAGATATCAAACTATAGTTAACTAACCCTTTTGACCCTTTTGAGGTAGTTTAATTTTTTGGAAACTAGAATGTTCAAGCTTTTCAAATCCGATAATGAATTAGCTGATATATTAATGGCATAAAAAAAATTACGTACCATTAGGGTTAAGCAGATTTCGGAGTTCTGGTAAAAAAGTTTTTTTAACTGTTAATTTATAAGACATTTTGTATTAAAACAAATGTTAAGGGGATACGTACCAAAACATTACTTCTAGAAATAATAACATAAACTTGTAAATTATAGTGGTTTAATATAATGCTTGCTCTAAATAAACATTTTCTAGCAATAAAAACAAATATTTACAAGTAGTTTTATATTTAAAAAATGAACTAAAAATGTGAACTTTTTTAAAACGCTACTCCTCTTTTAATTTTGAGAATAACTCCTCCAAACTTTTATAGTTTGTTTTTAGAACTATTTGTTCAAGAACTGTGCATGGAATTTAAAATGTGAGCTACAGTTAAAAAGTAACATGCATTTATACTGAAAATCACAAAAAAATTAACAAATTATTGAATTCAACATTTGTTTAAAAAACAACTATACATAGTAGACCTTATTCCATGCACAATTTTGTGCACCGTATATATAAGAACACAGGTTAAAAATTTCAAAATTCTAACTTAATTAGCAAAAACGCCTTAGGGATTTATTAAACACAAGAATTGAAAAACGCGAAACAGAGAAAAAAAGGTTGCAAGCAGACGAAATACGTATTAAAACTTATTAAATATTTTCTGGAGTCATTCCTATAACTTTTTTTCGACAAAAGATATCATTATGAAACTTTCAGTAAATGTTTAAAAAGATAGTGAATGATAAAAAGTAAAAACTGAAAAATCGATATTTTGACCAATTTTTGGGTACCGTATCCCCTTAAAATGGAATATCAATCACAAAAAAACGACAGACCTTGTTTGTTTAGATCTTGTTTGTTGTCAGATCACACAAAAATCTGTATTTTTGCGCACAAAATCTCAAAATCCACTAAATTAACATGACCCTTAGCGGGTGTTAACTATTTTTTCGCAAGATTACTTGCAAACTGTTGAGTAATTTTTTAATATAGGTTCAGACTTTTCACAGAGTTTCAGACTTTTTTCTTTGTTTTTCATTTTTAGATACAAACTGAACCTATTTTTTTCGCGATGCAAGAATAAGTTTAAAGAAGACAACGTTGAATGTAAATCAGAAATTGTAATCGATATAAATTCTGTGCTTTTTGTGAAAAGTGTGTTCTCTGTGTTAAACTTGCCAAAATGTTAGTTTCTCTGAATAAATGATTTTTCCTCGTAAGACTTTTTATAGCTTATTGCTACTTCTGAACATAGTTTTTCTAATTAACTCGCAACACAAACCGTACTAAATGTACAATTGTTTGAAAAATATCTTCATATCTATAATAATAAAAGAAAGAGTCTGTGTGTGTCTGTTTGTCTTCGGATCGTAAAAGACCTACTTATACTGCCCTCAGAAATTCGAAATTTCTAAGATAGATTCCCTTTAATACCGACGTGTGCATCTGAGGCTTAGTTTTTTCATATTTGTTCAATTTTTAGAGAAAATTTGAATTTTTCTGAAAAAAATACACCACTTTCGCTCAAATCCGATCATTTTTGCTCTTTCCTGATGCCATCGGCTGAAAAAATTAAATAAAACTTTTAACGAAAACATTTAAAATTCAAAATGTTTATTTTTTATTATTTTGCCATTACTTTCAGAAACTAAATTCATTATTTGAAAAATAATTGACGTGTTTCAAGTGACGTAATTCCGCCAGTCTTCATTCCCCGATTTTATTGTGGGTTTATTTGATGATTTTTTCATTGATTTTTCTGTTGACTGCATGTATGCATATTTAAGCAATAAATGTATAGTTAAGCTATTACTGAACTATGATGGTTAATAAAGGCCATCGCACTAGAGTTATTAGTGTTTTATGTCTTTATTTTCCCCAATTACGTTGCCAAACTTGCCAAATTATTAACTAAAATTCGCCAAATAGGCAATTTCTTTTATAAATAATTTATAAGCTGGTCGGTTGTTCCAAGGTCATTGTGTTAGAGCTGTATAATGGGTGTGGGTAGCTACATCTATTTTCTCGCCAAATTATTTCCCAAATCGCGCCAAATGAGCTAAAAGGTTTTATGTATTTATGAGGGAATTGTGATGACATTTATGAGTGCATTTTATAGCGTAAGCATTTTAGAATTTTAAGGCAATGAAACGGGATTTTATAATTTATGACGAGCGGAAACAATAATAAGTTCATGATCCTGTAACAGGTTGTATGGTACACATAATTGGAATCTATTTGATATTTTTTATTCCGTGCGAAGAACGGGTATAAATTTGCTAGTCTATAATAATAAAAGAAAGAGTCTGTTTGTCTTCGGATCGTAAAAGACCTACTTATACTGCCCTCAGAAATTCGAAATTTTTAAGATAGATTCCCTTTAATACCAACGTATGCACCTGTGGCTTAGTTTTTTCATATTTGTTCCATTTTTAGAGAAAATTCGAATTTTCTGAAAAAAATACATCACTTTCGCTCAAATCCGATCATTTTTTCCCTTTCGTGTTGCCATTCGAGAGAAGAAATTAAAATGAACACAAAAATTAATTAAAATAAAATTGCTTTTATTTTCTTGCCATTAACTTCTGAAACTAAATTAATGATTTGAAAAATAATTGAACGTGCCAATGAGGTAATTTATATTTAAAAAAAAACCCAGAATGGAGGTTTTACGTGAAATAACATTGTTATACATTTATGGTTAATTTTGAATTTATCAGGAAAATCGCGATTACAGTAAGTTCATATTGAGGAAGATTTTTGTGATATGAGGATGGGCATTTTATAGTGATGCATTTTTATTTTGGAGTTTTAAAGCAGTATAAGTAACGGGATTTTACTCTTTATAATGAACGGGAACAAAGGCAAAGTTTATTATCCTATAGCAAATCAAATGACACATATACTCGGGTCGATTTGATATTCTTTTAGTCCGTGCGAAGAACGGGTATTTATTTGCTAGTAAAGAATAAATGCGTAGAATATTTTTTTTTCGGGAAGGAAGAGTATCCTCTACATTCCCGAAACAAATTCTGCGCATACATTCTTTATGTAAACATATTTAGCCAAACAATGCAAGCCTATTAGAACTTTCTATCCTAATCGTTCTCAGGGCCGGATTTAAAGATTTGCCGCTTGTAGGCTACAATTGATTTGCCGCCCCAGGCACAATATTCTCCCAATTCCGGAAAGGTAGCTGGTTAGCTTTAAAATAGGGTGGTATGTGTTGTTTAAAATATATACACATATTAGAATCATCTATGTACCTTTACACAGTAAATTGAAAACAAAATAGGCGAATTTCTTTAAATTGTTCTATTATTTTTCTTTCAACTTCGAAATTGGGGAGGAAGGGGTGCACTTGCCCTCGCAGCGACAGTGACGCGTTTATGGATGTTGGGGCCATAGGCGGCTTCCGAATTTTGGGCCCCTCGCCCCCCTCCCCCCCCAAACAGAAATTAGAATTTAAAAAATCTTAATACTTGTACAAATAAAAAAGCATGATGAAGGATGAACCAGTTTGTAAATTGGGATTCACCCCTCCCCTTTTTTGGAGCATGAAATGCTAGTGGCGCAATCGGGGCTGAAAAAAAGAACCATGGTATTGGCTAAATATTACAAGAGACAAGAATTTCACTTATACTTTTAATGCCCTTATATTTACATACTTATTTTCCATTTACAACTTTTTCTTTCTGCATTTTCTTTATGCAAATTCGTTTATCACCTCGTCGAAATAATTTTTTTTTGTTTCATCTGATTCGATGTTCAGAATCGTTAAGGCGTATCTGTCCAATCATATTTCTCTGCACATTCTTTATTCTTATTAGTGCAGAGAAAGAACGTTCTCCAGTTGCATTGCTAATCGGAATTGTTAGATAAATACGCAACAGCGTTTCCACACTTGGAAAAGTCGATTTTAATCCGTGTTGCAGAAAGTTATACATTTCCGCTGGAGACCAAAGGTTTTCTTTTCTTGCAAGTATTAAAAAATGTTTTATTTCGTCTCGAACACTTTCGTTGTCGCCGCTTCCTAATCTTTGAGGCACCACCTTCATAGCTTCGCTTCATTTTCCCCCCCTAAATTACATAATAAAGATGTCTACTTTAATTTCTCATGTATTGAATGCTTTTTTTTGTCTGGAGGCGGGGAGGGAATGGAGGAATTCAGTCCGCTAAACAGAAAAAATAGAATATATAACCAAATACATTGCCTGTATTTATTTAGGGTTCAGGAGAGTTCATTGCTAAATAAAGTTTATGGGCATTTTATTGTCCTTCGCAGACAAACATCGGAATAATCAAAATAACTAAAAATACAAATTATAGCATAAATACATATATATTTGCATGTGTTCAATTAAAAATATAATTAAATTGATTATTTATTGGATGTCATTTCAAAAATACAAGAGTTAAAACAAAATTCGTGGAATTAACGTCTTATAATTTAAAAATAATTCACGCCCAATCACAAATAAACATATATTTTATTATAAAAAATAATATATTCATTTTATTATTTTTATTAAAATTTAAATAATAGATTGACAATAAATGGGGAAGTTTTTATGAAAAAAAGTATATATTTAGTTATATTTTGAAGGATTTTCAATAATACCCCAATTTGGTATGTCTTTAAAAAAATTATCAAAACTTCTGAATAAAAACATAACAACCGTGTGAATTTTGAAACACTACTGCCTATTTACAGTCTGCCTTCTGTTTACAATGCATTAAATCTCAATCAAAATTGAAAAAATCTCCAGGTACCGTTACTATGCGATGATTTACAAAAATGGATATCGTTTAAAATCTCTCGTCAAAAACAGATTTTGTAATTTTCATTACAATAAAAGTGGAGTTTGTTTTTCTGGTTTACAAACAAATCGGGGGCCAACAAACCGTAGCGTAGACAGACAGTATATAAATATTTGAAAGAATTGGGATTATTAGGAACATTTTATTATATTAAGATTACGAATTTGGATTCAACCATTGAAAGAAATGCACAGTGCTTAAATTTAATGAAGTACACATTTCAATGAAGAATGTTTAATAAGAACACAATTCATATTCAAAAATAAATATAAAGTGACTACGACAATAAAAGATTATTAAAATTTTGAAATTTGGGGGCCCTCGCAATCTTGGGGCCACAGGCGGCCGCCTCTAACGCCTATTGGTAAACGCGTCGCTGCGCAGCGACCATGTTTGCTACGAAATATTAGTACTGTATATATACGTTTACGGTGTACGCATTAATGTAAATTATTTGTTTTCTCTCTTAAATATATTCGTATCTTTATAATAATTTTTTTATGCCGAATACCGCTTTAATGGGTCATAAAATTTGCCGCCGCAAAAAATTAGCCGCTCTAGGCTACAGCCTACTTAGCCTATTTATAAATCCGGCCCTGATCGTTCTTTTAATGTAATGAAATCTATACTTTGGGGGAATGTTGCAACAGGATGTACAGCAAACGCATCTAACGAAGATTTCAATAATTCCATAGAAACTGTACAACACCATATGTTTTTCAAACCTCGAAAACCACACACAATGCCTTGCCTTCGCGTCGAGACAAACCTATTTCCTAGAACTCATGAAACCATCCGAAATACATTAATCTCAGTTGCAACACAGAACCAGATAGTTGCAGCTCCAAAAATGAATGATTTGGTTTTAAAGTGGTTATATAATAATTCAATTTACGAACAGATTTTTTTAAAACAGTTGCAATTACCAGGAGCATGCCTTTTTTTCGGGGGGGAGGGGGGGAGAGGAAAGTAATGTAGTAATGGAATAAGGGAGCAATGGAGCAGTGAAATATTAAAGAAATTCTCATACTGTGTTTTCTACCTCGTTTGAATAAAGTTAAATCTCTTTATTTCCCAGTGAAAATATTTAGAAGGGATGTTTCTTTCATTTAAACTGCTAAGTTCTAGGCAGCTATTTATCGGTGGGTCTTTCTTCAGTGCCCTACATGCTCTAATTAAACAGTCTATAACCGAGTGGCCCAGCGGGTAGTGTTTGAAACAAATGAAAAAATAAAAACAAATAAGAGACATGAGAAGAATTTAATGACGTTTATTGAATGGACATATTGGGCAATTAATGATAAAGAGGTTCGAAGTGCCCGCCATCTTTAACAAGGACAGCAGTTAGGCGGTTCTCGAATACAACCATACTCCAACCTCCTTACAAATACCTTCCTCCTTCCGCCATACTTTTTTGTTTGACCAATTCTTTTTTGTGGGAAGCTTTTTTTAGCTTTTGTGAGAAGTTCCACAAAAAGAATTGGCCAAACAAAAGGAGTAGAGTATGGTTGTATTCGAGAACCGCCTAACTGCTGTCCTTTTAAAGATGGCGGGCACTTCAAACCTCTTTATCATTAATTGCCCAATATGTCCATTCAATAAACGTCAATAAATTCTTCTCATGTCTCTTATTTCTTTTTTTTTTCATTTGTTTCAAACACTACCCGCTGGGCCACTCGGTGAATGAGGGGAATGTCCCTGCCATTCTCCAGATACTTTAAAAGTAACTTAGTTATAATCACATTGTTTTTACTAATCAAGAAGTGATGACTGTAACCTTCAATTTTTATGTCCAAGAGAAGCATTGGAATTAGGCATTTTCAACCACTACTTGAATTCCGTCCGTTTGAGGGACAAACGTTTTTAAAACTATCTTCCCAAGCAACTAGGGTGCCTAGAATTCCCCCTCTAGAGAGACCATGTGGTAAACGTGGAGGAAACAGTTGCAATATCATTGGCCGTCCGAGTTCACTGATAGTTGGCAAAGACCATATTAAAGTGGCAATTAGACATGGTCTAAGGAGTTATTACGATTTTTCTTCTGCTGAATATTTCTAAAAATATTTACACGCGATTTTTCTATCAGTCTTTCTACGAGATTTTCTGCGAGTGGTCACGGCCAACTTCAATAACAAGGCCAGAGAAGCTCGCCCAAACATGAGCGTAGACGGAAATTTTGACGTCACTGTTCCCAGTGCCGAAGATCGAGAAACCAGTTCGGACGCATTCGAAACCCTAAAATGGGGGGCCGTGAACGAGTGGTTCCGAACAGGTTTCGAGACAAGTAGTCTTCATCTTCGGAACAACGTCACTCGGAACTATGACGTCAAAATGTCCGTCCCCGAGCTTGTTTGGGAAAGCTTCTTCGGCCTTAGTAGTTGAGTAGGCCGTGGAGTAGCCCGGCTACATTTCCGGTTCAGGTGAAGCGCCGTTGAGTAATAGATATTACAGTTAGGCAATATGAGCCGCGGTAGCTCAGTCGTGTGAAGCGTCGTGCTCGCATCGGAAGGGTTGTGGGTTCTGTCCTCGGCGGTGCTCGCAATTCTGATGTTGCTGGGTCGGCGCTTGTATTCGACTAAAGACCGCCGTGTGCTAATGTGGCTGGGCACGTTAAATATGTCGTGGTCACAAAGTCCTCCATGTTCCATACCAAATTAATACCTCTGGGGTACCAGATCAGGGGGTTATCGGCCTTTGATCTGGATCAAAATTCCGATATGTGAGTGAGAATGGATGTGTGAAAAGGACCTTCCTGTAAAACGGATGTGTCATGTTGACGAGCAAAAGTCGGACTTCCTCCCTTGTGGCGCTCAATAAAAACGGAAGCCGCCCCACTTCGCCTTAAAATCGGGTAGTTCTCTACTCCGGGCTCGGTTACCGAGTGGCATTAGAAACAACAACAGTTAGGCAATAACCAGAGAGAACCTTGGTGAACGTGGTTGCCAGTCTCTCGATTTCGGCGGCACTCTTTTATGCGTGCACGAATACTATTATTATTCAAATGCCAGCCAAGCTAGACCATTAGGCTTCTCGCTCGCCAATATACACTGCTCCCAACAACTAGGGGAGCGCATGGTTTAAACCCTTTCACCCCAAATGATTCCATTTCGTCGGTCGCTGATGATTCCATTTGGAATCATCAGCTTCCCAATTTTTTTTTCTGACAAAGTTAAACTCGCACTTATGCACCGTTAGATTGAAGAATAATCTCTTTTGAAGAATTAAATAATGTTTGTTTTGTTTAAACGGAAATATGAAAAACATGGTAAAATAAATTCACTCCCCAAAATTTTTTTCAAATAAATTGACCCTAATTCTTCATGTATGCATTTTTTAGATGTTTACGAATTGATTTTAACTGTTTTTAACAAATAAAGTTTTGAAAAAAGTATTGTTACAATTTATTTAAAAGTTATGATTCCAATTTCCCCCCTTTAAAGTTTAGTTAAAAAAAAAGTAAGATTTCTCCCCCCCCCCCCCCCCTGTTTTTTACCCTTTTATTCTGAATGCATAATGAATCTATTTTACAAATTTGTAATTTTTAGAATAAAAAATAAAAAGTTGATACTGAAAGTTAACGTAATCACGCAAAGTGCTCCCCTAATTGTTTTGGGCAGTGTATTTCAGAAGTGGAAGTAAAAACAGTTAATGAAGAGCATTTGTCCAGGTGGGAAGCTTTCATAGTTTGTCCAGAATCACAAAAGAGTACATACACGAGACGAAACAATGTTAAGGGGATACGGTACCCAAAACATTATTTCTAGAAATAATAACATAAACTTGTAAATTAAAGTGGTTTTATATAATATTAACTCTAAGTAAACATTTTCTAGCAATAAAAACAAATATTTACAAGTAGTTTTTCATTTATTTTTTTAAAAACTCAAAATTTTGAACTTTTTAAAAAAGCTACTCCTCTTTCAATTTTGAGAATAACTCCACTAAACTTTTATAGTTTGTTTGTAGTACTATTTATTCAAGAACTGTGCATGGATTTTAAAATGTGAGCTACAGTTAAAAAGTAACATGCATTTATACTGAAAATAACAAAAAAATTACAAAGTATTGAATTTAACATTTTAAAAAAAACTACACATAGTAGACCTTATTCCATGCAAAATTTTGTGCACCATATATTTAAGAAGACAGGTTAAAAATTTCAAAATTCTAACTTAATTAGCAAAAATGCATTAGGGATTTATTAAACACAAGAATTGAAAAACGCGAAACAGAGAAAAAAGGTTGCAAGCAGACGGAATACGCATTCAAACTTATTAAATATTTTCTGAAATCATTCCTATAACTTTTTTCTACAAAAGATATCATTATGAAACTTTCAGTAAATGTTTAGAAAGATATTGTGAATAATAAGAAGTAAAAACTGAAAAATCGATATTTTGACCAATTTTTGGGTACCGTATCCCCTTAAAACGGAAAAGATAGGCACGCAGACCAAGGCAAAAGTCTGAAACTGGCCGTAGCAACCGAACGGGAGGCGTCGAGAACACAACGCGAGGAAGAGGTAGCGGCATCTTTGCATGCTTGTACGAATATAATAAATTATATTGTTTTCCACGATTGTAAATAGAGTTCCATATTAAAACAATATAATTTGCTTGTACGAATATAATAAATTATATTGTTTTCCCATGATTGTAAATAGTTCCATATTAAAACAATATAATTTGCTTGTACGAATATAATAAATTATATTGTTTTCCCATGATTGTAAATAGTTCCATATTAAAACAATATAATTTGCTTGTACGAATATAATAAATTATATTGTTACCCATGATTGTAAATAGTTCCATATTAAAACAATATAATTTGCTTGTACGAATATAATAAATTATATTGTTTTCCACGATTGTAAATAGTTCCATATTAAAACAATATAATTTGCTTGTACGAATATAATAAATTATATTGTTACCCATGATTGTAAATAGTTCCATATTAAAACAATATAATTTGCTTGTACGAATATAATAAATTATATGTTTTCCCATGATTGTAAATAGTTCCATATTAAAACAATATAATTTGCTTGTACGAATATAATAAATTATATTGTTACCCATGATTGTAAATAGTTCCATATTAAAACAATATAATTTGCTTGTACGAATATAATAAATTATATTGTTTTCCCATGATTGTAAATAGTTCCATAATAAAACAATATAATTTGCTTGAACGAATATAATAAATTATAGTGTTTTCCACGATTGTAAATAGTTCCATATTAAAACAATATAATTTGCTTGTACGAATATAATAAATTATATTGTTTTCCCATGATTGTAAATAGTTCCATATTAAACAATATAATTTGTTGTACGAATATAATAAATTTATTGTTTTCCATGATTTACAATAGTTCCCAATTTAAAACAAAAGAGTGAAATTCACTCCTATAGATAAGTGCATTTTCGCACCGGAAAGGAGTGGAAATTAAACTCAGACTGAGTAACGTGTTAAGATGAACACCAATTGTCATTCTTTTAATGGATAATTCCAATAGTGGAGGGAAATCCTTTCCGTAGAATATTCACACTTTATCTTTGGTTCGAGTATAGTTCGTTCTTTTATTTAGGCTCGCTACGAGCAACACATCAATCAGAACCCATTGCGGTGGGGGGGGGGACATTCCACAGGATAATTTTGGCAATCCCTACAATTTCAGCAAAACTAGAAACAACACAAACAAAGGCCGCCATCTTCACCTTCATCCATAAAAACAATCGCACCCTAATTTCGAACGCGAGAGTAACACATTCCACAAAATGGCGCATTCCATTCTTCTTCCAAGAACGATTGCAATCCATAGAATTAAGAAGATGGAGATGCTTTGGCATGGGAAAAAAGTGAAGCTGCTGGAAAGTCGCCAAGCAACCGTAGTAAGCCTAAACAAACCGCTCACTCAACGTTATATAGAATTCTGAAAAGAATCATTTTATTCCTTAAAAAGCGTTAAGGGGATACGGTACCCAAAAATTGGTCAAAATATCGATTTTTCAGTTTTTACTTCTTATTATTCACAATATTTTTCTGAACATTTACTGAAAGTTTCATAATGATATCTTTTGTGGAAAGAAAAGTTATTAAATATTTCCTGGAGTCATTCCTATAAGTTTGAATACGCATTTCGTCTGCTTTCAACCTTTTTTTCTCTGTTTCGCGTTTTTCAATTCTTGTGTTTAATAAATCCCTAAGGCTTTTTGCTAATTAAGCTAGAATTTTGAAATTTTTAACCTGTGTTCTTATATAAATGGTGCACAAAATTGTGCATGGTATAAGGTCTACTTTGTATAGTTTTTTTTTAAATGTTGAATTCAAAAATTTGTAATTCTTTTGTAATTTTCAGTATAAAAGCATGTTACTTTTTAACTGTAGCTCACATTTTAAAATCCATGAACAATTCTTAAACAAATAGTACTAAAATCAAACTGTAAAAGTTTGGTGGAGTTATTCTCAAAATTAAAAGAGGAGTAGCGTTTTAAAAAAGTTCAAAATTTTGACTTTTTTTTAGATAAATGAAAAACTACCTGTAACTATTTGTTTTTATTGCTAGAAAATGTTTACTAATATACCATTATATAAAACAACTATAATTTACAAGTTTATGTTATTATTTCTAGAAATAATGTTTTGGGTACCGTATCCCCTTAAAAAGCGTTAATTAAAAAAAAATGACTCGTTTAGCAGTTATCGGCTGTATGTCTTTGTTACTATATCGACTGTATGTCTATGTATGTCTATGTCTATGTTATCGGCTGTATGCAGTTATCGGCTGTATGTATCGGCTGTAAGAGGTCTGAATTTACACAAGATTGTCAATTCCCTTCACTGACTGGTAAGAAAATACGTTGTGATTATAGATTTTATTAGAGAGTCACCATGTCGATGTAGTAAGACGAACGACTCCATTGTAGAATACACTGCTCAAAACAATTGAAGAGCTTAGTGGAAGAACGTGCTAAGTGACATTTTTGAAAAAATTAAGTTTTTTGTGTCAATGAACAGATTACTAACTTCTTTAACGATAGCAGGTTCCCCCTTTTTTGAAAACTTTAAGTATAGTATATTTTTTACCGTTTGCAAGTACCGTTTTCAACAGATCTGAGTGCAAACTAAAAACTTTAAAGCTCATTTTCTCGTTTTTACCTTTTTGTCACTTAGCACGTTCTTCCACTAAGCTCTTCAATTAGGGGAGCACTTTGAGTACTTTTGTTTACGCTTTCATTTCCAACTTCTTTTTTATTATAAAAATCTAAAATTTGCGAAATCGATTCATTATGCATCCAGAATTAAATGGTATAATCCAGAATTAATGGGAAAATCTTCATTTTTTAACCAAAATGTAAGGGAGAAAATATTGGAATAATAACTTTTGAATAAACTATTACAATAATTTTTTCAAAACTTTATTTGTAAAAAAAAAGGTAAAATCAATTTTTAAACATCTAAAAATGCAAGCGTGAAGAATTTAGGGTCAATTTATTTCGTAAAATTTTTTTGGGAGTGAATTTTATTTTACCATGTTTTTCATATTTTCATTTAATTAAAACAAACAATATTTAATTCTTCAAAAGACACGATTCTTCCATCTAACGATACATAAGTGCGAGCTCAACCAAAGAGTTCTATAGTAGGGTAGAGGAAGGACTCGCACTGACTCTACAAGGACTCGACTCGTACTCCTCGCACTACGGAGCCCGAATAGAGTGGCAAAAGTGCTAGTTAATTTATAATTTTGATACTGAGAAAGGAAGTACACCCAGGGCAAAGGCGGGAATCGAACCGCACCTGTTACAGCGCGTGGACTGCTAGCGTTATGGCCTGCGATCCAAACCACTCGGCCATCGGGCCCCACATGCCACCCTATATTGTATCCGTGTTGCTCCAGGGTGCTGTTGCCAGGTTCAGTCTCTACCCTACTATAGAACTCTTTGAGCTCAACTTAGTGAGAGAAAAAAATCGGAAGTTGATGATACCAAATGGAATCATTGGGGGTGAAAGGGTTTAAACCATGTGTTCCCCTAATTGTTGTGAGCAGTGTATTAGCACCAAATGATAAGCTAAGAGCGTTTGTTTGGGCTTACTACAAAGCGATCGATGGTTTCACTTAGCACACCGGCTTTCGTATTTTTTTTTTTTGCCCGGCATCATCTCCATCTTATTCTAAACTCGATGTTGCTAGCCGTTGACGACGCCGTGAGGCCCCTAAATCACTTAGACTAGAGGGGTCCGTTAGGGGGTCACCGAGGGGTCAATTTCGGTGAGATACCCATCTCATTCTGGAGTGTTTAGGATCAACTTTCCCTCCTCGTTGACCTTCCTTGACCCTCAACCAGGAACTATCCTCAGCCAATTTGGCTACAATGGGGTGAGGGCTGTTGTTGATGATGGAGTTAGATAAGGTGCGAGCGGATACCAAAGAAAATTCCTCAGAAACAAAGATTTTTTTAATTGAGCTCTTTCTGGGGATTTTATATCGTAGTTGTTAGGTGATTAGCTTCTTTAGAAGAAAAATATGTATAAACAAGTAGGTTTGTAACAGAATCTGTCACTTAACCCGCTTCCACACAACAGTTGTGTTTAACAGGTAAAAAGGCGACAAACACAATATTAATTCTAGATATTAAACATTTGCATGCTAAATTTGACTAGTTTCATTTATTTTATTTCGAAAATTCAATAATTACTTATCGTTTACGTTAGAATTACTTATCGCTTGCAAAAATTTATTTATATTTCAAAGAATAAATATGTCATATTCCTCGCTTTTAAATAGAATTAAAACATTTCATATCAACGTACAAAGAATCTCGTAGCGTAGTGAAATATATTTGACGTCATTTCAAACGGATCGATGTCGCAAAAATAAATTTATTTTAATTTATTGTCTAAAAGAATTAAAGTTTCTCGAGCGATTGTTGCGAATGGCAATGGTGATTAAACTCTAATAAAAATGGCTTCCTATGCTTTTTAAATGAGCATTCAATTTTGCAGTTCTTTAAATAATTAAAGTACTTTGAATTCGAATTCTTCTCTGAAATTTTACAGTAACAGTCAAAGTAACAGTTAAAGTAACAGTCAAAATCAGTCAAACGTGCTAAGTGACATTTCTGAAAGGAAAAAAAAAATGAGATTTTTCTGTCAATTAACATATTACAACACAAGTTTCCCCTTTTTTCTTAATTTAAAATTTAGTATATTTTTTACGGTTTGCAAGTACCGTTTTCAACAATCTGAATGCAAACGAAAAACTTCAAAGCTCATTTTCTCGTTTTCACTTTTTTTTGTCACTTAGCACGTCCTTTCACTAAGGTCTTCAATTCTCTCGACTAAAATTGAAACAAAAAGAATTAATCTTGTTGACGTTTAACGCGTCCATAAAGGGAAATCACGGAGAACAATCTTTAGTTGAAACTTCCTTTATTTAGAAAAACTTTGCCCCGCTTTTTTTACTTTTAGAAGTTTTTGTAATTTTGACACTGAACTCACGACAAAACATTAAGGATTCCTTCGAAATACAATAGCGACTCTCTTACTGAAGAATAAGGAATGTCCATGGAAACTCCATTTCTGACAAATAAGGAAGTTTTTCTAAAATGAAGAGGAAAATTGTTGCTGACCGAAAACGCTGAATAAATGTAGCTGACTTGTATACAAGTACCCACAATCGCACTTTTTGAAATTGGTTCGAATATATATATTTTTAATTTTCAAAAAATAAATGTTACACAAAATATTCGAAGCAATTTCAAAAAGTGGGATTGTCGGGATCTACATTTATCACATAAAAAAAAGGTTCGTAAAAATATTCAATACAGCCGGAGAAATGTGGGGCAGGATTTTTTTTTCTCCATTGGATTAACACTGAAGCACTTTGGTTTGGAGACCCGCGGTCCAGCATACATAGGGCTGGATTTACCAATAGGCCCTATAGGCCCGGGCCTAGGGGCGCACCATGATGAGGGGCGCAAAATTATTCCGCATTTTTTTTGTTAGAAAATTTCCATAAATTTCCAACAATACATGTCTACATCTACATGCTCTCCACGAATAAAAGTCCCATTCGCCTTCCTCGTATAGGTGACGCTGGACGGGCGAATCTTTCGCTTGGCTGTCAGTATCTACAGCGCGTTATTTATTTAATTTGTTATTTATTTTATTTAATTAATTAATTTCACGATGAATTAGAATACAAATTATCTTCACAAAGACCTTTCTGAGGTCAAATTTCTCCCTCCTTTACGATGGTGTGAAGAGGGGGCGACAAAAAACCACGGGCCTAGGGGCGCATAAAATCTAAATCCGGCCCTGAGCATACAAAACCCCATTCCTCGCCAACGATTTCCCGCCAACAAAACCCATAAGGCACCCTTGCCAGGTTGACCCCAAGCTAACCGCTCTCGGTAATGGCAGACGACCCTTGGCCCCGTTCCATCATGTGGGGGCAAGTCGGCACGCGTTCGAACCCGCCCCCTCCACACGCCGCACACGAGATCCGGCCCGAACAACATCCATATTCCATAAATATCGTCTGCCGAAAGCGGATGTGCCACGCGCCCGTGTCCGGTTCGACACTTTAACGTCTCTCTCTCTCTTGTTGAGAAAGAGGGGTTGAGTTGTTGTTGGGGTTTTTGTTTAGTATTGATTGTTGGGATTTTTTTTAATGGCGCTTAAAAGAAGTTAAAGATTACATTATTGTTTGATCCTGCATGTGGTATTGGCCGTTAAGAATGATTCTCAAAGTTAGTCTTAAGTTCTTAAAAGTAGAACTTTAAGATTTTCAAGTAGATTTGGAATGTTTGAGGTAGTCACTTAGCGTTCAGAAAAGGGCAAAGAGGAGCTCTTTTTTGAATTGCTGCGTAGTTGACTAAATGATTTATTCTTTTAGGTTGGTATCAATTTATTGTATTTTATTTTATGGAATATGAAGACAAAATTTGGCAAAGGAAACACTTTAACGACACTTTAACGTCTCTCTCTCTCTCTTGTTGAGAAAGAGGGGTTGAGTTGTTATTGGGGTTTTTGTTTAGTATTGATTATTGGGATTTCTTTTTAATGGCGCTTAAAAGAAGTTAAATATTATATTATTGTTTGACTTGGACACTTATCGTTGAGATTGGTATTGGCCTTTACGAATGGTTCTTAAAGTTAGTCTTAAGTTCCTAAAAGTAGAACTTTAAGATTTTCTAGTAGATTTGGAATGTTTGAGTTAGTCACTTAGCGTTAAGAAAAAGGGAGCTCTTTTTTTAATTGCTGCGTAGTTGACTTAATGATTAATTCTTTCAGGTTGATATCAATATTTTGTCTTTTATTTTAAGGAATATGAAGACGAAATTTGGCAAAACAAAAAATATTCTTAAAATCGTGTAATGGCCACGCGCCCGTGTCCCCGGTTCGACACTTTAACGTCTCTCTCTCTTGTTGAGAAAGAGGGGTTGTTGAGTTATTGTTGTTGGGGTTTTTGTTTAGTATTGATTGTTGGGATTTTTTTTAATGGCGTTTAAAAGAAGAAGATTATATTTTTGTTTGATCCTGCATGTTTGTCTTGGACACATTTATCGTTGAGATTGGTATTGGCCTTTACGAATGGTTCTCAAAGTCAGTCTTAAGTTCCTAAAAGTAGAACTTTAAGATTTTCTAGAAGATTTGGAATGTTTGAGTTTATTGTTTGATTTTGAATGTTTGACTTAGACCCTTAACGTTATGATTATTGGAATTGGCCTTTACGAATTACAGGTGCCTTAGGAATTTATTTAATATGGTTCTTTGTCTTTAGTTCTTAAAAGTGGAACTTTTGTGAGGGGTCTTAAGTTCTTAAAAGTGGAACCTTTCGAATTTCTAGTAATTTTATTAGATTCTGAATGTATGACTCAGTCACTAAGCTTTGAGAAATAGGCGAAGAGGAGAGCTTTATAATTGCTGCGTAGTTGATTTAATGATTGATTCTTTCAATAATCATCATAATCACAATAACATTAAGGATCACAATAATCTTATGGAATACGAAGATAAAATTAGAAATGTTTTTCTTAAAACCGCGGTAATGATCAGGCGCCCGCCCAGAGTCGTGTCCGTTTATTTTGAAATTGACACTTTTGAAATTTAAAGAATATATTATTGTTTGATTCTATACTTAGACACTTAGAATATACCCGAGTCGTGTCTAGTCGTTTCTCTGGTTGAGAAAGAGGGGTTGAGTTCTTATTGAGGTTGTTGTTTAGGTATTGATCGTTGTGAATGTGTAATATATTTTTTAATGGTTCACATAGGTATAAAATTTAAAGAATATATTATTGTTTGATTCTATACTTAGACACTTAGAATATACCCGAGTCGTGTCTAGTCGTTTCTCTGGTTGAGAAAGAGGGGTTGAGTTGTTATTGAGGTTGTTGTTTAGGTATTGATCGTTGTGAATGTGTAATATATTTTTTAATGGTTCACATAGGTATAAAATTTAAAGAATATATTATTGTTTGATTCTATACTTAGACACTTAGAATATACCCGAGTCGTGTCTAGTCGTTTCTCTGGTTGAGGAAGAGGGGTTGAGTTGTTATTGAGGTTGTTGTTTAGGTATTGATCGTTGTGAATGTGTAATATATTTTTTAATGGTTCACATAGGTATAAAATTTAAAGAATATATTATTGTTTGATTCTATACTTAGACACTTAGAATATACCCGAGTCGTGTCTAGTCGTTTCTCTGGTTGAGAAAAGAGGGGTTGAGTTGTTATTGAGTTGTGTTTAGGTATTGATCGTTGTGAATGTGTAATATATTTTTTAATGGTTCACATAGGTATAAAATTTAAAGAATATATTATTGTTTGATTCTATACTTAGACACTTAGAATATACCCGAGTCGTGTCTAGTCGTTTCTCTGGTTGAGGAAGAGGGGTTGAGTTGTTATTGAGGTTGTTGTTTAGGTATTGATCGTTGTGAATGTGTAATATATTTTTTAATGGTTCACATAGGTATAAAATTTAAAGAATATATTATTGTTTGATTCTATACTTAGACACTTAGAATATACCCGAGTGTGTCTAGTCGTTTCTCTGGTTGAGAAAGAGGGTTGAGTTGTTATTGAGGTTGTTGTTTAGGTATTGATCGTTGTGAATGTGTAATATATTTTTTAATGGTTCACATAGGTATAAAATTTAAAGAATATATTATTGTTTGATTCTATACTTAGACACTTAGAATAACCCGAGTCGTGTCTAGTCTTTCTCTGGTTGAGAAAGAGGGGTTGAGTTGTTATTGAGGTGTTGTTTAGGTATTGATCGTTGTGAATGTTAATATATTTTTTAATGGTTCACATAGAAAAAATTTAAAGATATATTATTGTTTGATTCTATACTTAGACACTTAGAATATACCCGAGTCGTCTAGTCTTTCTCTGTTGAGAAAGAGGGGTTGAGTTGTTTTGAGGTTGTTGTTTAGGTATTGATCGTTGTGAATGTGTAATATTTTTTTAATGGTTCACATAGTAAAGAATTTAAAGAATATATTATGTTTGATTCTAACTTTAGACACTTAGAATATACCCGAGTCGTGTCAGTCGTTTCTCTGTTGAGAAAGAGGGGTTGAGTTGTTTTGAGGTTTTTGTTTGGTATTGATGTATTGAATGGTTATATTTTTTAATGGTCACATAAATAAAATTTAAAGAATTTTATTATTGTTTGATTCTATACTTAGACACTTAGAATATTGAAAGAAGATGTGTATGTTGCGACACTTAATCTCTCTCACTCTGAGAAAGAGGGGTTGAGTTGTTAAAGCGGATTTCTGTTTGGGTATTATTGGTATGGATCGTTAAGATTTTTTTAATGGTGAATAAAAGAAGAATTAAAGATTATTATTAATTATGTACTTGAATTTTAAAAAAAGAGGAATGTTAATTGTGTAGTTTTTATGTATTAATATGTATTACTGTATTGGCCAAAAATGGTAGGCAAACCGGTTGTCACGGTATCGACCTTTAACGTCTTTCTCTTGTTGAGAAAGAGGGGATGGATTGTTAGGGTGGTTATTTTTTGGTTTGGCTATTATTGGTATTGATGGTTAGGATTTATTTTAATGGTGCTTAAAAGAAGAATTTAAAGATTATATTATGTTTGATTCTGAATGTTTGACTTCGACACTTAGAATATTTGGAAAAAGAAGTGTTCTTAAAACCGCGGTAATGTTCAGGCGCCTTGTCCAGTTCGACTCTTTAACGTCTCTCTCTCTCTTGTTGAGAAAGAGGGGTTGAGTTGTTGTTGAGGTTTTTGTTTGGCTATTATTGGTATTGATGGTTAGGATTTATTTTAATGGTGCTTAAAAGAAGAACCTAAAGGTTATAATAGTAGTTTTATTTCATAAGGAGAACTTGACTTTAACGTTGAGAAGAAAGCAAAGATGGGTATGGGTTCTTTCCTTTAAAAAATAATTAAATGCGTAGTTTTTGTTGTGCAGTTGTTTTGATGATAATTGCCGTATTTGGCCTGTAAGAATTAAAAGGTAGGCATTTTATCCCCAAGGTATGAGAATCTTCATAACAGCAAAATAAAACAAATTTGAAAGAAAACTAGCATTAATATTTAATAACTAAATTTTAAAAAAAATGAGGTCGCCCTATATTTTAGGATAATTAAAACTAAGTATTTAAAGTAAGTATAAGTATTAAGTAAGTATAAGTATTAAGTAAGTATTAAGTATTAAGTATACTAAGTATTAAGTATTAAGTATTAAGTACTAAGTATTAAGTAAGTACTAAGTATTAAGTAAGTACTAAGTATTAAGTAGTACTAATATAAGTAGTAAGTATTAAGAATAAGTAAGTAAGTACTAAGTATTAAGTAAGTACTAAGTATTAAGAAGTACTAAGTATTAAGCAAGTACTAAGTATTAAGCAAGTACTAAGTATTAAGCAATACTAAGTATTAAGTAAGTACTAAGTATTAAGTAGTAAGTACTAAGTATTAAGTAATAATACTAAGTATTAGTAGTACTAGTATAGTAATACTAAGTATTACTAAGTACTAAGTATTAGTATACTAAGTATTAAGTAAGTACTAAGTATTAAGTAAAAAATTAATACCTAAATATCCAGATGCATTAAAATTTTCTGGCAATTAGGAATTCATTAGGTATATAATTGTCTGAAAAAAAAAATGAATATTTGGTGGCAGTATTCTAAAAATTATAAGAGAGGGTTTCATTAGAGTTTATTACATCTTGACGATTTAACTTTGAGTCGGGCTTGACTCACACGCTGATGAAGTTTTTTTTCGTTGTGCACTGTTACAAATTAGGCACTTTGTTTCACCAAAAACATGGTTCCTAGTAGCTGCAACGGCTGTGTGGTGAAACGTTAAACCATATTTTTGGTATTCGGTTGAACCATTTCTCAGGGTTTTGTTTCCGAATCCAGAAAAATGGTTCAACCAAACACCGAAAAAAACGTGAAACATTTCTCCATACAGCCGTTGCAGCTACTAGGTACCAATATCAAGGTGAAATGAACCAATATCATGGTGAAACCAAGCACAAAATTTTTAACAGTGTGGAGAATTGACATTGTTTATAATGAATTCATTAGATATTATATAAGCCCTTTTTTATAAGGCATTTTGCAATCTCTAGTTTTCACTCTTTACTTTAACAAGGAAGCCGTTGAATTAGTTCTACATAGTTAAAGAACCAAAGTTATTTAATATCTAATAGTGCTCATTTCGTGGAAGCCAGTTAACTTTAACGGCTTCAAATTACATTAAATCCTTTTCAAAACACATTAGACACTATGGTAATCTTTTTAAATCTATAAATGTAAACACAACGCGACTCATCCGAAATCAATCAGAATCCTATAACGAAAGGTATTTTAAGAAAAAGTACTCCAATCAAATTGCTGTAACCGTTTTATACTAATCCCCACATTGTTCCGATACCCTTTACATATCGCTAAGCTAATGTGATACAAGTGTAACAAACATGGTAGAGTAAGAAAAAAAGTGATGTATAGCACAAATGTTCTTTAAATTTAAATGCATTTAGATTTTTTTTTAGCTAGATTATACTAGTTGAAAATACGTTAAAATTCTAGACCGACATATCTATTTCATTTTGAGATACCAACGGGCGAAATGATTTGTGAAGATCGGTGTTACAACTCGAAAAATACTATAAAAATTAAAGGAATACACTGTTAAAAAATTTGTGCTTGGTTTCACCGTGATATTGGTTCCTAGTAGCTGCAACGGTTGTGTGGTGAAATATTTCACCTTTTTTCCGGTTTTTCTTTGAATCATTTTTCTGGATTTGGAAACAAAAACCTGAGAAGTGGTTCAACCGAATACCAAAAATATGGTGGAACGTTTCACCACACAGCCGTTGCAGCTACTAGGAACCAATATCATGGTGAAACCAAGCACAAAATTTTTAACTGTTTATAATTACTTTTGATAAGTAACTGTAAAACATTTAAGTGCGAGTTTATTTCTTCCACAAAATAGTTGTCAGTAGAAAAACGACACTTTCGAGATCAAAGCAGAATTACCCTTTCTGTAGTAGTTGCGTTGGGTGCCTATTCAGATGTCGGCTCGTCACCTGACTATGGTTCGAATTTAGGACGCCCGTCGCCAATAGCCCCGGTGTAGCTCCAGGTCGACGATTATTCAAACTAAACTAAACCTTTCTTTAGTGTAAGTCACTTGTTAATAAGTGATTATCACCACTACTTTTAACTTTAAATTAAAAAAAATAGTGGCATTTCTGATCAATATTTACTACACTAAAATTATATAACCTGTTTGATGAATTTGATTTTTTTCACACTTTTCACACTTTTTTCACACAAAGCTTTCTTAACTTGCGATTTACACTTCAAAAATCTTCAATCATGGAATTAGCCTTTAGAAAACTACTGCTTTTTTTTTGTTTCGCGAATGCATTCTTACAACTTTCTCCTTTATTTTATGCAAATAAAGATGTTTTGAATTTATTTATAAAAAATTGTAGAGTAGTGCAACGGTGAAATTTTTGAAATCAGATATAGTAAAAGCATTACTTGATGTTAAACCTCCAATGAAACAACAACTATTGTTTAGCAAACTATAATTTTAAGTTATTTTTATCAGTAAGAACTGTTGGTTTTTCGGTTTATAAAGTCGGTTGAACGAGAAGCTTTAGTCACAAAGAAAAAAAAAATTCAACTTTACACTCTTAAAACAAACGAGCGGTTTTAGCTCAGTCTGAGTTAATTTCCACTCCTTTCCGGTGCCGAAAATGCACTTCCCCTATAGGAGTGGATTTCACTCTTTTTGCGGAGTGGGTAAAGAAATAAAAAAAGCAATCTACGTCCTACACTCTAAACGAGCGTTTTAACTCAGTCTGAGTTAATTTACACTCCTTTCGGTGCCGAAATGCACTTCCCCTATAGGAGTGGATTTCACTCTTTTGTTTTAAGAGTGTAGGGTGTGTTCAACTGATTAAACATAGGGACAGTTAGTTTTTCGTTAGTTCAAATGCAAGTTCAGTTTCAATTTGTTTATTTCTTGTTTCTAAAACCTTTTGAACAATTGTGTCAAAATAAAGATACGTTTCCCTGAAAACAGCTTTGTTCAACTCTGTTTGGTCTCTTGTGTTTAATTTACACACAAATCTACTTGGGTAAAGCAAAAGAGATTGGTTTAAGCAAAAGAGAAAAACGTCATTATGGGTTTTTATTTCCCATTTCGTTAATAGCGCGCTTTTTATGTACCTAATAGTAAACATGCTTAGATTTCTCTTATGGGATTTGAAAAATTCAAATTGAGATTTGCAAACAGACTTTAAAAAAAGAGGAAGCATTTCTAATACAATATTATGTTTTTGAGATTTTTACTTATGTAATTCTTGTGCGATGTAATGCAAGATATTGCTTATGAACGTAGAAACTTTATTATCAAATGGCGTATTTAATTCTTATTTTATATATAAAAAAGCTGTTATTCTTTTAGTTATTTTTTTTTACAGAACTTTAGTTCGATCTGCTATTTCGATCAAGTTAAAAAAATATACACTCTTAAAACAAACGAGCGGTTTTAACTCAGTCTGAGTTAATTTCCACTCCTCTCCATGCCGAAAATGCACTTCCCCTATAGGAGTGGAATTCACTCTTTTTGCAGAGTGGGTAAAAGAAATAAAAGAAAACAATCTACGTCCTACACTCTTTAAACGAGCGGTTTTAACTCAGTCTGAGTTAATTTCCACTCCTTTCCGGTGCCGAAAATGCACTTCTCCATCGGAGTGGATTTCACTCTTGTTTTAAGAGTGTATATAATTTATAAAACAAAATAGTTTATTTAATAATAAATAAAATCACCATACTTCGGATCGAATTATATAAATTTAACACGCAATGAACCTTTGATGAAATAACTTGGACAATGAATATTTTTCGTAGATAAAATACGACAAATAATTTGAAATTTTTAAAATCAAAATTAACGCAATCCTCTTCTCCTGAATTACAAAATATTCCAATAGCTATTTCTGTAAAATTCGAAAGATGATTATTTAAAAAGCGTACATTAACGGAATTAATTTTTCACTAAATTCTCAATTATTGCCAAAAGCTTTATATAGTTCTTTTCAATAATATTTTGCGATGCTGTATTATTTAAAAAAAAAGCAACGAAAACACAATCCTTCATCTTTATTATTATCTCATTTTAACGATTTGCATGGATTCACAAACATACGCATATAATTAAAATGCATATATCTTATTAGAATAATGAAAATAAACAAATATTTACTTCAATTATTCCAAAAATACTTATCTTTAAAATCTTTTACTGGAGCAAATACAGATAATTGAAAACAAAAACGTCAACTACTAATTCATATACTGCATCAACTATTATTGCGAGCACATTAAACAAGAATCTTTGTCGATTGACTACATAACACTTAAATCTTCAAGGAATTCTTAAGTAAACATACAAATTAAAATTCTGTAACAGAAGCAAATAACGAATTCGACACGAAAAATTAAATAAAAATGTTTCGTCGAGCCTTGCTTAGTTTATTTTTAATCCATGTTCGAATCTAGATTAGAGTTCTGTGTAAACATCAATTAAAACTGACGCCAAATGCAAATAAAGATCTCTTCTTAGAAAGCTTTTGGGTCTAATATTTGTTTTATTGGGGAAACTCTTGCGATCCGAAAAGTTTATTAGGCGTCAGATGATTAAGAGGCCGAGTTCAGTCGGATGAAGAACGTTTAATTGCTCTTGATATTTGAAAACGATGATGGATGTTATTGAAATGTTTTATTTCTGTGAGGCAGAATTTCAAAAAGACTTTAAAAAGTTCGGTAATTTTCCATATCGTGGTCGTAAAACTCGCCAAACCGAATATTTGGAAAAAAATGGATTTTTTGGCTTAAAAACACAGTATGTTAAAGAACCTCAATATGCTTAGATAATGAACCAGAGTAAATACAGTTAAAGGACATAGTATACGCAGTTAAGGAGAAACGGTATCCAAAACATTATTTCTAGAAATAATAACATAAACCTGTACATTACAGTGGTTTTACATAATGTTCACTCTAAATAAACATTTTCTAGCAATTAAAACAAATATTTACAAGTAGTTTTTTATTTTTTTAAAAAAGTCAAAATTTTGAAACTTTTTAAAACGCTACTCCTTTTTCAATTTTGAGAGTAACTCCACCAAACTTTTATAGTTTGTTTTTAGGACTATTTGTTCAAGAACTGTGCATGGATTTTAAAATGTGAGCTACAGTTAAAAAGTAACATGCATTTATACTGAAAATCACAAAAAAATACAAATTATTGAATTCAACATTTTTAAAACAACAACAACTATATATAGTAGACCTTATTCCATGCATAATTTTGTGCACCATTTATATAAAAACACGTTAAAAATTTCAAAATTCTAAATTAATTAGAAAAAAAGCCTTATGGACTTATTAAACACAAGAATTGAAAAACGCGAAACAGAGAAAACAGGTTGGAAGCAGACGAAATACGTATTAAAACTTATAAGAATGACTCCAGATAATATTTAATAACTTTTTTTCAACAAAAGATATCATTATGAAACTTACAGTAAATGTTCAGAAAGATATTGTGAATAATAAGAGTTAAAAACTGAAAAATCCATATTTTGACCAATTTTTGTGTACCGTATCCCCTTAAGGCAACACGGTATACCCAGTTAAAGAACCACTGTATACACAGTTAATTATTAAGTTTGGGCATATTAAGTTTGGAGGCGGTTTTACATTTTTGGTGACTCTTGGTCCCTCGAATTGGGATAGCAGCAAAAGTTCCTTCCAAACGCGGAGAGTAGTTACGTCCGATAACCTCCTACGACCCCAGCAAAACCCAAACGAATATTCTTTTTAGAAACATATTTTTCAGACAAATATATACGTAAAATTACGGTTTGTTTAGAATTTTTAAATAATGAAGGTTTACGTTTTACTAAGGGTCAGTTTTAAGGAAGAATGGGCGCGCTGGACTGCGGGTCTCCAAACTCAAGTGCTTCAGTGTTAATCCAATGGCGAAAAAACTATTTTCTCTGCCACATTTCTCCGGCTGTATTGAATATTTTTTACAAACGGTTTTTTTTTAATAATAAATGTAGATAACTTACAGGTCTCTATCGCCTCCAGGCCATCCTTAGTTTTCTAACCACTGTACTAAGGAGGATTAACAAACCGCCGAACCTGAATTGGAACCACGGACTCTTATATTACAAGCCCAACGCTACATAGATAAGTAAGATATTTCAGCTCGCGGAGTTTACAGAAACAGTTTAAAATGCTTTGTCGGTTGAAGTCAACGAAGTGAAAATCAGAAAATACTGTTTGTACTCAAAAAACAATTCTGTGAAAATAAACTATTTTAAGAGAAAATAACACTATTTTCCTGTTAATATATGTTTTTTCCCCCGTAAAATTAACAGATTTTTTTTAACAGCGTACTTACCGTTTGCCGTACGGTTGCGGATGTTCTTAGGGGGAACGGGAGCGAGGGTCTCCAAATCGAAGTATCCTTTCTATGTTAATCCTATAGGGAAAAATAATTTTCTAAGCATAATTATTCGTGAATTCAGCGCATTTTTAAATATATCCTATTGAGTGTTGACAGATTTTATGCCTCCAGTATATAGAAGTCAGTACTGGACTCGAGATTGAACTTCAACTTGGCAGAGTTGGGTTTTTTCCCGTCCAAAACTAATAGTAGTTCCCATCCCAGCGGGAAAAAACTGGTAAATACCGGTAAAAACCTCTTTCTGAGAAAACCGGGAAATACCTTCCTTTCTGGGATATACCCTATCTGGGAAATTCATTTTAATTAATTCAAAAGTTTTATAGAAGTAAGCATAAGTTTTACTTTTTTTTGCTTACTTCCTAATCTTTGTATTCTGTCTGTCTTGTGCCACTGTCTGGGTGGAGGATCCCTTGTTAAGCTCACACCATAGATATCATAATTAAAGTATTAGATTGGCTGATCACGTGACCTCCAATGCTAACGACGGGACGCGCATGGAGGCCAAATAGGTGGGCATAATTGCTAATGTTGCTGCCACTTTTCGGAGAAAAATACTACAAAAAAATACCATTTAATTCAGAAATTACAAAAAAACAAGAAAGGGATTTAAAGTCACTAAAAAGATTCCAAAATGCAGTTAGTATTTTTACGATATTTTTTTTGTAATTTTAGAATAATTCTAAAGTAAATTCTAAAATTAAGTTAAAAGTTTAGTTATAAAATTTAAAGAGTCTATTTGTATTTAAAAATAATTCTAAAATTACAACAAAAAATATCGTAAAAATACTAGCTTCATTTTGGAATCTTTTTAGTGACTTTAAATCCCTTTCTTGTTTTTTTTTGTAATTTTTGAATTAAATGGTATTTTTTTGTAGTATTTTTCTCCTAAAAGTGGCAGCAACATTGGCAATTATGCCCACTTATTTGGCCTCCATGCGCGTCCCGTCGTTGGCTGATCACGTGACCTCCAATGCTAATCTAATACTTTAATTATGATATCTATGGCTCACACGCTTTGTGTTCCTCCCTCATGTCCACCATAGCCGTTATACTTTGTCAAAGCCTAGTAAAGTCGTTTAATTTTATTTCTATATTTAGTAGAAAAATGAATTTAAGACCCCCAAACGAGGTATAATTTTTTTCATAGCTCTAAGTTTATAATATGTATAGTTTCTATTTGTATTTCAAAGATGTGTTAGAATATGAAGCAAAAATGTGTTAGTACTGCCCTTAAGGGGACAGGGAACATATCGAAGCTTCAAAATATCAAATTTTCATTTTAACTTTCAATCACTGAAATGAATATTTACGATTTTTTTTATATACTACGCACCTGAACATGGTGTTGGAGTTCCCAAATTTGGTAGCTAATTTCAATATAACTTTATTTCCAGCTTCATACGTCATTGCGTTGGGTGCCTACTCAGGTGTCGGCTCGTCACTTGATTGTGGTTCTAAAATATGACGCCCGTCGCCAATAGCCCTCGTGTAGCTCTAGTGCGACGATAATTCAAACTAACCTAACCATACGTCATTATTTTAAAACATCGATTTTTAGCTTTTGGGTACACTTTCCAGCGCAACTATTGCGTGTATCTAAAAATAATTTTTTATAGAAATAAAAAAAAGTATATTCAACGTAATGAACCTTAAGTTTGACGATAAAACATTCTTAATTTTAAATTATTAACATAATTAGAAATATATTTTTGGTTCACTGTGTTAAATAGACATGTTATACGACATCACAGACAATTTTAACCCTTCTAGTAAAATAGAAAGAGAAAAGTGTACTTTAAGGCTGAAAATTGGTGTTTTGAAATAATGACATTTAAAGCTGGCAATAAAGTTATACTGAAATTAACTACCAAATTTGCTAACTACAAAATTTAACTACCAAATTCGCGAGCCCCATATTCAAATAAACATCATAGAAGTTTTTTCGACACTATCCAGTAACTAAAGTAGAAATGAAAATTCGATATTTTGAGTGGTCGTTTTGTTCCCTTGTTACCTTAATGTGGGCCGTTATCTATTGTTATTCGTTTCAGCACCACACGAATTTACTTGGCAGATTTCATCATTTTGGCCCGTTTCTACTTTTACAAAAATATCGAATGTAATTCCTTTCATATACCCTCAGTGTCCTCTTTCTCTAAACTCAAAGATTCACCAAACTGCATCTTTAAAGACCTTTCAAGATAAAAGCGTAATAATTTCAAATACAACTGAAGAGCTAAGTGGAAGAACGTGCTAAGTGACAAAAAGGTGAAAACGAGCTTGATAGTTTTTCGTTTGCACTTAGATGCGTTAAAAACGGCACTTACAAAAGGTAAAAAATATACTTAACTCACACTGTTAAAAATTAGGCACTTTGTTTCACCAATAATTTGGTTTCTAGTAGCTGCAACGGCTGTGTGGTGAAACGTTAAGCCATATTTTTGGTATTCGGCTGAACCATTTCTCAGGGTTTTTGTTTCCAAATCCAGAAAAATGGTTCAACTAAACACCGAAAAAAAAGTGAAACATTTCACCACACAGCCGTTGCAGCTACTAGGAACCAATATCATGGTGAAACCAAGCACAAATTTTTTAACAGTGTAGAGTTTATAGACTGTGGGAATCTTGTTATCTTCAAAGAAGGAACTAACATGTTCATTGTTCATCGACACAAAAATCTCAATTTTTTCAAAAATGTCACTTAGCACGTTCTTTCACTAATCTCTTCAACTCTAACCCCCAATACTAAAAAAAAACAAAAACATACAAAATCATCGCCATCCAAAAACTTTCCCCAAAAACTTAACGATAATAAAAAAAAAAATGTATAACTTTTGGTGATCGAAAGAGAATCAAGTCGCGCAAGATCGTGCCCCTTAACTGCCACCTTCACCTTGCTCCAGAGGGGTGTCCTCACCCCCGTGACCCCCAGGGGTCACTCGGGGGTCATCTTCCACAAGACCCACGCTTGCACAATGGCACGGAAAGTCGTGAGCTCCCATTGGAGCGAGCGTCCACCTATCAGGAGATGGTTGAAAAATTGAAAATGGGATGTTTTTTTAATATCAGTTTTTTAAAGTTCGTGTTATTTTTCACGCAGAAATTTCCTAAACATTTTTTTTAATCGATGCCACTTTTTTTAAAATCCAGCACTCATTGCATACATGTCTTTGAAAATATTTATTCGTATTTGGATTATTTTGCATTTTCCGTGTATCCACCGTAGAATATAAAGTTAAATTTAAAACTAATCCACTATTAACAGTAAAATATAATTGTCACAATTACATATTTTTTCAAACTTAGAAAAACTATTTTAAAAGACAACAAAACTGTTAAATATTAAATTATAGTGATTTAGCACTTTGACTTTACATATTAAATTACTTTAAAGAAAAACAGCAAGTTACAAAAATGTAATGCATCATTACACAAAAAATAAATTTACCTTTCAATGTAAAACATTCTTGATTAATAACCAGAATTTAAGACACAAATATGCATCGTAAAAATAATACTTTTAACTATAAAGAAGTAGAGATTATAAAGTTTTCCCTACTGTTTTTTTTTTTAACAAGTAATAACTAACTAATTTTATAATAATACTATATGTATCGGTTGAATGAAGAAACCAAAGCAATTTATAGAAAACATTTTTATTTCAACAGAAAAAAGTATTACATTACTTACACTTACCTTGATAAATTTTTTAACAAAATAATCCAAACCTTTCCAACAAAAAAATGTTGTTTCAGAATTTCCAGCACACATATTTTTAAAAACACTTTGAGCTATATATGAAAATGATTAAACATTACGTTTGAAATAATCGAATGTGATCGTTTGAATATCGAACTGACGATAGGACTTTTTTGATAGCTATAATAAGACAGCGACAACAATTCAATTTTCTGGTATGGAAGAGCAAAACAATTGACAGATGTTTTCCGAATCAAATCGTCGAATATGTTTATTTTTCTTTTCAACTCTTCCGATAAAAATCAGCTGCACATTTTGTATTGCACACATCACCTGCTGGCAAAATTCATACGAAAGAGTGGCGTTATAAAATTATCTTCTTTTTTTAGTTGACTTCGAAGTTATAACTAATTTTATACATTTATTTCTTTTTCTGAAAGCCATAGAAGCCTTTGCCGCAAAAATATTCCACAGCGAAAAGAACACGAACAGAGAACTATTATTTTGATAAAAATGGAGTTGAGTAGTACTATACATTCTTCAAAAAAAATTTCAAACGATTTACAAATATTTAAAGTTGCTTTAAAAACTATATTTAATTATTTAATGTGTTCTAATCGTATTTTCAGCAACAACTGTTTTAAATACTGTTTGCATTTTTATTATACGATTTTTATTAAACTGTTTGATAGAAGTTTGCGAAAACAAAGCGCTCTTTGACTGCGCTAAAGCTCAATTCAAGAACGTAGTGTAAATTGGCAGCTGAAAAGCAGTTGCAATAGTAAACAATAGCTATAATTTCGTTCTATCGTTATAATACTGCATGGGTCGTTTATAGGTCGGCAGTTATTTTGTTAGGAATAGCCCTCATGTAGCTCTAGTGCGACGCCAAACTAACAGTGGATTGTTAGGGTTTTATGTTGAAAAATCGTCACACTAGAGCTACACGAGGGCTATTGGCGACGGGCGTCATAATTGAGAAACACAGTCAAGTGACGAGCCGACACCTGAGAAGGCATCCAACGCAATTTTTTAAAGGTCAAGGTCATCTGCAACTTTGTGACTTTGGATCATATTTAAATTGCACTTCTTCTTTACGGGGTATTATTACGAAGAATAATTTTTAGCTGCACACACACACACCGTTTATGGGTCAGCAGTTATTTTAACAATACTCGGTCCCGAACCTGGGATCGTTCGCATACAAAGGCAAGCGGCTTACTGACTGGGCTCTCCAGCCTTTTTTTGAATTGTAAAATAAAGTTTAGAGTGATGTTTAGCATGTGATTTTCTTAACACATATATGTGTGTAAATTAAAAAAAAACTCACAATACTAGGTAAAATGCTTGATGTTTTTTTAACATATAAATATGTGTAAATTAAAAAAAACTCATCATACTGGGTAAAATGCTTGATATTTTCATGTTTACACATAAATATGTGTTTTTGACCATTTGTCAATTTACACGCCTCTCATTTACACATACAAATGCGTAATTTGGTGGCTCATATGTGTAATTCTTGAAATATACCCATAATCGTGTGTAAATTTTCAAGTTTACACATTTAGTTTTTAGAGTGTACGGTTAAAAAGTAACATGCATTTATACTGAAAATCACAAAAAAATTACAAATTATTGAATTACATTTAAAAAAAACAACAACTATACATAGACCTTATTCCATGCACAATTTTATGCACCATTTATATAAGAACACGGGTTAAAAATTTCAAAATTCTAACTTAATTAGCAAAAAAACCTTAGGGATTTAATAAACACAAGAATTAAAAACCCGAAACAGAAAAAACAGGTTGAAAGCAGACGAAATGCGTATTCAAACTTATAGGAATGACTCCAGGAAATATTTAATTACTTTTTTTTTCTACAAAAGATCATTATGAAATTTTCAGTAAATGTTCAGAAATATATTGTAAATAATAAAAAATAAAAACTGAAAAATCGATATTTTGACCAATTTTTGGTTACCGTATCCCCTTAATATATATATAATATCTTTAATATAACAATATATATATAAAGAGCTTAGTGAAAGAACGTTCTATGGGACAATATTGTAAAAACTGATATTCTTATATCACCCTCCGAAACATGTAAAAATAAAATCTCCCTTTCGGAATTTGACTCCTATCGGAACGCTTTCATCATCTTATATTTCATATTAGGTGATTGAAAGTGAAAAAATACCACTGGGTTCCAGTCCCTATCATCCGTTGGTCGAGAAATGATAATGCCAGAATAAGAATCAAAATGATAAATCAGCATCTGAGGGAGATTCGAACCCGGATGCGGAGAGGGATCACAAAGTTGCCCGAGAGATTCCCTCCCCCCCCCCCCCCTTCGTGACACTCCGTCTTTCGGCTCTCGTGTCGATTTGCTTGAAATCGTGAGCGGGACTTCTTAGGCCATCTCCGGGTGTTTACATAACTGGGCGCACACACGCGAGAAAACACAATAGTGGAGATGAGTTAGTTTTCATCTCTAAAAACCAAAGAGTTCTGGTTGAACCATTTCTCAGGTTTTCGTTTCCAAATACCAAAAAATGGTTCAACCAAACACCGAAAAAAAGGTGAAACATTTCACCACACAGTCGTTGCAGCTACTAGGAACCAATATCATAGTGAAACCAAGTACAAATTTTTTAACAGTGTAGTTTTCATCTCTAAAACATTTTAAGGATGTTTCGGGACTGGGGAGACAAGTCGGCAAATCGGCATGCGAAAGGTGGTAAGGTTCGGGAATGCCGTCCAATGAACGGTCTGTGCAACAAACATCCAATTGAAGGCACAATAAATGCTCCAAAGCGCCAACGATGCGTACGATATCGTTCCTAAAAGTTGTGTTGGGTGACTACTCGCGTGTCGGTTGACTGTGGTTTTCAAAGGCACAAAGTATGAAGAATAATACTCCGTTTTGAAGGAGTGCGCATCAAAAGAAGTCTCGAAGCTGCTTGCGATATCGCTCTTAAAAGTTGCGCTGGATACCAAAGAGTTGGGCCGTAGTGAGCCTAGTGGTCAGCGTCTCGGTCTCGGGATCGGAAGGTCCTGCGATCGAGTCCCGGTACCACTGAAGACCTACCGAGTATATGCGGAGTACGTGCTCGTTAAATCTGTTGGGTCCGAAAGTCCTCTAAGTTCCCATACCAAATCAATACCTCTGGGGGTGACAAGCCAATTCTGGGATCCTCTAGTTGGCCTCTGTCTCTAAAAATTAGATGGATCCACTTGTGTGTGTTGTCTGTGTGTCTGTCTTACTTGACGAAGGTTTATAAGCGGGTCGCTGACCAAGCACACAAACCTGAATATATATGTCTACCAACCAACCAACCAACCAACCTGAATATATATGTCTACCAACCAACCAACCAACCAACCAACCAACCAACCAAAGAGTTCTGTAGTAGGGTAGAGGAACGACTCGTACTGAGCTGCCATGGCTCACTACGGAGCCCGAATAGAGTGGCAAAAGTGCTAGTTAATTTATAATTTTGATACTGAGAAAGGAAGTACACCCAGGGCAAAGGCGGGAATCGAGCCCGCATCTGTTACAGCGCGCGGACTGCTAGCGTTATGGCCTGCGATCCAAACCACTCGGCCATCGGGCCCCACATGCCACCCTATATTGTCTCCGTGTTGGTCCATGGTGCTGTTGCCAGGTTCAGCCTCTACCCTACTATAGAACTCTTTGCTAAAAACATTTTAAGGAATTACAGTTTCGGGACTCGGGAGATAAGTCGGTAAAGCCATTGTCTTGCATGCGAAAAGGTGGTGGGTTCGGGACTGGGCACTGCCGACCAATAAACGGTCTAAATTAGCATAAGCATTAGCCATTCCTCCAAACTTACGGTGGAATTCATCATTATACATGTCGCTCTTGTGACAAAAATGACACTTCCACAAGGTACAGCAATGAAAGGGCCGTAGTGAGCCTAGTGGTCAGCGTCTCGGTCTCGGGATCGGAAGGTCCTGCGATCGAGTCCCGGTACCACTGAAGACCTACCGAGTATATGCGGAGTACGTGCTCGTTAAATCTGTTGGGTCCGAAAGTCCTCTAAGTTCCCATACCAAATCAATACCTCTGGGGGTGACAAGCCAATTCTGGGGATCCTCTAGTTGGCCTCTGTCTCTAAAAATTAGATGGATCCACGTATGTGT
The DNA here is from genome assembly GCA_019343175.1 of Oedothorax gibbosus. Lineage (NCBI taxonomy): Eukaryota > Metazoa > Arthropoda > Arachnida > Araneae > Linyphiidae > Oedothorax > Oedothorax gibbosus. The sequence continues at coordinate 255,974 of JAFNEN010000255.1, forward strand.
TGTGTCTGTCTTACTTGACGAAGGTTTATAAGCGGGTCGCTGACCAAGCAAACAAACCTGAATATATATGTCTACCAACCAACCAACAGCAATGAAGGGCGGTCTGCTATTTATTGGTGAAGGGACTTGCATGCGAAAGGTGCCAGGGCATTGCAAAAATAACTGCCGACCTATAATCGGCCTGTACAGCGAAAGCCTCACTAGAGCTACACAAAGGCGACTGTCGTCATGATTTAGAGCCCCAGTCAAGTGACGAGCCGACACCTGAAAAGCAACTTATGCAATTTTAAAAATTTCTCACATCGTACACGGCGTCGGCACTTTGAAGCATATTTAACGTGCGTCTCTCTCTCTTTATGGTTGGTTGGTAGACATATATTTTCAGGCTTGTGTGCATGGTCACATCACAGGGACCCGCTTATAGACCACCGTCGAGAAGGACGGACACGACATACGCACACGCACAAGACAGATGCTGCCATCTATCGCCACCTCCACAATTTAGACATGTCCCTGAAGGGGAGGGAAATAGTCTCCAGGGACCTGTACCCGTGGTAAACTGCGCAATGACCGAGCACAGGACTTTCGGACCCAACAGATTTAACGAGCACGTACTCCGCATATACTCGGTGGGTCTTCAGTGATACAGGGACTCGATCGCGGGACCTTTCTATCTCGAGACCAAGACGCTGACCACTAGGCTCCCCACAGCCCCATATTGGAGATGAGTTAGTTTTCATCTTTAAAAACATTTTAAGGATGTTTCGGGACTGGGGAGACAAGTCGGTAAAGCCCTTGTCTAGCATGCGAAAAGGTGGTAGGTTCGGGACTGCACTGTTAAAAATTAGGCACTTTGTTTCACCAAAAATATGGCTCCTAGTAGCAGCAACGGCTGTGTGGTCAAACGTTAAATCATATTTTTGGTATTCGGTTGAACCATTTCTCAGGTTTTCGTTTCCAAATACCAAAAAATGGTTCAACCAAACACCGAAAAAAAGGTGAAACATTTCACCACACAGTCGTTGCAGCTACTAGGAACCAATATCATAGTGAAACCAAGTACAAATTTTTTAACAGTGTAGTTTTCATCTCTAAAACATTTTAAGGATGTTTCGGGACTGGGGAGACAAGTCGGTAAAGCCCTTGTCTTACATGCAAAAAGGTGGTAGGTTCGGGTCTCGGCCGACCCATAAACAGTCTGCGCAACAAACATCCAATCGAATGCACAATAAATGCTCCAAAGCACCAACGATGCGTACGATATCGTTCCTAAAAGGGTTCCTTCCGGTCCGGGCATCGCCAAAATAACTGCCGACTTATAAACGGCAGCCAAAAATGTCCGACCAATAATACCCCGTGTGACGGGAGTGCACGTTAAATATCCTTCAAAGTCCTAATGCTGCGTACGATGACGCCCTTAACGGTTGCGTTGGGTGCCCACTCAGGTGTCGGCTCATCACTTGACTGTGGTTCTAAACTACGACGCCCGTCGCCAATAGCCCTCGTGTAGCTCTAGTGCGACGATAATTCAAACTAAACTAAGGTTACACTGAATATTTTTTTACGAACGTTTTATCATATGATTAATATATTTGGCTTCTTCGATAAACCTACTTTTTGAATTGGCCACTTTTGATCATTTTTACAACAAAATATTTGAAACAATTTCTAATAGTGGTATAACAAGGACGTTTAAGTGAGCTACATTTATCATATAAAAAACCGTTTGTAAAAATATTCAATTTGCCCAGAGTAATTTGGTTTAGATTTTTTCCCATTGGATTAACACAGTGATGTCAACGTTTTAGCGAAAACAACTCTCCTAGTGTCAGCCACTTTCCCCATCGGAACCACTTTTTCAGGAGGCAACTATCGGAGAACAAGACTAGCCATCTAAACCGTCGATTTCTCGAAGGTGTTTAAAAACGTTTCCTTTTCGGGTTTGTAGATCTCTGGACGAAATGGCGAGGGCTACCAAGAAGATGGAGATTGGCTCGAAAAAAAGTAAAGCCGTCAGACAGTCGCCAAGTATGCCCAAACAAACCGTTCACTCAATGTTAGGGATTGATTTACAAGACTTGTCAAGACTTACCAAGATTGTTTACATCAATCTTGTTGCTATAGCAACCCTGTGTTTACTTTTTCACGAACCCCAAAGCGTATAATGGTCGGTCTCGATTTGGCGACTTTCCTTTTGAAGCCAAGTAGCGAAAACGTACTTAAATTAGTAAACATTCCAGTTCAACTCAATAGATGTTTACATCAATCTTGTTGCTATAGCAACCCTGTGTTTACTTTTTCACGGACCCCAAAGTCGCCAAATAGCATTCCGGCCATAATACGCTAGCTGTTCTAATGTTAGTTCAATGTAAAACGCATAATTTTTTAAACTTTAAAAGGCGTTGATCAAAAACTAAAAAATGATTATTTTCACAGTTGTAGGCGCACGAGTTCTGAATATAAACAAGATAGTAGTAATTTTGTTGGTAGGTAAGAGAAATATGTTGAAATTATAGTTTCCAATAGTTCGCGGAGAGCTTTTGGGCTTACAAAGCGATTTGGGCTACAAAGCGATTAATGGTTTCACTTGGCAAACCGGTTTTTGTATAGGCTTTTACCTGGCAGAATCTCAATCTCCTTCTTATCTCTATGGGTCTGGTTTATACGTAAAAGAAGAATTTCCTCTCTTGTCTGCAGCACAATTAACGAATCGGGAACGAAAAAGAACTCAACGAAAAGCACGGATTCCGATACATGGATTCTGTTTGGAACCACCGTGAAATGAACTCTACTTGTCTGAACATTATCATTGTTTTTCTTACTGTTTGAAGCTTTGTAAAAATGATGCCTCTACTTTGACTTTTATCTTTGTTTTCTGACTTTTCTGAAATTGCAAATGGCAACAGTAAAATGTTTTGTTTTCGTTTTTAAAACAGAATAAAAATGTGAACGTTTAGTGAAATCCTAAAAATTATCCAGCCGTAGTGGCGTTTCACGGTTTTACTGTTTTTTCCCCATATAGTTTTCTGCCTCCGGCACGAATGATATGAAGCAGCCTTAGGGCGAGCACGTATCTCAACCCAATCAATCAATCATGTGAACGTTCGAAATGGCCGTGTTGCGTATGAGTGCGTAATTTTATTGAAATTTGATTTAGATATCAAATTTCAATAAAATTACGCACTCATACGCACCACTGAACCACTTGAGCTCCATACAAAACAGATTCTATATGCTCTTCTGAACCATGTTTTCGGGCGAGGACTTCGAATTCGTTGACTTCTTTCAGGAGCAGATATATTTCATTCTTACTCTAAGACTTTCACGTCAAGACTACGTTTTGGTCATGCCAAGTCGACGTGGTAGTCCTGTCAAGAGTAGCGGTCGTTGTCTAGCCTACCTAGAGGTGTTATCAAGACTCATAGAGGTAGGAAGGAGGTGTAGAGAGGTCCACCAGTTGAGAGAAATTGAAGCAGGGCGGTCACGTTTTTCGAGCTACTGCGCATAACATACTGGCACCGAGGTATCCCAAGATGCACCGCTCTGTAGAGGACCCCTCCAATTGAGATGATTTGAAGCAGGGCTGTCAGGTTTTTCGAGCTACTGCGCTTAACATACTGGCACTGAGGTATCCCAAGATGCACCGCTCTAGCCTGCTTCATTTGTGCGCTACTGCGCATATACAAGGACCTCTCTATTCTCCCTCCTAGCTCTATGTCAAGACTACCAGGCTGCCTACTGCCAGTCAAGCCTACCTTGTGGACTTTTTGAAAGTGTAACTTTAATTGAATCATACAGCATCGAGAAGTTAGGTAAGAAAAATTCGTATTAAGGGGGAATGGGCGCGCTGGACCGCGGGTCTCCAAACTCAAGTGCCTCAGTGTTAATCAAATGGCGAAAAAAATATTTTCTCTGCCACATTTCTCCGGCTTTATAATTGAATATTTTTACAAACGGTTGTTTTTTTAAAATAATAAATGTAGATAACTTACAGGTCTCTACCTTCCCACTTTTTGAAAATGCTTCGAATATTTTGTGTAAAATTATTTATTGAAAATTAAAAAAAAATATTCGAACCCATTTCAAAAAGTGGGAAGGTCGGGACCTGTAAGTCAGCTACATTTATCACATAAAAAAATCCGCTTGCAAAAATATTCAATACAGGCGGAGAAATGTGGCAGAGAAAATATTTTTCTCGCCATAGGATTAACACTGTGGCACTTTGCTTTGGAGACCCCCGGTCCAGCGCGCCCATTCCCCCTTAAGGGGTTATGACACGATTAAATACTAATTTCGTCTTTTTACTTTCTATTATCTAGCATCTATATTTCTTTTACCTAATATGGATACATGTTGATGAAAGTAATGCGATGGGGGGGTCGAAAGTAAGAAACAGAGATTTTGTGTTTTATACACGTTTGCTTTTGGAGGGTGATGAATCTGTTATTTTAGTAATTTGGTATCTGCCTTCTTGTATGCCCATCTGCACTGTAAAAAAAATCTGTAAAATTAACAGTACATTTTGCGGTTATGTACTTTTGCATAACAGTGATGTAATGCTTGTTTTTATAACAACGTGCAAAAACGTTCACTTTTTTTTTATATCATATTCATTCATAATTCGCTGCGAAAATGACACTTTACGTGCTTACGTCACAGACAGTGCCGAAAGTGGCACTGTCTGTGCCGAAAGTACTTTCGCCGTAAGTACTTGTGCCGAAGTACTTTCGGCACTAGTGCGGTAAAGTAAATAAGAGTATCTGAGTGGTAGAAAAACAATGTAAATGAAATGAATGAAACAAATAAATATTTCCATGTAAACTAAATGATGTCATGAATATCTCCATGGAAACTAAATGATGTCACGAAACTCACTTATTTTTATTGGTTCATTACTTTTGCATTTTCTAATATCTCCATGGAAACTACAAGTACTTCAAAAATTATTAAAGGAAATTAAATAAGACAAAAGTAAGAACACAAATTTCACGCCAAACAATACTTTCGCCATAAATCGTCATGGAAACTAAATGATGTCATGAAAATCACTCATTGGTAGAAATACTTTTTTGCACGCGCGTTATTATAAAAAATATTGTAAGCAAGCACGTGCCAAATAATACTTTATTAAGCTCTTGTCATTAATTCACTCGACCTCGGTATCGTGAAATAAAAGCCACTCGCTTAATAAAGTATTATTTTCGGCACTAGTTGCTTAAATAACTATTAACAGCAAATTGACGTTTTCGCGACGCATAGAGCCACATGAACAATTTACTCCAATAGCGTTAAAACGGAGAAATGGGTGCATTCAATCAACACGCTAACAAGCAAACATTTTCACCGATGCCACACATTATACTGTACATAACATGTAAATTCACAGCACAGGGTGATGACTGCATTTTTACCATCACACTGCGATGATAAAAATGTGATGGCTGTTATTTTAGACAAGTTTCAACTCAGTTTAAGGGGATAGGGTACCCAAAACATTATTTTTCTAATTGCGTGAAAAAAATCCGATTTTTACACTTTAATTTTAATATCAGACGCGTGCGAAAAGTTATACTTTTTAGAAACAGTGATAAAAAAATTACTTTTTTTCACCCAAAAGCAGTGAAAAAAAGTACTTTTTTTCACTCTTTTCATAAGATGCCAACATTTCAATATTCATAAAATCCAGACAGTTATTGATCTGCTTTATTTATAAATATTATGCGCGTGAATGTTATAATTTTTTTATATTTTTGAATCAGTATCCATGTTCGACTTTAAACTAAAAAATAAGTTTGCCTTTTGTAGTTCCAGAGATTTATCGATGCCGATCTTCTTTACGTAAGAAAATTTAGCACGTGAATTATTTTTGAACCAATGAGATTTGATTTTTTCCACGTAATTATAAAAAATAGTGTATGAAACACGTGTGAAAAATAAACTTTTTAAAACACGTGTCATTATTTCACTCGCTCGTACCTCGCTCGTGAAATAAAATCCACTAGTTTTAAAAAGTGTTACTTTTCACACTTGTTGCATAAATAACTATTCTAGAAACAATAACATAAAATTGTAAATTATTGTGGTTTTATATAATGTTCACTCTAAATAAACATTTTCTAGCAATATAAACACATATTTACAAATAGTTTTTCATTTAAAAAAAAATGTCAAATTTTTTAACTTTTTTAAAACGCTACTCCTCTTTCCATTTTGAGAATAACTCCACCAAACTTGTATAGTTTGTTTTTAGTACTATTTGTTCAAGAACAAATCATGGATTTTAAAATGTAAGTTACAGTTTTAAAAGTAACATGCATTTATACTGAAAATCACAAAAAAAAATTACAAATTATTGAATTCAACATTTAAAAAAAAAAACAACTATACACAGTAAACCTTATTCCATGCACAATTTTGTGCACCATTTATATAAGAACACATCTTAAAAATATCAAAATTCTAACTAAATTAACAAAAACGCCTTAGGGATTTATTAAACACAAGAATTGAAAAACGCGGAACAGAGAAAACAGATTGAAAGCAGACGAAATACGTATTCAAACTTATAGGAATGACTCCAGAAAATATTTATTAACTTTTTTTCTACAAAAGATATCATTATGACACTTTCAGTAAATGTCCAGAAAGATATTTTAAATAATAAGTAGTAAAAACTGAAAAATCGATATTTTGACCAATTTTTGAGTACCGTATCGTATCCCCTTAAATTCAGGGTTGCCTAGCGGGTAGTGTTTGAAACAAATGAAAAAATAAAAACCAATAAGAGACATGAGAAGAATTTAATGACGGTTATTGAATGGACATATTGTGCAATTTATGATAAAGAGGTTCGAAGTGCCCGCCATCTTTAACAAGGACAGCAGTTAGGCGGTTCTCGAATCCAACCATACTTCATACTCCTTACCCATACCTTCCTCCTTCCTCCTTTTGTTTGACCAATTCTTTTTGTGGAACTTCTCACAAAAGCTAAAAAAAGCTTACCACAAAAAGAATTGGTCAAACAAAAGGAGTATGGAGGAAGGAGGAAGGTATTTGTAAGGAGTATGTAGTATGGTTGTATTCGAGAACCGCCTAACTGCTGTCCTTGTTAATGATGGCGGGCACTTCGAACCTCTTTATCATAAATTGCCCAATATGTCCATTCAATAAACGTCGTTAAATTCTTCTCATGTCTCTTATTTGTTTTTATTTTTTCATTTGTTTCAAACACTACCCGCTGGGCCACCCTGTAATTTCCCTTGCATTTTTTCTCAAACCAAAACCATGTTGTCAGCAAACTTCTCACGTCTAGTCAGCACCTCAGCAACTTTGGATAGGATGTGTTATGAATAAAGATAAATGGAAAAGCCCCCTTCTCACCAGGGTGGACAAAAATTGAATTGTATCGCTAAAAAGTTTCTTTCATGAAATTTAGGGGGGCTTACGCACGAGCTTTAAATTGAATGAATTTTATAAAGGCACCGAAAATCAAATGAAATAGAGGAAGTGTAAAAACATTTTTATGCGGGGATCATATCATAAATATACTTGATGTTCAGGTTATTTCATTAGCTTTACACGAAAAGAAATAGTTTTCTAGTAGAAAATGTATAAGTAATATGGAGGTAGGTTGCAACATTTGGGATCAAAGAGAAATTGCTAGTTCACTATCGGTTTCAAAGATAGATGAAAATTTTTTAATACGAATTGGTGGAGCATGGGGCATTATCCGAAATTGTTACAATTGCAACTTTTAAGGGGACGCATTACACTCTTAAAACAAAAGAGTGAAATTCACTCCTATAGGAGAAGTGCATTTTCGGCACCGGAAAGGAGTGGAAATTAACTCAGACTGAGTTAAAACCGCTCGTTTTAAGAGTGTAGGACGCAGATTGTTTTCTTTTATTCTTTTACCCACTCCGAAAAGAGTGAAATTCACTCCTATAGGAGAAGTGCATTTCGGCACGGAAAGGAGTGGAAATTAACTCAGACTGAGTTAAAACCGCTCGTTTGTTTTAAGAGTGTACCCAAAATTTAGGCCTGCCCAGAAAAAAATTAAACATACTCGAATACCAACTTTAATTAATAGATGTTGTGGGGACATTTTACAAAAATTCCATTAAAAAATTCTTTAAATTGTAGGAGTAGTAGCATTTTGAAAAAACGTTAAAATTTTTAAATTTTTAATTTTTTGAAAAAACTTACGTTTCAAAATAATCATTTTTTCGTATATGTTTATTGAATGTTAGTTCTTTGTAAAAATAGTTTAATTTAAATGCTAAAGATAAAAATACTGGATTTAATTTTTTGGGTACCGCGTCCCCTTAAATTTCATTTTTCAATGTTATCAGAAATTTTTTAACTATATCATAAATAAGTGTTTATGTGGGGGTACTTATTATAGAAAAAAATTCATTTATTAGCATTTTGGTAAAAAAAAGTGGATGCAAAAAAATGCATACTGCGGGACAAAAATAGCCACAAAAGAATTTTTGATAATTAAATGATAGTAGCCTTTTTGAAGGCAGATATACTTAGCTGTCATATTCCTTAATAATTTGCTATATATTTATTTTAAGTTACAACTATCTTTTCTTGTTTTTCCTTTTTTTTGTCAAGGAACATGTGTACTATAATTTTAAAAAAATAAGTTTAACTATTGCTTTAGTATATCCGTTTTTTTTAAAATAATGGAACGATAACATAAAAGCGTTTTTTATGCAGTACAAGTGGAAAAAAAAACTTTATGCAATCAAACTTGTGAGGCACCATTTGCAACATGTTTTGAGAATAACCCATATATCTACTATAACTGCTTGATTAATTTTAAGAAGAGAAAAGGAGTTATTATGTTTTTACTAATCTCAACCAAACATTTTATATTCTTATAAAGCTTTCAAAATCGTCAAACGTTAATGCGCAATAAATAATTTCCACATAATTTTTGCAAAGAAAAAAAAATAACTTTTAATATGATAGCAAATACACTAGGACAACAACAAGAAAAAAAACCCGTCTTTTTAATAACTTAAAATGTGCATAATGCAAGCAAACTAATATTAAGATTATTTAATTCTAGTATTTGCCTTACAAAGTTTGCATTTTTTTGCTTTATTACAAAAACACATTTAAAACTTCATTGCAGCAAAACTCTTAGCTCCCTCCAAAATTTTACAATTGATACTTTGAGAGGATTTAATATTGTAAGCATCCTCTGTTTTTCAAATAAGCCATACTTTTATAAAATATTCAAATTCAAATAAAATATTCAAATAAATATTCAAATAAATTCAAATAAATAAAAAATAAAATATTCAAATATTCAAAATTTCAAATTTTTAATGCAAGCAAACTAATATTAAGATTATATAATTCTAGTATTTGCCTTACAGAGTTTGCATTTTTTTGCTTTATTACAAAAACACAAAACGCGCAATTTAAAACTTCATTGTAGCAAAACTCTTAGCTCTTGCTAAAATTTTACAATTGATATATTGAGGGGATTTAATATTGTAAGCATCCTCTGTTTTTCAAATACGCCATACTTTTATAAAATATTCAAACACAAAAAATATACTTACTGCGAAGAAGGATTTACAATGAAAAATAAGACAAGCAAGCAAAATACTTCAAGATCTATAGGAAATACTTGAAAATTTAAACTCTTCTTGACATTTAAGACCCGGAAGCATTATTTACGTTACAGGAAAAACAGAGTGGCGTACTTTGAGCAGATTTACAGTTGCCATACATCATATTCTTTAACCACAGTATTGAATTTAAGAGGGACGGACAGACATTTTTTCGATAAACAAATGTAGAAAATCTTTTAAGATTATATAAAACGTTTTTTTTGTTTGGATGCTAGAGGTTGTATTTTTCTCGACAAAAAAATTGGGCATTTTTTTGAAAAAACTTTTTAAGATTCTAAGGATTTACTTCCATTCTCTGTTCGCTTTAAAGTAATTCTGTTAGAAGTGTATCAAATGTCTTTGGTAAGTTAAGATTTATTTATTAAAAAAAATATTTCTATTTATTTTATTCTTGGACAATTGAATTATTTCTGTTTATAATTTTTTTTTAAATACGGAAGTGCGATTGATGCAAAAGGTATTTTATCCATTAAAAGTAATTTTTTGTTTTATAAAATATCTGATAAAAATAGGAGCAGATATACAGATGCCGTGCGTCGTTAAATGTTCCGTCGTTGCGTCCCCAAAAGATTAAATTCAATGTGGACGAATTTTTTTATAAACAAAAGCAGAAAATCTTCTAGATAATATAGTATAACCTTTTTCATTTTCTATCTCTAAACATGGGGAAGGGGCTGGGGAGCCCAGTCGGTTAGGCACTCGCCTAGCATGCGAAAGGTCCCAGGTTCGGGTCCGGGCATCGCCAAAATAACTGCCGACCTATAAACGGCCCGTGCAGCCCAAAATGTCCGACGAATAATACCCCGTGTAAGGGAGTGCACGTTAAAAATCCTTCAAAGTCCTAACGCTGCGTACGATGTCGCCCTTAACGGTTGCGTTGGGTGCCAATTCAGGTGTCGGCTCGTCACTTGACTGAGGTTCTAAAATACGACGCCCGTCGCCAATAGCCCTCGTGTAGCTCTAGTGCGACGATAATTCAAAACCTAACCTAACCTAAACATGGGGAAAAGGGAAGGAATTTTTAAAAGTAAGTATCACACTTTTAATAAAGTAAATGACTTTCAAGAGTGTTGTATAGTTATCACCTACTTCTGAAATGTAGAGTCGTATAAGTCGTATAGTTTGAAATACAAGAGCTTTCGCAATTTAATCCTTTAACACAAGCGTAACGGTTTATTTTTAAACCAACTTTTATTATTCTAAAGTCTCAACCGACTTCAACGTCTTATTATTTAAAAACTACATTCTCGCGCGTTATAGCGCTTTCTTAAAACTTCAATCCAAAGTAATACCAACACTCGGCCATTAGTATTATTGTTCAACAGTTATGACCTATAACCAGTACTATTGTTCTATAGTTATGACCTATAACCAGTACTATTGTTCTATAGTTATGACCTATAATTAGTATTATTGTTTAACAGTTATGACCTATAATTAGTATTATTGTTCTATAGTTATGACCTATAATTAGTATTATTGTTCAACAGTTATGACCTATATAATTAGTATTATTGTTCAACAGTTATGACATATAATTAGTATTATTGTTCCACAGTTATGACCTATAATTAGTATTATTGTTCAACAGTTATGACCTATAATTAGTATTATTGTTCTACAGTTATGACCTATAATTAGTATTATTGTTCAACAGTTATGACCTATAACCAGTACTATTGTTCTATAGTTATGACCTATAATTAGTATTATTGTTTAACAGTTATGACCTATAATTAGTATTATTGTTCTATAGTTATGACCTATAATTAGTATTACTGTTCAACAGTTATGACCTATATAATTAGTATTATTGTTCAACAGTTATGACATATAATTAGTATTATTGTTCCACAGTTATGACCTATAATTAGTATTATTGTTCTATAGTTATGACATAATTAGTATTATTGTTCGATAGTTATGACCTATAATTAGTATTGTTCTATAGTTATGACCTACAATTAGTATTATTGTTCAACAGTTATGACCCATAATTAGTATTATTGTTCTATAGTTATGACATAATTAGTATTATTGTTCTATAGTTATGACCTACAATTAGTATTATTGTTCAACAGTTATGACCTATATAATTAGTATTATTGTTCAACAGTTATGACCCATAATTAGTGTTATTGTTCAACAGTTATGACCCATAAAATTAGTATTAATGTTCTATAGTTATGACCTATAATTAGCATTATAGTTCTATAGTTATGACCTATAATTAGTATTATTGTTCTACAGTTAGAATATAGTTCTACAGTTACAGTTCTACACTTGCAACTAATGTTTAAATAAAATGTTTTTTATATATAACTCTAATATGAACTAGAAACTCATATATGTTACGGAACCCAGTAGATTTGGACTCCTTCCCAAGAAAAAAGAAGCAGCAGCACCAAAATAAATGTAAGCACATTTTAAATTCATTTTTATTTGCCAACACCAAACCCCCGAAGCATGGGGGAAAAAGTCAAGAGTAAGGATCTTTTAGAAAGTATTTATCAGACTTGAATTCGAGTATAAATAGTTTATTTTTTTTTCATAGGATGCGAACTCGGAAGTTGCCTGGATGAATAATTCATTTCATTGCCACACTTTTCGGATCGATTTTCGCTGCACATCAAACAGGATTTTTTTTTTCTCACTACAACTGATAAGCAAAACACGTGTGCGAAGAAATTTGTCGTTATTTTTAACCTGTTGTTTGATATCATAGATATCATAGTTAAAGTATTAGATTGGCAAATCACGTGATCTCCAATGCTAACGACGGGATGCGCATGGAGGCCAAATAAGGGGGCAAAATGGCCAGTGTTGCTGCCACTTTAAGAAGAAAAATACTACGAAAAAATACCATTTAGTTCTAAAATTACAAAAAAATAATACTAGAAAAGGATTTAAAGTCGATAAAAAGATTCTAAAATGCAGCTAGTATTTTTACGATATTTTTATTTGTAATTTTAGAAATAAATGGTATTTTTTCGTAGTATTTTTCTCCTGAAAGTGGCAGCAACACTGGCCATTTTGCCCTCTTAAAAAGCCTCCATGCGCATCCCGTCGTTAGCATTGGAGGTCACGTGATCTGCCAATCTAATACTTTAACTATGATATCTATGTTTGATATTCAGAAAGTATCTTCAACTGAACTGATTGTTAGTGGCAACACTTTGCTCGAGTTTTCAGTAGGAACGCAGAAAAAGAGGGGCGTCTACCTGATCTAGTTATCCGTTCGAGTGAGGCAGATATGACCAGTTGGCCTTATACAGAATGCCGACTCTTCACGAACGAAAAACTTTTTAAGTACTTGAAAAATTAACTTATTAAAAAAAAACGATGTTTATTTTATTTAACTTTTGAAATGTTTACTTTAAAATTAAATATGGTAAAATTTAAGCTTGAAAGATATTTTTGTTTAAATTGCAAGTAATAAAATCTTCTTCCAACAAGTGAATCTTCAAACCGCAGTTGTTGTGTGTCTTCTTCAGTCTGCGTATAAGTTATTCGCCAATCTTCTATCAATGATACAAGATGATTCATGAAGCAAACAACGTCGATTATTGGCGCAAATAGTTTATTGGTACAAATTTACATGTTTCGGCAAGACTCAAAGCGCCCGCCTTCGTCAGAATGACACGCAACACAGTCTAACAGTACACGGCGCGAGGCTGTGAAGCATGATATCCGAAAAAAGGGTGTTGAGGAAGGGGGGATAGCGTAGGAGAAACGTTAGGTAAGGTAAGGTAATCGTTTCCGGCTGCCTATTTCTAGCCTCCTTCAGGAGCTTTAACACAGCCAATAACGCCTCGTAATTTAGAACCCTGGTCAAGTGACGAGGTCGACACCTGAGCGGGCACCCAACGGAACTTCGAGCGACATCGTACGCTAACGCCGTCGGGACTTTGGACTCCACAGATTTAACGAGCACGTCTGTCCCTGTGTACTCGGGCCCATCCGTGATGAGGATTTTTCTACTATTTCCAGCACGGATCCGATTTATAGGATGACTGGCAGTAGGTGGGATTCGAACCCCCGCACTCCTGAGAAGGTTGAGTCTCTAGGCTGATGCCCTAACCACTCGGCCACAGACGGGCCGGGAGAAACGTTATTCTGTTGCTATGAGGCTTTTCCATATTGGGAAGAACCCTGGCATGTTGGATTTACATGTCTCACCGAAACATATAAAATTTGTACCAATAAACTATTTGCGCCAATAATCTAGGTCGTTTATTTCATGAATCAGTTTAGTTTAGTTTGAATCAACGTCGCACTAGAGCTACACGAGGACTATTGGCGCCGGCGTCGTATTTTAGAACCACAGTCAAGTGCCGAGCCGACACCTGAATAGTGAATAGGCACCCAACGCAACCGTTAAGAGCGACATCTTACGCAGCGTTAGGACTTTGGAGGATATTTAACGTGCACTCCCTCTTCACGGGGTATTATTCGTCGGACATTTTTGGCTGCACGGGCCGTTTATAGGTCGGCAGTTTTTTTGGCGATGCCCGGACCCGAACCTGGGACCTTTCGCATGCTAGGCGAATGCCTAACCGACTGGGCTCCCCAGCCCTATTTCATGAATCATCTTCTGTTTGATTCAATGAATGTGAACACAGTATATGTTTTTATTCCCCCCTCCCACCCCCCTAACAAAATCGAAATTTATATGCAGTTTTGTTGAATATTGTCGCGCTACACTCTCAGGGTTATTTTTCCAATCAACTATTAACGTCGACTTTACCATTAGCCCCTCCATTTCCCTATAAAACCGTTAACTTTATTTTTTTTAAATTCGTTTTTCATGTAACTTAATTTGCATTAGGACTTCAGTTGCCTTCTGTTTTGTTTAATAAGATACTTATTCGCGTGACAAATTTTCTTGTTAATCATCACTAATTGGTAAATAGAAATTTTATTCGCTACTTTGCGACCAAAATATTTCCGAAAATCAACATTAGAATCATTTTAGATAGTGACGATTCTGAAAAGCGTTTTTTTTAAAAATATTGGTCCTCATGTCGGACAGTCTGTCTGTCAGAAACCTCTCTACAGTTCGAAGTAAAAGAGCTAAGCACACATATTTGGTACACGAGTTTCTAGTACCTGTCTAATTAACGCATTTTGTCATAATAAAATTTACGAGAAAGTCGCGCGTGTGCAAATGGTACACTCTTAAAACAAAAGAGTGAAATTCACTCCTATAGGAGAAGTGCATTTTCGGCACCGGAAAGGAGTGGAAATTAACTCAAACTGAGTTAAAACCGCTCGTTTTAAGAGTGTAGGACGCAGATTGTTTTCTTTTATTTCTTTTACCCACTCCGAAAAAGAGTGAAATTCACTCCTATAGGAGAAGTGCATTTTCGGCACGGAAAGGAGTGGAAATTAACTCAGACTGAGTTAAAACCGCTCGTTTGTTTTAAGAGTGTAGCTGCCATAGAACTTTTTAGGTTTTAAAGTTATTGAAATGACCTTATTGGGTACATTTGTTGAAGTTAATTGTGTATATGCCCTTAAATTGATTGATTGGTAAATGAAAGTCGGGTGAAAGTGTAGTGTTACACCACCTTAAAAATTGCTACACTCTTAAAACAAACGAGCGGTTTTAACTCAGTCTGAGTTAATTTCCACTCCTTTCCGGTGCCAAAAATGCACTTCTCCTATAGGAGTGAATTTCACTCTTTTTCGGAGTGGGTAAAAGAAATAAAAGAAAACAATCTGGGTCCTACACTCTTAAAACGAGCGGTTTTATCTCAGTCTGAGTTAATTTCCACTCCTTTCCGGTGCCGAAAATGCACTTCTCCTATAGGAGTGAATTTCACCCTTTTTCGGAGTGGGTAAAAGATATAAAAGAAAACAATCTGGGTCCTACACTCTTAAAACAAACAAGGGTTTTTAACTCAGTTTGAGTTAATTTACACTCCTTTCCGGTGCCGAAAATGCACTTCTCCTATAGGAGTGAATTTCACTCTTTTTCGGAGTGGGTAAAAGAAATAAAAGAAAACAATCTGGGTCCTACACTCTTAAAACGAGCGGTTTTAACTCAGTCTGAGTTAATTTCCACTCCTTTCCGGTGCCGAAAATGCACTTCTCCTATAGGAGTGAATTTCACTCTTTTTCGGAGTGGGTATAAGAAATAAAAGAAAACAATCTGGGTCCTACACTCTTAAAACGAACGGTTTTAACTCAGTCTGAGTTAATTTCCACTCCTTTCCGGTGCCGAAAATGTACTTCTCCTATAGGAGTGAATTTCACTCTGGTTTTAAGAGTGTACATTTGTAGCAATATTTAAATAGTTATTTATGCAACAAGTGTGAAAAGTCACACTTTTTAAAACTAGTGGATTTTATTTCACGAGCGAGGTACGAGCGAGTGAAATAATGGCACGTGTTTTAAAAAGTTTACTTTTCACACGTGTTTCATATAATATTTTTTATAATTACGTGAAAAAAAATCAAATCTCATTGGTTCAAAAATAATTCACGTGCTAATTTTTTTACGTAAAGAAGATCGGCATCGATAAATCTCTGGAACTACCAAAGGCAAACTTATTTTTTAGTTTAAAGTCAAACATTTGAACATGGATACTGATTCAAAATAAAAAAAATAATAACATTCACGCGCACAATATTTATAAATAAAGCAGATCAATAAATTTCTGGATTTTATGAATATTATGAAATACAAATTTTACTTGAAATGTTGGCATCTTATGAAAAGACTTTTGCTTTTGGCTGAAAAAAGGGATTTTTTTTATCACTGTTTCTAAAAAGTATAACTTTTCGCACGCGTCTGATATTAAAATTATACTGTAAAAATCGGATTTTTTTCACGCAAATTATAAAAAAAAATTTAACTGAAAGTCTAAAAGTATTACTAAATAGAGATTAAAAATATTTACATAACAGAAAAAGAAAACACTAGTTCTATACAAAAACTCGCTAACTTCTCACCCAAATAAAACTTTCGAAAACCGCTTTTCGATTTCTAAAAGCCACACAGAGTTAGGGCTTAATTCTGATATCTCGTGTGTACTAGAATATATTAGCGTCAAAACTCTCTTCAAGACTAGGGCAGGCCAGCGCGGAGTTTTTGATGTCCTGTGTTTGGAAATAATATTGGTGGATAAAAATACTTCTGGCAGTTTCTCAAATTATAAGTCATAAATATGTATGCGTTATTTATATAGCAGTTGAATATGCATTTTCTCATGAGTAAGTGACAAGTTGGATTTAGTTAATTAATAAGTTGAATTAATTAAGTCTTGTCATGTTAATTGGGGGGGGGGGTCTTGAAACGGAAAAGAAATGCGTTAATTAGTTAATTCAAAAAATGATAAATGTGTTTAAACGAAGATAAATCCTGATGAAAAATTCCTTGTTTTTATTCGTTATGTGTTTGCGTATATTAATACAAACTAAGAATTTAACCTGAATTACATGTTTTAAGTTAATTATACACTCTTAAACAAAAGAGTGAAATTTACTCCTATAGGAGAAGTGCATTTTCGGCACCAGAAAGGAGTGGAAATTAACTCAGACTGAGTTGAAACCGCTCGTTTTAAGAGTGTAGGACGCAGATTGTTTTCTTTTATTTCTTTTACCCACTCCGAAAAAGATTGAAATTCACTCCTATAGGAGAAGTGCATTTTCGGCACCGGAAAGGAGTGGAAATTAACTCAGACTGAGTTAAAACCGCTCGTTTGTTTTAAGAGTGTATATTTTAAATTAAGGATTTAAAAAAAATGGGGTTTTCGTTGGAAGTACAGATGTAGATAGATTTTATTGAACCTCCTCATTTTCAGTTTTAAACGTGAAATTTTGTAAATTTAGCTAAACGCTTTAGTCAAGGCAACTTGCAAGGAGAAAATTAAACAAGAAAATTTTCCAATCCATTTGTAATTAAATTGGAAACCGTGGTAACCGTCAACGCTTAGAAACTATATGTTTAATAAAAATTTGAATTTTTACTATTCAACTATGAAATAACGTGGACAAATATATATTCATGTAACTGAATTTCAGCAAACCACGTGAATTCCACGTGTTTTTTTATTAACAGTAGTGTTTGAAATTATAATTCCGATCGACTGAACTACCGATTTTCGTACAATAAACGTCCCTAATATTATGCATGTTTAAAGTTAAACTTACTGATTCTATCCCAAAGTTTTTTTTTAAAAACTAATAACGAATCTTATATACCACTTCGAGTAAATCAAGATAATCTATTCTTTCGCCTACATTAGTAGGCGAAAGTTTAAACAAACTCGATTGTTGCCTCGAAGAGTTAGAAATTAAAGGAAATGTGGGAGCCACGCAAAAGTATTACGTATGTGGCGGTTCACCACACACGCAACCTCAATATGCCATCAAAAACTAGGTGGCGCTGATTTACCATATCGTTCCTACCACTATTCCAGATTACAAAGTTAATAGTAGTATATAAGCAGACGTAACTCATCTCCACTTGGAGGATCCTTTTGGTAGACTGTGGGTGAGCGAGGCAGCTACAGTGGTCTACCAAACGGATCCTCCAGGTGGAGAGGAGTTACTTCGGCTTATATATTACTATTTACTTTGTAATCTGGAATAGTGGTAGGAACCAGATGGTAAATCAACGCCACCTATATGTTGATGGCATATTGAGGTTGCGTGTGTGGTGAACCGCCACACGCCTCATATTCTGTAATGAGTATTTAAATGTATTGTGGAGTTACAACTTAGAGATCTTTTCTAATGTACTTATACGTTTTGTATTAAAGTAAATCACATTGGAGGATCCTTTTGGTAGAGTGTGGGTTACCGAGGCAGCTACAGTGGTGATCCACAGTCTACCAAACGGATCCTCCAGGTGGAGATGAGTTACTTCGGCTTATGTACTACTATTAACTTTGTAATCTGGAATAGTGGTAGGAACGAGATGGTAACAACTCCTAGAAACAACGAGGTAAGGAACCGTGCGCGGGTTGCTTCGCTGTGCGTTGAGCTGCGGTTGAGTTGAGTGCCAGCCGTTGAGTTGCGTGCAGCGTTGAGTGCATTAGCAGCGAGTAGCAACCGTGGTTGAGCGCATCGTAGCAGGAGCATCGTTGGAGTGGGTGACGATCACGTCCGAGTCACCACTGTAGCTGCCTCGGTAACTCACAGTCTACCAAAAGGTTCCTCCGGAGATGGGTTACTTCGGCTTATATACTATGTAATATTAACTTTGTAATATGGAATAGTGGTAGGAACCAGATGGTAAATAAGCGCCACCTAGTTGTTGATGGCATATTGAGGTTGCGTGTGTGGTGAACCGCCACACGCCTCATATTCTGTAATGAGTATTTAAATGTATTGTGGAGTTACAACTTAGAGATTTTTCCTAATGTATTTATTATACGTTTTATATTAAAGTAAATCACATTTAAACTATACCACTAGTTAAGTAAGAAAAATTATAACGCATACAAATATTTGAAACAGGTCGATTTTACAACAGAAATATTTCGAATATTCATGTTGAAATTTATTTCTACGAAGAAAGTTTAAAAACTTCAAGTGTTGGATGAACATTGTTTTCTAGCATGTTTTAAAACTCAACTGTAGCTATGATATATTCGTTTTTTAAAATAAAAATAGTTATTTAAGCAACTAGTGCCGAAAATAATACTTTATTAAGCGAGTGGCTTTTATTTCACGAGACCGTAGGTCGAGTGAAATAATGACAAAAGCTTAATAAAGTATTATTTGGCACGTGCTTGCTTACACTATTTTTTTATAATAACGTGCAAAAAAGATGGCGCTTAGACGATTAGTTATGAAAATCAAAATAATGTTCAGGTTTCCTTAGAAGGAATGCTTCCCGGATTGCCTTCAAATGTAAATATTAATAACTACACCGGATCAAATGTTACTATAAATATACATGTTAAATAAAAGTATTGTTTGGCGTGAAATTTGTGTCTTACTTTATTTAATTTCCTTTAATAATTTTTGTAGTACTTGTAGTTTCCAAGGAGATATTAGAAAATGCAAACGTAATGAACCAATAGAAATAAGTGAGTTTCATGACATCATTTAGCTTCCATGGAGATATTCATGACATCAATTTGTTTTTCTACCAATCAGATACTCTTATTTACTTTACCGCACTAGTGCCGAAAGTACTACTTTCGGCAATGTCTGTGACGTAAGCACGTCAAGTGTCATTTTCGCAACGATTTATGAATGAATGATATAAAAAAAGTGAACTTTTTTGCACGTTGTTATAAAAATTTCATTAAACTTCAATTTTAGCATTCACATGTTACCTCTGGAAATATAAGTTATAATAAATGTATTCAAGATATAAAAAATTATTTTTTAAATGTTTCTTAAAACATTAAGGGGATTTACCACACATTTTATTTGTTTTTATTCTTTTTCGATCCAAATCACAAAATATTAAAAAAAATTGTTTCAAGAAACTAAATTTATTCCTTCTTCGGATAAGATTTAAAAAAAATCTCAGCGGTTTCGGTTCTTGCAAATACTTAAAAAACGATTATGTGGCTTTGCAAACTTTATCGAAGCACAAACGTATTTTTTTGTGCTGTATTTGCAGTATTTTGTTTCTCATAATATCAAGATATTTTCAAGGGGAAAAATTCTAAGTGGATTTATATCATTTGATCAGGAAAAGAGAGTTCTTATTTTAAGTTGATTCGGAATTTATTCGAAAAATTCTGAGATTTTGAAAATATTAAGAAACAAAAGCCTTTAGCTTTTTTTAAAAATTTTTTTATAACTTTTTAAAACCAGTTTCTTTTTTTAAAGAAATATTATTTATATGAACACTACAATTTTTTTTCCTGAAGTATTTAATTTTTTATATTTATTACTAATAATTTTAAGTGTTAAAAACGTAAAATGATTGTTTTAGATTTAGTTTTTTCAGAACTAGACATAATTAATATGCACTTTAACATTCACTTTTATTTAATAGGTAATTAAAATATCAAAAGTATTATAAATTGAAAAATAACCTTAGTATTAGCAATAATTATAAACAGAGAATCAATAGTCAAAAGTAGATTTAAAATTGTAAATAATAGTAAAAGTTATTCATTTTTTCCCTAAAAAATATTTATTATCCATTATAGTAATTAAACCTATGAATGAAACAAACTCATTCAGAGAGAATTCATAATCATTTAAAATTTATTTTAAAACCATTTCAAATTACCAAAATACCTAATTTTTTTTCTAACTTTTAAAATTAAAAGTGGTGTTTTATTATGCATAAAAATTTGACATTTCTTAACAAATATTTTTAAAAAATGCTTCGCATTATTTTAAAAAAAGTAGTTTAAATGTTTCAAATGAATAAATATGATCCATCTCTTGCCATTTGGTTATTATTAATCAGAGGAATATGAGTAAAGATTTCTTTCTTTTATCCTTGTCTTTTTATCTTTAAGTTGAAAAATTTTGAATATGATTTTATAAATAACTTTTATTTTCTAGAACGAAGGTAAAAAATGATGAAAAGTGGTTAGTTTATTTCTTCTCAATGAACATAAAATAATGGATTTTACAATAGGGTATTTGACTAAAAAAATTTTATTGGCTTAAAATACTCTTATATCAAAAATATTATACCCGTATTTTTTCTTTTTTTCAAATACCCCATAAAAAGGGAGAAAATGAATTTTAAAATTAGGACGAAAAATTACGCCCGAAAACGCTTTGTGGCTGTCACGTGGTATCTATGACGTCACTAGTAACTATAAACACACTTTAAAACACCATTTTGGAATCTACTTTAAGCAAATTTGAACTGTCCGCTTCTGTAAAACCTCCTTCCATTATCTATATGATTCTTATTTTAATAGTGAATTGGATTAAATCCAGTTTAATTGCAAGCAAAAAAACATCACACCGGTTTGTTTAATTATATACTAGTGACGTCAGCCAAATCGACGTGTTTGTGATCACGCGACGTACCGATGAAAAAAAAAGCCATTTTAAAATGATTTTTATTAATTATTTTAAGATTTATTTTGCAAAAAAAATATATACGTTTGTTATTTTTGGGTTCAAACTATAATTAATTTAATATTGGAAGGTATTTTAGCGATGCAGTCAAGTACCCTATTATGTGCATTCTGCAATCAGTATGTTAATACACATCTAAATAGTATACTAGTTTATTGACGATGGTTTATAAGCGGGTCTTTGTGACCAAGCACACAAGCCTGAAAATATATGTCTACCAACCAACTAATACTAGTTTATGTTTATTAGCGTACACTAATGCATTTCCCAAGCTGAAACTAATAGATGAAAATTACCAATTTAACGGTCACATAAACTAAACACCGGATTTAACTATCCCCCCATTCAGCTATCTGCCTTTAAGAAGTAACCCTTTAGTACCAAAATACCACCGTCATTCGGTGAAGTACTTAATAAATAGCACATCAATGGTCAATAAAAACTAAGCTATTTTAAAACAGAGAGAGGATCGCATTGGCAAAATCAAAAAGGGACCAAAATCAGTCACGTGAGATTGGCATATGTCACGTGAGTTTGCTTCACAATTCTTGCATTTGCATAATTACCTAAACAGTGCCTTCATTTTTTAAAAAGCTTTAAGAGGGATTGTCAGTCCCATAGAGCAAATGCATTAGTTTTGAAATCACAACTTTTGCGAAAGAATTGCTTCGCCATGTTATCCCATTTTCACCCCCGCTGTGGAAATCATCATAACATCGATTTAAAACAAAATTGAAACGAAAATAGCACCCTGTTACTTAACTATTAATTAATAAAGTTTTAAAATAGCGTCGCCAACTGCTGAGTATTTTGGGGACTTTTAAAACTTAAAAAATATATAATTTCGTTTCAAATTTGTTTCATTTCGATGTTTTGTTGATTCCCATACCTGGGGAAAAAGGGCTAACATGGCAAGCAATACTTCTGCGGAAGTTGGGATCCAAAACTATGATACTCTATGGATGATTGCTCATGGCTGACATCACTCTTACACGAATTTAGATCATATTCATGGTTTCAATCATGGTTTTGCTTAGAAAGCTGATTAGTAGCATTCTCTAGGGCTGACATTGCTCTATGGACTGACAATCACTCTTACACGAATTTAGATCATAATTCATGGTTTTTCATAGTTCATGTTTTGCTTATGAAATGCTTGACATTAGGCGTAATGCATTACTCTATGGACTGACATTGCTCTATGGGACTGACAATCACTCTTACACGAATTTAGATCATAATTCATGGTTTTTCATAGTTCATGGTTTTGCTTAGGAAATGTTGACATTAGGCGTAATGCATTACTCTATGGACTGACATTGCTCTATGGGACTGACAATCACTCTTACACGAATTTAGATCATAATTCATGGTTTTTCATAGTTCATGGTTTTGCTTATGAAATGCTTGACATTAGGCGTAATGCATTACTCTATGGGACTGACATTGCTCTATGGGACTGACAATCACTCTTACACGAATTTAGATCATAATTCATGGTTTTTCATAGTTCATGGTTTTGCTTATGAAATGCTTGACATTAGGCGTAATGCATTACTCTATGGGACTGACATTGCTCTATGGGACTGACAATCACTCTTACACGAATTTAGATCATAATTCATGGTTTTTCATAGTTCATGGTTTTGCTTATGAAATGCTTGACATTAGGCGTAATGCATTACTCTATGGGACTGACATTGCTCTATGGGACTGACAATCACTCTTACACGAATTTAGATCATAATTCATGGTTTTTCATAGTTCATGGTTTTGCTTATGAAATGCTTGACATTAGGCGTAAGTTTTTACTTTCGATTACCTAATGTGAAATGTTATTTAAAAGTATTCCGATGAAGTCAAAAATCCGAAATTGAGTTTGTGTTTTCAGTAGGTTTTAGATAGGTTGATAAAGTGGTTTAAAGTTGTTCGTCTGTGCAGTCTACTGTACACTCATACTGTAACGACTTACAAATTTCAAACCACATACTACTGAATTTGTGAAACTGACAGTTTCTTTAACGTTGCACCGTAAGTCCTTACGTGCTTCAACATTGGAGTATAGCTTTGGCGCAAACGACAGTAGTTGAATTAACGTTAACTAGAGTATCAGGCCATTGGATACAATGGATCTATTGGTCTGAAATCTAACGACGACAGCGCATGGAATCCATAAGGGATAAATCATTTTCTCTTTAAATTAATTACGACATAATATATTTATTCTAAATTATAAAATTGCGCAAATCACGCTTTGGAACTCCATGCTACGTGGAATCCTTCTGAATTGATCTTCTAATTATAGGGCATTAAATGGCCATTTTTCGTAGTTTTGCCCTAAGGAGAAATCTCATTACTTATTTTTGAACTACATGCGCTCCTCGTTAACATTGGAGGTAGCTGATTGCAATCTATACTTTAACTTATTCTAGTTCCTTCTCTAACATTTTACGATTATTTGAGTATTTTATTCGTGTTTTTGGACACATGGCTTCCTTTTCATGGCTCGTTCGTTAGATTGAGGTACGTATCTCAATTAATTCATTAGTAGTGTTATGCCCTTGTAAACTTGCGAGATATGGTAGGGGCTCTTCAGTTTATTTGCTCCTAAATAGTGCATTAAAGTTTCGCGGAACAGTATTTTGTGAGCTTAAGGGGATATGGTACCCAAAACATTATTTCTAGAAATAGTAACAAAAACTTTTAAATTATAGTGGTTTTATATAATGTTTACTCTAAATAAACATTTTCTAGCATTGAAAACAAATATTTAAAAGTAGTTTTTAATTTAAAAAAAAAGTCAATATTTTGAACTTTTTTTAAAACGCTACTCCTCTTTCAATTTTGAGAATAACTCCACCAAACTTTTATAGTTGGTTTTTAGAACTATTTGTTCAAGAACTGTGCAGGGATTTTAAAATGTGAGCAAGTTAAAAAGTAACATGCATTTATACTGAATCTCAAAAAATCACTAAAAAATTACAAATTATTGAATTCAAAATTTTTTTAAAAAAACAATTATACATAGAACTTATTCCATGCACAATTTTGTGCACCATTTATATAAGAACACAGATTAAAAATTTCAAAATTCTAACTTAAATCCCTAAGGCTTTTTTGCTAATTATTAAACACAAGAATTGAAAAATCGCGAAACAGAGAAAACAGGTTGACAGCAGACGAAATACGTATTCCAACTTATTAAATATTTTCTGGAGTCATTCCTATAACTATTTTTCTACAGAAGATATCATTATGAAACTTTCAGTAATGTTCAGAAAGATATTGTGAATAATAAAAAGTAAAAACTGAAAAACTGATATTTTGATCAATTTTTTGGTACCGTATCCCCTTAAAGCATTTTGTAAATTGTAATGTATTTCTTTTTCGGATGGTGCATTAATTTATTTTATATTTTATATTAACTCTTTTGATTAATATCTTAATGCTTCTTTAACACTTAATTGAAGAGCTTAGTGGAAGAACGTGCTAAGTGACATTTTTGAAAAAATTGAGATTGTGTGTCAATGAACATATTACTAACTTCTTTAACTATAAAAAAAGTTTCTCCCTTTTCATAAACTTTAAAATTTATATATTTTTAGCCTTTTAAGTATCGTTTTCAACAAATCCAGTGCAAACGAATAAACTTTAAAGTCATTTTCTGTTTCATTATGTACTTACACTTCTTCCATAACTCTTATTGTCTAACATACATTTTTTTTCATAAAATGCTGAATAGAAAGCTCATTATTATTTTTCTTCTTATAATGATAGTTGTAGTAACACGTTAATACAAACAATCATTTATGGATATCCGAAAATAAATATTTTATATATACAAATTTAATCGATAAATACCAAATATTAACATAGTGTTAGCACACAACATACATAGCACACACATAGCAATTAAATAGTGTTAGCAATTTATATTTTTTTATGTAGTTTTACTAGGTAGTTAAGATCATATAACTATTATCATTCTTAACTATATTTTTACATTTAAAGAAGAATTAAAAGATTCTTCTATTTTGTCTTCTAGCAATAACCATATCAGTAAGAACAAATGAATATTAAACATAGTTTTTAAATAAATTCATTTTTTTTTACATAGTTAATAATTAGCAATTTATACAGACATTGTAATATAGCATCTTCACAGTTTAATCAATTATAAATCGGTGATGATTGTCAAAACAGAACATAATAAATTTTTTTCTTTCATTTTTCTCCATGGTTTAAATTAGACTTAACAGACACAAATTAGTTTTTCATAAAAACAAGCTTTTAAATAGGATTGCTTTAATTTACAACACTGTATTTATGACCGAATTTATCTAAATAAGATTTAGATTATTATTTCATTATATCCTTTGTCTTTTGTTAAAGGTATTAACTCAAAATCAGGACATTTGAATGCATTCATATTCAAAATGCAATTATTTTTAAAATGATCCCCCTACCTTATAAAATTAATTATGAATTTCAATTCCGAATCTTCAAAGCTTTTATCAGATCTTTTTGATGCATTCGCTTTTTTTGTTAGTTTTTCATTCATTGTCTTAATAATCTGATTAAAGAAACGCTTTTTATTTTCGTTTAATCTTACTAATTATAAATAATTTTTCAAATTAAGTCTCACTTTTTCGCTTGTTAATTAGAAAGCTACAATTATTTAATGCTCTTGTACATACAAGCAAAACAATGAATTATTAAATGCATTTTTATCAAACATTTTATTAAACTTAAATAAAGATTTAATTAAAATAAAATTAGTTAAGCCTGGTTCTATCAAAAATAAAATAGTTAAATCCTATAATGTTTTTTGTTAGTTAATGTCATTAAAAATGCTTATTAAAATTCAAGAAAATGTCAAATTTTTCACTTTTATGGCAGCAAAAAATATTATTTTAACGTTTAGGAATTTATCTAATATTTTTGTTTAGAATTCACGGGTATTAAAATATATCGAAGGGTATTATTATTTTTACATTTTAAATAAATAATTTAAGTAATTTCGTAATTATAAGTATAGAAAAGCGGAAAAACGAAAATAAATTCGGGAAATAAAATTCATTTTATATCCCAGCTATTTTTTACCCTTTTATATCCTAATTGCAGTAGCTATCATTAATATATTCAAAGACGAATAATTAAAACTTATATTTCGGTGCATACGGGGTAAAGACAAATTCCCTTCTTAAGGGGACAGGGACCATAACGACGCTTCAAAATATCAAATTTTCATTTTAACTTTCAATCACTAAAATTAATATTTACGAAAATTTTATATAATACGCATTTGAATATGGGGATGGAGTTTGCAAATTTGGTAGTTAATTTCAATATAAATGTGTTTTTAGCTTCATAGGTCATTATTTTAAAACACCGATTTTTAGCTTTTAGCTACACTTTCGCACAACTAATGTGTGTATATGAAAATAATTTTTTATAGAAATAAAAAAAAGTCCATTCAACGCAATGAAACTCAAATTTGATGATAAAACATTCGTAATTAAAAGTTATTAACCTAAATAGAAATTTTGCACATTTCTTAAATCAGAAAAATCGTCTTATTTTTACTCACTTAATATTTTTTTGGAATATTTTTGGTTCACTGTGTTAAAAAGACATGTATACGACATCACAGAAAATTTCAACCTTAAGGTACACAGAAAACGACATTTAAAGCTGGCAACAAAGTTATATTGAAATTAACTACCAAATTTGCAAACTCCAGCCTCATATTCAAATGTGCAACATAGAAGTTCTTTCGTAAAGGCACGATTCAGTAACTAAAGTTTAAATGAAAATTCGATATTTTGAGTGGCCGTTCTGTTCCCTATTACCTTAAAACAGGGGTTTCCAACCTTTTTGCACCTGCGTACCACTTGACTTTTTGAGAAATGTTGGCGTACCACCAGACCAAAATACTTTAATAAGCGAATAATTATTACTCTTCTAATAGTGTTCAAAGGCTTTTTGAATTAAATTCCTGACAAAACTTCATATTTAATGGTTGGTATTTGTTTATTTATAACATGCTAATAATAAAGGAGAAATATAAAGATGAAAATAGTACTAATTTTCAGTTTTATTTATTACCCATAGGTCTAAAAGCAATAAAAAATTAGTACAAACTCAGCAAAAAATTTATCATCAGATAAAATATACATTTATAGTCTTTAGTGCAAAACTTGTTGTTGTTTGCCTGTGATTAATATATCAACATAAGGAGTAATGGAACTTATCTTCACTATTAAGTCCTCTTCAACACTTATTTTGCTTTTATGGGTATTTTTAGCCTACTTTTCTTTTTTTAATTCGAAAGAATTAAAAAAATGAAAAAGTAGGTATTGACATGCGGTCGATGTCCGTCTGTCTGTCTGTCCGTACCCCCTTCCAAAATCGGTTCTATCCATCGGATCTTAAAAATTCTTTTTTTGTTAGAAAGCTATGACCTCAGATACCCAACTTTCATACTTTTTGTCCGTCTGTCTGTATGTCCGGACGGACATAAATCTACTATCTTTCGGCGAATTTCCCATTGAATTAACATTGAAATTCAATTTTGAGTCATTTAAATCACTGTTGCCAAATCAACAATGACATGAGAAACTTTATTTATTTAAACATATTTGAAGCAAAATAATATTTTCATGAATCAGTTTGGAATGACGTCATAAAATGTAGCACAATTTGATTCTTTGATTATTCATTATTTATCTACCAAGAAAGCGGCAAGGCATACTTTTGCATGCAATTATGCTTAGTTTTAATTTACATTTCTTATTTTTTAATGCAATTTGGAGTAGTTTCATTACTTTTGTTATTAAAAAATATTTAATTATTCTTCGAACTACAAATAAATCGAGCAGACGATAAATAATATTAACTTAATTTGCGAAAGAATATTAAGGAAAATAGTTGATTTTGGCTTTTAAAAGTTTAAATTATAGCTGGATGCTGTGTTTCGATTTTTTTTCTAATGTGTATAAATCTATTGTAGAAACGGTTGTTGATGATATTTACTGTTAAGAACCTAGTTTTTTCCCGATTAGAACTTCAGTATGTATTTAAGTAACAGGAAAGTAGGCTATTTTAGTTCTTTATCAACTTCTTGTTTATGTACAAGAGTTCAGAAAATCCACTCTCACGCAAGTAACTCGTAACAAATGACATCAAAAATAGTAGCATCATGTTGCTCACATCACTTTCGCGTACCTACTGAAATTTTCCGCGTACCACTGGTTGGGAACCCCTGCCTTAAAACAAGACGATTTTACGACGTTTTCCAAGCATTTATTAGGACTCCCAGGAAAAGGAGATTCAATCGAAGTTGTGTTCGTGGATCTAATCTCTCGCATGGCCGCCTAGAAAGTGGGACCGTGGGACATCAGGGTTAATACTAAGTCCCTCGGTTGATGGATTGGAATTCGACCAGCTGACTCCATCTTAGCGAAACGGTCTAATCGGTACTACGAACTAATTGAGATGTTAGTAGAGAGTTAAGAAGAACATGGAGATATACCTGGCACGAAAGAAAGTGAAGCAGTCAAGATACTCTAGTAGGCCCATAGATATCATAGTTAAAGTATTAGATTGGCAGATCACGTGACCTCCAATGCTAACGGCGGGACGCGCATGGAGACCAGAATAAGAGGGCAAATGGGCCAGTGTTGCCACCACATTAAGGAGAAAAATACTACGAAAAAATACCATTTAATTCTAAAATTACAAAACAAGACCATAAAAATATTAGCTGCATTTTGGAATCTTTTTAGTGACTAAAAAAAACGTGAGACGCTTTGATAGTATTTTTATGGTATTTTTTTGTAATTTTAGAATTAAACGGTATTTTTTCGTAGTATTTTTCTCCTTAATGTGGTGGCAACACTGGCCATTTTGCCCTCTTATTCTGGTCTCCATGCGCGTCCCGTCGTTAGCATTGGAGGTCACGTGATCTGCCAATCTAATACTATAACTATGATATCTATGGTTATTATAGAGTTAAGAAGAAGATGGAAATACCTGGCACGAAAGAAAATGAAGCAGTCAAGTTACTCTAGTAGGCCCAAACAAACCGCCCACTCAACGTTAGTTTGTTCCGAAAATCATAATTTCATTTCTTAAAAGGCGCAAGTTTTAAAAAAAAAAGGCTGTTTGCGCAGTTGTAGACTGTAGCACTTTTTGTGTTGAAATTAAACATATTTGTGAATATTTAACCTTATATTCGGAATCTGCAGCTTCTAATGTACCTTCTATTCTGAATTTCGCGTTTCATGTAACTTGTCCATTATCGTCGCACTACAGTACACGAGGCGACAGGGTCGTATTTTGAACCACAGTCAAGTTACGGACCGACACCGAGTAGGCACCAACGCAACCATTAAGGCGACATCGTACGCAGCATTGGACTTACGGTGCGTTGGTGCGGTTAACGGTTGCGTTGGGTGCCTATTCAGGTGTCGGCTCGTCACTTGACTGTGTCAAAATACGACGCCGTCGCCAATAGCCCTCGTGTAGTCTAGTGCGACGATAATTCAACCTAACCTAATCTGTTGCTATGAGCTTTTCCATATTGAAAGAACCTGGCATGTTGGTTTTACATGTCCACCGAAACATATAAATTGTAACCAATAAATATTTGCGCCAATAATCTAGGTCGTTTATTTCATGAATCAGTTTAGTTTAGTTTGAATCAACGTCGCACTAGAGCTACACGAGGACTATTGCGACGGGCGTCATATTTTAGAACCACAGTCAAGTGCTAGCCGACACCTGAATAGGCACCCAACGCAACCGTTAAAGGCGACATCGTACGCAGCATTGGGACTTTGGAGCATATTTAACGTGCACTTCCTCTACACGGGGTATTATTCGTCGGACATTTTTGGCTGCACGGGCCGTTTATAGGTCGGCAGTTATTTTGGCGATGCCCGGACCCGAACCTGGGACCTTCCGCATGCAAGGCGAATGCCTAACCGACTGGGCTCCCCTGCCCCCTAAACATTTTTTATAAGTTGAAACATTGATCATCATTCAACAGCGAACAAAAATTTAAAATTGGCAAATTTGCCTTTTTTTTCAGAATACGAAAGTAACTAAAAATACTATTTAAATGTTGTTACTTTTAAAAAAAAACTAATGATAAAATTACAATACCTTAATTATTATCTAAAATTTCTCTCTGCTATAAATTTGATTTTGACAATAAAAAATTGCAATAATATACGTTAAATTTAACAAAGCATCTGGTATAAATAAATTTTACGTTTTACAGTACATTCTAGTTGCAAAAAAAAAGTATTCTACGTAACGTGCCTTTCATAATAAATATAAAACAATAGTTTTAAAAGTTGAAATTTCAGTAAATTCAAATTATAAATTCGAACTATATTCATGAAATTCTTCCCTGACTGACAACAAACGCCATTACACTTTCCAAAAACAAATTATTTACGAATTTTACATTCCGCAAACTACAACCATAAGTTCGGGCTAAAGTTTCCCTAAAAGTTCACGTCCGATATCAAAAACTCTTTCTTGAAATTTTACAATGAAGTGTTAATTGACGCACCGCGCTGCGAAATTTATATAAGTATAAGTAAATTCAAATTATAAATTCGAACTATATTCATGAAATTCTTCCCTGACTGACAACAAACGCCATTACACTTTCCAAAAACAAATTATTTACGAATTTTACATTCCGCAAACTACAACCATAAGTTCGGGCTAAAGTTTCCCTAAAAGTTCACGTCCGATATCAAAAACTCCTTCTTGAAATTTTACAATTAAGTGTTAATTGACGCACCGCGCTGCGAAATTTATATAAGTAAATTCAAATTATAAATTCGAACTATATTCATGAAATTCTTCCCTGACTGACAACAAACGCCATTACACTTTCCAAAAACAAATTATTTACGAATTTTACATTCCGCAAACTACAACCATAAGTTCGGGCTAAAGTTTCCCTAAAAGTTCACGTCCGATATCAAAAACTCTTTCTTGAAATTTTACAATGAAGTGTTAATTGACGCAGCCGCGCTGCGAAATTTATATAAGTATAAGTAAATTCAAATTATAAATTCGAACTATATTCATGAAATTCTTCCCTGACTGACAACAAACGCCATTACACTTTCCAAAAACAAATTATTTACGAATTTTACATTCCGCAAACTACAACCATAAGTTCGGGCTAAAGTTTCCCTAAAAGTTCACGTCCGATATCAAAAACTCTTTCTTGAAATTTTACAATGAAGTGTTAATTGACGCACCGCGCTGCGAAATTTATATAAGTATAAGTAAATTCAAATTATAAATTCGAACTATATTCATGAAATTCTTCCCTGACTGACAACAAACGCCATTACACTTTCCAAAAACAAATTATTTACGAATTTTACATTCCGCAAACTACAACCATAAGTTCGGGCTAAAGTTTCCCTAAAAGTTCACGTCCGATATCAAAAACTCTTTCTTGAAATTTTACAATGAAGTGTTAATTGACGCACCGCGCTGCGAAATTTGACATCATCCACGCGCTACGGAGCTATTTTTCTTTACTTAATAAAGGGGGAAGTCTTGTTAAAGACACAAAACTGGTAATAGCAGGTACGCGGGGCACAGCCTCCGAGATTAACCTTATTAAGGCCTGAGTTCTCGACGGGGTTGTTCGGGGTTTGACAAAATTGTAACAGGCAATAAAAAATGACGGAGTGAGGTTTTTATATCTATTTCTCGCTCGTGTGATCAGTAGCGGCCCGTGGTCAAAAATGTTGGTGCAGCCAAGACAAAGCAACGCTCCCCTCCCCCCATTTTTATCATCAAAAAAGGATATAAAATTATTTTTAAAAAAACATTATTTTACTTTAAGCATACTTTATAATAGCGGAGCTCCATTTTATAAAAAAAAAAAGATTAATTGAGATATTGAAATTAAGAATCAAAAGTATTCCGTTAATAGTTTAACACAGAAAAAGTATAATCGTTTCACGATAAAGAGTTCAAATTCTTGAAAGCCACGGGCATATCCCGCTGAAATAGTGGGAATGGTGCTGGATACCATTTGCGTATGGAATGAGTTGCTGGATTATAATTCAATCCTACTCTGACTACAGCCAGAGAAGAGTATCGACAGACGGGCTGCGACGCGGGCATGGTTGCCATGACGCTGGGGACAAAGCATTCCCCGTCGTCATGGCAACCATGCTCGCGTCGCATCCCGTCTGTCGATACCCTTCTCAGGCTGTAGTCATAGTAGTATTGGATTATAAGCCAGCAACTTATTGGATACGCAAATGGTATCCAGCACCAATCCCACTATTCGAGCAGGATTTTTTTTTTGTCTGGCGTGAAACTGAAAGCGTTGAATTAAAAATGCGCTTCTATGGCAAAATACAGAAATGAATACAAAATTTATATCGGATGGATTGTTTCTGATATTAGTACAGCCGCTGTACTTGCTGATCACGAGCGCCACTGCTGTGATATTCCTGGGCCGAAGTGTTCTGGGGGTAACGCC
The DNA here is from genome assembly GCA_019343175.1 of Oedothorax gibbosus. Taxonomy (NCBI): domain Eukaryota; kingdom Metazoa; phylum Arthropoda; class Arachnida; order Araneae; family Linyphiidae; genus Oedothorax; species Oedothorax gibbosus. Next base: position 289,183 of record JAFNEN010000255.1, read on the forward strand.
GCCAATACGATGTAAAAAAATTTGAAAATAACTAAATAGAAAATACTTAAAATTTTAATATTTTATGCACAAAATATCTTTCAAAACATGACATGCCATTCACTAAACCTACCGGAATTTTTTAAAATTCAGAATTAGTGTATATTTAATTATCCAAATTTGCTTTATAAAAATTAATAAATAGCTAAGCTTTAAAAAAATATTTTTTTTTACGAAAAAACATTGATATATATTTGTTCGTAGACAGGCGATATATTGTTTTAAAACTTCAGATTCATCTATCATTTTTTAAAAACTTCCTCGCTCTCTATACAGTAAAAAAAATTTGTGCTTGGTTTCACCATAATAATGCTTTCTAAAATACTCCGTTATGAAATGTTTCATCGTGTGTTCGGTATTAGGTTGAACCATAGATATCATAGTTAAAGTATTACATTGGCAGATCACGTGACCTCCAATACTAACGACGGGACGCGCATGGAGGCCAAATAAGAGGGCAAAATGGCCAGTGTTACTTTAAGGAGAAAAAATACCATTTATTTCTAAAATTACAAAAAAATATCGTAAAAATACTAGTTGCATTTTGGAATCTTTTAGTGACTTTAAATCCTTTTCTAGTATTTTTTTTCTTTTGTAATTTTAGAATTAAATGGTATTTTTTCGTAGTAGTTTTCTCCGTGAAGTGGCAGCAACACTGGCCATTTTGCCCCCTTATTTGGCTTCCATGCGCGTCCCGTCGTTAGCATTGGAGGTCACGTGATCTGCCAATATAATACTTTAACTATGATATCTATGGGTTGAACCATTTTTCAGGTTTCGGTTACAAAACCCCAAGAAATGGTTGTTCAATAGGGTACTTGACTGTATCGCTAAAATACCTTTCAATATTACTTAAATTATAGTTTGAACCCAAAAATAACAAACGTATACATTTTTTCGCAAAATAAATCTTTAAATAATTAATAATAATCAAAAATTTGTTTTTTATTTCATTGGTACGTCACGTGATCACAAACACGTCGATTTGGCTGACGTCACTAGTATATATAAACAAACCTGTGTTTTTTTGCGCTTGCAATTAAACGGGATTTAATCCAATTTACTATTAAAATAAGAATTATATAGATAATGGAAGGAGGTTTTACAGAAGCGGTTAGTTCAAAATTGCTTAAAGTAGATTCCAAAATGGTGTTTCAAAGTTTGTTTATAGTTACTAGTGACTTCATATAGATACCACGTGACAGCCACAAAGCGTTTTTGGGCGTAATTTTTCGTCCTATTTTTAAAATTCATTTTTTCTCCCTTTTTATGGGGCATTTGAAAGATATTTAACGTGCATTTCCTCTTTACGGGGTATTATTCACCGGACATTTTTGGCTTCACGGGCCGTTTATAGGTCGGCAGTTATTTTGGCGTTGCCCGGACCCGAACCTGGGACCTTTCGCATGCTAGGCGAATGCCTAACCGACTGGGCTCCACAGCCCCACATTTGTTTTGGTGATATTTTGATCGAATTGTTTCGAATTTAATATAAAAATACTTACAATTGCTTAATAGCTTGGACAATTTGTTTTCATGGCAATTTCTTTTGATTTTATTTTCTCTCATTGTTCGTTTTATCGTCTTTGCTTTCTTAGAGTTCATTTTTGTGTAATTTATTGGGATATACACTCTTAAAACAAAAGAGTGAAATCCATTCCTATAGGGGAAGTGCATTTTCGGCACCGGAAAGGAGTGCAAATTAACTCAGACTGAGTTAAAACCGCTCATTTGATTTAAGAGTGTAGTCTGTATAATAGATTTATATAAATCTTAAACATCCATGGATTTCACCGCACATTGAGAGTGATCCTAAACAACCAATGGAATCGCAAAAAGGAAAACTGGAAAACAACGTCATCTGAAACAACCAATTTGAGACTAACTTAACTCAAAATCACCAAATTATCGTTTAGCATTCTTGCAAACCAAACCATCGTGTTGTTAAGCGTCGTTATAGCTCATTCAAAACGAGTGAGTTATAGTGACGTTTAATAAGGAAGGTACGAAAGATAATGGCGCGAATTTTGCAAGATTTTTTTTTTATATAATTCTCTCTCTTCTACCTTCGTGCCAACACTCTGAATATGTAATTTAGTTTGAGATTTTAAAAGGGTGATTATCATGGAATATTAAGACATGGATGGAGATTCGAATAAACAGCTAAAGAAGTGTAGATAGAGTTTCGGACTTTTGTTTAGAGGTGTTATTTTTGGTGTTTTAGGCAAAGTGAATCGAGCTTCTAACATATTATTTTTCAGTATTTGTAAAATAAAACTTTCGAATGAAGTCATAATATATGTCACAGTGAGATTCTTAGATTGTTCGTGTCATTTGTTTACACTCTTAAAACAAAAGAGTGAAATCCACTTCTATAGGGGAATTGCATTTTTGGCACCGGAAAGGAGTGGAAATTCACTCAGACTGAGTTAAAACCGCTCGTTTTAAGAGTGTAGGACGTAGATTGTTTTCTTTTATTTATTTTACCCACTCCGCAAAAAGTGTGAAATCCACTCCTATAGAGGAGGTGCATTTTCGGCACGGAAAGGAATGGGAATTAACTCAGACTGAGTTAAAACCGCTCGTTTGTTTTAAGAGTGTAGAAAGAGGCACAAGACGTTCTATTTTTTTTTATTTTACTATTATATGAAATTTCTCATTTCTCTTTTATTGATGAACAATGATTTCCTTATTACTAATTATTTATTTTGGCGAGATTGTTTTAAATTGTATTCAAAAATTAATTCGTTTAGTTATGTTTTGAAGGTGACATATAGTTTTAATATTGAATGTTACAGGCGAAATATTTTGCTTGGATTGAAATGTGAGCAATATATCAAATTTATTCTCCGAAATACAAATAAATTTATCAAACTGTAAGAAATAATTATTGAATTTTCGATTAAAAATAGTTTTCAGTTAATTTTTAAAATTCCAACTTAAACAGAGCTAAATGTGCTGTGCTAGGGCTTTTTTTAAAAGACGGATGAATTTTGTGTGTAAGAAGTGGTTTTAAGTGAAAGTTTCTGTTTCAAACCTGCTTGTTACATTTTTAAAGGGGAAAATATTTAATGAAGCTTCAAATAGTATTCTTTTATTCGGTTGTGAGGCATCTTTTAAAAGTGCCGCCCATGTGCAAACCCTGCAAGGCACCGCCTGCAACACGAATTCAGTTTGTTCATTGTAATGGTGATGATCTGTATCACTTTTGAAACAATGTAAAGAAATAATATTTTACTAAATCTTATTTATGTAACGAATTTACGTAATTCAGACACTTGAATAATGACCCCTTCATGATCAGATTGATAACAAAAACCTGAAACAATAAATGTTGATGGCGGATTAAAAATAGATAGTCAAAAAAGTGCGTTAACTATCCCAAAAAGTCACAACCTTGATACCTCGAAAACAAAAGAAATCACAATCAACAATAGTTGCTTTATTAAATAAGGGGGGTTCAAGACATCACGCCGTTGCTCTTAAAACCTTCCTGGAAATATACAAATGTGTATGGTTGTTTTCAGTGCATAAATATTAAATTCAATTTATTTCAAACAGCATATTTGTTTAAAAAAAACAGAATTAGGATTATTTGTGAAGATATGATTTTAAACATATTTCCGACTGAAAAAAGTACACTGTGAATAAAAAATTTATTAATTATAAAATTTTAAAATTTAAGGTTATTGTAAAAAAAGGCATAAAATACGGTAAAAATCCGAGGGTTAAGAAATAAAAATGTGAACATTTCTTTGGTATAAAATAAAAAATGTACATGCATGAATTCAGTTTGACATGATCTGAATCAGTTTTGAGTGTTATAAAACTAGGGGTGAGTAAACACTTCACTACTATTAATTTTTACTCAACAAGTCCTTATATTTTAGGTAATTTCAACAACATTAAAAGTTCTATGTCAGCTCCCCTTTGCGCATGCGTGACTTTCTCGGAAACCTTATTATGACGTCAGACAGGTACTGTGAATTCGTATTAATTTGAAGTCCGTAGTTTTTTTTAGTTCGAGCTGGTTGTCACACAGACTGATCAATCTTCAAAAACAACTTTTTCGGAATCAATTACCCTCCAAAACGTGTAGAGATCATAAAATCTCCGATTCGGATTTTACACCCTATCGCAATATACTTTCATTACCTTTTATATTTCATACTAGCAAATTTATCCCGTTCTTCGCACGGATATAAAGATAAAAACCTAATATCAAATAATGTTACACAACATATGTGTACCATATACACTGTTATAGGATTTCAATAAACTTATATTGCACTCGTTAAATTATAAAATCCCTTTCATTGCCTTAAAATTCCAAATAAAAATACGCTATAAAATGCATCATTTCATAAATTCCACTCATGAAATATAAATTTACTATTGCGCTTAAAATTCAAAAATTATCTAAAAAACCATTCACTAAAAATGATTGACAACGACTAATAATAAATAATGCATGCGATTGTAATTGCAGTGCAATACGTATTTGCCAAAACAAAAATCATGAAAAATCATCAATAACCCACAATAAATCGGAATGAAGACTGGCGGAATTACGTCACTTGAAACGTGCAATTATTTTTCAAATAATGAATTTAGTTTCTGAAATAATGGCAAAAGAATAAAATAAACATTTTGAATTTTAAATGTTTTCTTAAAATTTATTTAATTTTTTCAGCCGATGGCATCAGGAAAGAGAAAAATGATCGGATTTGAGCGAAAGTGTGTATTTTTTTCAGAAAATTCGAAATTTTCTCTAAAATGAACAAATATGAAAAAACTAAGCCTCAGTGCACACGTTGTATTAAAGGGAATCTATCTTAAAAATTTCGAATTTCTGAGGGCAGTATAAGTAGGTCTTTTACGATCCGAAAACAAACAGACACACAGACAGACTCTTTCTTTTATTATTATAGATTAGGTGATTGAAAGTTAAAATTGTAATAAGTCCTATTCACAAATTTTATTTATTTTACAAGTCATTTATCAACAAAATGAGTAAAAACATTAGTGCTATCAGATTAATGAAAAAACCCGAAACAAACAGTGTCGATTGTGGCCGTTAAAGATTAAGAAAGAAAAATACAAGATCAGATTACGAAATTAATAAATTCCGTGAAACACCCAAAAAACCCACAACCATGCTACCTCGAAAACAAAAGAAATCGTAACCAACAACCGTAAATTGAATGAATGAGGGCGGGTCAAATGCTCCACGCCCTTGGCCTCAAGAATTATAAATGTGAATATTACTCTTGAATAACTCTTCACTAAAATAAAGCAAATTAAAATATACACGGATTCACTTTGTCAGTATCAGTTGTGAGGATTATATAAAAATTGGTAATAAGTCATATTCACAAATTTTATTTATTTCACAAGTCATTTAAATATAAAATTTGTATTCAATGGATAAAATAATTTTCTTAGATACATTTTTCGGGATGTATAGAATATTTTTTTACAAACGATTTTTTTCATATGATAAATGTAGCTGGCTTACCCAGGGCTCTATAATATCACTTTTCGAAATATTTTGTTGCAAAATTATTTATTGAAAACTAAAAAAAATATTCAAACTAAATTCTAAAAGTGTATAAGCCACACTTTTAAAACAACGAGCGGTTTTAACTCAGTCTGATTTAATTTCCACTCCTTTCCGGTGCCGAAAATGCACTTCTCCTATAGGAGTGAATTTCACTCTTTTTCGGAGTGGGTAAAAGAAATAAAAGAAAACAATCTGCGTCCTACACTCTTAAAACGAGCGGTTTTAACTCAGTCTGAGTTAATTTCCACTCCTTTCCGGTGCCGAAAATGCACTTCTCCTATAGGAGTGAATTTCACTCTTTTTCGGAGTGGGTAAAAGAAATAAAAGAAAACAATCTGCGTCCTACACTCTTAAAACGAGCGGTTTTAACTCAGTCTGAGTTAATTTCCACTCCTTTCCGGTGCCGAAAATGCACTTCTCCTATAGGAGTGAATTTCACTCTTTTGTTTTAAGAGTGCAGCTACCATTATAATATTTTTAAAAAAAAGTTTCTAAAACTATTCAATACAGCTTGAGTAATGTGCCTTAAATTTTTTTTCCCCATTGGATAAACACAGAAAGATTTCGGTTTGGCGACCCACTCCCATTCTCCTTCAAAGAGACGCATAACCCAAAATTTAGGGCTGGGAAAATAATTAAACATGCTCGGAATGCTGTGAACTAAGGATATTGCAAAAAAAAAACACGAAGGATTCTTTTTATAATGGTGGAGGTTTATTGAAAATTATATAGTGGTTTTGCAAAATGGTTTTTGAAATTGTATGTTGATTTTTTAAAATTTTAATTTTTTCTGCTTGTGAATGGTTTAAACCCTAAGGCTTTTAGGTAAATTAATGTAGAGCTCCGAAATTTTTTTCCTGTGTTGAAACATATGCGTTTAACAAAAGTTGGTATGGGATAAGGTCTATTGTGAATAGATTTTTTAAAAAAAAAATGGGAGGTGAAAATTTACAAAAAACTTATTTTTTGGCAATTTTTATACATAAAGCTACATAATTTTTTTTTGTTTAACTCATAGCTCGATATCCATACCAACTTTTATTATAGATGTTGTGGGAACATTTTGAAAAAAAATCCATTACAAAATTCTTTAAATTGTAGGAGGAGTAGCATTTTGAAAAAACGTTCAAATTAAACATTTAAAAAAAAAAAACTTACGTTTTAATATTTATCATTTTTTCGTATATGTTTATTTAATGTTAGTTCTTTGTTAAAGTAGTTTAATTTGAATGCTAGCGATAAAAATATTGGATTTAATTTTTTGGGTACCGCGTCCCCTGAAAAGAAAAACACATGATCAGATTGCGAAATTAATATATTCCAGAAAACCCCACAACCTTGCTACATCGAAAACAAAAGAAATCGCAATCAACAACCGTAAATTGAATGAATGAGGGCGGGTGGTCAAATGCACCACTCCCTTGGCCTCAACAATTCACACAAAAAAGGTGAAAATTTCACACATACAAATAAGAGATGACCTTTAATCTCTTTTATCAAAGGCTACTCGTCACGAATAATTATATATTTTAATAAGAGTTCAATTGGATAGAACAAATTTTGGATAAAGGTCGAAAGGGTTGGACCTTAACCCTTTCAATCGTTTGCAAAATTTGTTTGAAGAATAGTAATTTTATTTCGCAAATTCAATTAATGTTATGTATCGTTTGTTAAATTAATTTGCAGTTCGGAAAATAAATATTTAGATAAATTGATGCTCTTAAAAGAGTACCAGAAAATAGATCCCTCTTAATTAAAAAAATAGATCCCTCTTAATAAAAAAATAGATCCCTCTAGAATTGAATTAAAATAGATCCCTCTTAAAAGAGGCCCACTGGCTTAGTGGTAGTGCTTCGCATTGCCACACCACAGGTCCGGGGATCGAATCCTGGATTGGGCGAGGTTGACCCATCCTTTCATCCCTTCTGTGGGTCGATAAAATGGGTACCAAGCATGCTTGGGAACTAAACACTGGGGGTTCCGCGTGAGGCTGACCACCTTACTGGGACATATGCCTAGCACCCCAGAGCCCTAGGTCACAAAAGCTGAATTGGGCACGGCAGGCCTTGGCCCAGTAATGGGCTGTTGCGCCGAGGAGTAGTAGATGCTCTTAAAATAGAAGTGAAACTTTGCATATTTTTTTATCCAAAATTAGAACTCTCTCTGCATCTTTCTTAATATATATATATATACAAAAAAAACCCATTAAAAGAATACCATTGTGATTTATACTATGACGTTATGCCAAACTGATTTGTATCACATCAATAAATATTCAAGTGAAAACATAGAGAGTTGAAATTTCACACATACAAACGCGAGTCGACTTTTAATATTTTTGATCAAAGGCAAACAATTTTACATTTCAATTCGAGTTCAATTGTATAGAATAAATATGGAAATGTTTAAAAGGGTTAAGAATTGTTGCTGTAACGGAACTGCGTGATTCATGGTGGTAATGTTTAGTCAATCTTAGCTTTCACATGCAACTAATTAAAAATCATACTTTCGGTTTTTATTCAAGTAATGAAATTTTGTATCTGTTTACTGTAAAAAAGTATGTTGTTTTTACAGAAAAAAAACTCATCTGGTGCACCAGAATAATACCTTTTAAATATCTATTTTTAATTTTACAACAAAATATTCGAACTTATTTCTAAAAGTATAATTATAGAGCACTGAAAGTCAGCTAATTTTATTATATAAAAAATCCTTTTGTAAAAATAATTAATACACCGGGAGTAATATGGTTAGGTTAGTTTGAATTATCGTCGCACTAGAGCTACACGAGGGCTGTTGGCGACTGGCGTCGTATTTTAAGAACCGCAGTCAAGTGACGAGCCGACACCTGAGTTGGCACCCAACGCAACCGTTAAGGACGACATCGTACGCAGCTTTGGGACTTTGGAGCGTATTTTAACGTGCACTTCCTCTACACGGGGTATTATTCGTCGGACATTTTTGGCTGCACGGGCAGTTTACAGGTCGGCAGTTATTTTGGCGATGCCCGGACCCGAACCTGGGACCTTTCGCCTGCTAGGCGAGTGCCTAACAGACTGGGCGTCCCAGCCCCCATGGTAATTTTTGCCGTTGCAGTGTAAGTGTAGTCAATTAAAGTTTTCCCGTCAAAAATAATTTTTCCTGTCCCGTGTAAAAAACGTACCACGCGACGGGAAAAGTAAGATACAAGATCTTTTACATTATAAGTGCGGTAAATTTTAACAACGATGTTTTTTTTGTCGCACATTGTCCTTGCAATTAACACCAACACTACTTGAACAAGTATCGTTGATAAAACTTTAAGGGGACGCGGTACCCAAAATTTATGGCTGCCCAGAAAATAATTAAACATGCTTGAATGCTGTGAGCTAAGGATATTGCAAAAAAAGAAGGAATCCTTTATAATGGTGGATGTTTATTGAAAATGATATAGTGGTTTGGTAAAATGGTTTTTGAAATTTTAAGTTGATTTTTTAAATTTTTAATTTTTTCAGCTTGTGAATAGTTAAAACCCTAAGGCTTATAGGTAAATTAATGTAGAGCTCCAATTTTTTTTTTCTGTGTGGAAACATATACGTTTAACAAAAGTTGGTATGGGATAAGGTCTAGTGTGAATAGATTTTTAAAAAAATTATGAAGTTGAAAATTAACAAAAAATCTAATTTTTTGGCTATTTTATACATAAAAGCTACATAACTATTTTGTTTAACTGATAGCTCAATATCCATACCAACTTTTATTAATAGATGTTGTGGGAACAATTTGAGAAAAAAATCTATTAAGAAATTCTTTAAATTGTAAGAGGAGTAGCATTTTGAAAAAAAAAAACCGTTAAAATTTGTAATTTTTTTAAAAACTTACGTTTCAATATTTATAATTTTTTCGTATATGTTTATTGAATGTTAGTTCTTTGTAAAAATAGTTTGATTTGAATGCTAAAGATAAAAATCCGGGATTTAATTTTGTGGGTACCGCGTCCCCTTAAGTACGATATATATCCTGATTGCTAGAAAAACTCCTATTCACTCAACATTTACACCGCATGTACGACAAAAATTACCGCAACTATTGTGTTATAAACTGTCCTTACTGTAATGAAAAATCCCACGCATATAAGAAGGACCTTTAATCTCTTCCATCAAGGGCTACTCGTCATCAACAATTACGAATTTTAATAAGACTTCAAATTGGAGAAAACAAATTTGTAAAAGGTCGTAGGGTTAAGTTTTATCGAAGGCGTGGGAATTAATTCCATAGCCCATAGTCCACACCCGTTTCAGGGACAATGAGTAATTTCCTTTTATTTTCGAAAACCTCAACCCACTTTAGCTGGGGATAATGTTTTGTTAGGTTCTTTGTAGATAACAGTTGTGTTTGCTTGTCATTTGGAATGTTTTTCTAGTTGAAATAAACATATACAATAACTTTGATCTAGTTGAAGTAAAAATATACAATGACTTTTTTTCTAGTTGAAATAAAAATATACAATTTGTTTTTTCTAGTTGAAATAAAAATATACAATGAACATTATTTTTTCTAGTTGAAATAAAAATATACAATATTTTCTAGTAAATAAAATATACAATGACTTTTTTCTAGTTGAAATAAAAATATACAACTTTTCTAGTGAAATAAATATACAATGACTTTTTTTCTAGTTGAAATAAAAATATACAATAACTGTGAAAAATACTACTTTTTTCTAGTTGAAATAAAATATACTATTTTTTAGTTGAATAAAATAAAACTTTCTATTGAATAAAATTTAACTTTTTTCTAGTTGAAATAAAAATATACAATGACTTTTTTCTAGTTGAAATAAAAATATACAATGACTTTTTTTCTAGTTGAAATAAAAATATACAATAACTTGCAATCACTTATTTTATAAACGCATTTTTTGCTATTTTGTTATGTATTTGCTTTTATTGAAAAATATGTTTCATTATTCGAAATATTTATTAAATATTGAAAAATATTTGACTTGTATTTTGAGTGAATATTGCTGTTAAATACTACATAAATATGACACTATTGGAATAAATTTTCTCTCCCCATTCAGAAGACTCGTAAACATTTAACTAATTTAAGTTGTACTCAAATGCTTAAAATGCTATCTCCAGTTTTACAAGCATATGTATTCTACATTAAAAATTTCCCATACAAGAAAAAGGAATGAAGTATTTTTTTACAATAGTTATTTATGCAACAAGTGTGAAAAGTAACACTTTTTAGAACCAGTGGATTTTATTTCACGAGCGAGATACGAGCGAGTGAAATAATGACACGTGTTTTAAAAAGTTTACTTTTCACACGTGTTTCATGCACTTTTTTATAATTACGTGAAAAAAATCAAATCTCATTGGTTCAAAAATAATTCACGTGCTAATTTTTTACGTAAAGAAGATCGGCATCGATAAATCTCTGTAACTACAAAAGTCAAACGCATTTTTTAGTTTAAAATCAAACATTTGAACATGGATACTGATTCAAAAATAAAAAAAATAATAACATTTACGCGCATAATATTTATAAATAAAGCAGATCAATAAATTTCTGGATTTTATGAATAGTATGAAAGAGAAATTTTACTTGAAATGTTGGCATCTTATGAAAAGAGTGAAAAAAAAAGTACTTTTTTCACTGCTTTTGGGTGAAAAAAAGTAATTTTTTTTCACCGTTTCAAAAAAGTAACTTTTTGCGCGCGTTTGATAATAAAATTATCGTGTAAAAATCGTATTTTTTCACGCAATTATAAAAAACATTATTTTTTAACAAATCGTACGTTCGTAAAGTGAAACCAAGTTTAGTCTGAGTGTAATTTAATGGCACTGTTGGGTCGTGCCGAAACCATCCGAAAAGCACAGAAAAAGGAAGATATTGAATAATTAATATTATTAATAAATAATAAAATCATTATTAGTAATAATAATTATTATTAAATAGTTTAATAGAACTTACAATTATTCCCTTTCTGTCCGTCCCAACACAGTGGTCTGAATATACGGTAAAAAAAATGTTTTACAGAAAAAATATGTCAGCTAGTATGTCAGAAAAATTCCGTATAATTTACAGGGAAGGTTTATTTTATGGGAACAAATTGTAATTTTATGCAAAAGCTCTTTTTAAGGCGAATTGTAAAAAAACAAGAAGTTCTTAAAGAACTAAAAAAATAGCCTACTTTCCTGTTACTTAAATACTTACTGAAATTCTAATCGGGAAACAACTAGGTTCATCACAGTAAATATCATCAACAATCGTTTCTACACTAGATTTACACACAACAAAAAAAATAGCTTAACACAGCAACCAGCTATAATTTAAACTTCTAAAAGCCAAATTCAAATATTTTCCTTAATATTCTTTCGCAAATTAACTTAATATTATTTATCGTCTGCTCGATTTATTTGTAGTTCGAAGAATAATTAAATATTTATAAATAACAAAAGTAATGAAACCACTCCAAACTGCATTAAAAAAATACGAAATGTAAATTAAAACTAAGCATAATTGTAAGCAAAAATATGCCTTGCCGCTTTCTTGGTAAACAATTAATGAACAAAGAATCACATTGTGCTGCATTTTATGACATCATTCCAAACTGATTCATAAAAAAATTATTTTGCTTCAAATATTTTTAAATAAATAAAGTTTCTCATGCCTTTGTTGATTTGGCAACAGTGATTTAAATGACTCAAAATTTAATTCCAATGCTAATTCAATGGGAAATTCGTCGGCAGATAGTAAATTTATGTCCGTCCGGAAGTACAGACAGGCGAACAAAAAGTAGGAAAGTTGGGTTTCTGAGGTCATAGCTTTCTAAAAAAAAGAATTTTTAAGATCAGAAGTATAGAACCGATTTTGGAAGGGGGGTACGGACAGACAGACGGACATCGAAAGCATGTCAAACCTACTTTTTCATTTTTTTAATTCTTTCGAATTAAAAAAAAGAAAAGTAGGCTAAAAACAATTCTACCTCTTTTCGGCGAGGGATTGTACCCCTGGTCACTCCAGTGACTGGTGAGGACATCGACTACAATACTATTAAGGAATAATAAACTGCCGAACCCGGTTTCGAACCTTTATGACTCCAGTCCAACGCTCTCCCAGATGGGCTACCAACAGTCGACACAGGTCAAAGAAGGCTTTTAGAAGTTTAAATTAGCTGGTTGCTGTGTTAAGCTATTTTTTTTTGTTGTGTGTAAATCTAGTGTAGAAACGATTGTTGGTGATATTTACTGTGTTGAACTAGTTGTTTCCGATTAGAATTTCAGTAAGTATTTAAGTAACAGGAAAGTAGGCTATTTTTTAGTTCTTTAAGAACTTTTTTTTTTTACAATTCGCCTTAAAAAGAGCTTTTGCATAAAATTACAATTTGTTCCCATAAAAAAAACCTTCCCTGTGAATTATACGGAATTTTTCTGGCATACTAGCTGACATATTTCTTTCTGTAAAAACATTTCTATACCGTATATTCAGACCACTGGGTCTGTCGACCACTGGTCAACACCAGTCGAAATGTTTTTCGATTACAGTCTAGTACTCCTTTATGTGCAATCCTCCCAGAAAAAAAAAACCTGTTTGTACTTAAGGGGGAATGGGCGCGCTGAACCGGGGGTCTCCAAAGCAAAGTGCATCAGTGTTAATCCTATGAGGAAAAACTATTTTCTCTGCCACATTTCTCCGGCTGTATTGAATATTTTACAAGCGGATTTTTTTATGTGATAAATGTAGCTGACTTACAGGTCCCGACCTTCCACTTTTTGAAATGGGTTCGAATATTTTTTTGTAATTTTCAATAAATAATTTTACACAAAACATTCGAAGCAATTTCAAAGATAGAGACCTTTAAGTTATCTACATTTATTATTTAAAAAAAAAAACGTTTGTAAAAATATTTAATACAGCCGGAGAAATGTGGCAGAGAAAATAGTTTTTTCGCCATTGGATTAACATTGAGGCACTTGAGTTTGGGGACCCGCGGTCCAGCGGGCCCATTCCCCCTTAAAACAGCATATTATTTTACAAAAAAACAAAACTAAATAATGAAAATATCAGTATGTTTCTATAAATGTACGATTTTTCTGTAAAGTAACATTTTTATTTTACTATGCGTAAAAGTATATACTTTTACAATTCGGGAAAATAAATAATTTATGAAATCAAGATTCACATTTACATTAAAAGAACATTCTGTTCATTTCGAAACAAAAAGAACCCAAGGAAAACAACAGTTGATCCTTCTGCTCATCACTGGGACCGGTTCTCCGATCGTCAAGGTGATGATCGAAACCGATTCGAAAACTTCATAGAGTTCCAAAAAGAAGACGGGGATGCTGCCGGGCACTATCCAATGCAAAATCCGGTTTGCCAAGTGAAGCCATAGATCGCCTTGTAGTAAGCCCAAACAAAAGCTCTCGGCGACTTATTTGGCGGTATTCTAAGTTTAGTTTAGTTTGAATTATCGTCACACTAGAGCTACACGAGGGCTATTGGTAAAGGGCGATGTATTTTTAGAACCACAGTCAAGTGACGAGCCGACACCTGAGCTGGCACCCAACGCAACCGTTAAGGGCGATATCGTACGCAGCGTTGGGACTTTGGAGCGTATTTTATCGTGTACTCCCTCTACACGGGTTATTATTCGTCGGACATTTTTGGCTGCACGGGCCGTTTATAGGTCGGCAGTTATTTTTGCAATGCCCGGACCCGAACCTGGGACCTTTCGCATGTTAGCGAGTGCCTTACCGACTGGGCTCCCCAGCCCCGGCGGTACTCCAAAGGTGGCTTTCTGCGTTGTAAATTATTGAATAAATGCAATAATTACAACACATTTTTCTGACCCGTGAAAGGGAATGGGGTTGTTTTACGTCTTGAATGGAACAGCTCCAGCGCTCTTGTTTTAATTTTTTGCCTGGAATTACTTTTGTTTTGGTATTCGAATATGAATTTTCTAAGAATATTTTCCTTTTTTCAATTTTTAAAGATACCAACTTCTTACTGTGCTGTTGGTTGCTCAAATCTTTGGTTAAAGAAAGCTTGCATAGAAAGAAAAGTTTATTTTCATCTATGACTGCAATTTTGAGAGTGCAAACGAAACAAAGAGTTCTATAGTAGAGTAGAGGAACGACTCGTACTGAGCTGCCATCGGCAGCCATGGCTCACTACGGAGCCCGAATAGAGTGGCAAAAGTGCTAGTTAATTTATAATTTTGATACTGAGAAAGGAAGTACACCCAGGGCAAAGGCGGGAATCGAATCCGCACCCGTTTCAGCGCGCAGACTGCTAGCGTTATGGCCTGCGATCCAAACCACTCGGCCATCGGGCCCCACATGCCACCCTATATTGTCTCCGTGTTGGTCCATGGTGCTGTTGCCAGGTTCAGTCTCTACCCTACTATAGAACTCTTTGAAACGAAATGAACAATAAAATCGCAGGACACGGAAAAATGAAAACAAGACCGTTACATCATCTGAAACATTCCCACTGCTTGATCAGTCAGTTTTTGATGTTTATTCAAAACATTTTTTAAACAATAAAATGATGCATTTTACATGGATTTAACGCTGAGTGTTTGGCGACTTTCTGACGTATTCACTTTATTTCGGCGCCAAGTATCCTCCATCATTTCTTAACACTACGGAAAACTTTAACCTAAAGGAAGTGGAGGAAAGAAAATACTTTTGATTATGGGAGAGGACCCCATAAAGTGACCCGAAAGGATTTTTGTCTTGAAGAAGAGCTTCGGAAATGTTCCACATTGTTTTGTTCTTGGTAAAATTGTTATCCCACTTTATGGTGTAATGGAAGAACAGCACATAGAATTATTATTATCTGTAATTTATGATTATTTTTAAAAGTTGATTGAAAACGTTATTGTCCAATTAATATAAATTTTAAAATTATTAGCAATTTACAATATTTACGATTATTTTTTGAATTTGGCAAGAAAAATGATATGGTCAATTTGATTTGATGGAAATTTGATTTTAAGATTACGTTTCTCTAATTTTGTAATTGCCAAGGAAGTATTCATTGTGTAAAGTTGTTTTTGTAATAGAAATTTTATGAAAAGAAAAGTTAAATATAAATGTTATTTATTAGAAAGGAAAGATGGTTAGACCCAATCAGGATATTAAAATTATGAATATTTGTAAACAGCAAAATTAAACAACGATCTTTGAAATTGAATCGAATTCGGAAATATTGTTTTAATTGAGTTTTTTAAATTTTATTATGCTTGGTCAAATTTACTCAAGATTTTAAATAATTAAAGAAAATCAAATAATAATGGTAAAATGGCAATGGGAATGTTTAAGATGACGTAACTCTCTTGTTTTCACTTTTCAACGTCCTGCCATTTCATTGGTTGTTTCGGTGCATGGATGAAAATAAACTTTTCTTTCTAAGTTTTCTTTAACAAATAATTCGAACAACCAACAGCACAGCAAGAAGTTGGCATTAAAAAAAATTATTAAGCAAAACATTCCTAGAAAACTCTTTTTCAACTACCAAAACAAAAGTAATTTCAGACAAAAAAGGAAAACAAGACCTTTGGAACTGTTGCCATTCACAAAAAACGTGAATTCACCAAAAACGTGAAACCACCCCATTGCAATTTTACAAATTAAACTCACGTACTTTTTCGTACTAATACTTAAGGGGACGCGGTAACCAAAAAATGAAATTCAGTATTTTTATCGCTAGCATGCAAATTAAACTGTTTTTACAAAGAACTAACATTCAATAAACATATACAAAAAATAACACATAATGAAACATGTTTTTTTTTTTAAATTTCAAAAATGTAAAAATTTTAACGTTTTTTCAAAATGCTACTCCTCCTACAATTTAAGGAATTTTTTAATAGTTTTTTTTGCAAAATGTTCCCACATCATGTATTAATAAAAGTTGGTATGGATATTCAACTATCAGTAAAACAAGAACAGTTATGTAGCTTTATGTATAACAATGGCCAAAAAATAAGATTTTTTTCAAATTTTCAACTTCATCATTTTTTCTAAAAAAAAACTATTCACACTAGACCTTATCCCATACCAACTTTTGTTAACCATATATGTCTCAACACAGGAAAAATGTTTTGGAGCTCTACGTTAATTTACCTAAAAGTTTTAAGGTTTTAACCATTCACAAGCTGAAAAAATTAAAAATTGAAAAATTCAACATAAAATTTACAAAAACATTTTTCCAAACCACTATATCATTTTCCATAAACCTTCACCAATATAAAAAAAAATCCTCCTTTTTTGCAATATCCTTACATCACAGCATTCGAGCATGTTTAATTATTTTCTGAGTAGCCCTAAATTTTGGGTAATGCGTCCCCTTAATCTTCCGTTAGCGAAAATACTTTAGAAACTTCTATATAGTGGACTCGTCATTTAAGCAAAGAAACAACAATAGAGGCCATTTCGGAGCCGACTTATTAGGATTGCCACTAAGGAATCCCGACAACTACTCGTTTGGCCTTTTACAAATCCTTTCCATTTTGGAGCATTGTATTCTCCAAGAGACAGTGGATTATCTAAACGATGCTACTTTCTCTTTCGTCAAACAGATAAGGCATTGTTCCATTTTTTTGTGTGTTCGAATTGGCTTGAAATTAATGGAGGAAGGAAAACATACACTTGATGACACCAATATCCTTCTATTTGGATTGTTCTTCGGGGGGGTTAAGTCCTTCCGACTTATTAATTTTCCTTTCGGCGAAGGTGTTCTTTCACTCTTTTGAACTTTAAAGCTAGTTACCGTTTTCTGGGGATTACATTGGGAAAGTTGAGGGGGTGAAAGTGTAGATGCGATGTTTTTGTTTATTTTTAAAGCGCGTCGAAGATTTATTTTTGTGCTTACCTATTGTGTAGGCCGTAGTAACAGTATGAAATAAACTAATGTATATTTTATCATAAGATGTATATAAAGTAGAAGGTGTTTATGAAAAGTGCATTGTTGATTTTGCCTTTCCATAGTATTAGCTTTCACACTACGTTTACAACGTAAAAAGGGGAAGGTATTATAATCGTTCAGTCCGTCGGTCTGTCTGTCCGTCACCCACTTTCATAGCCCAAACTACAAATGCTACAGTCAAGTGTGATGTTTCAAAAAATTCAGCGCATCAAAATTAGAATACATTGAAAATTTCAGAAAAGAATTCGAATTCGAAGTACTTCAATTATTTAAAAAAACCTGCAAAATTTAATGCTCATTTAAAATGCTTAGGAAGCCATTTTTATTAGAATTAAGTAACCATTGCCATTCGCAACAATCGCTCGAGAAACATTAATTCTTTTAGACAATAAATTAAAATAAATTTATTTTGGAGGCATCGATCAGTTTGAAATGACGTCAAATATATTTCACTACGAGATTCTTTGTACGTTGATATGAAATATTTTAATTCTATTTAAAGGCGAGGAATATTACATACTTATTTTTTGAAATATAAATTAATTTTTCCAAACGATAAGTAATAATTATTGAATATACATATTTAACGTATGTTTTTAAAAGGTTATATTTGTGTATGTCAGTTTCCCTAAATTAGCAGTAGTTATTTTGAACAATTTTTAAGGAATATTTAATTTAATCGTAATAATTACATACCGATAAACATTCATTCCAACCAATAAAATCCAATTGTACGAATAGAATTTAAAGGTTTGCTGATAGACAGTTTTTAGAGTTACGAACTTTGAAAATCGACGTTTTTAATTTTTTTTCCAAAACTATATATATACAATAAAAAATTCGAAAAACCGTTCTATAATGATTTCGAAACGTAAACGTATCCATACATATTAAGAACTTCTGTCTCGTACTTTATAAACCTATTCGTCACAAAATTAAACCCAACTTCACTTTATATATACAAAAGATTTAAGATAAAAAAAACTACTATTTATAAAAAAAAATCATCGAATGATAAGGAAAAAACCGAGAGATAAAAGTGTGTTAATTAATTTCTGAAACTATTTGATTACTAGTTACATTTAACTACAGAAAAAATCTTTATTTGTTTACAATTTATTTTATATCTTCATCAGATACGTTTTTTACTGAAAAAAAAACATTTAAGTTTTTAAATTAGTCGAAAAATACAAAAAAAAAAAATTAATTAAAAATATTTCACAATTTTATCTATTTACTTCAAGATTTTTTTTTCTGCTTAAAGCATACATTAATCTACTTAAACCATAGATATCATAGTTAAAGTATTAGATTGGCTGATCACGTGACCTCCAATGCTAACGACGGGACGCACATGGAGGCATTTTAAGAAGGCAAAATGGCCAGTGTTGCTGCCACTTTAAGGAGAAAAATACTACGAAAAAAAAATACCATTTAATTCTAAAATTACAAAAAAATATCACAAAAATACTAGCTGCGTTTTTGAATCTTTTTAGTAACTTTAAATCCTTTTCTAGTATTTTTTTGTAATTTTAGAAAGAATTGAATTTTTTCGTAGTATTTTTCTCCTTAAAGTGGCAGCAACACTGGCCATTTTGCCCTCTTGAAATGCCTCCATGCGCGTCCCGTCGTTAGCATTGGAGGTCACGTGATCAGCCAATCTAATACTTTAACTATGATATCTATGACTTAAACCTTCACGAAAATTAGTTTGGGCAAACGTTCAATATTTGCATTTTCACACAAACATCGAAATTACATTTTTAATTCTATCAATGCGACGGTATGCATTTCGGATGGGTTTCTAATGTATTTACTCAAAAATTTTCTTCGGACGTAGAGTTAATTAATTTGCCGAGTTTAATAAGGAAAAATAACTTCCACGGATTTAAATAATGTCTTTTCAATATGCTCTCTAAAAATAAGACTTGAAAAACGTATTATCTGCTCTTAAATTTATTCTCGTTTATATTTATTCTTGCTTGTAAAAAGGGAAATAGTTTCTCAAAAATTATCAAATGTTTTAGAAAATGGTTTATTATATTAGAAGATCTTAGTGAGAGAACGTGGTAAGTGAAATTTTTGAAAAAAAAAAGATTTGTGTCAATGAACATATTACTAACTTTTTTTAACGATAAGAAGTTTCCCATTTTCCTAAACTTTAAGTTTAGTATATTTTTTACGGTTTGCAAGTACCGGTTTCAACAGATCCGAATTAAAATTAAGGACACGGTACAACTTTTCATAAAAAGCTAATTTTGACATATTCACTATAAAATTGATGTTTTATTACTTCAATCTGTATTTAAAAACTATATATGACAAGAAAAATTTAAAAATAATTTAATTTTTTAGGTTATTTAAAAAAAATTAATTTTTTTGAACTTTTTTAAAATGCTAATGCTTTTTTAAATACAAATATTTTAACCCAACATTTTTTTTCTCATGTACTTTAAACTGTTTTACATAAGAATTGGTATCCAAATTTGATTTATCTTCAGTAGTTGTTTTATAAAAAATATTTATCTAGAAAGTTCTCCAAAATATTTAAGCATATTTGAAAAGTTTCGACTTTAGTATTTTTTTATAAAAAAAAGTATTACTTTTGAAAACAATTTTAATGCCAATTCCTAACGTTAACATATTTGACAGACTGCATACAAAATTCCTTAGACTTTTATCAATAATTAAAAAAGCCGTAGAGTTTTGAAAAACTTGTCATCAAGGAAAAATGAACACCGAGAAAAACACATTTAAAGTTTTCATTCGTTTGCATTTTTATCCTACCTTTCCTCATAAAAAGTTGAATAACTTTTTTTAAAAAATATAGCTAGACTTACTTTAATGTTAGCACACAAATAAAAAAAAATCGCATTTTTTGCAATTTTTGAGGTACTGTGTCCCGTTAAAACTTTAAAGCTGATTTTCCCGTTTCCACCTTTGTATCAGCTATGTTCTTCCGCTAAGCTCTTTCATTTGCATCAGGCAGAAAATCGAGGGTGTTATTTAACAGGATAAATAAAATTGTTAAGGATTATTTTAGACCAGAAAAGTAAAATAAGGTTCATGTTATAAATATTTCTATTACATTCGATACGCATAAGTATTATTCATGTTACTTCGGATTATTTCATATGGCTTTCGCATAATACATTTTGGAATGTCGTTGGCGAAGCGAAATTTCTTAGGTCGGCTTACATATTTAAATTTCTTTACATATTCCATCCATTGAAATATTTTAGATGTATAATCCCCTGAGTAAGCTTACGACAAAATATTATGCATTGATATTTAGAATAGAAGGCACATTTAAATTTGTAGTTATGGCCAACAGAAACTTTACGCTTTGCCACTGCTTAGTGATGTTTAGATAGGCATTGTACGGTATTAAAATGGGGGTTTTGAATTAATTTAGTATAAACTGAAATATTCGCATTTTAATATTTACTAACTTTCCTTAGAAGCTTTGATACCCTTCATACTAACTATATATTATATAACTAAGGAAGAAATTAGATAAATTTTCCATCGCACTAGAGCCTACAGTATGCATTCAACTTTTAAACCATACAGTGCAGTATGGTCGACGGTTTTCATTGGAAAGGTCAAACAGTTTTGTGGAAATTTTTGCGACATTTCCGGCCACTCGTCCTTTTCTCAACCTTGTCCTCGACTGTAATTACAATGACGTTTTAAGGTATCCGACTACGTTGGACACTCATTTTTTAAAATAAATTTTAATACATATATTTTATGTATTTTTATGTTCACCAACACAACTAATAATAATAATTAGTGACCATTTTTATTTTAAATAAGATTTCGTTAAAACAACTATAAATTAATAAATCTTTATTTGATACCTAGAGAATAGACTACAATCTAAGATATTTATCGCCCAATAAAAAGTTATGAGTTGTCGAAGCTAAGTTAAAGATTTTATGTACTTTTTTTCTACCATTTATGATAGTAAGTGTCATAATTTTTGTAATAATGCTTTAAATTACTAGTCTGTAGTCTATTCCCTAGATAATAATATAAAAAATATGCACAAAAAATTTCAAAACATTCGGTTAAGTATTTTTTGAGAAATATGGTTTGTCGAGAAGAGAAAATTTTCAAAAAATTATTTTTCAGAAAATCAATTTAAAGTAAACAAACTGTATAAAGGAGATTCATTTATGCAGAAAACGAAAGATTATTTTGTGCAGAGTCAATATAGACAGTTTTGGATTCTTACAAATTTCCGCTATAATTCAAAATAATATAAGAGAAATGTTAAATTTCATCAAAAATATAGTCGGGAACCTTAAGACTAAAACTAACAACTATTGTGCTACAAATGATAAATCAACGATAGTCACAAATGGACTACA
The DNA here is from genome assembly GCA_019343175.1 of Oedothorax gibbosus. NCBI lineage: Eukaryota > Metazoa > Arthropoda > Arachnida > Araneae > Linyphiidae > Oedothorax > Oedothorax gibbosus. Next base: position 311,086 of record JAFNEN010000255.1, read on the forward strand.
TACTTTTCCACATATATCGAAGCATTTGTATCGAAGCAAGTTCCTCTTTTGTAGAGATTCCTAATGATGATGAGTGGGCGTTTTTTTTACCTTTCGTTCGTGATTTCGTGTTTGACGTGCGTTGTTTTTTTTTCTGAAAGTTTTGGATTTATTTTAGGAATACTTACTTAGGGGTGGATAGCTAAATATTTAAGCTATGCAGTTGGCTAATTCCATATAACTGTAGTGTAAGCCACAATTTTAGAGGAGATTACAAGCTTTTTAAATTTGAAAAGTAAGTCAAATTAAATAAAGCAAGTTATATTATTTAGTTTTAATAAGTGTAGATCAGCCATGCGGCTAATTTGGCTGGAGACTGTCATTTCTCCACGTTTTAGCGGGTGCCGATTCTAAAAAGTGGTGTTTGAACACTGGTCCGTCTATCTGATAAACTTTTTCAGCTCGGACTAAAGAGGTACAAACTTCAAGTTGGGCACACGAGTTCCATAGAACTTTTTCGGTTTTTAAGGTGAAACTGAAATATGATAAGAAATACAGACTTCAAATTTGGTACACGAGTTCCATAGAACTGTTTCGGTTTTTAAGGTAAAACTGAAATATGATAAGAAATACAGACTTCAAATTGGGTACACGAGTTCCATAGAACTTTTTCGGTTTTTAAGGTAAAACTGAAATATGATAAGAAATACAGACTTCAAATTGGGTACACGAGTTCCATAGAACTTTTTCGGTTTTTAAGGTAAAACTGAAATATGATAAGAAATACAGACTTCAAATTGGGTACACGAGTTCCCAGTTCCTGTCGGACGTCATAATAAGGACTCTGAAATAATCGAGATTTTGCAGCATATAACTTTTATTTGGATTTAAAGCTATTGAAATGTATTTGTATTTTATGTACATTTGAATGCATTGATTTATGGAGCGGTAATTGAATGTCGCGTAGTGTCACAACACTATAACAGTTTTATTTTAAGGTATCCGTACATGTTGAAAACGTAATTTTCGAAAAATTGATATTTTTTAAAACTTTTTATATTATTACCCAGATTTTCTTGTTTCTAAAACTGTCATCATTTTATCTGTGCCGCAATTAGAACGAACATAGCGATGAATTTAGTAAAGGTCAGTAGCACTAGAATCAACCAGATGTTGAAACTTGAAATGCGTTTTTCTCGCATTTTAGTTTTTCAATAAATAGCTTCAGTTAGAAAAAGATAACTCAAAAAGTTATTAAGGAATTTAAAAAATTCTTTTTCTACTAATTTAAGAAATTGTTCTAGGGAATATATCTAGAAGTTACTAAAAAAACTTGGAAGAAATATATTTTTATTTTGTTTTGACCTATTAATCATTTTGACACGCCGTAAAAGGTGTGTTTTTTAAACTACTAATAAAAATGTTATTTTCAAACAAAATCTTTTGGTTTTAGGTATATTCCCTAGACATAAATTTACAGTTAGTGGTTTAAATTTCTTAATAGGTCGAACAGTTTTTTTTTCCTAGCCTAATTGAAGTTTTTGACAAAAAACTGCAAAAAACATGCATAAAATGACCATTATTTAAAAAAAACTTTGGTATTTATGCCAAATTTTATTTTTTATATATAGTTATCTCCTTTCACATACACACAGAAATACTACCAAAGTTGTTTTCTAGTACATATTTTTTAAAAAAGTGCTCTGAACGTGGACGGATACCTTAAGGCCACACAGAATCAAGCAAACGGCTGCGAGTTACCAATGGAGGATACAGCACAATTCCTTCAATTCAGCACCAACCACCTACAGTCCGAAATACTCAACACAAAAAACAATCCCAAACATAAAAAAAACCCACAAGAACATAATAAAAATAGTTACAAACATAAAGAAAAAGAAAATCTCTCGCCAAACACGATCACGAACAAAATACCACTCAACATCGTGAACAATGACTACAAGGGGGGGGGGGGTTACCTGAAGGCCCCCCTGTTCGCGCGTGTACATCCGGGCACACCACCTCTGGCACGTGGGCACACCAACAACCAAACAAAGAAGAGGACCTCTTAAGTGTATTGAAGAGATAGTTATTTTAGAAGAACGTAGTTGTGTTGGGTATGTTGTAACGACCCTTGGCAATTTTTAAATAGGAGTACCATTTATAAACTACGGAGCGAAGGATTACCATTTACAGCTACATTAGGAAAACCATTTACAGCTACATTAGGAAAACCATTTACAGCTACATTAGGAAAACCATTTACAGCTACATTAGGAAAACCATTAACTACTAGAAGACATTACACATTAGGAAAACCCCTTTACAGCTACATAAGGAAAACCATTTACAGCTACATTAGGAAAACCATTTACAGCTACATTAGGAAAACCATTTAAAACTACATTAGAAGTACCATTTACAAACAATGGAAAATAGGAGTTCCATTTACGCAAGAAGTAATATTACAACTACATCAGGAGTATCATTTACAACTACATTAGGAGTATCCTTTAAAACATTATTAGGAGTACCATTTACACCTACATTAGGGGTACCATTTGTAATACAACTACATTAGGCGTACCATTTACAACTACATTAAGAGTACAATTTCAACTACACTAGTGTACCATTTACAAACAAGTAAGGGTTTGTTACAGAATCTGTCACTTAAACCGCTTCCACACAACATTTGTGCTCAATAGGAAACAAACTATTTATACACCTCAGAAAGAAATGCGCCAAACAGGGACTTTTAATTCAAACTTTTAAACGCCAAAATTAACTATTTTCATTAATTTTCTTTTTCAGATTTAATAGACATTATCGTTTGCTAAATTTGTTTGAAGAATAATGATGTAATCTTTTTTAATAAATATCTTTGTGTCGCCACAATTTCCCATTTACATTTCTTTCGAAAATTCAGTTATTATTTATCGTTTGTTAAATTAAGTTACAGTTCGAAAAATATATAATTAGTACAATGGGGTTGTTTCACGGAGGATCTGGCAATAGCTCTGCGGTTTTGTTTTCATGTCTATTTTGGCTATTTTGATGTCTTTCAACAGTGTTGCCACCAATTTTATTAGAAAAGCTACGAAAAAATACCATTTAATTCTAAAATTACAAAAACATATCATAAAAATACTAGCAAAGCGTTTCACGTCTTTTTAAAGTCACTAAAAAGATTCCAAAATGCAGCTAGTATTTTTAGGATATTTTTTTGTAATTTTAGAATTATTCTAAAATTACAAAAAAATATCGTAAAAATACTAGCTGCATTTTGGAATCTTTTTAGTGACTTTAAATCCTTTTTTAGTATTTTTTTGTAATTTTAGAATTAGATGGTATTTTTTCGTAGTGTTTTTCTCTTTAAAGTGGCAGCAACACTGGCCATTTTGCCCTCTTATTCTGGTCTCCATGCGCGTCCCGTCGTTAGCATTGGAGGTCACGTGATCTACCAATCTGATACTTTAACTATTATCTATGCTCTTACCGAACTGGGCTTCTCATCCCCCCCCGAAAATGAGGAGTTTCTAACAGCTCTCTACAGAACCGGACAACCCCCTGGTAAAAACAAGTACCAAACCTCAAGTGGTTCTGGTCTTGCTCATCTCTTTTCGGGCAAAGTGGGCTCATTTGGTGCTCTCTTCTGTTCGCCCTCAACAGGTGTAGAAGAGAACTCGTGGACAACAGAACGCGTGGTGTGGAGAGAACTTTCGACCATGATCACTTTGGGTGAGTTAAGGCTTATTTCATTTATTTCATGTTCATTATTATTTTTTAAAATATTGTTACCCATAACTTTAAACAGTTGATATACTTTGTTTTAAAATAGTTGTCAGAGTACAGACTATAAAACAATTAACTTTTTAAAGAACATTTTATCAGTGCGAATTATTCAATTTTTTTTAGTGCGCAATGCTATAATTTTTACGTACTTTTTAAAATATTCGACATAGAAAACTGATCGAATTTTTAAAAAAAACTTATTTGAATGCGATGGAAAAATCTTATTTCAGACACTGAAATTAATTTAAAAAAAAAAGTTTCAAGTTAAAAAAAAAAGAAAGAATTAATAGTTATTGTAAAATTTATCACGTAGCTACTGTAATTTTAGACTTATGCTCATATAATGAAAATTAAGTTACAATTTTGGGAGCAGATATGATAGAATGGTCGGTCTAGATTTGGCGATTGGCGATACGTTTCTAAGCAATGAAAATGTCTAAATGAGGTAAGCATTCCACTTCTTATTTCGCACAACTTGACAGGCTTTCTACGCTACGTTATATTTTCAAGTACGTAAAAAATCGCAAATGAACAGACCGGCCATTGTATCATAGCTGTACCGAAGTTTGGCCCATGTATTTGGTCTCAGTAATTATTTAGGAAGACTAACATTTACCAATTAGTTCATATATTAAAAACATAAGTCAAAGGTAAATTGACAATAATTGTACTTGTTTTTTTTCTTTATGACGAATAAAAACTAACTTTTAAATACTTAAACCTCAAAAACGAACTAAAAAGTTTTCCTATTTAATCAATTCTAAATAAGCCATAGTGTTTTACATTAATTTTATATAATATAAGGAAACAAATTCTTAGCTATTGTCACTACTGATCTTACTGCTTACTTCAGAAGTTACTTTTCGAGTAACTACTAAAATTTTAAACTTATTCTCATGTACTGAAAACGAGTTAAAAGTTTAGTTTAGTTTGGAATATCGTCGCACTAGAGCTACACGGGGGCTATTGGCGACGGGCGTCGTATTTTATAACCACAGTCAAGTGACGAGCCGACACCTGAGGAAACGAGTTAAAATTTTGGCCCACGTACTTGGTGTAGGCAATTATTTAAGAAAACTAAAATTTACCAATTAGTTCATACATCAACAGCAAAAAAAAAGTCAACGTTAAATTTACCAATGTTTATTTAAGTTTTTCATTGTCATATTTTTTAAAAAAAATTTATAAACTTCAAAAATGAAAAAAGGTATTTCTATATATTTACCAATTCTAAATAAAGCCAATATCAATTTTGGTTTTAGTTTTAGTTTGAATTATCGTCGCACTAGAGCTACACGAGGGCGCCAATACGACGGGCGTCGTATTTTAGAGCCACAGTCAAGTGACGAGCCGACACCCGATTGGGCATACCCAACGCAACCGTTAAGGGCGACATCGTACGCAGTGTTAGGACTTTGAAGGATATTTTTAACGGAGTATCATTCGTCCTCCACACGGGGTATTATTCGTCGGACATTTTGGCTGCACGGGCCGTTTATAGGTCGGCAGTTATTTTGGCGATGCCCGGATCCGAACCTGGGACCTTCCGCATGCTAGGCGAATGCCTAACCGACTGGGCTCCCCAGGCCCCAAGCCAATATCAATTATTTCTGGCTTGTTCCTTCTCACTTGTAGATAAAAATACCACAACTTACGAAGATATATACTTTTAGTATTTTGGTCAAGGCTTCTTTTTTTCTCCTCTTACAAGTTTCGAAGATATATACTTTTACTATTTTGGTCAAGGCGTCTTTTTTTCCCTCTTTTCCCAAATAAAACCCTTTTTTTTGGCTGATATTGATTGAAATGTATAGTAGCATCCCCGGTATCAAGTAAAAACCACTCTCGATTGGCACGAAGTAGAAAAAAACAAATCCTGTTAGAAATATCCACTTACATTAAAGCTGGATTGATTTGCTGAACTTTTCTTAAGGGGATACGGTACCCAAAACATTATTTCTAGAAATAATAACATAAACTTGTGAATTATAGTGGTTTTATATACTAATGTTCACTTTAAATAAACATTTTCTAGCAATAAAACAAATATTTACAAGTAGTTTTTCATTTATTTAAAAAAAAACGTCAAAATTTTGAACTTTTTTTTAAACGCTACTCATCTTTCAATTTTGAGAAGAACTGCACCAAACTTTTATAATTTGTTTTTAGTACTATTTGTTTAAGAACTGTGCATGGATTTTAAAATGTGAGCTACATTTAAAAAGTAATATGCATTTATACTGAAAATCACAGAAAAAATTAAAAATTATTGAATTCAACATTAAAAAAAAACAACTATTAATAGTAGACCCTATTCCATGCACAATTTTATGCACCATATATATAAGAACACAGGTTAAAAATTTCAAAATTCTAACTTAATTAGCAAAAAAGCCTTAGGGATTTATTAAACACAAGAATTGAAAAACGCGAAACAGAGAAAAAAGGTTGTAATCAGACGAAATACGAATTCAAACTTATAAGAATGACCCCAGAAAATATTTAATAACCTTTTTTCTACAAAAGATGTCAGAATGAAACTTTCAGTAAATGTTTAGAAAGATATCGTAAATAATAAGAAGTAAAAATTGAAAAATCGAAATATTGACCAATTTTTGAGTACCGTATACCTTAAGAAAGAAAGTCTTGTGTTTAATTGTAACATGAAACTATTAATAAAACAAAATCGATACTATTTAATTCATTAGGTTTTTCATGTAACTGAGATATTAATGTCGTAAATTTGTAATTGTAACTTTTTGGGAAATTCCACGAATTCGATACAGGGTTTTTACTTTTGGATGACAATTTCTTATACATTTTACAAAAATAATTTTGTATTTAAGTTTAGTTTAGTTTGAATTAATTATCGTCGTTCTACACGAGGTCTATCGGCGACGTGCGTCATATTTTAGAACCACAAGTTGTTATGTATTATAATTTACTTAATCCCTAAATATATAAGAAATAAACATAAAGAAATGATGATTGCATAATGTATGTGCGGGAAGTGTTTGAAATATTGCATGACATAATTTTTAGAAAATTATATCAATATTTTCTAGCAAGTTATGAAAGCATTATCGAAAATTGAAATTACCATACATTGTATTGACATCTTAATACATATCTTTCTCTTGATATGCTCTATTGAAAAATTCGTCGCTTCGGTATATCAGAACTATTTTTCCAATATTTTTATACAAATAAAAATTCAATTTTTGTATAGCAAACGCAGATTTTTGCAAAAGAAATCATGAATGAAATTGTTATTCAATTCTCAAATACCTTCAAAGATAGTCCGATCTTCGTAAACATGTTTTTCTAGCGAAGTATCTTTTTCGCGTTATTCCATATTCCATTCATTCCAAGTCAACGGTCTATTTACAATTCGAAATTCCTGGAAAATATGTCACATAATACGCTAGTTCCAATGATGACATTTGAAGTATAAACTTATGTAATATTTACTCTGCAAACAAGTCATCGTGATATGGGGTTTAGGATAAGAATAAGGTACTAAAAATGAGAAAATATAGGTATTCGAAATGCATCTTCACTCCAGAACTTCGTAAGATTCATTTCACAACTTAAGGTATTCATATACCTTAGAAAACCTTAGAAAATGGAAAAATTGATCAAAATATGTGTTATACTTTTACATTAAAATATTATCTAATTATCTATCTTTAAAATGGTACAAGTAGATTTCTTGTACTGTAAATAGTTTTTAATTTACAGACAGTATTTAAAAGGCAATTCTATTGTCATCAATTTTACATTGAAAACCTTGAACTCATTTTCTGAAGAACGAATTTTTTCATAATATGCTTGTACTCCGAGCAAGATATTTCAAATTAATATGCTTCGATTTAATCTGTATCTATATATCTATGTGTGTGTGTGTGTGTGTGTGTGTGTGTGTGTGTGGTGTGTATGTAGATAATTGTAGATAACTAAAAAATCTCTCTTCCGCATAAGTGTTCCTTAAAATATTAATCTTAAGGATCTAAACAGATATAACTGTTAAGGGATTATTACTTTTATCCTTACTTACCACACTTCAGTTTTAATTAACTGATTACTATAACTTTATTAAATTGTAAACACTTGATTGGAATGCCATTTACTATAGAAAAAAATATATTCAAAAAGTTGATGAAAAATTCCACATAATTTTTTTTAAAGAAAAACATTGTTCATAAAAAAAGTAATCTTTGGAAGGTAAAGTTAATATCATATGCAGAGAAAGTAAGTTAATACACTTTTTGCTATATGGTATTAAATTCATTGTTTAGCGTTTTTAGTGTTTATCTATATACAAACAAGTAGGTTTGTAACAGATTCTGTCACTTACCCCGCTTCCACAAAAGTTATGTTTAACAGGTAAAAATGCGCCAAACACAGCATTAATTCCATATTAAACATTTACATGCTAAGTTTCATTTATTTTATTTCGAAAATTCAATAGTTATTATTATCGTTTGCAAAAATTAATTTATATTTCAAAACAAAAATATGTAATATTCCTCACTTCTAAATAGAAGGAAAATATTTCATATCAACATTCAAAGAATCTCGTAGTGAAATATATTTGACGTCATTTCAAACTGATCGATGTCGCAAAAATAAATTTATTTTAATTTATTGTCTAAAAGAATTTTCTCGAGGATTGTTGCGAATTGCAATGGTGATTTAATTCTAATAAAAATGGCTTCCTATGCTTTTTAAATGAGCATTTAATTTTGCAGTTTTTTTTAAATAATTGAAGTACTTCGAATTCGAATTCTTTTCTGAAAGTTTCAATGTATTCTAATTTCGATACGCTGAATTTTTTGACGTATCGCACTTGTCCAGTTTGGGCTATGGAAGAGGGTGACAGACGGACTGAACGATAAGTTTATAAATGACGAGTTTATAAATGAGAGTAAAAGTTCTAAACATTTCGTAACTATAACTACATTTTGAATGTTTTAAAAAATATTTTACGGTGAAAGCTTATTATTTCTGTTAAAATGCTTATAGCGTTTACTGAGACTTTATCAAATAAGAAACCCCAAACATATAATCATTTCAAGAGAAAATTGATCACGTGGAACTGAAAGTCATGCTATTTACTTTCAACTACTTTTACATTTCTTACGTTTTACATTTCTAGAGAACGTCGTTTTGTTATTAGCGTATTTAGAGCAGAATTTAAAGTAGTTGTTTTAAAGATGCTTGATAAGATGTAGTTTGAAATGTGTTAATTATTTATTGTTTCTTGAAAATGAATATATAATGTTACATCTAGTAATTTAACTGTAACCTCCAAGGCTCTTTTAAAAAAATTGCAATTTTTACTTCCAATATGGTATGGATGTACTGTCACCTATATTCAATTTATTCTAATTAATTTTTCGTGTAACTTAAATTGTTCTAAACAAATTGTTCAGTATTATGGTCTTCATTTGTATATTTACTTTAAAAGTATATTCTTAGCTTCCACAATACGTTTATAACGTAAAAAGTGGAAGGTATGGTAATTGTTCAGTCCGTCCGTCTGTCTGTCCATCACCCACTTTTATAGCCCAAACTACAAATGCTACGGACAAGTGTGATACGAAAAAAAAATTAGCGCACGAAATTAGAATACATTGAAAATTTTAGAAAAGAATTCGAATTAGAAGTACTTCAATTATTTAAAAAACTTCAAAATTTAATGTTCATTTAAAAAGAATAGGATAAGCCATTTATATTAGAATTAAATCACCATTGCCATGCGTAACAATCGCTCGAGACACTTTAATTCTTTTAGACAATAAATTAAAATAAATTTATTTTTGCGACATCGATCCGTTTGAAATGACGTCAAATATATTTCACTACGACATTCTTTGTACGTTGATATGAAATGTTTTAATTCTATTTAAAAGCGAGGAATATTATATATTTGTTCTTTGAAATATGAATTAATTTTGGCAAAAGATGAATAATAATTATTGAATTTTCGAAATAAAATAAATGACACTAGCCAAATTTAGCATGTAAATGTTTAATATAGAATATTAATGCTGTGTTTGTCGCCTTTTTACCTGTTAAACTCAACTGTTGTATGGAAGCGGGTTAAGTGACAGATTCTGTTATTTATTTACATAAACTAAAAAGAAATCTCATTGTCGGGGAATTTTTTTTGCCAATCGTGGTTAAGCAGTTAACTTGCTATCATTTAAAAAATCAAAAGCATAAAAGTTAACAGTAAATGAGAAATATTTTTAACAGCTTATAAATATAAAACGTAATTTTTCAAGATGAAACTGATTACGTCTCTTTAAAAAGGATAAGTTTTTTTGAATATTGATTAGTGAATTTTTTTTATTAAATATCAGAATTATTTTTCTTTTTTTTTTTTATTATAAACAAAAATCAATAAAAGCAACAAGTTTCATAATGACACAACATATAAAAAAATTCGTATTAAATCAGATAAAGAATTTTACATTTAAAATATAATGCTGTGTATTTAAATAAACCCTGTTAACTTCAATATAATAAATGAGAGCATATTTAAAATTTTTTTATCATAGCCAAAAATTTTCTTAAATTGTCAACATTTAAGATTCAAATTATCAAACTATCAAATTAAGCTAAATTTATAAAGGAAACTTATTTTTTCCATAATCAATTTTTGTTATGTTAATCTCAAAATTATGTTTTTATTCTTTATTTGAAGCATGTATTTGATAATAAGGTTTAGAAATATTTTCATCAGTTTATAAATAGATATAAAACTTCAAGTACACATATCGATCAAATTAAATTAGACGTAACTTAAAAGATGAAACTGATTACGTCTCTTTAAAAAGTCACTACGGAACATTTTTTTTTTTTTTGCACCCGGACATAAAGACGGGTACAAAGACTTTCAAGTCATTGAAGCCCAAGTTTCTTCTGTAACTAATGATTGTTTTTTCTTCATAACAGTTTTTAATTTGGCGTTTTTATCCCTAAGAAAAAGATCGTCTTAAATGATGTGCCCCGAGTAATGATGATTTGTTTCCGAACTTAATATTGAACAGTTCTTGCTTGGCCTTATTACTTATTTCAAATACCGCTCTTGATTTGTTTTTTTTTTCTAAAACAAGCGACATAGAAAAAGATACACGATCGGGAATAGTTATAGATATCATAGTTAAAGTATTAGATTGGAAGATCACGTGAACTCCAATGCCAACGAAGGGACGCGCATGGAGACCAGAATAAGAGGGCAATGGGGCCAGTGTTGCCACCACTTTAAGGAGAAAAACACTACGAAAATATACCATTTAATTCTAAAATTACTAAAACATACCATAAAAATACTAGAAAATCGTATCACGATTTTTTTTTTAAGTCACTAAAAAGATTCCAAAATGCAGCTCAAATTTGTATGGTCTAGTTTTGTAATTTTAGAATTAAATGGTATTTTTTCGTAGTGTTTATCTCCTAAAACTGGTGGCAAACCTGGCCCCATTGCCCTCTTATTCTGGTCTCCATGCGCGTCCCGTCGTTAGCATTGGAGATCACGTGATCTGCCAATCTAATACTTTAACTATGATATCTATGGTTTCAGAACAAACCCGTAAAAATATTTTTAATTGTAGTGAAAGTACAGTTAACATTTGATATGCTCGTGGATCAAACTACACCGAAAACTGCAATTTTTAATTCGAAGTTATGTTTATATTTTGAGTAGAAGGTTTCCTTTATTTAAAAAAAATATGGTAATTTAAGACATCTTCTTTATCCACACTTATAAATAATTATACCACTGAAGACCCACCGAGTATATGCGGAGTACGTGCTCGTTAAATCTGTTTAGTCCGAAAGTCCTGTGGTCGGTCATTGCGCAGTTTACCACGGGTACAGGTCCCTGGAGACTATTTCCCTCCCCTTCAGGGACATGTCTAAATTGTGGAGGTGGCGATAGATGGCAGCATCTGTCTTGCATGTGTGTGTATGTCGTGTCCGTCCTTCTTGACGAAGGTTTATAAGCGGGTCTCTGTGACCAAGCACACAAGCCTGAAAATATATGTCTACCAACCAACCAACCTAAATAATTATTTTTGGAACATCGTTAATTTTAAAAGAATCTACTATAAAAAAATCCATACATTTTTGATTTAGTGTAGAGTATGATATTTGCTGTAAGAAATATACGAGTTATGAGATAATATTCTAGAATATGTGAAAAATAAGGGATTCTGACATACAATATTTTTTATTGTAGTGAAAGTATAGTTACAATTTGATTTGTTCGCTAATGGAACTAAACTCAGAACTAAATTTTCATTAAAAGTTACGATATAAAATACAAGAGTTAGCGAGATACAATACGAGAGTATGATAAAAAAAAATACGACAGTAATGACATACAATTTAAGAGTATGTTATAAAATACAAGAGTTTGGAGAAACTGAATTACAGCATAAGATATGGTTAAGAGCTTAGAATGGGTCAACGCTGTTAAATATTAAGGGGATACGGTACCCAAAACATTATTTCTAGAAATAATAATATAAACTTGTAAATTATAGTGGTTTTATGTAATGTTCACTTTAAATAAACATTTTCTAGCAATAAAAACAAAATAATTACAAGTAGTTTTTTATTTATTAAAAAAAAGTCAATATTTTAAACTTTTTTAAAACGCTACTCCTCTTTCAATTTTGAGAATAACTCCAAACTTTTATAGTTTGTTTTGAGTACTATTTGTTTAATAACTGTGCATGAATTTTAAAATGTGAGCTACAGTTAAAAAGTAACATGCATTTATACTGAAAATCACAAAAAAAAACTAATTAATGAATTCGACATGTTTTTTAAAAAAACAACTATACATAGTAAACGTATATTTTGTGCACCATATATATAAGAACACAGGTTAAAAATTTCAAAATTCTAACTTAATTAAAAGCCTTAAGGATTTATTAAACACAAGAATTAAAAAACGCGAAACAGAAAAAAAAGGGTTGCAAGCAGACGAAATACGTATTTCAAACTTATAGGAATGACTCCAGAAAATATTTAATAACTTTTTTCACAAAGATATCATTATGAAACTTTCAGTAAATGTTCAGAAATATATAGTGAATAATAAGAAGTAAAAACTAAAAAATCGATATTTTGACCAATTTTTGGGTACCGTATCCCCTTAAATAACTAAAAAAAACACGTAACGCTGCATCATGTTATTTCTTTACTCATGCGCAGTGCCGCGTGCAAATCGCCAGCGTGCGTCATTAAACGCTACACAACAAAGAGTAAAAAAAACGGAAAGTGTGTGTATGTAAAAAAAAAGTGAATCTGAGTTTTCAGATTCCGGATTCGACGATCTTCTATCTGTTCCGGGATGCAAAAGAGGTAGATGATAAAAAAAAAAGATAGTCGTGATGCTGAGAAGAAGAAAGGATGCCATATTCGGACGGGCATCTTTTAATGTATACTCTGTTTATACATTTATGTTCAAAAATTATCACGTTATGATAATTTTTTTAGGAGGTTAGCTATTTTATTACACAATAGGGTACTTGACTAAAAAAAAATTATTGGCTTAAAATATTCTTATGCCAAAAATATTAGACCCGTATTTTTTCTTTTTTTTCAAATACCCCATAAAAGGGGGAAATAATGAATTTTAAAATTAGGACGAAAAATCACTCCCGAAAACGCTTTGTGGCTGTCACGTGGTATGTAAGATGTCACTAGTAACTATAAACAAACTTTGAAACACCATTTTGGAATCTACTTTCAGCAAATTTGAACTATCCGCTTGTGTAAAACCTCCACCCATTATCTATTTAATTCTTATTTTAATAGTAAGTTAGATTAAAACCAGTTTAATTACAAACAAAAAAACATCACACCGGTTTGTTTATACATATACTAGTGGCGTCATAAAAATGATCACTGACTCAATCTGTGATCACGTGACGTACCGATGAAAAAAAATAATAAAACGGTACAATATCACCCGGTAATTAATATTTTACATGAAATATTGCAGTGCGTCTAATAATTTGTCCAGGGACTGTAGTTTGTTTTCCTTCCAGAATAGTTGGATTGCACTGTTTCAAAGTGGACTTAAGGATCAAAGTTCAAAGAACTATTTACTCTTACACAATATTTTAAGCAAGCTTCTTTAATCAATAAAATCAATTTCTTTAAAACCCTTCCCCTTAATCACACATACCCTAAATAACCTCTGTTCCAAAACCAAGCCCTCCATTCTAAAGCCACTACCGTAAACAGAAGTACCATCCAACTGCATTATTTATCATTAGTATTTTGCATACAAGCCCACTTTTTAAAAGGGCACTTTATTTACCTCCCACCGGGCCGAGTGTGTCAAGGATTCCTTGCCTCAAGGTCGTAACATTACGTTCCGGAGTTATAATTACTCTTATTTCTATTATTTTTCTTTGGCTACTGGACGCTTGTGACCCAGAATAAGGGTTAGAGTAAGTTGTTGAGATGTTGCCGAGTCAAAGAGCTATGCTAAAATGATTGGGTGAGTGAAGCCAAGATTGCTTGAGTAATAGGCCCAAAACCAGATATCATAGTTAAAGTATTAAATTGGCAGATCACGTGACCTCCAATGCTAACGACAGGACGCACATGGAGACCAGAATAAGAGGGCAATAGGGCCAGAGTTGCCACCAGTTTTAGGAGATAAACACTACGAAAAAATACCATTTAACTCTAAAATTACAAAAACATACCATAAAAATACTAGCAAAGTATATCACATAGTCACTAAAAACATTCCAAAATGTAGTAAAATTTTTATGGTCTTGTTTTTAACAAACTTCATTTTAACAAACTTGAATTTTAACAAACTTCAGATCGTTAGAGATTTGCAATTTTAAGATGAGTATTTTTAGCAAGATCTGTGGAAACCACTTTGAAAGTATATTTAAGGAACTAGTCGCACTCAATAACTGCGACTAAATTAATTTTGAAGTAAAACAAGTAGGTTTGTAACAGAATATGTCACTTAACCCGCTTCCACACAACAGCTGTGTTTAACAAGTAAAAAGGCGCCAAATACAGCATTAATTCTATATTAAACATTTACATGCTAAATTTGGCTAGTTTCATTTAAATTTTATTTCGAAAATTCGATAATTATTACTTATCGTTTGCAAAAATTAATTTATATTTCAAAGAATAAATGTGTATATTCCTCGCTTTTATATAGAATGAAAACATTTCATATCAACGTACAAAGAATCTCGTAGTGAAATATATTTGAAGTCGTTTCAAACTGATCGATGTCGCAAAAAAAATATTTTAATTTATTGTCTAAAAGAATTAAAGTTTCTCGAGCGATTGTTGCGAATGGCAATGGTGATTAAATTCTAAAAAAAATGGCTTCCTATGCTTTTTAAATGATCATTAAATTTTGCAGTTTTTTTGAAATAATTAAAGTACTTCGAATTCGATTTCTTTTCTGAAATTTTCAATGTATTCTAATTTCGATGCGCCGAATTTTTTTACGTATCACACTTGTCGGTAGCATTTTTAGTTCGGGCTATGAAAGTTGGTGACGGACAGTCGGACTGAACGATTATAAT
This sequence comes from Oedothorax gibbosus, assembly GCA_019343175.1. Taxonomy (NCBI): domain Eukaryota; kingdom Metazoa; phylum Arthropoda; class Arachnida; order Araneae; family Linyphiidae; genus Oedothorax; species Oedothorax gibbosus. The sequence goes on from JAFNEN010000255.1 coordinate 326,454, forward strand.
ACCTTACACTTTTTACGTAATAAACGTAGTGTGGAAGCTAAAAATGTTGGATTTCGCCGTATTTTGCGACCGTGAACGTCGGATGTGAAAGAGGCTCTTGCCTCTCTTCTCAAGACACTAAATCCAAGAAGAGCGAGGGATTTAAAAGTTCGAGAAGGGTTTTTCCGTCTTTCAAGAAATCGTGATCTCGTGTTTTCGTTTTCTGTTCCAAGGGCGATTTCATCCATTTTATAGAACATTCAGTTCCGTTTTGTAACAAGGATATTTTTTTATTGTTGTTGTTATTGAAAATATTGTTTCGTGATGGTTGTTTTATTCCCACGAAGCTTTTTTTTCTTGTGATTTATTGGGTCTTGGTAGCGATTGATTAATTGATTGTTACTGCGCAGTCACGGGAGGAATGCTATTTTTTTTTTAAAGTATGAAGTGTATTTTGAAAATATTGATATGTTTATAGTATGATTTAACGTGTATTCTTATATTGACTAGTGAATTTTTTTATTGTATGTAGAAACTGATGTTTGTATTAGTTTCCTTTCTGTTTTTTTCTTATTATGGAAAAAATCTAAATCAATAAGAATTTAACCCTTTCAGTCCCAGTGATGCCATTTGGCATCATCATTTTTCTAATCATAATTTTAAAAAAAATAGGGCTGACATCTTTTGGGATTAATAAAAAATATTTTCTAATAGAAAAAAGTTTGAAGAATCGTATTATGTGTTTTTAAATATCATAAAAAAAATGCTAGAGATGAACAAAATTTTTTTTTAAATGATGATGCCAAATTGTCATTGGGACTGAAAGGGTTAATTAAAAAAGTTTACTGATTAATGGTTCTATACTGAAAAAGATGAAAAAAATTCGTATAAAATAAAAAAAAAACATAAAAAGTTTTATATTCAAAATATAATATTGTGTATATATATAAAAAAACTCGATTTTTTTCTATTATCATAAAAAAAGTACACATTGCACAAATTAAAAAATATATTCCTAGTGTAAATCTTAGGTTATTACAGTTATGTCAACATTTCTAACATTGTAAATATTGAATTTTTAAATTAGGCAACCTTTATTATGGAAACTTATTGAAATTTTCAATAATAAATGTTTTACATTTGCATATTCATTTGCATATTTTTTTTAAATCTTAAATTCATATTTTTGAAATTTTATAATGCATGCAAAAACAATTTAAATCGATGTTTGAAATGGAACTATTTAAAAAATTTAACCTAATCATCCATTTGGTAATTCCACTACAAACAAAAACATATGTTACGCAAGATGTTTTCAAATAACGCTGACTTCAATTACGTTTTACTTTAAAAAATTCGTTTAAAACATTTTTATTTACTATCTATAATAATAAAATAAAGAGTGTTTGTCTGTGGATTGTGAAAGACCTACTTATACTGCTTGAAAAAAGTCGAAATTTTTAAGATAGATTCCCTGTAATACCTACGTGTGCACCTGAGGCTTAGTTTTTTCCATATTTGATTACGATTTTTTATAATTATTTACAAAATACGTCATCCACCTGAAAGTGAGAGACCGAAACTGGGGCTTGAAAACACATGGGCAGGGCCAAAACAGGGATTTGACGTCATCCATAGATAAACATGAAATCCAGTAAGAAGAGCCGTTAAAAAATTGACACCAATTCGATTTCTACTTGTAATTTTCAATTTGAAAGAAACTTTAGCTCGAGCAAAAATTAAGTATAAACGCGAAATATCAAAAGGTTTAATTTGTAGGATTGTTATTTGACTATCATTATTTTATTTCATTTATTGATTGTAGAATGATTACCACATTTATGTTGTTAAATTTTAAATATTGCCAAAAGTCGCCAATGAACAGACCGACCATTTTATTACAGCTGTGTCAAAAACAAATCACCGTTATTAAAGGTTAACCCGTGCGACGCCGGGTTTAGAAAGCTAGTCTTTAATAAACGAATGGGGAAAATTTTGGGGGGATTTTATTTCACAAAAAACAGTTTAATTTTTATCATACTTAAAAATTAATCAAGAAAAAACTAAGAATCCAAGAATAAAAGCCAATGAAAAGTATAAAAAATATTTTTCAATATATTATTGAATACTCCAGAAATTTAAATACATAATTTTCAAATTAAAATATTAATATTCGCATTTTAATAATTGTTTTTAATATATTATGAAAAATTTAATTGTAAGGAATTATTCTTGAAAAACCATATTAGCAATAAGTAAAAAAAAATAACTTAGATACAAAACATTAATAAAAATTAATATGTATTTTCAATTCCAAAACTGAAATGTAATAAAATGGAAAAAATTAAAATATATTCTACAATGTGGTTATCTTACAGTAAAAAAAAGTTAGATCCTGGAAAATTCCCCATAATATTGTCTTTATTTTCGTAAACTTAAATAAACTCAAAAACTACTCTTACATATAGAAAAAAAACTAACTGAATAGTAAATATTCAAAGACCAGACATAATATTTTATGTGTATAATCTACTGAATATATTACTATAGCGATTGTCTTAGGTAAAGGAAAACTACATTTTTAAAACAAAAAAACATTTTTTTGAACTTCAAACCTTACTCGTGATAGTCGTAAAGTTTTTACATCCTGTTTATAGTGAATGACGTTTTATTTTTACGAGGAAAAGTGGCTTTTTGGCTGTGTTAATTCAATGGCAGATATGCCCTTTTTGTGCGTACTTTGCGATATCCGGGATGTATCCGGTTTCAGCTATAAAAACTGGTGTCTAGGGGTCCAATTACTGGTAAGTTCTTTTCTCCAGAAATAAAAGTGCAATTTGACTTTTAAAAATATTTTTTTCGAAATGTTGATTTTATACATCTTGAAAATTGATTTGGTTATCTTTGACTTGCATAAGTATGTTTGTCATGGTTTTTTTTGCCACGTTCTCATGTTTTTTTTAATAAAACATAAATATAATTTATTAATAAGTCAAATTATTGTGAAAGTTATTTTATAAATGATTGCATTTGAATTTTCTCAATTGCATAAACGTAAAAAAAAAACGGCAGAAAATAACGTCACGAATCAAATTCTATTTAAAAAAGACAAATGAAGTCCATAGCCCTGAATATTTTTTATGTGATACCATTTAAGTTTTACACTCAAAACTAATTTAAAAAAAACACTTAAATGTTAACTCTTTTACTTCTCGATAATGAAGGTGTTAACGGTATTTCCCAAGGCTCAGTGGTAGTGCTTCGCATTGCCACGCCACAGGTCCGGGGATCGAATCCCGGATTGGGCGAGGTTGACCCATCCTTTCATCCCTTGAGTGGGTCGATAAAATGGGTACCAAGCATGCTTGGGAAATAAATACTGGGGGTTCCGCGTGAGGCTGACCACCTAACCGGGACATATGCCTAGCACCCCAGAGCCCTAGGTCACGAAAGCTGAAATGGGTACGGCAGGCCTTGGCCCAGTAATGGGCTGTTGCCCCGAGGAATTTAGTTTAGTTTTTTTTTAACGGTATTTCCCAAGTCGTCGTTTAACTCGGTGTAAAAAGTAAGTTCCCTGTGTAAAAAAATATTAACGTAGACCTCGTTTGAATTAATTGCAATATACCAACTAACGTTTCGTTTCGTTTAGTTTGAATTATCGTCACACTAGAACTACGCGACGGGCGTCGTATTTTAGAACCACAGTCAAGTGACGAGCCGACACCTGAATAGGCACCCAACGCAACCATTAAGCGCGATATCGTACGCAGCGTTAGGACTTTGAAGGATATTTAACGTGCACTCCCTTCACACGGGGTATTATTCGTCGGACATTTTTTCTGCACGGGCCGTTTATAGGTCGGCAGTTATTTTGGCGATACCCGGACCCGAACCTGGGACCTTCCGCATGCTAGGCGAATGCCTAACCGACTGGACTCCAGCCCCCCAACAAACGTTTCCATCAAAACAAGAGAATTCACCCATTAATTTTGAGTTTTCTTGGGGAAATCCTTACAAATGTTAGTTCCAAGATCTACAAAAACAATCATTTTAACCCTTATTAGCCATTCTGTGCGGCTTCCTTGTACCCCTTTCCCCACAGGTAGCTCAACGGTAGGCAGACCTCGGAACAGGTCGAGGCATATTAGCTATTTTATAAAGAGAAGTTGACCGCCTTTAGTGTTATTTAATTATTTTCGAATTTAGATATTTTGATCATTATGTGTAGATGTATGACGAAATTGTATTTATGACACAATTTACGTGATTATGCCATCTATATACATTTTATTGAATAATAATGATAATGAAAAGCTATAATACCTGAAAATATAGTTAGAAAATAGAATTAGCATCCACTTTCATAGCCCAAACTACAAATGCTACAGAGAAGTGTGATACGTCAAAAAATTCAGCGAATCGAAATTACAATACATTGAAAATTTCAAAAAAGAATTCGAATTCGAAGTACTTCAATTATTTAAAAAACTGCAAAATTTAATGCTTATTTAAAAAGCATAGGAAGCCATTTTTATTATAATTAAATCACCATTGCCATTCGCAACAATCGCTCGAGAAACTTTAATTCTTTTAGACAATAAATTAAAATAAATTTATTTTTGCGACATCGATCCGTTTGAAATGACGTCAAATATATTTCACTACGAGATTCTTTGTATGTTGATATGAAATGTTTTCATTCTATTTAAGAGCGAGGAATATTACATATTTATTCTTTGAAATATAAATTAATTTTTGCAAACGATAAGTAATAATTATTGAATTTTCGAAATAAAATAAATGAAACTAGTCAAATTTAGCATGCAAATGTTTAATATCTAGAATTAATATTGTGTTTGTCGCCTTTTTACCTGTTAAACACAACTGTTGTGTGGAAGCGGGTTAAGTGTCAGATTCTGTTACAAACCTGTCCTTGTTTAGGTCAAATAATTCACTTAACTGTTTTATAGAAGTTTATTGCCAATAAAAAATCAGACCGCTAAAGGTAGGAATCAACAATACACTGAAACGCGGCACAGTTACTGTTATCTACACAAACAACAGGTTAAATAAACGAAAGTGTTCGTTTCTTCGGGCCGAAGTCTAAGGCCACGGAAGCCGGACCTCAACAGGAATTGACCTTTTTGAACCCGGAGAAAGCATCTTTTTGTTTTGCTCTCTTCTCTTCAAGCTTCAATGGCCACGGACGGCCTAAGTCCCAATCCCACTATGCATATAGAAATAGTTTAGTTTAGTTTGAATTATCGTCGCACTGGAGCTACACGAAGGCTATTGGCGCCGGGGCGTCGTATTTTAGAACCACAGTCAGGTGACGAGCCGAGACCTGAGTAGGCACCCAACGCCACCGTTAAGGGCGACAGCGTACGCAGCGTTGGGACTTTGGAGCGTATTTTAACGTGCACTCCCCCTACACGGGGTATTGTTCGTCGGACATTTTTGGCTGCACGGGCCGTTTATAGGTCGGCAGTTATTTTGGCGTGGCCGGACCCGAACCTGGGACCCGAACCTGGGACCTTTCGCATGCTAGGCGAGCGCTTAACTGACTGGGCTCCCCAGCCCTCATATCGAAATAAGTTCGTATTCAAAAATTATTATAATTTCAAAGAAACTTTATTAGAACAAGGCAGTATACAACAATTCTTCCCTCATAGAACAAACATAACCTTCCTATAATCAAATTAGTCATCATCAAAACATCAAATTCATTACTAAACTTTTATGCTCCTAAACATATTACCAGAAATAAAATTGTCTTAAGATTGTTAAAAAATTGATTGTCTTAACATTGTTAAAAATTATCTAAATAACCAATCCATTTCTCATTTCATTGGCCTAGTTAATGATTCGCCCTCTGATAGAAAAAATATCAAAAAATATCGCTAGGCTAAAATGTGACATAATTTTCTTATTTGTGTGATTGTATATTAATATGTCATATATTTTTATGTTTTTTTGCTTTTTGCATTTGAACTTTTGGCCCTGTCATGTAATAGAATTTTTAATCTGTAAATAGAGCAACAGTGTAAATATACTTTAAATAGTGGATTTATTTCGCGTCGTGAAATAATATTTAAAAATATTTACCGTGCTAAAATACGTGAACAAATTCATTGGTTCAAAAATAATTCACGTGTATTTTTTTACGTAAAGAATCTTTTCTGGAATTAAAAGGTAAACAATGTTTTTAGTTTAAATCAAACATTTAAAATACGATTAATAAAAAATATTCACGCCGAAAATGGTATTTTTATAATATCGTGCAAAAAACTAACTTTTTATAATATCGTGACAAAAAAATAACTTTTTCAAATCAATAATCGTGGCAGAAGTGATGCTTTTAACGAAATCGTGTTTCAAAGTTACTTTTACGCACTAGTGCGACAAAGTAAATAGAGCATCTGATTGGTGGAAAATACTTTATTTGAGCGTGATATTTTATTCGGTTGCTTTGTGATTGGTGTAAAATTCGTTATTTGAACGTGATTATTTATTTGGCGTCTTGTTTCCAATGCCAATCTAATAAATACTTTTTGCACGTGATTTTAAAATAACCATTAATATAAATAATCACCTTCAAATCATTTGAAAGTGATAATAAAATAATTAATAAGCCAATCAATAAATGCCAATTTAATAAATACTTTTTTTTGCACGTTATTATAAAAAATAGTGTATGACAACACGTTGAAAATAGCCTTTTTTAAACTCGTGAATTTATTTCACTTGCTCGTACCTCGCTCGTGAAATAATTTATTCAACTCGTTTAAAAAAGCCTTACTTTTCACACTAGTTGCATAAATAACTATTTTAAGTACAAAGGTTAAAAAGTAGTTAAACACTAACGTAAAAAAATTTAACTCACACGACGTTGTACAAAATTATTTCTTAGTAAATAAATTAAACACTAAATGCAATTACAAAAAAAAATTGACTAATGTTATGTATAAAAAAATATTTTTATTCCATTTTTGAAGAAAAATGGGTGCTTTTACCTTCCTCGGGCTCAGGAGATAGAGTCGACGAAAATGTACAACTGCGGCCAAATATAATATATTTGTAATGGTAAACTTTAACTCTGAATATTGCGATCCTTTAAGGGGATACGGTACCCAAAAATTGGTCAAAATGTCGATTTTTCAGTTTTTACTTCTTATTATTCACAATATCTTTATGAACATTTGCTGAAATTTTCATAATGATATCTTCTCTATAAAAAAAGTTATTAAATATTTTCTGGAGTCATCCCTTAAAGTTTGAACCGTATTTTGTCTGCTTTCAATCTGTTTTCTCTGTTTCGCGTTTTTTCAATTCTTGTGTTTAATAAATCCCTAAGGCTCTTTTGCTAAATAAGTTAGAATTTTGAAATTTTTAACCTGTGTTCTTATATAAGTGGTGCACAAAATTGTGCATGGAATAAAGTCTACTGTTTATAGTTTTTTTTAAATAATGAATTCAATAATTTGTAACATTTTTTCGATTTTTGGAGAATTTCAGTATAAATTCATGTTATTTTTTTTACTGTAAATCACATTTTAAAATCCATGCACAGTTCTTGAATAAATAGTTCAAAAAATAAACTATTAAAGTTTGGTGGAGTTATTCTTAAAATTGAAAGAGGAGTGGCGTTTTAAAAGAATTTAAAATTTTACCTTTTTTTTTTTAAAAGAAAAATGACAAACTACTTGTAAATGTTTTTATTGCTGGAAAATGTTTATTTATAGTAAACATTATATAAAAACACTAACTTACAAGTTTGTTATTATTTCTAAATATAATGTTTTGGGTACCGTGTCCCTTTAACTGTATATACTGTGGTTCTTAAAATGTGTTTTGTCGCCTGTAAATTCAGTTTGTCGCCAAAGATTTCAATTGGCGCGTTTTGCGCCTACGAAATTGAAAAGAACTTACATATTTTTAAATAAATAAGTTTCTCAAACCCTTTAGGAAGTATTTTTTAATTTTGAATTGATTACAAAATTACAAATTTAATACGCAATACTTATCCGATGATGTAGTGGGATGTATTTCGAAGTTAACTTAAGATCCAAATGGATCTCTGGAGTTGCGCCAAGACCCTTTTTTCCGTGCCATCTACTTCTGGAAAAAGCAATACTGCGAAACCTGGGACTTTGTAGTGGGTTTTTAATGAGGGACATTTCGAATTCTAGACAGGATCCCGTTCTTTGACCTCGGTGGGGGTGTAAGAGGGCAGGGTTTCTTTTTTTTTACAACTTTTATTTTTTTTAAAGAGGGAAAAATAAATCGTGTATCTTTATAACTTAATTTGCTAGCGATTTCTAAATGTTAGATTTCTTTTTATTTTCGATGATTGAAAAAGTTTGTTAAAGAAACTTCATATAAAATTTGTTGGAAATAGTATTTATTATGTGAGCAAAATGCAATTCTGTATTCAGTTTGTAATATTTTGAAACATACCCGTACTTAAAGTACTATAACTCCAATAAATTTTTACGAAAAGCGATATTTTTTTTATGTACGAAAGAGTATATTTAATCAATTTAGGGATGTAATAGTGAAAATATTTGATAGTTTTTTTTTATAAAATACAATCAAAAATTTGTCACTATGGTTTGAAATTGGTATTTTTCCCATAACATTCAGGCGTATACCCACAATTTTTTTCTTTTTAGGCCCTGACCTAGGGCCCACAAGTGTTAGGTGGCCGCAAAACCGTGTTTTTTTTATGCTAAATTGTGTTTCCCCTGAAACTTAAGTATATTGTGTCATTTTGTGGCACCACATTATTTTTAAGGCTAGAAAATAAAGCATTAAGATGCCCAAGTTCAGAAAAATAAATTTGATTGTTTTATTTTTTTTTAAACTCTAGTTCCAAATATTTCCATTGCCTATAGGTCCCTTTTCCTAGATCAGACCCTGGTTTTATCTCATCAAAACCAAATCATCCCAAACTTTTTCACTGACCCTGCTCTAACATTTCCTGAATTCCAAACACATCCGACCGGTGTGCTGGCAACAGAGAAAAACAACGCATTTTGAAACAATCCTTTATTTTTTATCGCTCAAGAACATCAACGGAAACAGGGAAAAATGAGGGGACATCAATCTTTTTTTTTATATACCATAATGACATTTTTTTCCGTTATGGGTCAAGAAGGATTTTTTTTTTTTCCCTGTATAAAGATGCATTGAGATGTGTTTATTTTTCTATATGATACGGGTTTAGATTTTTACCTACACTTAAAAATTTTGTGCTTGGTTTCACCATGACATTGGTTCCTAGTAGCTGCAACGGCTGAATGGTGAAACGTTCCACCATATTTTTGGTATTCGGTTGAACCATTTATCAGGTTTTTGTTTCCAAATCCAGAAAAATGGTTCAACCAAACACCGAAAAAAAGGTGAAACATTTCACCATTCAGCCGTTGCAGCTACTAGGAACCAATATCATGGTGAAACCAACCAATATCATGGTGAAACCTAGCACCAAATTTTTAACAGTGTATCTCATGTTTCTTAATATTTTTTTAAACAAATGTGAAAGTTTCTATTTTCAATAATTTTCTAATGTGTAATGTAAGGTAATGAAAGTATTGGAAGAGAGTTCGAAAATCAGAAAAAGAGATTGCGAATTCTACACGTTTTGGAAAAGCCGATGAGCTTGCCAAAGAATCAAGAGCTTTCCCCCAATCATCTAACCTCATAACTCTCGTTGACGCCAATGCAGTTGCCAGCCGTAGACTTATCAAAAATAATTTTAAATATTCCATCCCTGCTCTAAATTGTAACCGTACAATATCTTCAATAATAGCCAGACTACGAACAAAACATTTAAAAGGAATGAAAATCTCAACGGAAGGACAAAGAAGCTTCTCCACAAACTGCCCAAACTGTCCTGGTGTCCAACTGTCCCCGCAGCATATATTTGGCTGCCCAGTAATTCAAGCCAGGCTCTTCAGGATTGGCTTTGAAGACCCAGAAATTTTAATTCTCTCCGAAGATGCAGAAGAAATAGCGAAAGCTGTCTACGACAGCTTCGGATCCATCTAGTTTTTGCACACAACATGGACACGACAACAACACGTTTTGGAGATTCCAAATCCGAAACAAAATTGATTTTTGAACATTGGTTTAAAAAAAAAATAAAAAAAAAATAAATAAACAGGCGGACCCCTCTACAGCTCGAGCTAAAAGAGTTAGGGACTGAAATCTAGAAAAGAATATGTTCATATTAAAATTTTTGGAAAAAGACTCGCAAACTCTCCACTGTCAATTACCTAATATGAAATACAAGATAAGAATGTATTGTGACGAGGGGGGGGGGGTTGAAAATCCTAAATGGAGATTTCGAATTATATACGTTGTTAAAGGTGCTGATCCCAAAAAACCAAGTAAGTTTGTAACAGAATCTGTCAATTAACCCGCTTCCACACAACAGTTGTGTTTAACAGTTAAAAAGGCGCCAAACACAGCATTAATTCCATATTAAACATTTACATGCTAAGTTTCATTTATTTTATTTCGAAAATTCAATAATTATTACTTATCGTTCGCAAAAATTAATTTATATTTTAAAGAATAAATACGTCATATTCCTCGCTTTTAGATAGAATGAAAACATTTCATGAACATTCAAAGAATCTCGTAGTGAAATATACTTGACGTCATTTTAAACTGATCAATGTCGCAAAAATAAATTTATTTTAATTTATTGCCTAAAAGAACTAAAAGTTTCCTCGAGCGATTGTTGCGAATGGCAATGGTGATTTAATTCTAATAAAAATGGCTTCCTATGCTTTTTAAATGAGCATTCAATTTTGCATTTTTTTTTTAATAATTGAAGTACTTCGAATTCGAATTCTTTTCTGAAATTTTCAATGTATTCTAATTTCGATGCGCTGAATTTTTCGACGTATCACACTTGTCCGTAGCATTTGGAGTTCGGACCATGAAAGTGGGTGACGGACAGACGGTCTGAACGATTATAATACCTTCCACTTTTTCCGTTATAAACGTAGTGTGGAAGCTAAAAGTGTTTTTCGAACATTGGTCCGCCAGTTTATCTTTATGAAACCACTCTACAAGTCGAACTAAAAGAGTTAGGAACTTCAAATTGGGTACACGATTTCATAGTACCTGTCAGACGTCATCATGTTTTCGTCACAATCGCGCATGCGCAAATGGTAGATAACGTAGAACTTTTTAGGTCTTCAAATTGTTGAAAATTTTTATAGGGTATATAATTGACTTTAAATGTGTATTGATTTATTGGTTGAAATCTTTACTTTTAATTAAAAACAATTAAGATTTAAATATATTGATACTTAGATCCACACATCCACGGATCCACGGAATGCTTTGTGAAAAAATAAAAATAACAAGAATGGTTCCCGAACTTGGACCAGGTTTTTTAGCCAATACACAGTGGAAAGGTTGCCAAAATTGGCGAATTTCACTTGAAGCACGATATTTGGCGATCTCGCCAATTTTTTGTCGCCAAGGGTTGCCGTAAAACAGATTTGGCAATGAATTTGAATGCCGTATAGTGTTACACACACCTAGTTTTCATCGCTCAAGAACATCAACGTAAAAACGGAAAGATTAACTTTTCGGAGCAAAAATAGTGGAAAAATCAAGTTTGAAATACCCTAACTAGTATTTTACCAATTTACATTAGAGATAAACTGTCTTACACGAACGCGATAGGATACTTTATTTTAAGGTAATGGAAATTTTTATTTGAATTCGGAAAACCTACAACACAAAACCTACATTTCAGATTTTCGACCCATCGTCATACTTTCTTATACATGGTGTCCGTAAAAGAATGTCCGAGTTTTAATGGTATATTACAGATAGTTTATTTTATCTATAATAATAAAAGAAAGAGTCTGTCTGTCTGTGTGTCTGTTTTCGGATCGTAAAAGACCTACTTATACTGCCCTCAGAAATTCGAAATTTTTAAGATAGATTCCCTTTAATACCAACGTGTGCACCTGAGGCTTAGATTGTTCATATTTGTTCCATTTTTAGAGAAAATTCGAATTTTCTGAAAAAAATACACCACTTTCGCTCAAATCCGATCTTTTTTTTTCTTTCCTGATGCTATCGGCTGAAAAAAATAAATAAAACTTTTAACGAAAACATTTAAAATTCAAAATGTTTATTTTATTCTTTTGCCATTACTTTCAGAAACTATATTCATTATTTGAAAAATAATTGACATGTTTCAAGTGACGTAATTCCGGCAGTCTTCATTCCCGGATTTTATTGTAGGTTTATTTGATGATTTTTTCATTGATTTTTCTGTTGACTGCATGTATGCATATTTAAGCAATAAATGTATAGTTAAGCTATTACTGAACCATGATGGTTAATAAAGGCCATCACACTAGAGCTATTAGTGTTTTTTGTCTTTATTTTTTCGCCAAATACGTTGCCAAGTTCGCCAAATTATTAACTAAAATCCGCCAAATAGGCAATTTCTTTTATAAATAATTTATAAGCTGGTCGGTTGTTCGAAGGTCAATGTGTTAGAGCTGTATAATGGGTGTGGGTAGCTATATCTATTTTCTCGCCAAATTATCTCCCAAAAACGCGCCAAATGAGCTAAAAGGTTTTATGTATTTATGAGGGAATTGTGATGACATTTATGAGTGCCATCATAAAGCGTATTTTTCATTTTGGAATTTTAAGGCAATGAAACGGGATTTTATAATTTATAACGAGCGGAAACAATAATAAGTTTATGATCCTATAACAGGTTATATGGTACACATATTTGGAATCTATTTGATATTTTTTTATTCCGTGCGAAGAACGGGTATAAATTTGCTAGTACTAAATATAACAAATCATACATGGCATTGAAGGAAAACTTAGTTTTTCCTATAAGTGCTCAATGTTTGCGCCTTTAGTGATACGGGAATGGCACAGGCTGTTGCTTCCATTACTCCGGACTTGCTGCAGACAGTATGGGAAGAATTGCATTTTCGTTTGGATGTTTGCCGTATCACTAAAGGCGCACCATTGAGCACTTATAGGAAAAACTAAGTTTTCCTTCAATGTCATGTATGTTTTGTTATATTTGGTATAAAATACTCGTAATACCCGTAATGAATTTGTCTTAAGTAAAACTCACTATTTAAAAAATTATCTTAATAACCAAACTATTTCTCATTTCATTGACCAAGTAAATAATCTGCTCTCTCGTAGCGATACTTTCTTTGATACTTTTCTTAAGTTAAAATGTGACATCATTTCATTATTTGTCTAATTATATTTGTATGTATACTGAGCATATTTTATATTGAGTTTCAGAAAAGATGCTATCCTGTCCTATTAGATTTTTTTCTTTTTGTACACTTTTTGCTGGCTTTTCTGTTTTATCCATATTTAATAATTGACCTTACTGGCTTTTTGTATTTTAATATTTTTATTATCCTTGTTTTTATTTGATGTTCCCTTTTAGTTTTTTTTTGTATTTGTGTTCTATCTTGTTTTAGTCCTCTACCTGTAAATGGACTTGTTCTGTATGGTAGTAGTAAATAAAATAAACTCCTGTAATATACCATTAAAACTCGGACATTCTTTTACGGACACCCTGTATTTCACATTGAGAGTTATAGCAAGTAAAAACCTTCCACACTCCATTTGCGAAACACAAACACCTTCCGGTTAACACGTGAATTGGTCTACATCGATGAAAGTTTACGATCCGTGGAACATGAATTTTTCTCAATGAAGAAAGATGAATGAAAAGAAAAATTGAATCCATACACGCAGCTACAACGTCAACAACAACGTTTTAAAACAAAAGAGCATCCGAACATAAGCGAGAATAATGTCATAAAAGAGCGTCTCGTTGCTCTTCACCCGTTATTCAGGTTAAAAATCAGTTTGGACTTTTATTCCTAAAAAATAAAACCCGTTCAGTCTATATACTACTGTTTATTACAGCGTCAAACTGTTTCGGAAATACATATATTGTCAGAAAAACAGTATTCAAAATAATTATGAATATTTTTCTTTTAAACTATGAGAGTTGGTTATTTGAGTATAGTTTAAATTAGTTTTTAGTTAAAGTATATTAAAAGTAAAAATATTTATATTGGTTTTAACTTTGAGAAACAGAATAAGAAACACAAAAAAGAACGGATTTTCCAAGTAATATTCTATTAGCTTAGCAACGTCAAAACCTAACTAGTAATGGAGTAGAAAAAGTTTTCATGCCATTAGTTTTTCCCCATGGGAAAATATTGATCAAAGAAAATCCGAAAAAAACTCATACAAGAAAATTCGTACCTGATTTGTGGTAAAAATCATGAAATAGGGTTTTAAATTCAAACCATCTCATAATATACAAGTAGAATTGTAACAAACCATTTTTCATTGAAAACTCAATAATTATTGCTTATCATTTGTTAAATTTATTTGTATTTCGAAGAATGATTTTTAAAGAAAATTCGAATATATGAAAAGGAATAATTGTCAAAATGAATAATTGGTAATAACAAGTCATTTTCATCGCTTTTTAAACAAGTATTAAATTTTGCAGTTTATTTAATAATTTTTATACTTTGAAAATCCCAAAATGTTTTTTTATTTTTTTTATTTTGATGTCTTCTAATTTCCATGCACTGAATTTTTTTTGACGCATTTGTAGTTTGGGTTGCGAAAGTGGTTGACGGACAGTCAGACAGACGGAAATAGACCACTTTTTACGTTATAAAAGTAGTATGGAATCTAAAACTACGTCTTTTGGTTGGTTGGTTGGTTGGTAGACATATATATTCAGGTTTGTGTGCTTGGTCAGCGACCCGCTTATAAACCTTCGTCAAGTAAGACAGACACAACAGACAACACACATAAGTGGATCCATCTAATTTTTAGAGACAGAGGCCAACTAGAGGATCCCCAGAATTGGCTTGTCACCCCCAGAGGTATTGATTTGGTATGGTAACTTAGAGGACTTTCGGACCCAACAGATTTAACGAGCACGTACTCCGCATATACTCGGTAGGTCTTCAGTGGTACCGGGACTCGATCGCAGGACCTTCCGATCCCGAGACGCTGACCACTAGGCTCACTACGGCCCCACTACGTCTTTTTTCGAAAGGACAGTCTAGAGCTCGTACCGCAAACAGCTGTTCCTCGAAAAACAACCGCACCACAAACCAATCATCAACTGACCACTCGGCCCGCTCTTTATCTTTTGAAACAATCTGTCCCATTTAGGCGGAAGAGTAGCCTTTTCAAAGGGCGGCAACTACAAAACCGGAATCGGGGCTAAAGACGTGGGTGAAGCAGGGGAAAGTGAAATGAAAAATCCCTTTAGCTCTTTTACTTCTCGTTAAGGTCTCGGCGTGTGTTGTAGTGTGCTGGAATTGTTATAGATGTTGTGCTGGAACTACTACATAGGATGCTGGGATTTTAGAAATTTTGGAAGATTAAATATGGATATTTGTATAGGTATGTCAAATCCTTTAATTTTTTATTACTTCTTTTGAGAAATTAGGTGTTAGAATTATTATGTCATTTTGCATCTGAGTGCACGATTATGTACTTTTAGCTTCCACACTACGTTTATAACGTAAAAAGGGGAAGGTATTATAATCGTTCAGTCCGTCTGTCTGTCCGACACCCACTTTCATAGCCCAAACTACAAATGCTATGGGCAAGTGTGATAAGTCAAAAATTTCAGGAAAGAATTCGAATTCGAAGTACTTCAATTATAAAAAGAAATTCAAATTTAATGCTCATTTAAAAAGCATAAGGAAGCCATTTTTATTAGAATTAAATCACCATTGCCATTCGCAACAATCGCTCGAGAAACTTTATTTCTTTTATACAATAAATTGAAATAAATTTATTTTTGCGACATCGATCAGTTTGAAATGACGTCAATTATATTTCACTACGAGATTCTTCGTATGTTGATATGAAATATTTTCATTCTATTTAAAAGCGAGGAATATTACATATTTATTCTTTGAAATATAAATAAATTTTTGCAAACGCTAGGCAATAATTATTGAATTTTCGAAATAAATTTAAATGAAACTAGCCAAATTTATTTATTCAATATTTTCACTGTTGCCATTTCGTTAAACGTACGAGAAACTTTATTTAAAATAAAAATAAAAACTTTGAAAGAATATTTATGTGATATAATTCAGTTTGGATTGTTGTAATATCACATAGAGTTCTTTTGATGGTTCATTATATGTATGAAAAAAGATGCATAAAGAATTCTAACTTTGCATGAAGAAAATGCAAAGTTTCGCTTTTATTTTTAACCCATCAATTTTATTAATTTATTTTTCGAACTGTAAACTGGTGGCTACTAAAAGATAATTATTAAGAAAATATATCATTATTCTTCGAACTTAAAAAAAAATTAGCAAAAGATAAAGATTAATTATTAAATCTGCAAAAGAAAAGATTAAAGAAATTAGTTAATTTTGGAATTACAACTAGCTAAAGGCGCTGTTTGGCGAATTTCTTTCTCTGGTGTATAAAAAGTGTTTCCTGTTGAGCACAAATGTTGTGTGGAAGTGGTTTAAGTGACAGATTCTGCAACAAACCAACTTGTTTTTAAATTCCTAAATCATTTTACCGTAACATTGCAACTATTATATTATTACATCGATTATTCTGCCCTTAATAATATAAACACACACGAAAATTTACTTAATTTTTCTTCATTTCGCCCCCCCCACTCCCCCCATAGAGTTAAGAAGAAGATATAGAGATGTTGGCGAAAAAACAAGAGAAGCTGCCAGAAATTCGCCAAGTAACCCCTAAGTACGCTGAAACAAACCGCGTACTACGCAACGTAGGTAGGGTAGGGTAGGGTAGGTACATATATATTCCGCTTGTGTGCTTGATCAGAGACCCGCTTATAGCCTTCGTCAAGTAAGACAGACACAGAAAGAATTTTACTGTCACAGAGAAAGGAAGTACACCAGGCGAAGGCGGAATCGAACCAGCACCCGTTTACAGCGCGCAGACTGCTAGCGTAATGGTCTGCTATGCAAACCACTCGGCCATCCGGGCCCCTACGCAACGTTAGTTCAATGCATCATTTTATTCTTTAAAGGCGGTAAAATAAAAACGACTGTCTGCACAGTTGTAGGCACGAAATCTGAATTGACACAAGATGGTAGGAATTTCAGATGAGAAAAATATGTTGTAATTCTAGTTATATTAGATATTAAAAAAAATCGTCCAGTCATAAGCTTATACTCCGCTTTAGAATGGCGCTAAATAGTTCTGTTTCGGCTTACTACTAGGTGATCGATGACTTCACTTGGCAAACTGGATTTTGTATTAGTTTTCTAGGTTAGGTTAGTTTGATTTATCGTCGCACTAGAGCAACACGAGGGCTATTGGCGACGGTATAATTTAGAACCACAGTCAGGTGACAAGCCGACACCTGAATAGGCACCCAACGCAACCGTGCGCAGCATTGGGACTTTGGAGCATATTTAACGTGCACTCCCTCTACACGGGGTATTATTCGTCAGACATTTTTGGCTGCACGGGCCGTTTATAGGTCGGCAGTTATTTTGGCGATGCCCGGACCCGAATCTGGGACCTTCCGCATGCAAGGCGAATGCCTAACCGACTGGGCTCCCCAGCCCCCATTAGTTTTCTAGAATTGGTAGCATTTTATTAACTCTATAGCTCTCCTCTCCCCCCGCCCCCCCACCAAAAAAATCCCTCCACCCCTATCATCATTTGTCCCCGCTCATTAGTTAACACCGTCGTCAAGGCAACCGTCATCAGCGCACAAGAACCAAAACCCTAATAACGACAAGCGTCATCTGCTGCCACGACGCTATTATGATGATTACGACGCCAAAATCACGACGCGAGGACTTTTACCTGTGGGATAAGAGAAGCGGAGAAGGAAAAAAAAATGCATAATCGCGGCTTCATTAGAAAGGGCGCGCAAAATAAATAACTGAAAACGAGAGGCACTGAAAAAATATACTTGATGTGATTAACCGGTGAATAATCCTATTTTTCGAACGTCGTTAGCCCTTTGATTGTCACCCGCTCATTGGGTTGACAGAGGTGTAACTGAACTTAAAATACAAATGAAGAGCTGAGTGGAAGAACGTGCTAAGTGACAAAAAGGTGAAAATGAGCTAAGTTTTTCATTCGAACTTAGATACGTTGAAAACGGCACTTACAAAAGGTAGAAAATATACTTAACTTAAAGTTTGTGAAAAGAAGGAATCTTGTTCACTTTAAAAGATAACATGTTCATGTTCAGTGACATAAAATTCTTATTTTTTTCAAAACTGTTACTTAGTTCTTCCACTAAGGTCTTCAAATACAAAAATCGTCGAATAACAGGCCAGAAGTCCAGCAAGAATAGTTCTACCAGAATAACTACTATATACTCGAATATTTAAATTTCTATAAAATCTGTTATAAAAAAGATATATGTCTAAACATAATATTATGGAATTTCTATTTCAAATATTTGTTTCATACTCAATTTTTAGGAGCCTTAATTATATGAACCATATTCCCAAATTCAAATATTTTTTTCTCCCCTGATAAAAAAAACAAGTAGGTTTGTTACAGAATCTGTCACTTAAACCGCTTCCACACAACATTTGTGCTCCAACAGGAAACAAACTATTTATACACCTCAGAAAGAAATTCGCCAAACAGAGCCTTTAGCTAGTTGTAATTTAACATTTAAACGATAAAATTAATTATTTTCATTAATCTGCTTTCTCAGATTTAATAATTAGACTTTATCGTTTGCTTATTTTGGTTCAAGTTCGAAGAATAATATAGTAATCTTTTTTAATAAATATCTTTGTGTCGTCAAAATTTATCATTTACATTACTTTCGAAAATTCAGTCATTTATCGTTTGTTAAATTAATTTACAGTTCGAAAAATATATAATTAGTGCAATTGATGCTTTAAAAATAAACACAAAACTTTGCATATTTTTTATGCCAAGTTAGAATTCTCTATGCATCTTTCTGCATACATATATAATAAACCATAAAAAGAACTCTATTGTGAAATTACAACAATCCAAACTGAATTATATCACATAAATAAATATTCTTTTAAAAGTGTTTATTTTTATTTTAAATAAAGTTTCTCGTATGTTTACCGAAATGGCAACAGTGAAAATATTGAATAAAAATGGAATTTACATGTTATTTCAATGTAGATT
Organism: Oedothorax gibbosus; assembly: GCA_019343175.1. NCBI lineage: Eukaryota > Metazoa > Arthropoda > Arachnida > Araneae > Linyphiidae > Oedothorax > Oedothorax gibbosus. The sequence goes on from JAFNEN010000255.1 coordinate 345,645, forward strand.
AAATATTTAGTTTTTTAAATTTTAAATAAATTTCTAATTTAAACTTTTTAATGAAATTTGGAATGTAGCCTAATCTGATTTTTTGCTTCAAAATGACGTATTCCACTTGTCTGTGGGACTTGTGGTTCTGTCTGTGAAAGTGGGTGACGGACAGACGGACTGAACGATTATAAAACCTTCCACTTTTTACGTTATAAACGTAGTGTGGAAGCTAAAAATGAAGAAAAAAATAGAATAACATATATTCCAGTTATTTACTGAAGTTGATATAGTAAACGCAAAGTCTGATAATATCCGATGCCATATCTTTCAAACAAAAATAAATTTTTAAATCGGATTTTTAATCGAATTGTTAGAATTGCGCTTAAAACAAACCATATGGATGGAAAAAGCGTAAAGACAGACAGACAAAAAAAGATAGAAAGCTATTATAACAGACCTAATAAAAAAAGAATTTTAAAAAATTGAACGGAATTTGGAAGGGGGGCACGTTTGGACAGACAAAAGGACGGTCTGTCTGACATCTCCACTAATTCAAAAAACCCTTATTTCCATATTCAGTTATTTCGAATTTCTAAATGAAAAGTCGAACAAAAAATACATATAGATATAAATAACAATCAATATAATAGAAAGATTGATTATGGATGGAATCACAACTAAATGAAATGAGAGCAATCTTATTAGATAGTTAATAATGTGACCCGTTTTACCGACCAAATTACCAACCACATTTGAAATCATTCTTATCAATGTCCCGAATCTCATTAACTAATTTTCGCTAACAGGTTTTCGCTGAATAAGAATATGGACAATTAAAATTGTGGATTACTAATTAATCTCATTAGCTCAGTATGATCTGTGAGATGTGTTAAAATACATTTGTCCTTACATGATATAGTCCAGTAACCAGGTAGTTTTTTCAGGAAAATAATATAGAAATTTTTTTCTCACCCGTTTTATATGTTTTCGAGGGTGCTGAATCCGAATATCAACTTTGTGAGCAAATTCGGGCATGGAAACATTAAAATAAATCCCAAATTTTTACCCCTTTTTTGGGTTTTTCCTTTTAGCAGGAAAAGTATTGATTTCTCAACAAAAACGTCAATACAAAAGTTAAAGTTCTCTAAACAAGCTAAATAAAAGTCAATTACATCATTTATGTCAGTCTAATAGTTTAGTTGCTACAGCGCGCTGAAAATCAGGCAAATTCCGCCCGAATGTAGAAAGTCAAAAATTTTCACTTCCAGCGCTCGCTCGAAAAATAGTATAGTCGAAATAGAGTTAAGGGTGAAATTAATTAGAACACAACCTTATCTTGTTGCAAATGGTAGGAAACATGCTTCTAATGAACATACTAAAATTTCAACCCGAAATGTCGCGCAAAATACGCTTATTGGCCGCCATCTTGAAAAAACGTCATTTTTTAAAAAAATAACAAGAAACTATAATAAGTCGAGTTTGATATCAAATTAAAGGAAATTTTATGTTGACAAAGAATATACTATTGGTTTTTTAAAACTTAAATATTTACAAAGATGTTTTTCGAAGGAAACGATGAAAAAACGGCCAAAAATTTTCACTTCACGCGACGGAACCACTCCTTGTAATTATTGAGATGTCCAACAAAAGTTTTCTGCTTTGTGACTTAAAGCCATGCTTCAACGAATAACAAACATGGATTCCCCAATAATAAGCAATATTTAACAAACCCTCATGAAATGTACTAAAAGAATGGAGAAGGAATAACTGAAAGTCAACATGGAACCTGGATCATTCGAAATGCATTGAAATAACTTATGCAATGAGTTTGCTGACCAGTGTTTCCCGTTGACCTAACTCATGCAAGAATGACGAAAGATTTTGTTGGTCTAAACAAGGTAATGCAATTATTTTATAGACCACAGTCCATTTACTGATTTTTCAAGTGCTTTGTGGACTTCTGTTAATGCAATAACAGATAGTGCAGACAAGGGACATGATTGAAAGAGATCAAACTAAGCTAACATATCTTTTAGAGGTGGAACTATATTGAAAACTGAACCATGCAGTTATGATGAAAATATTGAAAAACAAGTAGGTTTGTAACAGAATCTGTCACTTAACTCGCTTCCACATATTTGTGTTTAACAGGAAAAAACGCGCCAAACACAACATTAATTCTATATTTAACATTTACAAGCTAAATTTGGCTAGTTTCATTTATTTTATTTCGAAAATTCAATAATTATTACTTATCGTTTGCAAAAATCAATTTATATTTTAAAGAATAAATATGTCATATTCCTCGCTTTTAAATAGAATGAAAACATTTCATATCAACATACAAGGATTCCGTAGTGAAATATATTTGACGTCATTTCAAACTGATCGATGTCGCAAAAATAAATTTATTTTAATTTATTGTCTAAAAGAATTAAAGTTTCTCGAGCGATTGTTGGGAATGGCAAATGTGATTTAATTCTAATAAAAACAGGGCCTTTAGCTATTTGTAATTCAAAGTTTTAAACGCCAAAATTAACTATTTTCATTAATCTTCTTTCTCATATTTAATAATTAGACTTTATCGTTTGCTAAATTTGTTTAAAGTTCGAAGAATAATTATGTAATCTTTTTAATAAATATTTTTGTCGCCACAATTTCCCATTTACATTTCTTTCGAAAATTCACTTATTTATAGTTTGTTAAATTAATTTACAGTTCAAAAAATATATAATTTGTACAATTGATGCTTTAAAAATAAAAGCGAAACTTAGCATATTTTTTTTATGCCAAGTTAGAATTCTCTATGCATCTTTCTTCATACATATATATAGAACCATTAAAAGAACTCTATTGTGATAATACAACAATCCAAACCGAATTATATCACATAAATAAATATTTTTTCAAGTGTGTTTATTTTTATTTTAACAAAAGTTTCTCGTACGTTTAACGAAATGGCAACAGTGAAAATATTGAATAAAAATGGAATTTGCATGTTATTTCAATGTAGATTAAATTTTTAGTTATTTAAATTTTAAATAAGCTTCTAGTTTAAATTTTTTAATGAAATTTGGCATGTAGCCAAATCTGATTTTTTACTTCAAAATGACGTATCCCACTTGTCTGTGGGACTTGTGGATGACAACAGTGAAAATATGAATAAAAATAGAATTTGCATGTTATTTCAATGTAGATAAAAAAAATTTAGTAATTTAAATTTTAAATAAACTTCTAATTTAAATTTTTTAATGAAATTTGGAATGTAGCCTAATCTGATTTTTTGCTTTAAAATGACGTTTCCCACTTGTCTGTGGGACTTCATTTTAAACTGTATTCTGTATATTATGTCTTATGTAAAAATTATTATTAATTTTTGTTTCTATGAATGCTCACTTTTGTAAACCTGCTCATATTTGAATTGAAATCACGTACGTATTGAAAAACAATGTAACCGGTTACTCGACATTTCAATGAAACCGTTATTTAAATGACCATAATGTTAATAATGGACAGTTGAAATATAGTTCACAATTTGTCCTTAATGTTAATGTTGTTTATTTTGTCCGTAACTTCTATTGTACTAAAGAAATATGTCAGAAAAACTCGTTGTTCAACACTAAACTAACCCTTTTTTTTACAAATAATTTCAGTTTTGATCCAAGACAATTTTTTTTCCGTAAATCCACGAATCGTTCAAGGTTTTATAGACTTTCACTGTGTAATCTAAATCGTCTTAGGTTTTACCTTAAATATCCGAACCAGAGGACATGATCAGAAATTGAATAAATCATGCTTTAGAAGGGAGGTAAGAAAACAGTATTTTTACAATAGAGTTGTCAATGAGGGGAATGCTTTATCAGATTATGTTGTGTATTCGAAGAAAGTAGAAGATTTAAAAAGGAATCTTGATAGTCATTGGAAACTGGTAAAGTATTAGAATTATTTTGCACCAACCTTGCTGGGCCTCTGGCCTGTTGTTGGTCGACAATTTTTGTATTTATCATTTTCAAGGCGATTCTTTATTCATTTTGGTTGTTTTCGTGATTCAACCGCTTTTGTACGAGTCGCTCCGACACCCGCCAGTCGACGAGAGTTCCCGTGTTCGAGCCCCGGCGATTTTATGAAAAAAAATTATGAGTAATAATAAATTTTTAACCACTGGGGCTGCTTGATGGAGAGGTAACGGTTTCCTTCAAAACATGGAAAATTAAAAAAAATTGAATAATTAAAGTTAACGGAAATTGTCCCTTCTGAAACAGAGCTGGGTCGAATTAAGGGGGAATGGGCGCGTTGGACCGCGGGTCTCCAAACTCAAGTGCCTCAGTGTTAATCCAATGGCGAAAAAAACTATTTTCTCTGCCACATTTCTCCGGCTGTATTGAATATTTTTACAAACGGTTTTTTTAAATAATAAATGTAGATAACTTGCATGTCTCTATCTTCCCACTTTTTGAAATGGCTTCGAATATTTTGTGTAAAATTATTTATTGAAAATTAAAAAAAAAAAAATATTCGAACCCATTTCAAAAAGTGGGAAGGTCGGGACCTGTAAGTCAGCTACATTTATCACATAAAAAAAACCGCTTGTAAAAATATTCAATACAGCCTGAGAATCGTGGCAGAGAAAATATTTTTTTCTCCATAGGATTATCACTGATGCACTTTACTTTGGAGACCCCGGTATCGCGTGCTTATTCCCCCTTAATGTTGCACTAAAGCTATACAGTAGAGGCGACGGACGTCACAATTGCACACAGTCAAAGTGACGAGCCGACGCCTGAGTACCCAATACAACTTTTTAGGGCGACATCGTACGCAGTGACGGGACACTTGAAACACATTTAATGTGCATTTACACGGGTCGCTTATAAGTCGACAGATATTTTGTCAAAGCTCGTACCCGTATCTGGAACCATTCGTATGTAAGTTATAAGGTACTTATACTTTTTCGCTTGGGCCGTAGTGAGCCTAGTGGTCAGCGTCTCGGTCTCGGGATCGGAAGGTCCTGCGATCGAGTCCCGGTACCACTGAAGACCTACCGAGTATATGCGGAGTACGTGCTCGTTAAATCTGTTGGGTCCGAAAGTCCTCTAAGTTCCCATACCAAATCAATACCTCTGGGGGTGACAAGCCAATTCTGGGGATCTTCTAGTTGGCCTCTGTCTCTAAAAAATTAGATGGATCCACTTATGTGTGTGTGTTGTCTGTTGTGTCTGTCTTACTTGACGAAGGTTTATAAGCGGGTCGCTGACCAAGCACACAAACCTGAATATATATGTCTACCAACCAACCAACTTTTTCGCATTTGCCATTCCCCCTGTGCACCAATGGTACAAGAGTAATCGTCCCGGCGGGTCTCTATATCCCTTCGGTGCAGCAGACAGGAGCAAACTACGATAACACGATTTCGTAGTGGCCACCTAAGAACATTGACATATAACAACAAAGAAAAGGAATTCCCAAATTGTACAAAGTGTTCCAAAGGCCAAGCCACTCCGGAGCACATCCTTGAATGTTGGGACTCGATAAAGATCTTCTTGAGCGACCATTGTTGGTTATTGATTTCTTGAGAGAGTGCAATATCATAGACCTGGTCTTGCTCTGCTGGGCAACAGGGATCAGCATCAACAACAACTTTTTCGAGATTCCATTTTAATAGAGCGAAATTGATTTTTGAGGTGTATCAAAGTTATGGTTTTCCCACAACATTAAAAAATTCAAGCTCCAAATAGTGGTGGCGGCAAGAAAGTTCCAGGATCCCGGTGCAATCTTGCGCCAAAATTTTCAACAGTGGTCGTTAAAGAAATAATTTTTCCGTTTATGGTTGGTTACAACTCTTTCCAACCAACCCGGCTAGCCATATCCACAATTAATTTCCGGCGGTTATTTCTCGCGATATTGTTTTTCGAGGAAATGTTTAATCAGTTAATTATTGGGTATTGTGTGCATATTAGGAGTGAGTAAAAAAACCCAGGTAATTGCCGATTGTTTAATGTGCAAATAGATAAGAGAAGAGAAAAAATGCGCTCGAGTGTTTTGCTATGCAACAAATATCTTTTAATCTCAGCGATGTCTTATCTTTGAATTCTAAATTTTTTTTTCAAAGGGGATGCTTAGACATTATTGAAATATTTCATTTTGATGATTAAATTTATTGGATTTTTTCTTGTTTGATGTGAATTCAGTTTTTAAATAACTGTGATTGCTATTTTCGGGTTTGAAAGGTGAAGGGACATATTTTTCAATCCTTAGATCAAAGAATGTACACTGCTCACAACAATTAGGTTTAAACTATTTCAACCCCAATGATTCCATTTGGTATCATCAGCTTCCGATTTTTTTTCTCTCACTAAGTTGAGCTCGCACTTATTTTGCGTTAGATGGAAGAATCCTTTCTTTTGAAGAATTAAAAAATGTTTGTTTTAATTAAATGAAAATATGAAAAACATGGTAAAATAAAATTCACTCCTAAAAAAATTTTATGAAATAAATTGACCCTGAATTCTTCATACGCTTGCAATCTTCGATGTTTAAAAATTGTTTTTACCTCTTTTTTACAAATAAAGTTTTGAAAAAAATTGTTATAATTTATTCGAAAGCTATGATTCCAATTCGTCGAATAAAATTCACTCCTAAAAAATTTTATGAAATAAATTGACCCTGAATTCTTCATACGCTTGCAATCTTCGATGTTTAAAAATTGTTTTTACCTCTTTTTTACAAATAAAGTTTTGAAAAAAATGTTATAATTTATCAAAAGCTATGATTCCCATTTTTTCCCCTTCAATTTTAGTTAAAAAATGAAGATTTTTTCACCATCCAGAATGAAAATTCTGGATAAATAATGAATCTAGTTCACAAATTTTAGATTTCTATAATAAAAAGTAAGAAGTTGGAACTGAAAGGGTAAACAAAAGTACTCAAAGTGCTCCCCTAATTGTTTTGAGCAGTGTACACTCTTAAAACAAACGAGCGGTTTTAACTCAGTCTGAGTTAATTTCCACTCCTTTCCGTGCCGAAAATGCACTTCTCCTATAGGAGTGAATTTCACTCTTTTTCGGAGTGGGTAAAAGAAATAAAATAAAACAATCTGCGTCCGACACTCTTAAAACGAGCGGTTTTAACTCAGTCTGAGTTAATTTTCACTCCTTTTCGTGCCGAAAATGCACTTCTCCTATAGGAGTGAATTTCACTCTTTTTCGGAGTGGGTAAAAGAAATAAAAGAAAACAATCTGCGCCCGACACTCTTAAAACGAGCGGTTTTAACTCAGTTTGAGTTAATTTTCACTCCTTTCCGGTGACGAAAATGCACTTCTCCTATAGGAGTGAATTTCACTCTTTTGTTTTAAGAGTGTATATTAGGCCAATGCACGACTTCAAAACATGTACATTTAAAAGTGTTATTTTTTTAAGGTGGACAGTAAAAGTGGAAAAGTATTGTTTGGGATAAAGTATTTGAGATAACAATCGATTGTGAAAGTTCAAGAAAAAGCAATAAAATTAATTAAAATTACATCTTAAAAATAATTTGTGTGTAAAGTAGAAGAAAAAACAACTTAAAAGTATTTATAAAAAAAAATTCAAAACGCAGAAGATTTAAGCAGTGTATTACTATTGTGTTATATAACTTATATTAAGTGATATATTAAGTGTTATATATATTAAGTATTATATTAAGTGATCGAAAAAATATTTTTATTTATTTTTTTTCTGACAAAATCTTTCACTGTTTTTCTCTTAAGGTTTTCTTATTGTTGCGAAAAAAGTAGCAAATATTTCTCAAAACTTAACCCAAACAAAATTGAACTTTTCAAATAAAAGTAGCTAACAGAGATTTGCAGATAACCATTAGCAATTTAACCCGTTCAGTAACAATGATTTCAATTGCAATTATCAAGCTTGCGATGTTTTTGTCGCTAACTTAAACTCGCACCTACTTCAAATAAATTTTATTAAATTTTAAATACATTTTTCGAAAAAAATATATTTTCTTTTTGTGTCGTTAGATGGAAGAATTGTGTCTTTGAAGAATTGAATAATGTTTGGTTAAATGAAAAGATGAAAAACATGGTAAAAATAAAATTCACTCTGTAATAATATTTTAAGGGGCGGCGGTACCCCAAAAACTAAATACAGTATTTTTATCGCTAGCATTCAAATTCAACTATTTTGGCAAAGAACTAATATTCAATAAACATATACGAAAAAATGATTAATATTGAAACGTAAGTTTTTTCAAAAAATTTAAAAAATTTAAAATTGAAACGTTTTTTTCAAAATGCTACTCCTCCTACAACTTAAAGAATTTTTTAATGGACTTTTTTTCAAAATGTTCCCTCAACATCTATTAATAAAACTTGGTATGGATATTGAGCTGCCAGTTAAAAAAAATAGTTATTTTTTGGCCATTTTTATACATAAAGCTACATAAGATTTTTTCTAAATTTTCAACTAAATTTTAAAAAAATCTAATCACACTAGACCTTATCCCATACCAACTTTTGTTAAACGCATATGTTTCAACACAGGACAAAAATGTGGAGCTCTACATTAATTTACTTAAAAGCCTTAGGGTTTTAACCATTCACAAGCTGAAAAAATTTAAAATTTAAAAAATCAACATAAAATTTCAAAAACCATTTTACCAAACCACTATATCATTTTCAATAAACCTCCTTCATTATAAAGGATCCTTTCTTTTTTTGCAATATCCTTAGCTCACAGCATTGGAGCATGTTTAATTATTTTCTGGGCAGCCCTAAATTTTGGGTAATGCGTCCCCTTAAAATAAATTGGCCCTAAAATCTTCATGCTTGCATTTTTAAATGTTTAAAATTTTAATTTCAACATTTGGGATTGTGATTGAATTGGAAAGGGTTTAAGATATCCATCCATGCTGGAGAACATTTTATGCAAATGATAAAATTTACTCCACAATGTGGGCTTTAATTGGTATACATTTTGCAGAAGAGCAATATCTTGCTTTCTCAGTGTCTGCTTACATAGTTATTTTATTTAAACAGAGTTACATGGCTAAACTTTAAAGCCCCGCATCTTGCCATTATCTAGCTTGTTATTATGCAATTCAATTTCGAATTCATGGACTGCAATTTGTTATTAAATTACTCAATTCCGATCATTTTTAAGCCAATTACATAAAATATTTCGCCATAATATCATTTTAAATATTCCTACAGCAATAAAGTAATTATTTTATTAAGTTTCCTAGAACTCTACTGCAATTATTTTCTATATCCATTTACTTATTTTTACTCAATTGATACAAAAATTTAAATTAGAGAGTTTATTAACTGTAACCAAGATATTCTTTATTGGATTTTTAGAAATGAGATTGGGTATCATTATTGGATTACAGTTTAGTTTGTTAACATAAAATAACTGCATTATTGTAATTGGGTGGAATAATTGAGATTTACAATAGAAAAATAATCTAGTTCTTTGGCATAAATTTTACAATTTAAAATCCTCGCAATATTAAAATCTTTACTTCCGAGTTAGAAACGACAGCATTTTACCGGTTCTATAAAAATGTATTCCTGCTTTCTTTAGAAGAGTATGGAATTAGCAAATTCAGGCTTTCTTAAATATATATATTATCAGCAGTGCTTTCTGCAGTTTTGCGATTTTTATTCTATTGTGTATATTAAATTTTGTCAAACTTTACTATCTACAAGAGTTAAAATTGTTTACTATTACCCATCTAAATAAGTTGATTGTATTAGTTTTTAAAAATGAAATTGTTTGTTGTTTGGTTATAGTGTATCTCTACATCATGTATATTTAAATTAGAACATTTGCATAATAATATTTGAGTAGTTATTTGGGAAAAATCTTGTATATTTTCGTTTTATCGGTGAATTTAACCAGATATTCGACGAAATTTGGGGGGGGGGGATATTTCAAGTAAATTGTAATTTTTTAATTGTAATCAAGTAATTTAGTTAACCGTCTGAAAATTTGTTAAACTATCCATTTGTTTTCGAAATTTTTAAATGCTAATTTTTTTTAATACTAATATAAGGTACAGTATCATCAAATGTCCGTTTACACTGTCAAAAATTCCCTACTTAGTTTCACCAATTCGATTGAACCATTTTTCATGTTTCGGAAACAATAACCTGAGAACTGGTTCAACCTAATGCCAAAAATACGGCGGACCTTTTCACCACACATCCTTTGCACCTACTAGGCACCCTATTTTGGTGAAACCAAACGCAATTTTTCTAACAGCGGGATTCACGATAAACATTTTTAAAATTTAGTTTAGTTTGAATTATCGTCGCAATAGAGCTACACGAAGGCTATTGGGCTATTGTACGACGGGCGTCGTACTTTAGAACCACAGTCAAAGGACGAGCCGACACCTGAGTAGGCATCCAACGCAACATTTAAAGGCGACATCGTACGCAGCTTTAGGCCTTTGAAGGATATTTAACGTGCACTCCCTCCACACGGGATTATTCGTCGGACATTTTGGCTGCACGGGCCGTTTATAGGTGGGCAGTTATTTTGGCGATGCCCGGATCCGAACCTGGGACCTTCCGCATGCTAGGCGAATGCCTACCCGATTGGGCTCCCCCGCCCCCGATAAACATTTTAAAAATTATTACTTTGCTTAGCATACAGGGAATATGCTTGGGTTCAACTCTAATTTAATTACATTTTAAGAGAGCTGATAACAAGGTTCGACAGTTAAAACTTTTCAAGCCTTAACATTTCACTTTTTTCTAACACACTCGTATAGTTTCGTTACCTAATTTTTGGTTAAAATGTACACGCAAACCTCTCTTTTGCAATCTCTCCTTTGCGCATTTTTATTGTTCGTTTTTATGACGGAGAAAAGATGAAACGGAACAAAGTATCTTTACTCTATTCGAACTGACATCTAACCCCCATAGAGTTTAGGAAGAAGATGGAGTACCTTGGCGCGAAATAAAAGAAGCCGTTAGAAAAGTCGCCAAGTAACCCTAGTGAGCCCAAACAAACCACTCACTCAACATTAGCTCAAAGTAGAACGCATCTTTAAAAAGCGATAATTAAAAATCAAGAAATAACTGTTTGCCCAGTTGTAGGCTGTATCACTAAATATGAATGTATACAAGATGGTCCTTCCTAGGCAAGAAAATTGCGTTGTAATTATAGTTTAATTAGGGAGTCAAAAGTCTGTGTAGTAACCTATGCAAACTTCACCTTAGAATACTGCGGTGGGCAGGTAAACAGTAACTATAAACAGTAACTACAGTAACTAGAAAAATGACTTAAACCATTGTTGTTAGCACTCAAATAACTAAACTATTGTTGATGTTACTAATGACACTTGGGAAACCCAAGCTCTTCCCGCGGAGCGGGCAAGGATTAAGGCAAATGGGTGCGGTTCCTGAGGAGAGATGCCCGTGTACTACACGGTAGCAATCCGTCTTGGCATCGTGCTGACAGATGCTGCCATCTATCGCCACCTCCGCAATTTAGACATGCCCCTGAAGGGGAGGGAAATAGTGTCCAGGGACCTGTACCCGTGGGAAACTACGCAATGACCGACCACAGGACTTTCGGACCCAAACGATTTAACGAGCATGTACTCCGCATATACTCGGTGGGTCTTCAGTGGTATCGGGACTCGATCGCGGGACCTCCCGATTCCGTGAACGAGGCCTTAACCACTAGGCTATCCACGGCCCAACTAAACCATAAGTAACTATACTGAAGGACTGATTATTTCATTGCAAAAATAGTCGAATCCATTGTTGAGGTTGCTGCAGTTTACCCGACCACGGCAGAATAGCTCCAAAATAATTTGCCGAGAATCTCTTTTTGGGCTGACTACAGAGCGATCGATGGCTTCACTTGGAAAACCGGTTTTTGTGCTGGTTTTTGACCGGCATAGCATCTCCGTCTCCTTCTGAACTCTATTGTCTAACCCCTTCAAAGATCAAATGCATGAATCATGGAATAATTGCGACAGAATTTCAGTTTCGAAAGCGAAATGCGAATCATTATTTTAAATCGTTTTTGGTCGTGATTCAGGTAAAAGCTTTTTTCGGAGAAACTGTGACCTCTTATACAAATGGTGTTTACCAAATTGATATTTGCGCACTTGTAATTTAAATTAATAACTATTGCATACAAAACATAGTGCTAGATTAATAATGGAACCGATGTATACGCTATTTATCTGTTACACGAGTTTAATATATTAAAACATCTATATATATTAATTTAAGTAACAAATTCAGTATCCAGAGTTGAAGTATAAATAATATAAGTGATGTATAAATTGTTTATTAGGGACGCGTACTTTGCCCCACATTTGCTTGGAAAGTTCACAAAAGAAATTTCGCAAATTTTGAAAATGCATAATTTGTCATAAATAAAGTAAATACATTAAAAAAATTAACACGGTTTTTAGGCTACATATTTCTTGGGTCAAGTTGCGTTTTCTTATTTAATGAAAATTTATTTAGTGCAATACATTTAAAAATATAATTTATTACCCATAAACCATTAAATGCTTGTAAATTTGAGGGAAAGGTAGCAATTACAGTGTTTTCGAATCAATTTACCTAGTTTTATGAATGTTTCCTCTCGTCATTTTTTTTTATTCTTCATGTATGAAATGTCGACTTTCTATATTATGCTTATTATTCGAATTCGACTTCATTTCATAAAGAATAAAAACCTTGATAATACATTCTACACTAAAAACCTATTGAAGGTGATTTATGTAAATTAAAATCGAAGTCTTTTATGTCATTTTACTACTAATGAAGCAAGTATTGAATAATGCGATTACATGTTTTGCGATTTTTTTTATTAAATAACCAGACTTATAATTAGATTTAGAATGTTATGGTGCTTCTTTAATCTTGTCAGGGATTAACCCTGGACTAAATTATTGAATATAATCAACCTTTATTCTTAAAGAATTGGGTAATTTGTGAATTTTTGAAATACTAAAAATGCTGTGTTCTTTTTCGGGGGGGGGGGGGATAATTTTGTCCTAATAAGTGACCGGTTCTGTTTAGTTTGAATTATCGTCGCACTAGAGCTACACAAGGGCTATTGGCGACGGGCGTCTTATTTTAGAACCACCATTCTGGTCTGTTATTTCCAGCAAATGATGGATCTAAATGCAATTTTAACATGTTTTTCATAAAGAAATTAAAATTTAACATATATATTAAGGGATTTCGTTTATACACTGCTAAAAAAAATTAGGGGAACTCATGGTTTAAACCCTTTCACCCCCAATGATTCCTTTTGGTATCATTAGCTCTTGCGATTTTTTTCCTCACTAAGTTGAAATCGCACTTACTTATCGTTAGATGGAATGATTATGTCTTTTATAGAATTAAATAATGTTTATTTTAATTAAATGAAAATATTAAAAACACGGTAAGATAAAAAAATTTTCCCAAAAAAATTTATGAAATAAATTGACCCTAAATTCTTCAGGCTTGCATTATTAGACGTTTAAAAATTGATTTTACCTTTTTTTTTTAAATGAAGTTTTGAAAAAATTGTTATAATTTATTCAAAAGTTATGATTCCAATATTTACCCACTTAAATTTTACTTAAAAAATTAAGATTTTCCCCCCTGTTTTTTACCATTTCATTCTGGATGTATAAGGAATCTATTTCACAACTTTTAGATTTTTATCGTAAAAAATAAGTTGGAACTGAAAGGGTAAACAAAAGTACGCAAAGTGCTCCCCTAATTGTTTTAATGAGCAGTGTATTAAAGTAAGAAGGGTTACTGGAGGATTTAAGAGAAACAATAGACAAAAAATAAAACAATAAAATTCGATCGATTGTATTTGTAACATTTTATCTTATTTGAAAAACTGTATAGTTTAATTTTAAAGGATTAAGTGTAAGGAAGTTATGGATAATATATCGAATCCATTTGGTTAATTGTTTTTGTTATTTCTAGATTGCTTTCTATAATCCGTTTTAAAAAAATCATTTTAGTAATATTATCATTGGTAAAATGTTTTAAATTGATGTCTTTATATGATTCAACAAGATACTTCAAACAAAAATGTCAATAATTTTTAACAATTACTTTTAAAAATTCATATGGATTGTTAAAGTTTTTAATAAAAAAAAACATCCAACCGTACCATTTGATATATAATAATATTTATTAATAAATAATAAAGTAATTCATTAATTTATTTAATAGATATAAAGTAAACGTTTGTCTAGAGAGTCTAGACCTTTACATTTATTGGCTTTTTTTATCTATTCATTTACTATACAAACAATATTTATACTTTAAACATAGTTTTATACATTACAATGGAATTATCACAAACAACTATCAAACACGTTTTTTTCCCCTGTCAGATACTTACTTGTAAATACGAAGTGAAAGTTTATTGCCCATAAAAAGGAGATAAAGAAAAAAAAGAGATAAGAAATAAATAAAAATACGTGAAAAGGATATTTTCTAAACATGAGAAGATTAAAAATAGAAAACACATTTTCGAACTCCACTTCGAACCAGTTTCTTCATCCGCATCTCGAATCCATTAGAGTTCGCCGCATAATACCCACTTCACCAAAATATATACTTTATTTGAACGTGTCTTTTAAAAAGATACTCACGTTGGATCGTATATTAATTGAAGAGCTTAGTGGAAGAACGTGCTAAGTGACAAGAAGGTGAAAACGAGAAAATGAGCTTTAAAGTTTTTAGTTTGCACTCAGATCTATTGAAAACGGTACTTGCAAACCGTAAAAAATATAAATTTTAAGTTTAGGAACAAGGAGAAATTTGTTATCTTTAAAGGAAGGAATAATGCGTTCATTGATATAAAAATCTCAATTTTTTCAAAAATGTCACTTAGCACGTTCTTCCACTAAGCTCTTCAATTTGAATAGAACTGGATATTTTCTTTTTGAAACGAAAGATTAAGGACCGAGTTACACACTTAAGTTTCCGGTTATTTTTGAGCTACTTACGACGTACTCCTGCAAAGGACAGGAAAAAGAATATGGTGCATTTATGGTATCAACGACTTTCACTGAAGTAGTAGCTATGTGACCCGATTTTAAGGCGAAGTGGGGCGGCTTCCGTTTTTTATTGAGCCCCACAAGGGAGGAAGTCCGACTTTTGCTCGTCAGCATGACACATCCGTTTTACAAGAAGGTCCCTATCACACATACATTCTCACTCACATATCGGAATTTTTGATCCAGATCAAAAGCCGATAACCCCCTGATCTGGTACTCCCAGAGGTATTAATTTGGTATGGGAACATGGAGGACTTTGTGGCCACGACATATTTAACGTGCCTCAGCTACCACAAGCAACACGGCGGTCTTAGCCGAATACAAGTGCCGACTCAGCAACCATCAGAATTGCGAGCACCGCCGAGGACAGAACCCACAACCCCTCCGATGCGAGCGGCGCTTACTTTATTGAAATGTACGACAACCATAGATATCATAGTTAAAGTATTAGATTGGCAGATCACGTGCCCTCCAATGCTAACGACGGGACGCGCATGGAGACCAGAATAAGAGGGCAAATGGGCCAGTTTTGCCATAACATTAAGGAGAAAAATACTACGAAAAAATACCGTTTAATTCTAAAATTACAAAGAAATACCATAAAAATACTAGCTGCATTTTGGAATCTTTTTAGTGACTTTAAAAAAAAAACGTGAAACGCTTTTTTAGTATTTTTGTTGTATTTTTTTTAAAATTTCAGAATTAAACGTTATTTTTTCGTAGTATTTTTCTCCTTAATGTGGTGGCAACACTGACCCGTTTGCCCTCTTATTCTGGTCTCCATGCGCGTCCCGTCGATAGCATTGGAGGTCACGTGATCTGCCAATCTACTGATTTAACTATGATATCTATGCCGACAACACATTTTACTGTTGGTGTCAAATGTGCTTTTATAATGTGAAAGCTAATTGGCTTGTTTCAGGTGACGTAGGTCTTTCCCGCTTTCATTCCTATATTTTTTTTCGATCGGTTCTGTATTCCCACGTGACATTGATTCACCAATCGAGGATCTAGAAAGAATTCATTGAGTTTCACCATTTCTGTTGCCCCTCAAGGCCTGAAACATACCCATTCCGCCTTCCGAACGCATGGAAATTGACACAACTGTGTTACCTTTCTCTCTGCATTAATTTTTAATTTATTTAGTTAATTATTATATTTGTTTAGAAAAACCTTAGGTTTATTTTTGAAGAGATGATCAGTTATGTAAACTAGGGATGTGAAACACCAGACGATTTTCACTAACCACTCAATAATGTATACATGATATAGTCAGTTGAAGATTTGTACAAGAAGGTTTTCAATTTTTACATTAAAACCTAAAATGTTCATGGATACTTCCGGCGATTATTCTGGAAAGCCTTATTATGACGTCCGAAAAATACTAGTGTACCAAATTTGAAGTCTATGACTCTTTCAGTTCGAGTCGTAGTGTGGTTTCAATTATTCAGAACTAGCAAATAAATACCCGTTCTTCGCACGGACTAAAATAATATCAAATCGATCCAAGTATATGTGTCATTTAATTTGCTGTAGGATAAGCTTTGCCTTTGTTCCCGTTCATTATAAAGAATAAAAAAAATCCCGTTACTTATATTGCTTTAAATTTCCAAAATAGAACTACATCACTATAAAATGCACATCCTCATATCACAAAAATCCTCCTCAATATGAACTTACTGTCATCGCAATTTTCCTGATAAATTCAAAATTAACCATAATTGTATAACAATGTTATTTCACGTCAAAACCTCCATTTAGTTTTTTAAAAAAAGCAAAAAAAACCTTTAGCTCACTGGCACGTTCAATTATTTTTCAAATCATTAATTTAGTTTCTGAAGGTAATGGCGAGAAAATAAAAGCAATTTCATTTTTAATTAATTTTTGTGTTCATTTTAATTTCTTCTGTAGAATGGCAACACGAAAGGGAAAAAATGATCGGATTTGAGCGAAAGTGGTGTATTTTTATCCGAAAATTAGAATTTTCTCTAAAAGTGGAACAAATATGAAAAACTAAGCCTCTGCTGCACACGTTGGTATTGAAGGGAATCTTTCTTAAAATTTATAAGTAGGTCTTTTACGATTCACAGACAAACAGACCCTTTCTTTTATTATTATAGATGACCGTCAGAATGACGGTCAGTCTGACAGACGGACCGTTGTTTAAAAACAACTTTTTTAGAATTAGCACTTTTCATAGCGTGTAGAAAACAGAATTTTCATTTTAGATTTTCGACTTCATTACAATACTTTTATTATATGTATTATATTTCACACTTATATTTCATATTAAAAAAAATCATTTTGAAATGTCGAGATTCCATAAAAATGTGTGTATTATAAAATTTGAAATTCAAGTTTATTGCAAGAAAGACTGGTACATAAAATGCGGGAAAAGTCAGGTCTTACGCCCAGAAGGTTAATCGTCGGTACCGTCGCAGGCATAATATTTTCTCCTGTTGCGTATGAAAGCTCCATTGATTTGACATTGCCACTGCTTATCCTTCGACACTTTCACTACGGCAAAAATTACCGGAATTCTCACCGAGAAACCGGGGCTGGGGCGTTTGACTGTGACTTGTTTTTGTGACTTTTTCACAAAATCTCCAGTTTGGTGCTGCAATGCAGACCTGCTAACTTAACTCTCCGGGTTTAAACCGGAAATACCGTATATTTTCAAATTTTCTGAATTTCCGTGTGATTTGTAGCAATCGCCGGATTTTCGAAGAAGGGAATCGGAAGATTTCGAACATATAAACTGTGTCTTGGAGCCCTGGGGAGCCCAGTCGGTTAGGCATTCGCCTAGCATGCGAAAGGTCCCAGGTTCGGGTCCGGGCATCGCCAAAATAACTGCCGACCTATAAACGGCCCGTGCAGCCAAAAATGTCCGACGAATAATACCCCGTGTCGAGGGAGTGCACGTTAAATATCCTTCAAGGTCCTAACGCTGCGTACGATGTCGCCCTTAACGGTTGCGTTGGGTGCCTACCCAGGTGTCGGCTTGTCACTTGACTGTGGTTCTAAAATACGACGCCCGTCGCCAATGGCCCTCGTGTAGCTCTAGTGCGACGATAATTCAAACTAAACTCACCGAGAAACGCCCTTTTTGAACGCTTCCTTAAAAAGATCCCTCATCATTTATGAATAGAGCGGAGTCTTTCTTCGAAAAGAAGGATTAATTCCGCGATGCGCATTTGCTAAGTTCGCGGTGGAATTAATATTTCACCGTCTCTTTTTCGGCAGTGTGCCCCTATCACGCAATGAAGGTGATAAATGGCTGGGACAAAAGGGATGTAAAGGAAAAAATATTCGAGTAGTTTTTACCTGTTGTGTAAGACAAAAAAGTTTTTTTAGTAAATAGATCTTGACAGATATTGTTTTTAGTATTAAATGCATTATTGGGTCCATTTTATTTTTCACACGCTTCTAACGCTTTAGCTGAGTTTGCATAGTGTACATAGCTTTAGCTAGCTTCTACGCTCAGCGTCACGCTTTTAACGCTTTTTCTCATCTGACTTCATTCTTGACTCTTCTGTCGCAAATTTAACGTTTTTTATTCTAAAAATTTCAAATTTGTGAAATAGACACATTGTGCTTCCAGAAAGTAGGGGGAAATCTTAATTTTTTTTAACCAAATTGTAAGGGAAAGATTTAAATTCATAACTTAAAAATATTTTTAAAAAATTCAAAACTTTATTGTTTGAAAACAGTTAAAATTCAGTGAAATAGAAACAATGAAATAGATTCATTATGCATCTAGAATGAAATGGTAAAAAAACAGGGGAAAAATCTAAATTTTTTAACTAAAATTTAAGGGGGGAAATAATGGAATCATAACTTTTGAATAAATTATAACCATAATTTTTTCAATATTTAACTTGTAAAAAAAAAGGTAAAATCAATTTTTAAACATTTAAAAATACAAGCATGAAGAATTTAGGTCCAATTCATTTGATAAAATTGCTTCAGAATGAATTATTTTACTTTATTTTACTTACTTTTTTTTTTAGGAGTGAATTTTATTTTACCATGTTTTTCATATTTTCACACTCAACTAAAACAAACATTATTTATATTCTTCAAAAGACATGATTGCTACATCTAACGATGCAAACAGAAAATATAACTTTATAGAAAAATATAGGAGAATTTAATAAAATTTATTTGCAAAAAATCGGGACATTTTCTGTCTCATCTATTTTTTCACCCTTTTATATTCTAATTAATTGCAATTGCCAACATTAAAATATTCAAAGAAAAATATTTAAAATTAAACCTTAATTTGGTTTGGTTTAGTTTGAATTATCGTACACTAGAGCTATACGAGGGCTATTGGCGACGGGCATCGTATTTTAGAACCACAGTCAAGTGAAGAGCCGACACCTGAGTAGGCACCCAACGCAACCGTTAAGGGTGACATAGTACGCAGCGTTGAGACTTTGAAGGATATTAACGTGCACTTCCTCTAACGGGGTTATATTTCGTTCGACATTTTTGCAGCACGGCTTTATAGGTCGGCAGTTATGTTGCGATGTCGACCCAACCTGGTATCTTTCGCATGCTAGGCAATACCAACACAATTGGACTCACAGCCCCAAACCTTAATTTGGTGCATAAAGGATTAACACCCACAGAGAGCTCAGATTCTTGTAATCTGAGCATCAAAATTGGTAGCGAGAGTTGCCTAGGTGATTCCACAAAATGGTTCTCAATTTTGTGAAATATGAAGTCTGTAAAAGGCTTGATTCGCCAAAACAAAATAGCGCCATTTTCAAATTTTTTTTTATATAAAATAGCCTCACCGAATAAAAGCCGCTACCCAAAAGTAACCCTATTCCCCTTCTATTCTCCAACCTGTTCGCAGAGGTTTTCCCTACGGAGGGATAAATGGCTCAAATTTCCCTTTTCTAGCTGTCACTTCCTCCCTACGCGAAAAGAGTGTGAAGGGTTCGCTCTTGAGGTTTAGGTATAGAGCAAAGAAGAAGATGGAAGTACTTGGCGTGAATAAAAAGTGACGTCGACAGAAAGTCGCCAAACAACTCTAGTAAGCCTAAACAAACCCCTCACTCAACATTAGTTCATCTTGAAACACATAATTTTTATGTTTTAAAAAAGAGTGAATAAAAAATTAAAAAATTACCGTTTGCGCAGTTGTAAGTTGTTATGCATCGCGCATAAGAGGTTGCCCAAGTTGGAAGCAATTCCCTTCACGTGTAAGAAAAATACGTAGCAATTATAACGTAATTATTAACGCAATTATAACGTAGCAATTATTAACGTAATTATACGTAGCAATTAATATAAGAGAGTCGCATAGTCGATATAGTAAGCCTTTTGGGCATATCACACGGTCGAAAATTCCCTAACCCAATCCTATCTTCAACGCAAAACTCAAAAGTTGGATGTAATTTGGCGCCCAGGGCCTGATCTAGGAAAACTCAGACTATAGGCACAACCTATTTTGGGGGCCCCTTTACGGAAAATGTTATGTATGATTTCCAGTAATGATGGTGCTATATGACCTATGTATCAAATTTTTGCTACAATTTCATTCGCTTGCTTATAAACATCGATCAAAACAATCACGTTAGGTCGATTTCTCAGTCAAAATCGAGCAAAAAACAAAGTGGAGTATCATAATTTTTTTTGTTTACTGATATTTTGGGGATTTAAGGCATTTTGCATAATAAAAACTGAAATTTAGGGGCCCTTAAAATTTTGGGGCCCTAGGCCCGGGCCTAACGGGCCTTATGGAAGAGCAGGTCCTGCTGGCGCCTGTTATGGAAGTTGGGGTTGAAAAAGTATCTTCAACGTCGTCGACCTCACACGCCCTGGTTGATCCAACTTAGTACAGGGTGTCCGTAAAAGAATGTCCGAGTTTTAATGGTATATTACAGGAGTTTGTTTTATACTAAATATAACAAATCATACATGACATTGAAGGAAAACTAACCTAGTTTTTCCTATAAGGGCTCAATGTGTGCGCCTTTAGTGATACGGCACACATCCAAACGAAAATGCAATTCTTCCCATACTGTCTGCAGCAAGTCCGGAGTAATGGAAGCCTGTGCAAATCTACCTTTCAAAGTTGGTAAATCGTGGGGTAGGGTTGGAACTACGAAGCCCCAAAGGAAGAAATCACAAGGCGTGATGTCAGGTGCACGATACTATTATAATTTGAAACTCGGACATTCTTTTACGGACACCCTGTATTTGAACTAATCATGTACATAGATAACAGATTTTGTCCCAGCGAAGAGACACTACGTCATCTTAAAGCATACGGAGATTCAGCCAACTTTGATGAGCAAATATAAATTTGAGCCAAACATGAGGTCCATAAATGACTGCTCAAAAATAGAATATGCGAGCAACCAAACATGGCAACCAACATGTCCAACTTCACGAAGTCGAAATTGAAATAAAAATTGAAGATTGAGTTGAATGTATAAGTAACCTTATACAAATACAAAAATTGTCGACCAACACCAGGCCAGAGGCCCAGCAAGGTTGGTCCAAAATAAATCTAATACTTTACCAGTTTCCAATGACTATCAAGATTCTTCTTAAAATGTTCTACTCTCTTCGAATACACAACATAATCTGGTAAAGCATTCCACTCATTGACAACTCTATTGTAAAAATAATGTTTTCTTACCTCCCTTCTAAAGCACGATTTATTCAATTTCTGATCATGTCCTCTGGTCCGGCTATTTAAGGTAAAACCTAAGCCCTCCATGTCTCCCTGTTTTATGAACTTGAATAACTGTATTAAATCACCCCTAGCTCTCCTATTTTCCAGGGAATACATGTTTAAAGATCTTAATCTGTTACCATAATCAATACCAGATAGACCCTTAATCATTTTTGTAGCCTTATGCTGAACTTTTTCAAGCAACTATCTTTTCTGATGAAGGGAGACCAAAGCTGACCATCCTTCTGATATGCCCTTTACAAACTCCAATATCGAACAGCGACAAATGATTCGCCGAAAGCGTTTGTTTGGGCCTACAACAAACCGATCGACGACTTCACTTGGCAAACCGGTTTTTGCATTGGTTTTTGCCCGGCACCATCTCCATCTTATTCTTAGCTCTATGGTTTTAAGGAAAAGAAAAGCTTCCGGTTCGATTCCGGCAGTGGAACCTGAGTGGGGGAATTCGTTGAATAGATAAAAAGACAGGCCGATGAAACCGTTATTCATAAGATTTTGTATGGATAAGTGACAAGTTTTTATTTTTTATAGTTAGATAACTTAAACTTGAGAATTCTGTGGATCATTCATTTAGATAGTTATTATTCTTAGGAAAATATAGGTGATCGTAAACTTACAATATATTTTGTGGAGGCGTAGTGAATATTTTATTAATGTTTGTATGGGCTTGTATCAAG
This sequence comes from Oedothorax gibbosus, assembly GCA_019343175.1. NCBI lineage: Eukaryota > Metazoa > Arthropoda > Arachnida > Araneae > Linyphiidae > Oedothorax > Oedothorax gibbosus. Next base: position 368,059 of record JAFNEN010000255.1, read on the forward strand.
AGGGATCTGGCAACAGGTCCACGGTCTTGTTTTCATTTTTCTCGAATTACTTTTGCCTTGGTATTCCAAATTGAGTTTTCTAAGAATATTTTAGTTGTTATTTTTTTTAATTCCAACTTCTTTCAATGCAAGTTTTCCTTGATAAATAATTAATACAACCAACAGCACGGCAAAAAGTTGTAATTTTAACTTTGAAAACTCAATTTCGGATATCAACAAAAGTAATTCGAGAAAAATGAAAACAAGACTGCAGAGCTGTTGCCAGACATCACGTGAAACAAGCCCACTCTTTAATAATGGTTGGCGTGAAAATTGGGGTTGGCGAGGGATAGCGAGCAGGGGGCGTAGCCCTCTAGTACATTCTTATTGTTTAACATAAAAAATTCAAGTACTTACATACACTAGCTTTTAAATAAATCAAATAAAGGAACACTATAAATTGATGCAAAATCTCAAAGAAACAATTTCATTCTGAAATAGCAAACGATAAAGTAAAATTCTAAAAAAACACGTAACTATATTTCAATAATAGAATATTGTTTGGTTTGTTTTAAAAAATAAAGTTTTGATTCAGAATTTTTTTTTATAAATATATCAAAATTAATATTCTTAATTATAAGATCTTGTTTATCTGAAATCAGTTTAAAATATCCTACAATGGGAATATGTCTTCTGACGTCACGCTCTCAAAACTGCGATTACATTGGTTGTTTGGTTTTCTTTGACAAAGTGTCGAGAAAGCTCATTGGTTCAAAGGAGGTCACGCGATCCTTATTTCAATTTCGTAATTTTCAATATGGCCGATAGTTCCATAAACTGCTTAATCCATTTTTACGTTACAAGTTTTTTGTATATTTTGCAAAGTTTCGTAAAGTTTTAAAACTCAACGCCTCATTACAAATTAGTCGAACTTTTTCCTTTTTCGAATATATGAATCACTCCCTACAGTCCTGTTCTTAATTAGTTATGTGGTTGATCAATTTATTTTGAACGCATTGAAGCTTTACTTTGCAAATTATCTGGAAAGAAGTTATGAAAATAAAATATACAAATTTCGAATAATTATTTTTATATTTATACGTTTCATTAGATTTTTTTAGCATTTTATAACTCAAATTTTATGTTCTGTTGATTAAAAGTTGATCTACGGAAATTATTTCATCCTTAAGACGCACATAATTTTACTTTTTTGCTTAATCTTACAGTCAATTAAATACATTTCACTTAAGTTCGAAAAAGAAACTAAAAGTTTCGAAAACAAGCAAATGATGTAATACAAATTCGTCAATATTTTATAATTTTCCAAATATTTATAAAGCAAACATAGTTTTATTGTCTAATATAACTGCTTTTAGTTTCTTGCATATATTAAGTTTAAAAATTACTGAGCAATAACAATAAACAATGTTTTTGTTGCTAATAAATGGCTGATTAATATTATTCTAAAAAGCCAACGTTAATTTTTTAGAATTATTCTAAAATTATAAAAAAAAAATATCGTAAAAATACTAGCTGCATTTTGGAATCTTTTTAGTGACTTTAAAAAGACATGGTTTTTATGGTATGTTTTTGTAATTTTAGAATTAAATGGTATATTTTCGTAGTTTTTCAAGACATCAAAATAGACATGAAAACAAAACCGCAGAGCTATTGCCAGATCTTCCGTGAAACAACCCCATAGCATTCAGGAAAAAATGTCACTGCAAATACTTTTAAGAATAATAGAAATCGATATTAAGACTCAAGACTACAATTTATCAATATTTTGTAAACGCTGGAATTATAGTTAACTAAAATATGTAAAAAAAATGTCTAAGTTTAAATACTTATTTCTTTGAAATAAAGTGATTAAAAATGAATAAAAATCTTTTCATGCATTGCTATCAACATTTTTAATCACATTTTTTTCCGTTTTAGAAACATTGTTATGGATAAACGATTAATGGTAGTTTCTCTCTGTAAAGGTTTTACAGTTAAATTTCAATTCTGATATCTAAATATGCAATTCGTTAGATATTTAAGGAAATTTCCGTAAACGGACAAGAGAAATAGGTCATTGTATACAAACTTGAGGCCCAAAGAGGAAAAAATGAAAGTAGATTAGAAAACAATTTCATTAATGGGGGGTTGTTTCACGTCGTTAATGACAACAGCTCCAACGGTTTGTTTCTTATTTGTTGTCTGGAATTACTTTTGTTTTGGTATTCGAAAATGAGTTTCCTAAGAATATTTTACTTATTAATTTTTTTAAATGTCAACTTCATACTGTGCTGTCGGTTGTTCAGAACATTTTTTGAAGAAAGCTTTTCATATAAAAAAAAAGTTAATTTTTATCTGTATCGGCCATTTTGAGAGTGAAACCGAAACAACCAATGAAACCGCAGTACGTAGAAAAATGAAAACAAGATCGTTACACCATCTGACACATTCTTATACTTTGTAATTGTCTGAATAATATTGAAACACATGGTCATTGTATAGTTAGATTTCGTTTAATACTTGCATCTATTCGAAAACCGAAATCAATGGTCATTCACCAATATAAAATGTCGAGGCCCAGTGGCTTAGTGGTAGTGCTTCGCATTGCCACGCCACAGGTACGGGGATCGAATCCCGGATTGGGCGAGATTGACCCATCCTTTCATCCCTAGAATGGGTCGACAAAATGGGTACCAAGCATGCTTGGGAACTAAACACTGGGGGTTCCGCGTGAGGCTGACCACCTTACCGGGACTTATGACTAGCCCCCCAGAGCCCTAGGTCACGAAAGCTGAAATGGGTGCGGCAGGCCTTGGCCCAGTATTGGGCTGTTGCGCCGAGGAGTAGTAGTAATATAAAATGTCTACTCACAATATATTATTAGAGACATTGTTCAGAAATGATTGACTACTATTATTCTAAAAAGCTTTTGTTGAAGACAATTGAAGAGCTTAGCAGAAGAACGAGCTGAGTGACAAAAAGTTAAGAATGAGCTTTGAAGGTTTCCATTTGCATTTAAAAACAGTGCGTGTAAACCACTGAAGTGAAACTCTGGAAGGAGCATCGAAACGCTCGCCAATAGGGTCGGTGAAGTGCGGCAACCCTGTAAGAGCAACCCAACTTCTGCCGCCAATCCTATACTTTACCTGTTAAAATAGGTATTTTAAACCAACTTTTTCAATAATTTTTTAAAAAGAAAATTGATATGTTATCGCTTTAGGAGGTTCTTTATATAATGAAGTTTCGGAAACACGTACTTTTAAAAAAATAGACATGCAGGAACAATCTTTAAAACTTAAATTCCTTGGAGTACTATTTTTGGCGAGCGAGTTTGACTGATCCAATGCAAACTGTCAAGTCAAGTGTTAATTGTGATCGGCACAATCATGCCGAATGTGGCACATATTCTCCCTAAAGCTGTCGCCAAGTGACCCAAAAATAGGCTTCACCAGGTTCTCATGGGATGCTCCTTCCAGAGTTTCAGTTCAGTGGTGTAAACGGTGAAAAATATATTTAATGTAAAGTTTATATATGCAAAAGAGGAAACTTGTTATCTTTAAAGGAGAGAATAATATGTACAATGACACATTAATCCCGATTTTTTCAAAAACGTCACTTAGTACGTTAATCCACAATGCTCTTCCTTTCGAATCATAATATTTTATTAAAAACATAGACTGCTAACAATGACTGTTTAATAGAATTCTAAAAGCTGTTATAATCACTATTTCGATTGTATTCTCCAAATATTCAACCAGGAAAAAAAGTAGCAGAAATTATTTTGAAAGGACAATAGAAATCGTTCATTTTAAACACTCAAGGCTTAATAAGGAAGACAAAAATGAAAGTGGAATTGAAAAATAGCACAAACTAGTTGACATCTTTCGTCGTTAAGATGACCTGATAGCAGTTTTCACTCCAGTGTATCCGACTTTGTTTGGGATGATGGAATAGAGTTATTACGCTTGTTTCGCACGGACATTTCCGGTAATGTTTGCGGTTCTTAACATTGCTACTGCAATCATACGGCAACTTAAGGGGGAATGGGCGCGCTGCACCGGGGGTCTCCAAAGCAAAGTGCATACAGTGTAAATCTAATGGCGAAAAAAATATTTTCTCGGCCACATTTCTCCGGCTGTATTGAATATTTTTACAAGCGGATTTTTTTTATGTGATAAAAGTAGCTGACTTACAGGTCCCGACTTTCCCACTTTTTGAAATGGGTTCGAATATATATTTTTTAATTTTCAATAAATAATTTTACACAAGATATTCGAAGCAATTTCAAAAAGTGGGAAGATAGAGACCTGTAAGTAATCTGTACATTTATTACTTAAAAAAAAACGTTTTTAAAAATATTCAATACAACCGGAGAAATGTGGTAAAGAAAATGGTTTCTTCGCCATTGGATTAACACTGAAGCACTTGAATTGGCTTAGAGAATAAGTTTGTTCGATTGGATTAACACATAGAGAAGACTACTTCGGTTTGGAGACCCAGCTACCACTCCCCTTCCCCATTAAATTGTTATTTTTTTAAAATTATTTCAAAAAAGCTTAAACGCACGAGACGGGTTAAATGACCAAACGCAAAGTATAAAATACTTGTTAAAACATGCTTAAAGGTAACAGGGAACAAAATGACCACTCAAAATATCGAATTTTCATTTAAACTTTAGTTACTGAATCGTGCCTTTACAAAAGAAGTTCCATGATGCACCTTTGAATATGTGGCTTCAGTTTGCAAGTTTGGTAGTTAATTTCAATGTAACTTTGCTGAAAGCTTTAAATGTCATTATTCCAAAACACCAATTTTCAGCCTTAAGGTATACTTTTCTCTTTTTTCCATTTTACTAGAAGGGTTGAAATTTGCTGTGATGTCGTATACATGTCTATTTAACGCAGTGAACCAAAAATATTCCACAAAAAATATTAAGTGAGTAAAAATAAGTCGATTGTTCTAATTTAAGAAATGCGCAAATTTCTATTTGGGTTAATAACCTAAACTTATGAATGTTTTATCGTCAAACTTGAGGTTCATTGCGTTGAACGGACTTTTTCTCATTTCTATAAAAAAAAATATTTTCGGATACACGCAATAGTTGTGCTGGAAAGTGTACCTAAAAGCTAAAAATCGGTGTTTTAAAATAATGCAATATGAAGCTGGCAACAAAGTTATATTGAAATTAACACCCAAATTTGCGAACTCCAACCCCATATTCAGATGCGAATTATATAAAATTTTTCGTAATATTCATTTTAGTGATTGAAAGTTAAAATGAAAATTTGATATTTTGAAGCGTCGTTTTGTTCCCTGTCCCCTTAAAAAATAATAGAAAAATAAAATAAGTGTCTTAAAATTAAAGAAGACCATAAGTTAAAAATTAGAGACGTTCTTTTTGTTAAAATATACTAAACTACTTCTACAAAACTTTCTGTCTTTACCAAATTATAATTTCTTAATTTAAATACAAAATCAGATATCACCACCATAGTTGAATAATAAAACATAATTTTCAAGAGCTTAATGCTCTCTGCATTTTTGAAACATGATTTTTCGACAAAAATAAATAATTCCCAGGACAGATAATATTCCGAGATTCACTTCAAAACAGAGTTGTGGGAAAAAATGTCACAGAGACTCTGTTTATCATGGGAAAGGCTTAAGGCGAAGTCTCCGCATTTAACGTTGTAGTCAGTCGTAGCGTTGGCTTGAAAACTCTGTAAGTGACAATTTAAAAATATTTTTATGTGTGGGCCGTATGTTGCCGTAAGAGTTATTGAATGACCAAATCGTCGCACTAGAGCTACTCGAGGGCTATTGGCGACGGGCGTCGTATTTTAGAACCACAGCCAAGTGACGAGCCGACACCTGAGTAGGCACCCAACGCAACCATTAAGGGCGACATCGTACGCAGCGTTAGGACTTTGAAGGATATTTAACGTGCATTCCCTCCATATGGGGTATTATTCGTCGGACATGTTTTGGCTGCATGGACCGTTTATAGGTCAGCAGTTAGTTTGGCGATGCTCGGTCCCGTACCCGAGACCTATGGTATGCACAAGAGCCTTAGCGAATTGGCTCCCCGGTCCCTTCACCGGATAGGGATAATATCATGCATTGTTAAATTAATAGGGGATGTTTTGCTTTTCAGCGTACAGTGCGTAATATTTAATATCGTTAACATAATATTTACTAGTTATAATACCTGAAGTTTTTTTTTTTTAGCAAATAAACTTATGCTAAGTTTTAAGTTTTCAAGTAAAACGTAAATTTGACGTAAGTCAAGACACGTTGACAAGTAAAACGTAAAAATTGAAATTTAATTATAACTTTGACTTTTTTACGTTGTTTACAACTGAAAACTAAGGTTGTGTAACACTACGACTTTCAATTACGGTTCAAAAATACACACACATAAAAAAAGTATTATTTACCCTGTATCAATTTCAATAACTTTAAAACCAAAAAGATTCTATAGCACCTATCATTTGCGCATGCGGGATTTTCTAAAAACCTAATGTTTCAGACGGACGGACCAATGTTCAAACACCTTTTTTAGAATCAGCACCCTCCAAAACGTCCGTTATTTCAGATTTTCAACTCAGTCGCAATGCTTTCTTTACCATATCTTTCATATAAAGAAATTGAAAGTAGAAAAAAATGCTAGTCGAATTCTTATCGATTTTAAACAAATGATATCTTTAATTATTTATAAAAGATATTGAAGCATGAAACACTCTTTCTATATAGATAAGATTTTTTTTTTAAATGTTTTTTTCTTAAAAAAAATCGATCAAAATTAGTTACAACTTTATCTAAACTCGTGAAGAGAATCAAAGTTTTTTACTTTAGAAATTTTTGTTTTCTAATGTCATTTTATCGTTTAATGCCATAAAAAGCAAAAGCTTGACTTTGATGTAAGTATCGCAAACAGTCCCTTGACTATGACTGCATTCAGTGTTTCATGTGGGCATTTATTAAGGTTTTGTTTTATTTATTACGATTCAGCGTTGTTTTGGTTTGACACCGTTTTAAACTGAAAGTCCAACCACTATCATCCAAATACAATTTTACTAACGTTATTTACTGGTATTAACCGTTATTCTCATTAGACCCAGCATGGATTCTTCATACAGAAATATTTTTTAAACAATTATAAATTTTAAAAATTGCAAGTAATTAATTTTTTTTTCGGAGTAACGTTAGGCTAAATTAACCGAGTTACACCAAATTTTCGAAATAATGTTAAATAAATGTGTATCTTTGCATCTTTTCTGGGGGTGTAACTTTACTCCATTAAGGGGTCCAGTACCTTAAAATTGGTGAAATTGCACTTTATTGTTTTACTGTATGGAAACATAATAGAGCTAATATAGTGTACAATTCATAGCAAACAAGTTTACAAAATTCCTAATACTAAAAGAGCTATGATTGATTTCATTCAATAACTTTGTATTCTGGTAACGTTAAAATGAAACTTAAGAGGCTACTATCTCCGGACGAGATTTTCATATTTTGATCTATTTCAAAATGCTAAGGCTTTTTAACTACAGCACTTTAAAGTTTCTTTACATTTTTAAATACATAATAGTATTTCTTATAAAAGTATGCATTCTTTTTGCTTAATTTTCATTTGATTTTTCGTAAACAATGTTCAAAGTTGAAAATTCGTTTTTTTCCCATGAAAATCTGATTTTTTTAGTAATATATTTTTTTCCAAAACAGTAGTGCGTGTTAACTAAAATTTGAATGCATACATATATTAGGATATTAATAAAGAACCTCTAATAAATTTTTAAACACACAAAATTGAAAATTCTAAGAGGAGTGGAGTAGGAATTTGAAAAAAGGCAACAATTTTATTAAAAAAATTAAATTTTATCAAATTTTGCACATAATTTGAAGATTTTTGGGGCAAATAATTGTTTAGAAAGACTAGAAAACGTAGACGTAGAAAAAAAATCTGGATTCAGTAAGTCTAAAAATAAAGAAAAAGATGCGCAAGGTACCGGACCCCTTAATTCAATGTAACTTTACTCCGTGAAACAAGAGGATTCACTTAATCCCATCTATTTAAGAGAGTAAACTTATTTGTGTAACGTTACAGTTACACCGAGGTTTTGAAATGCACTTTTTACCTTTAGTATTAAAAATAAAACTCAACTTTAAAAAAAAATGTCGGTTACACTTTTGGCAAACCGAAAAAGCGTCGTATGTTCTGCTTTGCTTTAAAATTTTTTCCTTGTGAAAAGATTTTCGTTGATTCTCCCTCATGGGAATGTTTTCGAAATATTCTACTTGTTGGAGCGGAAATGCAGTAATTGAAAATGTTATCAAGATTTATTTTTAAGTAACAAAAAAAAACATTATCTCGCCTGTGCATACTTAAATAAGTTTTCTTTCGACAAAAATAAAAAGATAATGAATATGATTTGGGAACTTTTTTCTAAAGTATTCATTATCTATTGATTTTGAAGTAATTAATTATTATTTTTTAATGATTTTGATTTAATGAGGATAATTTTGAAGGTATTGAATAGCCTTTGATGTGTTGATAAAATTTACTTTTACTAAATTGCGTTATATATTTTTGTTTTCAACGTAACATTTTTATTTAATGTTTTACGAACCAAAGTAAGAATTTTTTTTTCTAAATTGGAAATCTACATTTCTTAAGACTTAATTTTTTAATATGAAAATTAAGTAATAGTAAATTATTTAATAATAAATCTTATTTTAATTGGATCAAAATGAAAAAATATAGAACTTTTCTGAGTAATTGAACGTAGAACGAAATGCTACGTAGTTTCTGTAATACTTTTCAAGAAATGAAACTTATTTTTAACGACCCTATACTAAAGTTTAAATTATCATATTTTAAATAAAAAAAATAAAGTGTTATATTTACACTTTGCCAAAGCGCAAGATACTATTAATATCTTTTTTATAATATCGTGCAAAAAAACCTAACTTTTTCAAATCAATAATCGTGGCAAAAGTGATGCTTTTAACGAAATCGTCTTTCAAAGTTACTTTTACGCACTAGTGCGACAAAGTAAATAAGAGCATCTGATTGGTGTAAAAATTTTTATTTGAGCGTGATATTTCATTCGGCGGCTTTGTGATTGGTGGAAAATTCTTTATTTGAGCGTGATATTTCATTCGGCGGCTTTGTGATTGGTGGAAAATTCTTTATTTGAACGTGATTCTTTATTTGGAGTCTTATTTCCAATGCCAATCTAAGAAATACTTTTTGCAAGTGATTTTAAAATAATCATTAATATAAATAGTCACCTTCAAATCATTTGAACGTGATAATAAAATAATTAATAAGCCAATCAATAAATGCCAATTTAATACTTTTTTTTGCACGTTATTATAAAAAATAGTGTGTGACAACACGTTGAAAATAGCCTTTTTAAACTCGTGAATTTATTTGAATTTATTTATTGATTCAACTCGTTTAAAAAAGTCTTACTTTTCACACTAGTTGCATAATAGTTATTTATGCAACAAGTGTGAAAAGTAACACTTTTAAAAACTAGTAGATTTTATTGAAATAATGACACGTGTTTTACAAAGTTTACTTTTCACACGTGTTTCATACACTATTTTTTATAATTACGTGAAAAAATCAAATCTCATTGGTTCAAAAATAATTCGCGTGCTAATTTTTTTACGTAAAGATCGGCATCGATAAATCTCTGGAACTACAAAAGGCAAACTTATTTTTTAGTTTAAAGTCAAACATTTGAACATGGATACCGATACGAATTTTGAGCCTCTAGAAGAGATAGAAATATAGAAACTTTTCATACACCTTTTCGTAAATTTTTCTTGATTTTTCCGGAAGCATATTTGAAGTAACATCATTAGCTGCTATTTTTATCTCTTCTAGAAGCTCAAAATTCGTATCAGTATCCACGTTCAAATGTTTTACTTTAAACTAAAAAATAAGTTTGCCTTTTGTCCAGAGATTTATCGTAGCCAATCTTCTTTACGTAAAAAAAATTAGCGCGTGATTTATTTTTGAATCAATTATTTTTGATTTTTTTCACGTAAGTTTTACTTGAAATGTCGGCATCTTATAAAAAGAGTGAAAAAAAGTACTTTTTTTCACTGCTTTTGGGTGAAAAAAAGTAATTTTTTTATCACTGTTTCTAAAAAGTATAACTTTTCGCACGCGTCTGATATTAAAATTACAGTGTAAAAGTCGGATTTTTTTCACGCAATTATAAAAATAACTATTGTGAACTCATGTTGCAATCGGTCATCATGTTTTTTTAGCGATAAAAATATTCAACTCAATTGTTTAGTTGCTCGATACACAACTGAAACAAGAATCCAAAAATGCTTTTTCCGTAAAAAGAGTTTTTGGGTTCTTGTTTCAGTTGTGTATCGAGCAGTTTGAGAAAAATATTTACGGAAAAATGCTAATTTCATGCAATTGATGCGCAAGCTCTTAATAGTGAGGTAGTTAAGCACCTAGTATAGAATCACCGGAGTTCCGCAATTTAAGGAGAGCTGGAGTTCTTAAGTTTTAAGAAGCACAATTAATGATTGAAATTAAGGAACTATATAGGGGTGAAGGGAGAAAGGACTCGGAGATAGGACACAAAATCAGAAGACCCGACTCGCAACATTCAGGAAGTCTAATGATTATAATGCATACAATCCGTGTATTTATTTCTATTATATGCATGATGTATGTTTAACAGCTTTCTGTGGGTGGCGCTAGTGTCTGAGAAATTATCCATTGTAAATACGAATGCATGTCTGGGCAATGAGAGTGACGCCTCTTTATTCCGATGAGAAAAGGACTAACGCTAGATGTCAAAAGCTGAGGAACACTGGCTTAAAGTGCAAAATGACATTTAAGTGAAACTAGCATTATCTACTTATCTTTTAACATTTGAATAGGTTCTCTAACTTAAACACAACGTATACGGTGAACTAATTGTATAATCATCACACACACACAATTATTCAAATGAACCATTACCTTTGAAAATAAGATTATCAATATGTAGCAAAAAATATCCCAAATATCCAAAAAATATCCGAAAAATTAGAGGAAACTAGTTTTCACTAAGGGAATCAGTTAAAACTAATTCTCACTACTTAATTCTAGTTTTAGCTGATTTCGGGTTTTAACGGTAACATATACAATCAGAGTACGTGTATTACTATTCTATGGTTTTAACGGTAACATATCCCAAATCCCCCAAAAATATCCCAAATATCCAAAAAATATCCGAAAAATTAGAGGAAACTAGTTTTCACTAAGGGAATCAGTTAAAACTAATTCTCACTACTTAATTCTAGTTTTAGCTGATTTCGGGTTTTAACGGTAACATATACAATCAGAGTACGTGTATTACTATTCTATGCATGATGCATGTTTAATCAGTTTTCCGTGGGTGGCGCTAGTGTCCAAGAAAATCTCCAAACACAAAGTATACGGCGATCTAATTATATAATCATCAATTATTCAAACGAACCATTACTATTGAAAATAAGATCATCCATATGTAGCAAAAAAATATCCAAAGTAGCAGGATTTCTAAAATGAATGTACTTTAATGGCGTCTTGGGCAGGTTACGGAAACGAAAGAGGTTCCGTATTGACAAATAGTGAAATTGGTTAGACGACATTCTAACAAACATTTTTTTTAGGATGTATTATTAGCTGGTACAAAACACAACTGTATCTCCTCAGAATTTACTTACGTTCTACTAACAACACAAGTTATTTTAAACTTTAAGCAATTAAATGGTTCGATAGAAAAAATGTTGTGAAAATCCTTTTTAGCCTTTATATTAAAGATATCAGTCATTTACGCCGGTCAACACGATTTTGAAGCACTTGTAAAGAAAAAAAATTTCGGCAGTAAATTTTAAAGGCACATTGATTTAAAAACAATGCTGGAATGGAATTACAAATAAATACTTGTTTTAGCTTCCACACTACGTTTATAACGTAAAAAGTGGAAGGTATTATAATCGTTCAGTCCGTCTGTTTGTCCATCTGTCCGTCACCCACTTTCATAGCCCAAACTACAAATGCTACGGACTGGTGTGATACGTCAAAAAATTCAGCGCATCGAAATTAGAATACATCGAAAATTTCAGAAAAGAATTCGAAGTATTACAATTATTTAAAAAAAACTGCAAAATTGAATGCTCATTTAAAAAGCATAGAAAGCCATTTTTATTAGAATTAAATCCCCATTGCCATTAGCAACAATCACTCGAGAAACTTTAATTCTTTTAAATAATAAATTAAAAATTTATTTTTGCGACATCAATCAGTTTGAAATGACGTCAAATATATTTCACTATGAGATTTTTTGTATGTTGATATGAAATATTTTCATTCTATTTAAAAGCGAGGAATATTACATATTTATTCTTTGAAATATAAATTAATTTTTGCAAACGATAAGTAATAATTATTGAATTTTCGAAATAAAATAAATGAAACTAGCCAAATTTAGTATGTAAATGTTTAATATAGAATATCAATGCTGTGTTTGGCGCTTTTTTACCTGTTAAACACAACTGTTGTGTGTCAGCGGGTTAAATGACAGATTCTGTTACAGACCTACTTGTTTTAAATATATATTTGTTTATAAAATATGCTTAGATGGAAAATATATGTATAAATTTTGCTGTGATTTTAAGGAGGGTAGAGCGACATCAAACGCGGTGTAGGACTTTGAAATTCCACAGATTTAACGAGCACTTGTGCCCCAATCTACTAGGAGAATTTTTGTTCGATTTTGTGTGCAGTTTCCGCTTGTAGGAAAGCAATATAGGCAACCGGGAATCGATGCAATATCAAAATTTGGTCAAATGCCGTACCAACTGTTCAATTTCTAACTCACAAATATCTGTGTATCATTAATGTATAAAGTTTTGGTTTCCTAAGGTATACCGATCGTTTTTGGCCGTCCCACTCACATTACGTCAGAAAAATATTACCATATAGTTTAGTTTGAATTATCGTCGCACTAGAGCTACAGGAGGGCTATTGGTGACGGGCGTCAAATTTTAGAACCACGGTCAAGTGACGAGCCGACACCTGAGTAGGCACGCAACGCAACCGTTAAGGGCTACATCGTACGCAGCGTTAGGACCTTGAAGGATATTTAACGTGCTCTCTCCCCACACGGGGTATGATTCGTCGGACATTTTTGGCTGCACGGGCCGTTTATAGGTCGGCAGTTATTTTGGCGATGCCCTGACCCGAACCTGGGACTTTCCGCATGCTAGGCGAATGCCTAACCGACTGGGCTCCCCAGCCGCCATTACCATATAGCTAGAGCGCGTTTACAACAAATTTTTCTAAAGCAGCGACGTGTCCATCGGGGTGGACGCTACGCTTTCCATGCTAAGGGTTTTAGTTTGGATTATCGTCGCACTAGAGCTACAAGAGGGGGTCATAAGTTAGGAATACAGTCAATTGACGAGCCGATAAACGAGTAGGCACCCAAAGCAACTTTTAAGGGCGGCATTGCATGAAGCGTCGGGACTTGAAGATATTTAACGTTTACTCCTTGCACACATGGTGTCCATTCGCCGGACATTTTTTGGCTGCACGCCGGGCCATTAGGTCGTAGGTCAGCAGCTATTTTGCCATTGCCCAGACTCGAACCTAGGACCTTTCGTATGCAATACAAGCATCTTATCGACTGGGTCTCCTGTTCCAAGTAGCTAATCTCCGCCCCGCAAACACCCAAATACCAATAACATGTTAACAAACTTTAACCTTATTCTACAACCCTCCCCGCTATAGATTCAAATCATAGATATCATAGTGAAAGTATTAGATTGGCAGATCACGTGACCTCCAATGCTAACGACGGGACGCGCATGGAGACCAGAATAAGAGGGCAAATGGGACAGTGTTGCCACCACATTAAGGAGAAAAATACCACGAAAAAATACCATTTAATTCTGAAATTACAAAACAATACCATACAAATTTTAGCTGCATTTTGGAATCTTTTTACTGACTTTTAAAAAAAAAACGCTTTGCTAGTATTTTTATGGTATGTTTTTGTAATTTAAGAATTAAATGGTATTTTTTCGTAGTGTTTTTCTTCTAAAACTGGTGGCAACACTGGCCCCATTGCCCTCTTATTCTGGTCTCCATGCGCGTACCGTCGTTAGCATTGGAGATCACGTGATCTGCCAATCTAATACTTTAACTATGATATCTAGGATTCAAATGCAGTTTTATCCAACCACCATCGCTTAAAATTTAAATCACTTTCCTCCATTTTCATACTGAATTAATTTGTAAAGACAAAGTATGGAAGGATGTAAAGAGGTAAAGGAGAAGAAAAAGAAATGGGGAGATATTCAAATGTGCCATCTGGGATAGAAGTAAAGAGTCCTCCGCGGTTCCATTAGTCTTAAAAGCTCCGAGATATCTCGAACAATCGAACGATTTACTCTGAGCTTGCCAGGGGAATTTAGATATTTTTAGAGCGAGAGGGACCCAAGTCCAAGTTAAGTTGAGAAAGGTAATGGTGAAGACATTAATAGTTGGGGTTAGGTGGAATTTTACTAGAGCTGTTGACGACGGGCGTCATAATTTAGAAATACATTCAAATGACGAGCCGACGTGTATATAATAATAATGGGTTTCTAACTGTAAATTTGACTACATACAAGGCCTTAATTCAGGGCCCGATTAAGAATGGCATGGACTATAGACACAACAGGTTACGGGGGCCCCTTATGCGGAAATTATCCTACCTATTGCGACATTATTTACAATATACCAAAACAAGCCATTTAAATTATATAAATTAAAATTTCCACACCATGTTAATTATATATAAATTAACACACCACAATAATTATATACAACTTATTGCAAGTGAAAATTGAATGAATAAAATATTAAATATAATATTAAATATAATATTTAGGTATAACATATACATTAAGACAGTTTTTCAAAACATCGATTTTTCAGTTTTTACTTCTTATTTATAATATTTTTTTGAACATTTACTGAAAGTTTCATAATTATACCTTTTGCAGAAAAAAAGTTATTAAATATTTCCTGGAGTCATTCCTATAAGTTTTGAATAAGCATTTCGTCTGCTTCCAAACTTCTTTTACTCTGTTTCGCGTTTTTCAATTCTTGTGTTTAATAAGTCCCTAAGGCTTTTTTGCTAATTAAGTTAAAATTTTGAAATTTTTAACCTGTGTCCTTATATAAATGGTGCACAAAATTGTGCACGGATGGAATAAGGTCTACTATGTATAGTTGTTTTTAAAAAAATTGTTGAATTCAATAATTTGATTTTTTTTTGTGATTTTCATATAAATGCATGTTACTTTTTAACTGTAGATCACATTTTAAAATCCATGCACAGTTCTTGAAAAAATAGTACTAAAAACAAACTATAAAAGTTTGGTGGAGTTATTCTTAAAATTGAAAGAGGAGTAGCGTTTTAAAAAAGTTCAACATTTTGACTTTTTTAAAAAAATAAATGAAAAACTACTTGTAAATATTTGTTTTTATTTCTAGAAAATGTTTATTTAGAGTGAACATTATATAAAAATACTATAATTTTCGAGTTTGTGTTATTATTTCTAGAAATGTTTTGGGTACCGTATCCCCTTAAGGGCTACATCGAACTCGGAAAAGGGACTTTGGAGCATATTTGACATGTACTCCCTTTACAAGGGGTGTGATTTGTCGGAAGGTTTAGCTGCACAGAACGTATATAGTTATTAAACGCAAATTAAAAACTTGTTTTAACTTTAATATAGTCAGTCAAGGAAACCATTACTTTTGAAAAAAATAAAAGATGTACTAAGAAAGTATTATTACTAGAATCCTAAAAGTTCCAAATCGAGAAATGTAAAACAAGACAAGTAACTTATGCTTAAATAAAACGTTTTGTCGAAATAACGTCAAACCAGAACTTCACGATTGATACCTGAAAATTATAAGATGGAGTATTTCTGCACATATTTACACCACTTTTGTTTGAGAAGCATTATTTCCTTAAGTTCGATGAGAAAATTGAATTTTTCTAAAGTAATAAGTAAACGCGACAAAATATCTTAGATAAAACAAAAAAAAAACATCTTCGGTCTTAATTGAGATATCTACGGGTACTTCAAAGAAAATGTAAATGTACCTTCAAAAGTGAAAATGCGGTATTTATAAAGCGATTTATTGTAATAACCGAAGACTAAGTAAATCTTTTTCTCATAGGAATTGTTCTCCGAATAACATAACAAATAAATCAACACTAAACATACTTTATATATAGACCACTCCGATGGCTGTCTGCAATGTCAACACACCTTGACAAAGCTCTTTCGCCCCCCCCCCCCCAAGACTTTCAAGAATCATCCATCTTAAACCACTTTCCCCACATCAGAGAGGTAAGAAGAAGATGCTTGGCGTGGAATTTAGTGAAGCTGTAAGAATGTCGCCAAGTAACCCTAGTAAGCCCATGTAGGTAGGGTTCAATAGGGTACTTGACTGTATCGCTAAAATACCTTCCAATATTAATTAAATTATAGTTTGAACCCAAAAATAACAAACGTATATATTTTTTTGCAAAATAAATCTTTAAATAATTAGTAAAAATCATTTTAAAATGGCTTTTTTTTCATCGGTAAGTCACGTGATCACAAACACGTCGATTTGGCTGACGTCACTAGTATGTAAACAAACCGGTGTGATGTTTTTTTTTGTTTGTAATTAAACTGGTTTTAATATAACTTACTATTAAAATAAGAATTATATAGATAATGGGTGCGGAGGTTTTACAAAAGCGGATAGTTCAAATGTGCTTAAAGTAGATTCCAAAATGGTGTTTTAAAGTTTGTTTATAGTTACTAGTGACGTCATAGATACCACGTGACAGCCACAAAGCGTTTTCGGGAGTGATATTTCGTCCTAATTTTAAAATTCATTTTCCCCCCTTTTTTATGGGGTACTTGAAAAAACGAAAAAATACGGGTCTAATATTTTTGGCATAAGAATAATTTAAGCCAATAAATTTTTTTAGTCAAGTACCCTATTTAGAGCTACATCCAAGTGACGAACTGACACCTGAGTAGTGAGTAGGCACCCAACGCAACCGTTAAGGACGGCATCGTGAGCAGCGTTGGGACTTTGAAGCATATTTAACTGGCACTCCCTTTAACGTGCACGATCCGACACCTGCCTAGTAAGCCCAAGAAATAGGCAAGGTTGAGGATTCGTCGCACAAGAGCTACACGAGGGCTATTGGCGATGGGCGTCGTAATTTAGAATCACGGTCAAGTGACGAGCTGACACCTGCTTAGTAAGCCCAAAACAAACCGCTCACTTAACGTTGGTTCAATGTAAAACACATCATTTATTTGGTTCGAAAAACCGTTGATTAAAATCGAAAAATGACTTTAGCAGCTATGGGCTGTTGCAGGAGATCCGAATTTACACAAGATGGTAAAGAGGAATTGTCAGCCCCATAGAGCTAATGCATTAGTTTTCGAATCACAACTTCCGCAGACGTATTGCTCTGCCATGTTAGCCCTCTTTCCCCAGGTATGGGGATGAACATAACATCGAAATGAAACAAATTTGAAACGAAAATGTTATGTAGTTATTTAATTATATAATTTTGAAGTTTTAAAATGCCAAAAATATACAGCAGATGGCGACACTATTTTAAAACTTTATCAATTAATAATTAAATAACCGGATGTTATTTTCGTTTCAATTCTGTTTTCAATTGATGTTATGATTCCCGTATCTGGTGAAAATGGGATAAAATGGCATACCAATTCTTTTGCAATAGTACTAATGCTCTATGGGACTGACATTCCCTCTTAAGTGCACTCCCTCTACACGAGGTATTATCTGTTAGACATTTCATAGCTACACATGCCGTTTATAAGTCGTCAGCTAATTTGGCGATGCCTAGCTTAAAATGGGACTTTCTGCAAGCAAAGCGAACGCCTTAACCTACCGTGCTCGACAACCCCTAAAAATTCTTCATAATTACAGAGAGTCAGAAATCGCCAAGTCGTTCTTATAAAACCTATACAAACTCCACTGTAGAATAGCGCCAAACACTTCACCGACACCATTTGTTTGGGCTTACCACAAGGCGATCGATGGCTTCACTTGGCGAACCAGTTTTCGCCCAACAGCATCTCCATCTTTTTCCTAACTCTATATGCCCCACATCTACTCCCCCCCCCCCCAACTGAGTCTCCACTTTCCACTTGGTGTGTTTGTTCCATTACTGCGCGGCCACCCTAAAGAACAAAGGAACAAAAAAAACCCGTTAGAATTAGTTACGTAAAGATCCCCCCCCCCCCCCTTCACATTGTAGTTGCTCAGGTGTTGGTGCTCACGAGAGTGGACAGGTCCGATTGTCTTTGCAATCAGAATGGAACTAAGTGACATGGACTAAAGGGACTGGAAATGAACGTCAGTTTCTTACTAGCTTTTCGTTTAAAAACTTTCTTTAACCCTTTCAGTCCCAATGACAATTTGGCATCATCATTAAGACATTTTTTTCTGATCGTCTATAGCCATTTATGATATCAAAAAGCACATCATTCGATTCTTCAAACTTTTTTCGATTTGAAAATATTTTTTATTAATCCCAATAGATGATCAGCCCTATTTTTTTAAAATTATGATCAGAAACATGATGATGCCAAATGGCATCACTGGGACTGAAAGGGTTAAACATAAATGTTTTGTTTAGTTTGAATTATCGTTGCGCAAGAGCTACACGAGAGCTATTGGCGACGGGTGTCGTAATTTTAGCACCACAGTCAGGTGACGAGCCGACCCCTGAGTATAGGCACCCAACGCATAACCGTTAAAGGGCGACAAAGTAAGCAGCATCGGGACTTTGGAGAATATTTAACGTGCACTCCTTTAGTTGCTAGTGTCCATCGGTACCGTGAACCATGCTAACAGACAAGAACTCGAAGACTAGTTCACTTGACAAGCGAATATTTATTCAGCAAAACGACAATCACATACCGATATCGAAGCGCCCGCGCTCGGCACAACTGGAGTTTATATATTGTTGGCCCTTTGGCGATCGAATCTAGCCACACTCAGTGCTGCCAGACCCATTCGCCACATTCCCTCTTCCCGGTGTATTATTCGTCGTACATGTTTGGCTGCACGTGTCGTTTATAGGGCGGCAGTTATTTTGGTGATGTCCGGGCCCGAACCTGGGACCTTCCGCATGCAAGGCCTTAACCAACTGGGCTCCCCAGCCCCTAAAAATGGCTTTGTTATTCTAGTATTCATTAGAGTAAGAAATTTCCGATACAGTAAAAGAAAAAGTCGATATACAGCAGTGGCGTAGCGAGGGGGGTCCCTGGACAAATTATTCGACGCACTGCAAGATTTCATGTATCAATCAATGATGAACAAAATACCTTTAGAAGGACATTTGTGTCCCTAAAACTTAAGCTATTGAATAGAAAATACTATCTGCCATACTTAATACATATATCGACATCTTTTTTTTAATGAAATGGCATTCTTTGGTATGTTTTCATCATTACTAAAAAAAATACAGTGCGTCCAATAATTTGTGCAGGGGCTGTAGAAAGCCAATGCAAACTCCATTGCAGAAAAAAAGCGCCAGATACTTCGCCGAGATCATTTGTTTGGGCTTACTACAAAGCAATCAATGACTTCAATTGGCGAACTAACTTTTCCCCGACCGCCATCTCTATCTTCTTCCTAAGTCTATGCCCCCCCCCCCCCCAAACAGCGTCTCCACTTTCCCATTGGTGTGTTTGTTCCATTACTGCGCTATGCCCACCCCAAAGAACAAAAGGACAAAAAAAAACCGATAGAATTAGTTACGTAAAGATCCCCTTCCCTTCACATTGTAGTTGTGTTGCAGGTGTTGGTGTTCACGAGAGAGGACAAGTCCGATTGTCTTTGTAATCAGACTGGAGCTAAGTGACATGGGCTAAAGGACTGGAAATGAACATTAGTGTCTTACTAGCTCTTCTAGCTTTAAAAATTTTACTACGTAGTTTACAAATTTAGTTTCTAGTTGCTTTAAAAAATTTAATAGAAAGGATATTATTTGTACTAGACTGTGTTGGCAGTGTCTTCGCGTTAGATTTCATAATTTATTTGTTTCGATAAATAAAAAAGTGGCTAAGTTTGCTTTTGTAGAAATAACGACTTTGTAATCAGGCTGGAGCTAAGTGACATGGGCTAAAGGACTGGAAATGAACATTAGTGTCTTACTAGCTCTTCTAGCTTTAAAAATTTTACTACGTAGTTTACAAATTTAGTTTCTTGTTGCTTTAAAAAATTTAATAGAAAGGATATTATTTGTACTAGACTGTGTTGGCAGTGTCTTCGCGTTAGATTTCATAATTTATTTGTTTCGATAAATAAAAAGTGGCTAAGTTTGCTTTTGTAGAAATAACGACTTTGTAATCAGGCTGGAGCTAAGTGACATGGGCTAAAGGACTGGGAATGAGCATTAGTTTCTTACTAGCTTTTCTAGTGTTAAATATTTTAGTTCGTATTTTATTTGTTTCTTCTAGCTTTAAAAATTTTAAGAGAAAGGATATTATTTGTACTCGTTACATCCCGTTAGATTTCATAATTTTGTGTCGATAACTAAAAACTGGCTTGGTTTGCTTTTGTAGAAATAACGTCGCTCCAGAGATTTGCTCGGTTCGGAGGCATTGTCAATGTCAACACACCTTGACAAAACTCTTTCGTTCCCCCCTAAAACTTTGGAGAATCATCCATCTTAAAGCACTTCCCCACATAAAACGATAAAACAAAAAAAAAACACGATAAAATTAGTTACGTAAAGATGATGTAGTCTGCAAAGTTTTTTTTTAAAGCAAATCTATAGCTTTGTTTACTTGCTTAGTTTATACAATCATTTTTGAAACATTGTATTTCAAAATACAATGTTTCAAAATCCATCCATAATTCAAGCAGACTTCATCAGAAGAAAAGAAACTAGAAGTGCGATAAAATAGGAAAGCTGGCACAAAGGCACTCATTCAAATGCCACCTACAATACAAAAGAAAACGGACACCAGCAGTTAAGATGTAGGGAGTATTTAAACAGAAGATTGATTCCTTCGTCCCTTACAGGAGAGGTCAATGTATAATATTAAGATAAAGAATAGTCAGTTCTCTTCTACCAATTCTTTGAAATGTGAGGTAAGGGATCCTTCAATTTAAGAAATACTAACATCTTACAGTCCCTGGACAAATTATTAGACTGCAAGATTTCATGTAAAATATTAATTACCGGGTGATATTGTACCATTTTATTATTTTAAATTGATTTGTTTTTTATTTTTATAGTATCCAATCAATTACCGATTTATATGACATAAATAAAATAGCATTAATTTAGAAAGCATAAGTTTATTAAGTTTGAAAGAAAAGTGAAATTAATGTTAGTAAAAGTCATTATTTAGTTGAGCCACCTTTAGCCGCTATCAAAGCTTTAATTCTGCGCGGCATGCTATCAATGCAAGACTGTACTGTCTCCTGCATTTGAGGATGATGATTCCACACATAAATAATCTTATAATAAATAATTAATATAAATTCATCTTAATCATAATTATCTTAAAATAAATACAAATATGTAGTCTACAACAATTCTTTTAAATAAAAATCAATAATATTGTAGTTTAAATATACCATTATTGCATAAAAACTCTTAAGAAACATAAAATTGCTAAAAAAAATACAGTGCGTCTAATAATTTGTCCAGGGACTGTATGTACTCGTATGGAGCTAAAAAATATCGCAAAATTAAATGTTTATGGCGTCACAGTATCTTTTATTTCTGTTCGATATTTGGGGCTTTAAAACAGTTTTTCTGACTAGCATTAAAATTTATAACTACTTGTTAATTGAAAGGTAATCTAAGTGAATCCTATTTTTAAAGCGAGTATTTAATTTTGTTTAATATGTTATAGAAATTTAAATATATAAATAATAAAAATGAATTCAAATTAGTTATTCTACCCGAGTACGAGTAGTAAGTGATTACTAAGAACTTACTTTTTTTGTGAGTTTTACCAGTTAACTAATAAAATAAAAACTCCCAGATTCTTAGGAAAAAAAAGGGCTGGGGAGCCCAGTCGGTTAGGCATTCGCCTAGCATGCGAAAGGTCCCAGGTTCGGGTCCGGGCATCGCCAAAATAACTGCCGACCTATAAACGGCCCGTGCAGCCCAAAATGTCCGACGAATAATACCCCGTGTAAAGGGAGTGCACGTAAAATATACTTCAAAGTCCTAACGCTGCGTACGATGTCGCCCTTAACGGTTGCGTTGGGTGCCTACTCAGGTGTCGGCTCGTCACTTGATTATGGTTCTAAAATACGACGCCCGTCGCCAATAGCCCTCGTGTAGCTCTAGTGCGACGATAATTCAAACTAAACTAAACTTAGGAAAAAAAGTATTTCAAAGAATAGTAAACATGTTTTGTTTTAACTTCTACATTCTCGCTCCCGTGAAAATAACGGGGTGAGGTTGTCGGCTTTTTCTAGAAATTAAAATTTTTTGAAATTTCAATCTAAAACAATCAAATAAAAAAAAACAATCAAATAAAAAAAACAATCAAATATATAAAAAACAATTTCATAATATAAAAAAATAATCAATAAAATAAAAAACAATACATATCACAATATAAAAAATAAAATTTTTTTTATATATTAATATATTAATATTATAATTAATAATATATATATATATATATATAATATATATAATAAATATATATATATAAATGACGTATTATAACTTAACCCCCTCAAAATAAATCTTATATTTTTAACCTCAAAACTTAATAACTTAAATTACCTTTTTCGCATATCCTTAATGTCACTTAGTACTTTAACATCCCAACCATACCCAGTCGGCGACAAACAGTCGCCTAGATCAATCGTTCCCACAGAAACTGTTTAGTCATCACATTTTAAAAGTTGACCTTTTTAAACTTTCTCATAACTCTGATTGGTCAGTGGAGGAGGGCTCGAGATTTTTCACCATTTCTGTGAGCATTCGGTCACACTCTTTCGTCGATTGCAGACGACAAATCAATCTTCTCCCGATGTCTTGCTGTTAAATAAAAGAGTCTTTACTAGTCAAGTTTCCCTGTCGACTTATTTTACATTAATATTGTTCATACCCATTTTTATTTAATTTTCAGGAATAAAAAAAAGCACTTTAATGACCGTTTTCTTGAAAATTATCCGATTGTTAAGGGGTAAAATTGACAAATACAAAGTCCAACTCTTTTATAAAACTAACCTTAGATTTATGGATGGGACCTTTGCCCATCCATCCCGGTATGTCCCCGTCTGGCACCGATGCAATGGTCAAGCAATCGATGGCGGAATAGGAAAAATATACCGTTGTTAAGGGGTCTTGTTTCCAATCCCGGGAATGGAAAACTTTAATGGAAAGATCTTAACGGCCCCTTTCTTTTCTTGTACTTTTTCTCTTCAATTTAAAAAAAGATAGGTTGTTTAAATTCGTAGAGATTTCCTCGGGAAAAAAATGTGGGAAAAAAAGCAATTTATTTGGGTGGAAAAGGTGGTTTTTCTTGGAGAGAGGTAAGAATGCGTTTGAGATGCTGCATGACCAAAAACTTTGGTAAATTTAATCATAAAATGAAGCCTCCAATTGCTACAAAATTAGACCCAAACTTCAATACGCCATAGCGCTGCGACTGATTTGGTGGTGTTTTTACAATGTAAAACAAGCAGGCTTTTTTTTACAATGTAAGCTAACCTGGTATGTCCTGCTAAGGAACAAAAACAAATTATTAAAAAAAAACCCATTTAAATCTTACATATAGAAAAAAAATAGAGCCTGCATTGATTTGGATCACCCCACACATTCCACAAATTATCATATTTTTAAAAATGAAAACGGTTGTTTGGATTAAAATAAAATTGAAAGTTCCTTGTGTTCAGGCTTAAAGTCCCTCAATATTAACTTGCACTGGAACTTTCAGAAGAGATACGACAACTCGTAGTTTTGGAAATTTTTATGCCAAACACTAGAGTATTGGTGCCGCTGCAATAGAGCTATTGGTAGAGCTAGTAGCTACACTAGAGCTATTGACGACGGCTCTCGTAAATTAAAGCCAAAGTCAAGTAACGAAGCGGCATTATATTGCTGATTTCTTTCTTCCTAGTTAAATCCAATTCACCAAGCGTTCACCATACTACTGAACGTGGTGAACGCAAGTGCTCATGTCGACAAGATGGCAAGACTCTACATTGGTAGAGTCAACATGCAGTGACTCTAGTTTGGGCTTATCACATCGATTTGGCGAATTTCAGACAGCCATATTTACTTTCTCGCCAAGCATTTTAATGGGTTCCACCATGCGTTCACCTTACTTCTGAACACAGTGAACCACGGCCTACTCAACTACTAAGGCCGAAAATGCTTTCCCAAACAAGCTCGGGGACGGAAATTTTGATGTCATAGTTCCGAGTGACGTTGTTCCGAACCTGTCTCGAAACCACTCGTTCACGGCTGACCACAATTTTAGGGTTCCGAATGCGTCCGAACTAGTTACGCGATCTTCGGCACTGGGAACAGTGACGTCAAAATTTCCGTCTACGCTCATGTTTGGGAGAGCTTCTCTGGAATTGTTATTGAAAATGGCCGTGAGTGAACCCGAGTGGTCCTTCCTAAAAAGTTGTTTCGACTCTCTTAAAAAAAATGTAAACACTCTAAAAAAGAGCTTTTAACTCAGCCTGATTCAATTTCCAGCCTCCTGTTCCGTGCCGAAAAGCACTTCTCCTATAGAGTGAATTCAACTCTTTTTTTAAGGGTAGAGACTATGTTTGGCGTATCCATTAATTGGCGAATTGCAGCCTCACTAGTTTTCGCCAAGATCACACATTCTAACCTCTTTTAGGGACAGCAGTGCGTACAGGTGATTGTTTCTTTTGTTCTTTATTTCGTCGTTGAGTTTCGGTCCGTCTGAGATGCCGGATTAGTTTGCGGGATCAGGTTTCCAGTTTCTTATCCCGTTTTTTCACAATAAAGAAAAAGGACACAAGTTGCAATTTTTTTGCTTGTATTTCTTTTGTTATCGTCTCGGTCGATTTTTGATACGGTGTTGCTTTTTTTGGCGAGATTGTGAATTATTCTTTCTTTTTGTGTCAGGATTAGTTACCGCAGGTGAAGTGAAGAGAATCGATAAAAGGTATCTTGTGTCAAAATAAAAGTTAGATAGGTAATCACTCTTCGAGTTTTGGTGTACGACAACAAAAAAATACAATGTATATAGCATTAAGCTTTAACTTGATTAAAACTGAATTCATCAAATTTTCCCCATATTTTTTTCCAAGAAATGTCTACGAATTTAAACGACCCATCTTTTAAAATTGAAGAGATTAACATGCTACTATTATCTTAATTCCATTCTCAATCTCAATTCCATAACCATTACCCGATGTTTGGCAAGAAAACGTAACACTTTAAAATGAAATATTTCTGCTTAGGTTTACCTAAATAAAATTAATATAAAACAAATACAGACCCTAGCCCTGAAAATTGACGTGGAAAAAAGTATGTGACACTAAAAACGAATTTAAACAACCAAAAGTTAGCGTTTTTACTAAAAAATGAAGGTCTTAATGGTATTCACCAAATAGTCTCTAAAGGGTAAACAATGGATTTATGTTTTGTAATATTTTACTTATGAATGTGCCATTCTACTGCTTATTATTAACTGTTATAAATATTTTGAACAGGTTTCTATCAGTAAGAAAATTGAACGGAGATTAAGTTTGAATATTGCAAATTAAAGGCGATGCAATCTGCCGCAGTGGACTTTGATGACTGTTGCGAATAGAAAGCATAGCGAATATAAACAATTAATATTAACTTGCACGGTTTGGTTATTTTATTTATTTGTTTATTTTTATGTTAAACACTAGAGTATTGGTGCCGCTACACTAGAGTTATTGGTAGAGCTAGTAGCTACACTAGAGCTATTGAAGACGGTAAGCCAAAGTCAAGTAACGAAGCGGCATTATATTGTTGATTTCTTTCTTCCTAGTCAAATCCAATTCACCAAGCGTTCACCGTACTATTGAACGTGGTGACATCTTCTTTAGATTGAAGTTCCCGCACTAAAACAATGACGTGGTTGAAGTAGTCAGACCTAACCAATCATAAAAGCAAAAAAAATAAAAAATTCCAAGACAGAATTGGGCAATTTTTTTTAGGTAAGTGATTGGTATGCGAGTGGACTACACTGTTAAAAATTTGGTGCTAGGTTTCACCATGATATTGGTTGGTTACACCATGATATTGGTTGGTTACACCATGATATTGGTTGGTTACACCATATTGGTTGGTTACACCATATTGGTTGGTTACACCATGATATTGGTTGGTTACACCATGATATTGGTTGGTTACACCATGATATTGGTTGGTTACACCATATTGGTTGGTTACACCATGATATTGGTTGGTTACACCATGATATTGGTTGGTTACACCATGATATTGGTTGGTTACACCATGATATTGGTTGGTTACACCATGATATTGGTTGGTTACACCATGATATTGGTTGGTTACACCATGATATTGGTTGGTTACACCATGATATTGGTTGGTTACACCATGATATTGGTTGGTTACACCATGATATTGGTTGGTTACACCATGATATTGGTTGGTTACACCATGATATTGGTTGGTTACACCATGATATTGGTTGGTTACACCATGATATTGGTTGGTTACACCATGATATTGGTTGGTTACACCATGATATTGGTTGGTTACACCATGATATTGGTTGGTTACACCATGATATTGGTTGGTTACACCATGATATTGGTTGGTTACACCATGATATTGGTTGGTTACACCATGATATTGGTTGGTTACACCATGATATTGGTTGGTTACACCATGATATTGGTTGGTTACACCATGATATTGGTTGGTTACACCAGATATTGGTTGGTTACACCATATTGGTTGGTTACACCATATTGGTTGGTTACACCATGATATTGGTTGGTTACACCATGATATTGGTTGGTTACACCATATTGGTTGGTTACACCATATTGGTTGGTTACACCATGATATTGGTTGGTTACACCATGATATTGGTTGGTTACACCATGATATTGGTTGGTTACACCATGATATTGGTTGGTTACACCATGATATTGGTTGGTTACACCATGATATTGGTTGGTTACACCATGATATTGGTTGGTTACACCATGATATTGGTTGGTTACACCATGATATTGGTTGGTTACACCATGATATTGGTTGGTTACACCATGATATTGGTTGGTTACACCATGATATTGGTTGGTTACACCATGATATTGGTTGGTTACACCATGATATTGGTTGGTTACACCATGATATTGGTTGGTTACACCATGATATTGGTTGGTTACACCATGATATTGGTTGGTTACACCATGATATTGGTTGGTTACACCATGATATTGGTTGGTTTCACCATGATATTGGTTGGTTACACCATGATATTGGTTCCTAGGAGCTGCAACGGCTGAATAGTGAAATGTTTCACTTTTTTTCGGTGCTTGGTTGAACCATTTTTCTGGATTTGGAAACAAAAACCTGAGAAATGGTTCAACCGAATACCAAAAATATGGTGGAACGTTTCACCATTCAGTCGTTGCAGCTACTAGGAACCAATATCATGGTGTAACCAAGCACAAAATTTTTAACAGTGTACTCTCCCTACGCCATACGCAAAAATCACAATTATACCCCGTGCAGAGGCCTTGTTTACAGGAGGTGTAGCTTGCGCAGACTTCTAAAGAAAATATACGAATTTGGTGTGTTTTAAAGTTAATTAGTTTCGCCAAAACTGATCTTAAATAGCATCCATGTAAACCAAAATTTACAGTCCCTGGACAAATTAATTAGACGCACTGCAAGATTTCATGTATCAATCAATGATGAACAAAATACCTTTAGAAGGACATTTGTGTTCCTAAACTTAAGCTATTGAATAGAAAATACTATCTGCTATACTTAATACATATATCGACATCTTTTTTAATGATATGATGGCATTCTTTGATATGTTTTCATCATTACTAAACAAAAATACAGTGCGTCTAATAATTTGTCCAGGGACATGTACCATCATTTGAGATAATCATAACTGTATCATTTCCAACCCAGCAATTTATTCTCTAAAGAGATTACCACATTAGTCTTCATAATTTTAAATACCAACTAAACAATACTTCCATAGTCGTGCCCCAATAGCTTTTAAACATAATTACGTATAATGCTGTCGGTCCCCTTTCATCCCTATTTAAACGCCATAAGCGAATCCGATGGGCCATGGAGATCCATTGGATATCTTTCCGAGCTTTGGTCGCGGCCCCATAATGAGGCCGAAATGGCAAACCGACAACGACTTGGAATATATGAACTGAGCATCGAATGATGAAAATATATTTGGGTGTGTGTTTACAAAAACTCATTTGATAAACAGTCATATTTTTCTACATTTGAAAACTATCATTATAAAACTAAATTAGGAACTTATGCGATGACTATATAGGGGCGAGGCCTACTTTGCCCATTTTAGCTTGCATGTTAATAGGTAATTGCTTGAAATAACGTAATATGAAATATGCGGTCGAAATTCCTAAATAGATATTTGGTGTTTTTTACACGTTTTGGAGGGTGCTGAATCTAAACATGTTTTTTTTTCCATCAGTCTCTCTGAAATCACTATACAGCTCGGACTAAAACAGCTACAGACTTCAAATTTGTTACACGAGTTCCCAGTTCATGTAGGACGTTATAAGGTTAAGAAAATCTCGCGTATTCAGATGGTAGATACCTTAGAACTTTTAAGTAATTAGAATTGCCTTACAGGGTATATAATTGCATTGGAATGCACTGATTTATCGATCACTTATTAAAAGTCGTACCCACCAACTTTTTATTGCATTTCCTATTATTTTACAATATAATCATGAGATCATTCATTCCTTTCAGTATTGATAATTTCACATAAAAAATATTTATTTAAAACATAACTGTTTCAAGTATTTTTAATAGCTGATAAATTAGTGTTTTTAAATCATGAAAAGTCATTGCTCCAAAACTCATGTGGGGGCTGGGGAGCCCTGTCGGTAAGGCGCTTGAGTTGCATGCGAGAGGTCCGTCGGATCCGCGAATTGCCAAAGCAACAGCCAACCTATAAACGGCATATGCATCTAAAACTTCTGGCGAATAATGCCCCATGTAGAAGGAATGCACGTTAAATAAGTCCCGACGCTCCATACGATGCCTCTCTTAAGAAATAGCGTTGGGTGCTTACTCAGCTCATTACTTGATTGAGTTTCTGTCTCCCATAGCCCTCTTGTAGCTCTTTGCCAACGATAATTAGACCTAACTTAACGAAAACCCACGTGTCTTAGGGTAGCTATAGCAGCACAAGTCATGTTTCCAATTTCTCTCCTCATACGTACAAGTCGTTGATGGCTAACGAATATCTATCGGACATCCGGCCCGGCCATTTACGTAATTAGAGCTAACTCCCGGGTCCGAGTGTAATTACCGGGTATTAGCTGTGAAAAGAACAGCTTCTCCAATTGGGGGGTTCTTCACGGAGAATATCATATCTCGCTGTTTCTGTTTGTTTTGTTAGTAATATTTCATATACGAACGGATGTTTTTACTTTCAATTTTTCTAACATGGAATGTAACGTAATGACAGTATTGCGATGGGATCGAAAATCCGAATAGGAGATTGTGTTTTTCAAACACAAATTTGGTGGGTTCTGATTCCGCTTTTGAACATTGGTCTGAACATCAAACACCATACGAGACCTCTGTATTGTAACCATTGTATGTAATTTGCTGAAACTACTCTACCTTGAACTAAAAAAGCTACACTCCTAAAACAAACGAGCGGTTTTAACTCAGTCTGAGTTAATTTCCACTCCTTTCCACTCCTCCACTACTATAGGAGTCCTATAGGAGAAGATAGAATCCACTCCACTATAGAATCCACTCCTATAGGAGAAGTGCATTTTCGGCACGGGCCGAAAATGCACTTCTCCTATAGGAGTGGATTTCACTCGTTTTCTGAGTGTATAAAAGAAATAAAAGATAACAATCTACGTCCTACACTCTTAAAACGAGCGGTTTTAAATCAGTCTGAGTTAATTTCCACTCCTTTCCGTGCCGAAAATGCACTTCTCCTATAGGAGTGGATTTCACTCGTTTTCTGAGTGGATAAAAGAAATAAAAGATAACAATCTACGTCCTACACTCTTAAAACGAGCGGTTTTAACTCAGTCTGAGTTAATTTCCACTCCTTTCCGGAAATGCACTTCTCCTATAGGAGTGGATTTCACTCTTTTGTTTTAAGAGTGTACAAACTTCAAATTTGGACGAGTTCCTACTAAAAAAAGTCATAATAAAATTTTTGAGAAACTCGCGCACGTGAAAAAGGCAGTTGACATAGATCTTTAAATGTGTATTGCTTTTTTTTCAGTAACAATTGAAAGTCGTGTAGTGTTACATCAAGTTTGTTTCTAAAACAAGTTATTTGAGCTCCTATTTGTTGTACTGTTTCGAAGGTCAAATGTGTACTACAGGGTGTCCAAGGTCTGAAAATCATCAAGAATTGCTACCAATTTGGTAAGGAGGCTAGTGGTGACATTTAAGTTCAGTTTAGTTTAGTTTGAATTATCGTAGCAAAAAAAGAGTGAAATTCACTCCTGTATGAGAAGTGCATTTCCGGCACCGGAAAGGAGTGGAAATTAACTCAGACTGAGTTAAAACCGCTCGTTTTAAGAGTGTAGGACGCAGATTGTTTTCTTTTATTTCTTTTACCCACTCCGAAAAAGAGTGAAATTCACTCCTATAGGAGAAGTGCATTTTCGGCACCGGAAAGGAGTGGAAATTAACTCAGACTGAGTTAAAACCGCTCGTTTTAAGAGTGTAGGACGCAGATTGTTTTCTTTTATTTCTTTTACCCACTCCGAAAAAGAGTGAAATTCACTCCTATAGGAGAAGTGCATTTTCGGCACCGGAAAGGAGTGGAAATTAACTCAGACTGACTTAAAAACCGCTCGTTTTAAGAGTGTAGGACGCAGATTGTTTTCTTTTATTCTTTTACCCACTCCGAAAAAGAGTGAAATTCACTCCTATAGGAGAAGTGCATTTTCGGCACCGGAAAGGAGTGGAAATTAACTCAGACTGAGTTAAAACCGCTCGTTTGTTTTAAGAGTGTAGAGCTACACGAGGGCTATTGGCGACGGGCATCGTATTTTAGGACCACAGTAAAGCGACGAGCCGGCACCTGAGTAGGCACCCAACGCAAGCGGGCGACATTTAAGAGAGAATATAATGCAATTTTTCGGTAACGCAGAGTTTCTCAAGCTTAACTCATAAACGACGAAGGATAAGAAAATTTGCCACGCGAAAATGAACTTTCTGCTTTATAATAAAATATCAAAATAAACAAAACAAGAGGCAATTTGTTCAATACTGTGATCTTTATTTAAGTTATACGATGCACGAATTAAAAAAACTTTTTTTAACTTTTAACTCTTAAAAAAATATATATATATTTTTTTAAACTTAATTTATTTTATTAGGAATTGAATGTTAATGGTATTCACAAAGTCGGCGTTCATGAGCAAAAAATATAAGAAAATTATAAACATCATATATATTTTTAGCTACATCATTGATTTGATTTTAATTTCATGCATTTGACAGAAAAAATGCAATAAAAAATTTATGTTTCAAAAAATTGAAAGTTATAATTTTTTTTTGTATACCTTGGAATTCAATAATTTACTTCATATTTAGTGCGAAAAAAGAACAGGCAGCATGTGTTTGGCAACAAGTAAAATAAAACAGGGTACTATTTTCCTTCTCACAGTAGATATTTTCTCTGAGTATCCCTTTTAACCCACGGTGGAACGGGGCTGATAATAATCTAGTAAGTATGGGTAATTGAAAAGGGTAATTGCTGTGTTATACCTAAAAGCTTATTTAAACCTTATTTTTCTGCTGAATTCTTTTTAACGCAAAAATTGCCTGGTTTTCAATAGAGATATACTAATTGCATTAAAGTCGCATAGTAAAATGGGGGAAAACTGGTTATTAAATAGACTAGCAATACAATTTGTATTCTTATGCTGTCAAATAAATTAAATTTTTCTAGATAAAAGATATACTAATCACCTTACAGTATCATAGTATTATTGTTGGGAGAAAAGTGTCATTTAGTATTCGAAAA
The DNA here is from genome assembly GCA_019343175.1 of Oedothorax gibbosus. NCBI lineage: Eukaryota > Metazoa > Arthropoda > Arachnida > Araneae > Linyphiidae > Oedothorax > Oedothorax gibbosus. Next base: position 400,375 of record JAFNEN010000255.1, read on the forward strand.
CTTTGCATTTGTGTTCTTGTGATTACTATTAAATATAAGATACAATTAAGTTGCGAGATCCGATTCTGTATGCTGCATTGCAGTCAGCCAAAAAAATATGTTACAGAAATTCTATTCAGTTATTTTAATTTCCTTATATGAGGGCTGGGGAGCCGTTAGCCTAGCATGCGAAAGGTCCCAGGTTCGGGCGGGCATCGCCAAAATAACTGCCGACCTATAAACGGCCCGTGCAGCCAAAAATGTCCGACGAATAATACCCCATGTAGAGGGAGTGTACATTAAATATCCTTCAAAGTCCTAACGCTGCGTACAATGTCGCCCTTAACGGTTGCGTTGGGTGCCTACCCAGGTGTCGGCTTGTCACCTGACTGTGGTTCTAAAATACGACGCCTGATGCCAATAGCCCTCGTGTAGCTCTAGTGCGACGATAATTCAAAACTAAACCTTATATGAAATCTAAGGTAATGAAAGCATTACCAATGGGGGTAAAAAATCCAAAATGAAGATTGGTGTTTTCTACACGATTTGGAGGGTGCTGATTCTAAAAAGGGATTTTTGAAATGAGCCAGTCTGTCTGTTGACTGTCTAAAACCACTCTACATGAGCTCGAATTCTAAGTGATACGGTCTTCAAATTTGGTACACGAATTTCTAGTTCCTATCGGACGTCGTAAGGGTCCCAAGAAAATTGCGTATGCGCAAGTGAAAGCTGCCATAGAACTTTTTTTATTGTAAGATATTGTAATCTATAATAATAAAAATGAAGTTATGTATGTATATTACTTATAGACTCTTAAACTAGACATCTGTTTGACTCGTAACTTGGTACAAATGCGTAGTTCATACTTAGATTAGGATTTTTAAACTTTCAGGTTTTAAAATGTTCTATTTTTGGAGAAAATTAGAATTTTTTTTAAAAAACTACACCATTTTCGCTCATATCCGATCATTTTTTTTCCTTTCCCGTTGCCATCGGCTGAAAAAATTAAACTTTTACGTAAATCATTAAAACTGAAAATGTTTATTTTGAAAAATAATTGACATGTTTCAAGTGACGTAATTCCGCCAGTCTCCATTCCCGTATCTTATTGTGGGTTTATTTGATGAATTTTTCATTGATTTTTCTGTTGACTGCATGTATGCATATTTAAGCAATAAATGTATAGTTAAGCTATTACTGAACTATGATGGTTAATAAAGGCCATCGCACTAGAGCTGCATATTAGGGTTTTATGTCTATTTTTTTCGCCAAATATGTTGCCAAATTCGCAAAATTATTAACTAAATAACTCGACAAATGGGCAAAATGTTTTTTTTAATAAATAATTTATAAGCTGGTTGGTTTTTCGAAGATCATTGTGTTAGAGATGTATAATGGGTGTGTTTGTAGCAATATCTATTTTCTCGCCAAATTATTTCCCAAAACGCGCCAAATGAGCTAAAAGGTTTTATGTATTTATGAGGGAATTGTGATGACATTTATAAGTGCATTTTATAGCGTATTTTTCATTTTGGAATTTTAAGGCAATGAAACGGTATTTTATACTCTATGACGAGCGGGAACAATAACATAAGTTTATGATCCTATAACAGGTTATATGGTACACATACCTGGATCGATTTGATATATTTTTTAATCCGGGCGAAGAACGGGTATAAATTTGCTAGTTACCTTATAATTTCCTTTAACTTTAATTAACCTTAAATATTGATTTATTGAGCGGTAATTGAAAGTCGTGTAGTACACCCCAAGTTTTCTTTCCCATTTGTCTAATTTATTTGTCGCAATAAAGACGTTTAGCATTCTTCAGCACTACCGTTGAATGAGGTATTTGTCCTAAGCATAAAAACATAGTAATGTCTTTCTTCTGGGACATTTTTGCACTCATAGTTCAAGGCAGAATTGTCACTAATTAAAAAAAAATTAAACAGTGTATTTAATGAAAGTTATTGGCTTGCAAAGCTTCTGCCAAAATTACCACATATGGCGGTAATTTAAACGCATGTAGTATATTTGTAACAAATTAATTTCAACTTACAACTATTTTTTGACTATGAATAAAGACTTGTATTTAAATTATTGCGCGACCCAATGAAAAACCACGAATATTTCATTAAAAATGAAAACATCTACACTGACCAACCGAGAATAACTTCTCGGAAGTTTTGACTGCACAGACCCGCTTCGAACCCATTTCAAAAAGCGGGATTATAGAGACTGTAAGTCATCTACATTTATCATTTAAAAAGCCATTTGTAAAAGTATTCACTACAGTTGGAAAACGAGAATCAGAAGATATTTTTTCTCTCATTGGATTAACACAGAGGCCCTTTGGTTTAGAGACCCGCGGTCATTCAGGCACATTCGCCCTTAACCTATGCGGGACTTTCTTAGACACAAAGACAAACACACCAAAGACAGACACAAGAGTTAATTGGAAAAGTTTTCACGCCGTCCTGAACAATGAACACTCGCTTTTTCAAGGGTTTTATTGTGTTCCAAAGCTATTCGTTATCTTGGTTTAACAAGGTTCTATTTGACACGAAATTAATTTTTACAACGTTGCCGTAATTCAACCTCTGAGGGATAGAGGCTAATAAACCCGTTATCTCACTATCAGGTTTTTGAGAAACAACTTTTTTTAATATATTAATTTTTTGATTTTACTAAAATTTTGATTTTACTAAAATTTTGATTTTACTAAAATTTTAATTTTGAAGTATGGACGAGTAATAAATAATCATTTGCAACAGAAATATAATTTAAACAAGTTGGTTTGTTACAGAATCCGTCACTTAAACCGCTTCCACGCAACATTTGTGCTCAACAGGAAACAAACTATTTATACACCACAGAAAGAAATTAGCCAAACAGGGCATTTAGCTAGTTGTAATTCAAACTTTTAAACGCCAAAATTAAATATTTTAATTAATCTTCTTTCTCAGAATTAATAATTAGACTTTATCGTTTGCAAAATTTTTTTGAAGTCCGAAGAATAAAGATGTAATTTTTTTTTAATAAATATCTTTGAGTCGCCATAAATTCCCAATTACATTTCTTTCGAAAATTCAGTTATTATTTATCATTTGTTAAATTAAATTACAGTTCGAAAAAATATAATTAGTAAAATTGATGCTTTAAAAATAAAAGCGAAACTTTGCACATTTTTTTTATGCAAAGTTTCTATTATGCTGAAAGTTTCTATTATGCTGAAAGTTTCTATTATCTTTTATGCTGAATTTTCTATGCATCTTTCTTCATACATATATAATGAACCATCCAAAGAACTCGATTGTGATATTACAACAATCCAAACTGAATTAGATCATATATTTTTTCAAAAGTTTTATTTTTATTTTAAATAAAGTTTCTCGTACGTTTAACGAAATGGCAACATTAAAAATATTGAATGAAAATGGAATTTGCATGTTATTTCAATGTAGATTAAATTTTACGTTATGTAAACTTTAAATAAACTTCTAATTTAAATATTCATTTGGAATGTAGCCTAGTCTGATTTTTTGCTTCAAAATGACGTATCCCACTTGTTTGTGCGACTTGCGGTTCGTTTTGTGAAAGTGTTAGACAGACAGACGGACTGAATGATTATAATACCTTCCACTTTTTACGTTATAAAAGTAGTGTGGAAGCTAAAAATAAAATTTAGTTAAATATTTAACTTTTAATCCCATACAGTGCGAATAAGTTTACACTTCAACCAATTTGCTTATAACTAGTTTAGTTTAGTTTGAATTATCGTCGCACTAGAGCTACACGAGGGCTATTGGCGACGGGCGTCGTATTTTAGAACCATAGTCAAGTGACGAGCCGACACCTGAATAGGCACCCAACACAACCGTTAAGGGCGACATCGTACGCAGCGTGGGACTTTGGAGCGTATTTTAACGTGCACTCCCTCTACACGGGGTATTATTCGTCGGACATTTTTGGCTGCACGGGCCGTTTATAGGTCGGCAGTTATTTTGGCGATGCCCGGACCCGAACCTGGGACCTTTCGCATGCTAGGCGAGCGCCTAACCGACTGGGCTCCCCAGCCCGCGAACTAATTTGCAGAATTAAAAGTATTTTGGTGGATAGGGTATTGACAACAATAATGAAAGTATCTATAGTTGTTATTTATAGATACGGTTATAAAAACCAAATTAATGAAAGGCAATAATATTGCCAAAAAAAATTTTAACAACTTAACAAGGGACCTAAACCTCCGCTAACGCTGCGCCGATCCCTTTGCGCGAGTTTATAAACAAGGTCAGTCTGAGATAAATTTTATTAAAATGCCTTTTTATTAAATAAAAATATAATGCACACTCTTAAAACAAAAGAGTGAAATCCACTCCTATAGGGGAAGTGCATTTTCGGCACGGAAAGGAGTGGGAAATTGACTCAGACTGAGTTAAAACCGCTCGTTTTAAGAGTGTAGGACGTAGATTGTTTTCTTTTACCCACTCCGCCAAAAAGAGTGAAATCCACTCCTATAGGGGAAGTGCATTTTCGGCACGGAAAGGAGTGGGAAAATGACTCAGACTGAGTTAAAACCGCTCGTTTGTTTTAAGAGTGCATGTTTCGGCACGGAAAGGAGTGGGAAATTGACTCAGACTGAGTTAAAACCGCTCGTTTGTTTTAATAGTGCATGTTTACCTTGAAATTCATCAAGATAAAAAAACAAACCAAGGACTGTCTTTAGTAAATAACATTTTGAGTTATACAAAAAAAAAATTAGCTGCCTACGTTTTTTCTTTTTCAAATTTTAATGAAACATTCTTTTAATTAAAAAGATTTCCAATATTAGCTGGGGCACTTTCAATATTAGCCTTCAATACTAGCTCGAAAGCACTTGGTATCCAAATGCGTTGCTCGCGTATGCAAAACAACGATAACAATCAGAAAGAGAGCTTGCTTTTGAGTTATATTAAAGAACTTGAAATACTCTAATTTTCTTGTTAGAATTTTGTCAAACCCAGACATGGTAACATTCTAATCATCTAGAGCTATAATATTCAATGAATACGCCCTTACTTTCAATTCATCGTTAAAATGCCAAAATAATGAATAGATTTCACCATTTTTTTTTCTCAACCTTTCCGGGATTTGTGTAATTCTAAGGAAAGTAATGAGTTTAGATTGATAACGCAGAGAATTGTGTTTTTAAGGTAAAATGGAAAGCAATCAGACTGAATCGTTTGCTTTTCTCAAAATTAAAAGATTTTTATCTGGATTGTACGATGTGTATTTAAATTGAGTTTTGATAGAATAGTATTTTTTTAGATTGTATATATCAAAAAGATTAAAATATTACTTTCAATTAACCTAATACGAAATATAAAGGAAATGAAGAGTATTGAGGTGGGGTGGAAAATCCGGAATTGAGATTTTGTATTTTCTATACGTTTTGGAGGGTTGTTTTTAAACATTGGTCCGTCTGTCTGAAACATAGATATCATAGTTAAAGTATTAGATTGGCAGATCACGTGACTCCCAATGCTAACGACGGGGCGCGCATAGAGACCAGAATAAGAGGGCAAAATGGGCCACTGTTGCCACCACATTAAGGAGAAAAATACCACGAAAAAATACCGTTTAATTCTAAAATTACAAAAAATACAATAAAAATACAAGCTGCATTTCGAATCTTTTTTAAGACTTTAAAAAAAACGCGAAACGCTTTTTTAGTATTTTTATGGTATTTTTTTGTAATTTCATAATTAAGCGGTATTTTTTCGTGGTATTTTTCTCCTTAATGTGGTAGCAACAGTGGCCCATTTGCCCTCTTATTCTGGTCCGCCATGCGCGTCCCGTCGTTAGTATTGGAGGTCACGTGATCTGCCAATCTAATACTTCAACTATGATACCTATGGTCTGAATAAACCACTCTACAGTTCCAACTAAAAAGCTAAGGACGTGCACGTGTTCTTTGTACTGGTCGTCCATCCTAAGGCTATGTCCTCACTACGACATCAAACGCCACAAAGGCAACAAATTCAACAAAATTTGGCAACCGCCAAGGGCGCCAAGCGATGCAATAGTATGGGGGCTGACTCTGCCAAGTCGCCAAGTTTTGTTGCCTTTGTGGCATTTGTGGCGTAGTCAGGACATAGCCTAAGGGTATTGAATAAAACCGCGCATGTGCAAATAGTAGCTGCCACTATAAATTATTAGGTTTTCAAGTTAGTGAAATTACCTTAAATGGTATATAACTACCCTAAAATGCATTGATTCATTAACGGATTATTGACTGGTCTTGTAATGTTATACTCCCTTAAGGTAGACCCGTACCTTGAAAAGCGAAAAATAATTTGAAATTGTCGAAAAAAAATTTATTATCAGAAATACCTTACATATTGAAAAATATGTTGGTTAAATTTGGTAGTCGTTAGCAGTTTTGTTCATGTGTTTTTTTGTACAATTTAGATGACGTGTATAAGTACTTTCAATAACAACTAAAATCATTAACCGCGTTTTTCTCGGAAACGTTTTTCTCGAACCTAAGGCTCAGAGAAAAATCATCCTATTGAGTTAGTTTTTCTTTTGTGTTATTCCATATGATGTAGTAAACAAACTAATGATGAGTTTTTATGAAATATGATAGTATAAGTTAAAATATACATTTTACAATGAAAATGCTTTCTTTTCCTCAAAAAATTGAGTGTCCTTGACAATTAATTTTGTAAAAACATTATTTGATTATTTTCAAAATGTCACACCACTGTTTTGTTCTAAATACTTGTATAATGATGTAAAAAACAAATTAGACTTGAATCTATAAAATTAACGCAGGAGTAGGGTTTTAAATATTTGGAAAAATTGGTTAAAATGTCAACTTTTTTGTCCATAAACTAAAAAATAATAATAAATTTTTAACGTAGTTGTTCACTTTATACTTATTATATATTATACTATATTTATTTCAATTGATCTTACTATACTTCAGCTATGAAAATTTAAGTAAAAATATTAAGAAATAAAAAATTAGGCCCTTCAAGGTACGGGTCTACCTTAACTTTAAGTAATGTTTGAAAAAGATGATTAAAATAAGTTATTAACGAATGCGAAAAAGTCAAAATATTCATACATCATACTTTTAACTGAAACATACATGCTTTTTTCACATATAGTAAAATGGTACTTGAATAAAGGGTACAATATTGTTACTTGAATTGTTTGCAGGAAGATAAACTGTTCGTCACATGAATTCATGTGCACCCATAAGTATTTCATTCAAATCATTAATGTTGCGTAGTATTATATATTTTTATAGGATTATTGATGAAGAAGACTGTATAAATAATCTATAACACAATAGAATTTATTATAAACTAGCAAATTTATACCCGTTCTTCGCACGGAATAAAAAAATATCAAATAAATTCCAAATATGTGTACCATATACCCTGTTATAGGATCATAAACTTATTATTGTTTCCGCTCGTTATAAGTTATAAAATCCCGTTTCATTAAATTAAAATTAAAAAATGAAAAATACGCTATAAAATGCACTCATAAATGTAATCACAATTCCCTCATAAATACATAAAACCTTTTAGCTCATTTGGCGCGTTTTGGGAAATAATTTGGCGAGAAAATAGATATAGTTTCCCACACCCATTATACAGCTCTAACACAATGTCCTTCGAACAACCGACCAGCTTATAAATTATTTATAAAATTAATTGCCTATTTGGCGAATTTTAGTTAATAATTTGGCGAGTTTGGCAACGGATTTGGCGAAAAAATAAAGACAAAAAACACTAATAGCTCTAGTGCGATGGCCTTTATTAACCATCATAGTTCAGTAATAGCTTAACTATACATTTATTGCTTAAATATGCATACATGCAGTCAACAGAAAAATAAACGAAAAAATCATCAAATAAACCCACAATAAAATCCGGGAATGAAGACTGGCGGAATTACGTCACTTGAAACATGTCAATTATTTTTCAAATAATGAATTTAGTTTCTGAAAGTAATGGCAAAATAATAAAATAAACATTTTGAATTTTAAATGTTTTCGTTAAAAGTTTTTTTTTTAATTTTTTCAGCCGATGGCATCAGGTAAGAGAAAAAATGATCGGATTTGAGCGAAGTGGTGTATTTTTTTCAGAAAATCGAAAATTCTCTAAAAATGGAACAAATTGAAAAACTAAGCTCATTGCACACGTTGGTATTAAGGGAATCTATCTTAAAATTTCGATTTCTTAGGCGTATATTATATCTTTTACGATCCGAAACACAGACACACAGACAAGACTCTTTGATTTATTATAGATTACATCCTTAAGTAAATTAAATATCGGAAGTTAGGCTTCTTTCATATATGCGACCTTACACAACTAAAGACAGATAGCAACTGACTCAAAAACGGGAAACAAACATCCGTTCCTGCATCAGAAAGAAATACACTTAGTTATTGCATCAGAAAAGATGACGCAGCTCGCATCCGGATTGCCCTATATATACACATTTGAAAAAAATGGAAAAAGTTACATCATCCCGATAAATTGTTCTTTTTAAGGAATATTTAACAATTAATGTTACTCTGCTTATCGCGTAAGAACTACAAAGATTTATCTGAAGATTTAAGTTATTTAAGCAACTAGTGCCGAAATTAATACTTTATTAAGCGAGTGGCTTTTATTTCACGCTACCGTAGGTCGTGTAAAATAATGACAAGAGCTTAATAAAGTTTTATTTGGCACGTGCTTGCTTACAATATTTTTTATAATAACGTGCAAAAAAGTATTTCTACCAATGAGTGATTTTCATGACATCTTAGTTTCCATGGCGATATTTGTTTGGCGTGAAATTTGTGTTCTTACTTTTGTCTTATTTTAATTTCCTTTAATAATTTTTGTAGTACTTGTAGTTTCCATGGAGATCTTAGAAAATGCAAAAGTAATGAACCAATAGAAATAAGTGAGTTTCATGACATCATTTAGTATCCATGGAGATATTCATGACATTTGTTTTTTCTACCAATCGATACTCTTATTTACTTTTCCGCACTAGTGCCGAAAGTACTACTTTCAGCACTGTCTGTGACGTAAGCACGTAAAGTGTCATTTTCGCAAAGATTTATGAATGAATAGAATATGAAACCGTTTTGCACGGAATAAAAAAATTTTTAACAATTAATTCGAATATGTCTCCCATATATGCGATTTAAGTAGTATAATTTTACATTTATTCCCCGTTATAAATTATGAAATCCTATTTTGATTCCAAAATTTCCAAAATGATGAAAAAACGCTTTGCTACATAATGTCATCAATTCCCTTCAAATACATGATACTTTTGAGACTACCGTTTTAGAATAATTTGGAGAAATTGATTTACCACCACCTTAACCGTGTTTCTCACAAATTGAACGCCGATTTTTTTTATAAAGAAATTATTGTGAAATAGTTAAAAGTAGGGGGTTTGCAAATAGTTTCAAAAATAGTGAAACAAATGTTCTCAGTTTATGCATTTATTGACATGATATTCAGTAAATAGCTTAATGACATTTATTGCTTAAATATGCATACATGCATCAACAGAAAAACAATGAAAAAGTCATCAAGTAACCCAATAATCGTAGGAATGAAGTTTGGCGGAATTACGTCACTTAAACAAAAAAATAATTATTAAAGGTATAAAGTAATGGCAAATAAAAAATAAACATTTTGATAATTGTTTAAATGTTTGTCGTTCATATTTATGTATTAAGTTTTAATGGTATCAGGAAACACGCACAATGCTCGATTTGACGAAATGTGTCATTTCAGCTAATTTAATTTTTCTTAAAAATGGAAAAATTGAAAATAACCCATACACTTTATTATTAAAAAGTCATCTTTAAAATTTATCCTGCTGGCATATAATTAGGTCACTTCGAAATCTGAAACCCGTTCAGTTTTCATTTATTATTTTTATTCTAAAAATTCTATAAAAATTTGTGAATAGATCATTCATGCCCAAATTATGGTAAAGTAGGAAAAATTTAATTAACTAAAATTCCATAGATGAAAATTGGAAATCTTTTGAATAATTTAACATTCACTTTTCAAAAATTGAATGAAAAAATGTTTGTCAAACCATCAAATTCCCCAAACGTGAAAATACAAAGTATTCTAAAGAATGTTTTAGAATATTTTCGAATTGTTTTTCATTATTTTCATTATTAACGTTGTTTTTCAAAATACGATTTTTTCGTTAAATAACTTATGAAGAAAATTCAAGTAAGATATTCAATGGATCATTGGAGTAAAAATTGTTTTCAACCAGGTTTAATTTTATCAGTTTTATCATAAGTAGTTGAATTTTAAATAGCCGCTTATATAACATTTAATTTTTAGATAGAGCATTTCAAGCATTCGAAAATATTTATCAGAATTGATTCATAATTGATCCATAGTTATAATTCGGTAGGATGTATTTGTTGCGTAATTAGTTTTAGTTCTTAAGTTTTACAAAAAAAAAATATTTATTAAAGGAAAAAGATTTGGGATATTTTATAAAGGAAGATAAACAGCAGCGTTATCTGATACAATATGTAAATTTTGCTCCGTTTTCTCATTTAACTGTATTAAAGTTTTATGGTATTAAAATACACTCCGCTTCACTCCTATTGTTTCACAAAATTTCCATTTCGGCTCAATCCTTTTTTCTTTAAATGAATTGGTAATAAATTGAATACCAATACATTATTATTAACTAATTAAAAAGTCATGTTATGATCTTATACACTGCTCAAAACAATTAGGGGAGCACTTTGCGAACTTCTGTATACCCTTTCAGTTTCAACTTTTTATTTTTTATTCTAAAAATCTAAAATTTGTGGAATAGATTCATTATGCATCCAGAATGAAATGGTAAAAGAGAGGGAAAAAATCTTAATTTTTTAACTAAAATTTAAGATGAAAAAATCTGGGATCATAACTTTTGAATAAATTATAACAATAAATTTTTCAAAACTTTATTGGTTAAATAAAGTTAAAATGAATTTTCAAACATCTAAGAATGCAAGCGTGAAGAATTTAGGGTCAATTTATTCAATAAAATTGTTTCAGGGTGAATTTTATTTTACCATGTTTTTCATATTTTCATTTAATTAAAACGAATATTATTCAATATTTCAAAAGACAGGATTCTTCCATCTAACGATAAATAAGTGCTTAGTGATAAGAAAATCGCAAGAAGATGATTCGAAATGGAATCATTGGGGAAGAAATTGTGTAAACCAAGCGCTCTCCTAATTGTTTTGATCAGTGTAGTAAGCGCAAATAAGTTAGTTAACTATTTTAATATACCGCATTTCAATTACCAGTTTAATTTCAAAATCAAGTAGATGACATTTTCAAGCCGTCGATTTCACCGAGAAAAACTTTACTTCCATACTCTTCAGGACTCGTTCGTTCGATTTATTGATTCTCCACTGTTGCTAATTCAAGGTAATGTGCATAGTCCAATGCATCCCTGCGTAATTAGTTTATTGGGGAGTTTGGGTTGGAGCCACCGGGACTGGTCTGGTTCTGGTATCGGTGGCATTTAATGGCCGGGGTTATTTTATGTGTTTGTGAAGAAGCTATTGTTGGGGAAAGATATACGAGGATGAGCTTTGTGTAAAGGGGTTTAAGGTAAATGGTGTATAATGTTAGTAACATTATTATATTAGGGTAATTGAGTTTGAATTGAATAAGTAGCTTAAGTCAGTTTGAATAACATAGTTGAGTTGAATTTTCGTTGAACTAGAGCTACACGAGGACTATTGGCGTTGGTGGCAGGCGTCATGGTTTAGAAACACAGTCAAGTGACGGGCCGAAGTCTGAGTAGGCCTTCAACACAACTTCGTAGCAATTTCGGACTTGGGATCATGTTTAATGTAAACTCCCTCTTAACTGATATTCGTCGCACTTTGTGGCTGCATAGACCGTAGGTCAGCAGTTTTTTTTTTTTGGCAATGCCCGGGATCGAACCTGCTACTTTTTACATACAAGGCACCGTATGGACGAGTTCAGTAACATAACTTTTCGCCCTGTACAATTACTTCCAAATATGACATTCCAGTAAGGTATATCTTTAGCCAATCTATTAGTCTAAACAATTAATTCTTTCATTTTTCCAATGTGAACGCGCTATTTTAGATTATTTTCTCGAAAATATTTATGACGATACATCTGTTTAAAATTCGTGAAAAATAAATTTTCTAACTTTTTTTCAATAAGACGTAGCAACAGTAAATTTCTTCAATTATTGTACTAGTATAACTTGTCATGTCGACGATGTATCCTTTTATGTCTTACTTAACAATTCATTTCAATGGTTCATTTTATTAAATACTCTTTTCTCAAACTTTTTTTAAGTAAGACATACCAATAACTATTAAAAACATCTTCCGTTTTTGCACTTTTAGTTTAAAATTCCATGTCGAGGATGTATCATCACTTGTCTTCATTCACACAATCCATTTCAATGACTAATAAAAAAACCTTATGAACTGCCAATGTGAGACTTTCCAGTAAGATTTGACTTTAGCCAGTATATTAGTTAGTCGACAATAAGATAATTCTTTCATTTTTCCAATGCAAACACTATTTCAGATGATTCCTTCGAAAAATATTTCGGAAGATACATCATTTTAAAATTCCCAAAATCAACCACTCAAACTTTTTCAATAAGACATACCAACAGTTATTCGACAACTTCAGTTTTTGTCATGTTCCGTGATGTATCCTCACTTGTCTTCATTTACACCATTCATTTCTATGACTAATTAAAAAACCTTATGAACTGACAATGTGAGACTTTCCAGTAAGATTTGACTTTAGCCAGTCTATTAGTTAGTCGACAATAAGATAATTCTTTCCAATGCAAACACACTATTTCAGATGATTCCTTCGAAAAATATTTCGGAAGATACATCATTTTAAAATTCCCAAAATCAACCACTCAAACTTTTTTAATAAGACATACCAACAGTTATTTCGTACAACTTCAATTTTTGTCATGTCGATGATGTATCCTCACTTGTCTTCATTTACACCATTCATTTCTATGACTAATTAAAAAACCTTATGAACTGACAATGTGAGACTTTCCAGTAAGATTTGACTTTAGCCAGTCTATTAGTTAGTAGACAATAAGATAATTCTTTCCAATGCAAACACACTATTTCAGATGATTCCTTCGAAAAATATTTCGGAAGATACATCATTTTAAAATTCCCAAAATCAACCACTCAAACTTTTTCAATAAGACATACCAACAGTTATTTCTCAGGGATACGACCATCAAGTTAAAGAACCAAATCTGTGAATTAACAACTAGCAGAACAATAGCAAAAACCTTAACTAGACTGAGAACTGGACATCTGGGAGGAATCCAGCCAGACGGCTCCAGAAAGTACCCCACCTGCAAAATCTGCCTCGAACTAAGTCCAACACACATTTTCTCATGTCCAGCCATCCTTGCAAAAATGCAACAGATTAGTGACTCGCCGCTAGATGACCTTTACTCCCAAAACTGCCTTCAGATTGCTGAGGCTGTGTGGAACACACACGGTCACATCTAATACCTCAACCTATCCATAGACAAGACAACAACAGTTATTTCGTACAACTTCAATTTTTGTCATGTCAATGATGCATTATCACTTGTCTTCATTTACACCATTCATTTCTATGACTAATTAAAAAAAAACACCTCACATTTCATCAACACCATTAATTTAACACAATAAATCAATTTAGCAAATCCAACAGAAAGTCCTCGCGTCATTCCCATTCAATCTTTAAGCATTTTATAATTACTTAAAACCGCATTCTTCCAACCCATGTAAACATTTTTCGCGGTGGATTCTTTTTCAATCAGAGTACTAGTCCCGGTTTTTTTTCTCCAGGTTTTCCCAAATCCCAAATTTTTTCCCTCCCGGAAATACCGCGAGCCTTCAGCTTAATTACTCTCCGCAGGGTTGTTAATGGTCTTATTCCTGCGCTTTTTCAACGTCGCTAAACTTCGAGACGTTAATCATAGCGCGTTAATTGTCGGTCGGACCGCCCCACCGCTCTTGCCGAGTCCATCTCAAAGACCTGGGTGGGATAGACTGAGCTGCTTATTGTTACAAATAAAAGGAAGGATAGGTTTAAACCATAGATATCATAGTTAAAGTATTAGATTGGCAGATCACGTGACCTCCAATGCTAACGACGGGACGCGCATGGAGGCCAAATAAGTGGGCAAAATGGCTAATGTTGCTGCCACTTTAAGGAGAAAAATACTACGAAAAAATACCATTTAATTCTAAAATTACAAAAAAATATCGTAAAAATACTAGCTGCATTTTGGAATCTTTTTAGTGACTTTAAATCCTTTTCTAGTATTTTTTTTGTAATTTTAGAATTAAATGGTATTTTTTTTCTCCTTAAAGTGGCAGCGACACTGGCCGTTTTGCCCTCTTATTTGGCCTCCATGTGCGCCCCGTCGCTAGCATTGGAGGTCACGTGATCTGCCAATCTAATACTTTAACTATGATATCTATGGTTTAAATCGAATCGCTACATTGGTTAAAAAATTTCCCATTTCCTGTCGCTGTCTTCACGTCTAATACCATCACATCAAACATTAGTTTTGAAATTCCCTTAAGAAATAGATCACGTTATTGGAAGTAAGTGCGCGAAGCAGTCACTGTGGAATCAGATATTATTGTGGTAAAGGGATACAACTGACTGCTGTCTAGCAAATGGTATAAGTGCATTCTCCAATGTCAGCTACTTCTTGAAGACACGCTACTAACCTTGTTTTTTCTCATTATCAATGTGTAGTCACTTTAACCACACACTTACACTCTTAAAACAAACGAGCGGTTTTAACTCAGTATGAGTTAATTTGCACTCCTTTCCGTGCCGAAAATGCACTTCCCCTATGGGAGTGGATTTCACTCTTTTTGCGGAGTGGGTAAAATAAATAAAAGAAAACAATCTACGTCCTACACTCTTAAAACGAGCGGTTTTAACTCAGTATGAGTTAGTTTCCACTCCTTTCTGGTGCCGAAAATGCACTTTCCCTATAGGAGTGGATTTCACACTTGTTTTAAGAGTGTAGTTTCTAGTATAATAAATGATAATGGATACACGTTAAACGTTTAATATTAATACACTTCCATAAAACATATTAATACTTAATTAAGAAGTTATTGCCAATTCCTTCCCCAAACTACCTTAACCATTCTCTAATTACGAAACTATGGACTTGAAGGCGTGGTACTCGTTCATGGACTTTGGGAAAAATGCAGAACTGAGTTGGCATATCAAAACGTAGCCCGACTCGTACACGAACTCGGGAAAAAAGTTATGGGAGTCAGGTACATGACTACCACAATCATTCTTGAACAAATACATTGAACATGTTCTGTTGTTTGTGTTCAAACATCAGAAGTGGAACACAAGTAATGTGTATACATTGTAACATTACAATATTACGCTGTTTCAATTCAAAGAATTGTATCGATGACATACGAACACATGTCTGTTGTTTCAACACAATTGAAGAGTACAGGGGAAAAACCGCTTAATTTCGTCACTTTAACTTTCCTCATCAGGCATCTTTGGCGATGATAGCGAGTAATCGCCTAAACTGGTGTAAGGAAACCAGTTTCTCACTTTCTTGTGCATCTTCTCTCACTGCAACCCTGAAATTTAGTTCCTCGTTTTATTCAAAAGACCGTGTTCATCATCATGTTAAGCTTTAAAAATAAAGTACGATTGATTGAAAATCACGAATTTTTTTAAAACAATTAAGAGAAATTTTAAGATTCGCAAATTAATTGAAAAGTACTAAACCACGACTTTCTACCTATTGAGATTCCCACGATGCACGATTCCGACGCTTGGACCAAGCGAAGAATAGAGAAACCGGTTTCCTGCCGCCAATGTCCGCCAAGCAGACACAATTACGGGACGACTCATAAATCAAGCGGTTCTTTCCCTATACTCTTCAATTGAAGATCGCGAGAGGAGCCTATCATCACTTCCATGAGCGATTGACAAAAAATATCATTTAAATTGTATTCTAAAATATGCATAACGAACAAAATTATAAAATTTCATTTTAAAGTACCGTAATATATTTTTTTTATTCTTCAATATAGCTATTTATCCAATATATTAAACAGCGAAAGCTGATCTTCACATCGCTTCACATCACAGACTACATGCGTGCTGCGCCTTCAACACAATTTTAGCCATGCATTATTATTAACAAATACAAATAAAAAAATTGTCGACCAATAACAGACCAGAGGCCCAGCAAGGTTGGTCCAAAATAAATCTTATACATTAATTTCCAATGACCGTCAAGTTTCTTCTTAAAATCTTCTACTCTCTTCGAATGCACAACATAATCTGGTAAAGCATTCCACTCATTGACAACTCTATTGTAAAAATAATGTTTTCTTACCTCCCTTCTAAAGCTCGATTTTTCAATTTCTGATCATGTCCTCTGGTCCGGCTATTTAAGGTAACAACCTAAGCCCTCCATGTCTCCCTGTTTTATGAACTTGAATAACTGTATTAAATCACCCCTAGCTCTCCTGTTTTCCAGGGAATACATGTTTAAAGGTCTTAATCTGTTATCATAATCAATACCAGACCAATCACAAGAGGCCACATTTATTCATCAACACAAGGACAAACACCCATGCCTTTACTGGGACTCGAGCCCGCAACTTCGTGGCCCAAAGGCGAGCAAGCCATCCATTGAGCCACTCAGTTGGCAGAAGGTGGTCGAAGTTGATTACAAAATATATTAACCAATTTTATAGTTATGCTAGTATTTATTCTATATTGAACATTTACACGCTAAATGTAACTAGTTTCATTTATTTTATTTCGAAAAAATACTAATGAACTTACTTAACACTTCGAAATAATGTTTTCTTACCTCCCTTCTAAAGCTCGATTTATTACATTTCTGATCATGTCCTCTGGTCCGGCTATTTAAGGTAAAACCTAAGCCCTCCATGTCTCCCTGTTTTATGAACTTGAATAACTCAGTTGCAACAAAATTTGTTACGTTTCAACACGACTTGTAACAACTGGAAAACACAATTTTTTCAATTGAAAATCAAATATTTTTCATCTGAGTATAATCATCCAGATACACACCAAGTCGTAGGGCCATACCCTCATCTTCAGTCAAGTTTTATCCTCACTTCTAAGATTTGAAAATACTCAGCGAAGCATTTATCAAACGTCTTTGTGGTCTTTTTTATTTTGAATGTGAGAATTTTTCAAAAAATCTAACTTGGCGCTTGGGGATCCGCTGATAAAAATGAAATAATTGTTTCTGGAATGGATGTTATGTTACGTTGTGGTTACACACTTGTCACTACTCCATTAGTGCTGAAAAGAATAGAATTGTACATTTTTTTAGAATGAGTTGTAGTCGGCTTTTAAAATGAATGCTTAGTAATTTTAGTGTACTTTTCTTTCTCTGTGACACAGTTCATTTATTTAAAGTACATATTTTAATTTAAAGATGATTAGTGACTTAAATTCTTAAAAATGCTAGTTAAATATAAAATTTTGAAAATTGTTGAAGAACTTAAATAATGTGTTATTGAATTGCATTTCTTTTTAAATGATTATGGTGATCTTGTCAAATTTTGTTTTTTAAGTATCATTTTAGGTAATTAAAGCTGGCATTTATGCTGAATTCTTTAATTTTGAAGTACTTTTTTCTGTGACATTGTTCTCTAAATTCAAAGATGATTAGTATTACCTTCATTCTTAAAAATAAGTTACATATTTAAGTTTTAAATATCTTTGAATATCAAAAATATGATATTGATTTGTATTTTTTTTCAATAATTATGCTGATGTTATCATTTTTTGTCTTTTAGGTTTATTTCTGCTTTTTGTATGCGGCAGCGTAGTTTGTCAATCTGATTTGCAGGTAAGTATCGACAATCTATAATAATAATAAAAATAAAGTTTTGTGTGTATGTCTCTTATAGACTCATAAACTAGACATTTGTTTGACTCGTAACTTGGCACAAATGTGTAGTTCATACTTAAGTTACAGATTTTAAAGTTTCCGAGCTCAAAATGTACTATTTTTATAGAAAATTCGAATATTCTGAAAAAAATACACCACTTCCGCTCAAATTCGATCATTTTTTTTCTTTTCGTAATGCCATTCGGTAGAAGAAATTAAATAAAACTTTTTGGAAAGTAATTAAAATTAAAAATGTTTATTTTATTCTGCTGCATATTAGGGTTTAACGTTTCCATTATTTCACCAAATACGTTGCCTAACTCGCCAAATTCTTACCTAAACGCGCCAAATGAGCCTTTTTCTTAATTATTAAATTTTCTAATGTTGGTTGATTGTTGGAAGGTCGTCGTGCTAGAGCTGTATAATAAGTGTGTTTGTAGCTATATCTCTTTTCTCGCCAAATTCTTACCAAAAAGGCGCCAAATGAGCTAAAAGGTTTTATATGTTTATGAGAGAAATTACGATAACTATTATGCATACCTTTTATAGCGTATATTTTATTTTGGATTTTTAAGGTAATATAAGTAACAGTATGTTATACTTTATAACGAGCGGGAAAAATAACATAAGTTTATTATCCTATAATGCATTAAATTGTACATATACACTCTTAAAACAAAAGAGTGAAATTCACTCCTATAGGAGAAGTGCATTTTCGGCACCGGAAAGGAGTGGAAATTAACTCAGACTGAGTTAAAACCGCTCGATTTAAGAGTGTAGGACGCAGATTGTTTTCTTTTATTTCTTTTACCCACTACGAAAAAGAGTGAAATTCACTCCTATAGGAGAAGTGCATTTTCGGCACGGAAAGGAGTGGAAATTAACTCAGACAGAGTTAAAACCGCTCGTTTGTTTTAAGAGTGTACTCGGATCACTTCAAACTTTTTTTAGTCCGTGCGAAGTACGGGTATTTATTTGCTAGTAAGTTAATATAAAGCATTCAACTATTTTAGTTTAAGGGCGAAGGAGACCGAATGACGTCTCCAAACAAAATTGCCTCAATCAAATAAAACAAAATTATTTTCTAAACTACGTTTATCCGACTTCATCGCAGATTTTACAATACTTTTTCTATATGATAGATGTAGTTGACTTACAGGGCCCTATAACCCTACTTGTTTGAAATCTGTTCTTATGTTTTTTAAATTTTCAATACATTTCAAACAAAAATCTTGAGCTCTTTGCAAATCGAGCATCGCTAATTGCGAAACGCTACCGATAAGACTTTTAAAAAAACTTCAAAACCTTTCTAGTAAGAAATACTCACAAAATGTGATGATTTAAAGCAAAAAAAGTCAAAAGTTTAAAAACTTTGTGCTTGGTTTTACCATGATATTGGTTTCTAGTAGCTGCAACAGCTGTGTGGTGAAACGTTAAACCATATTTTTGGTATTCGGTTGAACCATTTCTCAGGTTTGTGTTTCCATATCCAGAAAAATGGTTCAACCAAACACCGAAAAAAAGGTGATACATTTTACCACACAGCAGCTACTAGGAACCAATATCATGGTGAAACCAAGCACACAATTTTTAACAGTGCAGTAGTAAAAATAGTTTAAGAGGCTATTTTTTAAAAATTAACACGAATTCGAAGGGAGCACCGAATCATTTCGTGTTAACCGTATTTCGTGTTAACCGTCAGGATTCTTTTTACCTTAAACCAGTGACTAGTTTAAAGAAAACTACCATCTAAAAAATCTAATTTTAAAACGTAATACGCTAATAACTACATGTATACAATTCGTACATAATGCAATTAATAAAGTTCATTTGCAGAGTAACATACTATAGAAAAATTAGGTAAATTTTTAAAGAACTGACTGACGAATCTTGGGAGATCATGATTTTTTCAGAAGTAGAAGACAGATTTTATAATGTTCGTTTGACGATTTTTTTAATGTTTTTTTTTCAGTTGTTCTCCGGAACTGAATTATTAAGTAAGCTAAATTCTGAATTTTTTGTTCGGGTTAAGCGGGATTTTACCTAAACGATTTCGCGCTAAGAGATTTTTTTGCATTAGCTTAAAGCTTTATAGGCTATAGGGAAATGTTTTCAGTTAATCTTATATGGTTGATTGTCCTGAAATTTTATGTATGATTAATTTTTCTGTAAAAAGTCATGTCTTGCGTAATAATGATTTATTTGTTGTACCACTCTGTAAAAATAATTATTTAAGTAATCATTCACTTTACAGATTTTATCGTAATTTTAATCTTTTTAGTAATGAACTTGACTTATTTTCAACTTTTAATGATTTAAAAAAAGAACGTCTACGGATTTTATGTAATTGAATGTCTGTCCTTTTCCCCACCACTGTAATTGGGTTGTAGCCGGTTGTGTGTGTTTTTCTAAATAAAAATAAACAATAAAATACAAAGCGAAAATTCGTGTTAAGCGAGTTTGGACTATTTTAAAAAATCGGTTTTCTAATATCGGCTCTTAAAAAATCGGTTTTCTAATATCGGCTCAAAACCCATTCCAGATAGAATCCGGCAATGCCTCGGCAGCCCTCGCGTCAGAATGGGACAACTTATGCGCCCAGCTCCCGGACGGCTCATATCCGGACTACAACCAAGCTTGCCGGATGTTCTTCGTGTGCTCCAGAGGCAAGAAAGCGGCCACTTTCTGGTGCACCAAGGGTTTCGTGTTCAGCCTGACAGCCGGACACTGCGAACCGCCGGACAGAGCCCTGTGTCCGGACACGGACAATCCGTCCGTTTTGGATGACGTAGTCCGGTTGAGCAGTGACGTAGAGGAGTGTCCGGAAGGAGATGGTGTTTTCCCGGACTACGGCAAGGGATGCTCGTCTTTCTATGTTTGTAAAGGTAAGTGGTGGTTAACGTTTTTAGTTTTGCAGAAGTAATGATATGTCTCTTTATCTGAAGTGAAAAGGATGCATAATCCTTTTGGATCGTAAACATTTTGAATTGACCGTTAAGAGAGGTAATGGTTTAAAATGATTCAAAAAATTTATACAGTACACTCTTAAAACAAAAGAGTGAAATTCACTCTATAGGAAAGTGCATTTTCGCACGGAAAGGAGTAGAAATTAACTCAGACTGAGTTAAAACCGCTCGTTTAAGAGTGAAGGACGCAGATTGTTTTCTTTTATTTCTTTACCCACTCCGAAAAAGAGTGAAATTCACTCCTATAGGAGAAGTGCATTTCGGCACGGAAAGGAGTGGAAATTAACTCAGACTGAGTTAAATCGCTCGTTGTTTTAAGAGTGTACTTCCTATTCATTCAACCACTGTAGCTAAAATTTTAATCATATATCACTTTATTTTAGAAGTTAACGAACAGTTTTATCTCAAATAAGTCTAGATTGTAAACCCTGTTAAAATATGTTTAATCATATATCACTTTTAATTTCAGAAGTTAACGAACAGTTTTATCTCAAAATAAGTCTAGATTGTAAAACCCTGTTAAAATATGTTTAATCATATATCACTTTAATTTTAGAAGTTACGAACAGTTTTATCTCAAATAAGTCTAGATTGTAAAACCTGTTAAGAATTTTATTTGTGCTGAAACTGGGAGTAGGTAGGTACTTACACAAGTACCAATGCACATTTAAAAAGGTATATGCCCTATAGAGAAACATCAATAACTATGATATCTATGGTTTTAGGCTAAAGTATTGGATTGGCAGATCACGTGACCTCCAATGCCAACGACGGGGCGCGCATGAAGGCCTTTTAAGAGGGCAAAATGGCCAGTGTTGCTGCCACTTTAAGGAGTAATATTAAAAATTAATTCTACGAAATTCTACGAATTCTATTTAAATTCTACGAAAAAATACCATTTAATTCTACAATTACCAAAAAAAAACAAACTAGAAAAGCATTTCAAGTCACTAAAAAGATTCCAAAATGCAGCTAGTATTTTACCATTTTTTTTGTAATTTTAGAATTTATTTTAGAATTATTCTAAAATTACAAAAAAATATCGTAAAAATACTAGCTGCATTTTGGAATCTTTTTAGTGACTTTAAATGCTTTTCCAGTATTTTTTTTTGGTAATTTTAGAATAAATGGTATTTTTCCGATGATGCCGTAGCATTTTTCTCCCTAAAGTGGCAGCAACACTGGCCCATTTGCCCTCTTATTCTGGTCTCCATGCGCGTCCCGTCGTTGGCATTGGAGGTCACGTGATCTGCCAATCTAATACTTTAACTATGATATCTATGCCTAAAACCATCTATGTCATTTACCGTTTGCGCATGTGCGATTATCTCAAAAACATTACTATGGCATCCGACAGATACTAGGAACTCGTATACTAAATTTGGAGTCCGTAGGATTTTTAGTTCATGCTGTACACACTTTTTTAGAATCAACACCTTCCAAAACGCGTATAAAACGCAAAATCTCCATTTAATTTTCAACCCCATCGCAATAGTTTTATTACCTTATATTTCATATTAGGTAATTGAAAGTAAAAAAATATTTAATAATATACCACCTTTCAGTTCTAACATTTAATGAATAAATATGTCTCTAGATAAGTCTGGATTATAAGTCGCAGTTGCAAATAAGTTTTTTTGTCAGAAAAAAAAATCCCATGACGTTTTTTAATATAGTAATCATACTTTTTAAAATCTATTACATTTTAAAAAAAAAACTTTCTTATGATTGCTATTCTTTCGAAAAGAATTATTTTAAGTGATTATGCTAAACTCCTAAATTTTTTAGAATGAGTGTGATACTGTATTAGAAAAAAAAAATGTCTTTCTTTGCAATTTCCTGAAACTTTTTATGAGTTTTCGAGCAGAAATCGAATTACAAAAACGTTGATACGATTTGATTTCGTAGGCAAATTGGGGAATTATACGAAAGTCATTCCATGTCGAATCTCATTTGGTGATGTTTCAATGAAAATTGACACTGGACGTCTTTTCTTGTTTCTAATATCACTAACAACATTTGCAACTGAATAAGATGTTTTTAGAATTTGATGGATCCTTATTTTTTCGCAGTACATATTTTTTTTCAATTTTATTACGAAATGATTATAATATAATTGGGATGATGCCTGGAGAAAAATCTAGAAACACAATTTTTAATATATGAAGAGTACAGGGGAAGAACCGCTTTATTTTTTAGGAGTAGTTCCGTAATTGTATCTGCTTGCCGGACATTGGCGACAGAAAACCGGTTTTCCTTTCGGTTCTTCTTTCGCGGTACAAACGTGTGACTCGTGTCCGCTGATCTCTGGCGTAAATCAGGGTTGCCGCGAGAGAAAAACAAAGTGAGTAACCGATTTCCTCACACCAGTTTAGGCGATGACTCGCTTTCATCGTCAAAGTGGCCTGATGAGGAAAGTTTTTGACGAAATTAAGCGGTTTTTCCCCAGTACTCTTCATATGTGAAATAAAATGTACAAAAACACTAACCCTTTCACTCCTAAAACGGCCCAGGCGGTCGTACAACTAAGGATTCGATAATGATATTCCCATCACATATTACGCGGAAACAAAAAATCCTGCGCAGCTAAAGTGTTAACTTTGAGTAGCTTTTTACAGCCTATATTTGTAAATAAGTAACGAATTATTGAAAAAAATATTGTATTTTTGAAAATTATATTTTCTAAATCAATATAAAAAGTACTCCGATGTAGAAAATAAATCTCAATTCTAAGGGGGAATCAACCAGCTGAGCACCCTGATTTATGTTTTTACAGCAAGTATATCACCCTTGTAATGTCAATTGGCTGCAAATATAGGAAGCACCGCTAAGAAACAAAGCGTCAGGGGATTTAAGGACGGTTGGGTTGATACGTTATTTGTTGAGGATACGTTGCCAAACTCGCCAAATTATTAACTAAAATTCGCCAAATAGGCAATTTCTTTTATAAATAATTTATAAGCTGGTCGGTTGTACGAAGGTCATTGTGTTAGAGCTGTATAATGGGTGTGGGTAGCTATATTTATTTTCTTGCCAAATTATTTTCCAAAACGCGCCAAATGAGCTAAAAGGTTTTATGTATTTATGAGGGAATTGTGATGACATTTATGAGTGCATTTTATAGCGTATTTTTCATTCTGGAATTTTAAGGCAATGAAACAGGATTTTATAATTTATAACGAGCGGAAACATTAAGTTTATGATCCTATAACAGGGTATAAGGTACACATATTTGGAATCTATTTGATATTTTTTTATTCCGTGCGAAGAACGGGTATAAATTTGCTAGTTTGATTTTATGTTGTGGTCCATTGAAAGAAAACAATCCCAAAATTAATGCATCATCCACAATGGTCTATGACACTGTCAATGGCTTAAAAAATTTTAGTAATTAATTTCCAGTATACATATATTTTAAAAAAAAAATATTTTCCCTTTAATGTAAGGCCATCAATGATTGGAATGTTCTTGTGGGGTAAAAATAAAAAGCAAGCATTTGAGGGTTAAAAATGTAGTACAGCGTTTAGGATTGTTTTTTTTAAACATCTCTAATCTATGTGAAATAAATTCAACTAATTCTATATTCAACCCAATTGCATTTAGGGAACAGGGAATACAACGACGCTTCAAAATATAAAAGTTTCATTTAAACTTTTAATCACTAAAATGAATATTTATGAAACAATTTATATAATATGCATCTGAATAATGGGTTTGGAGTTCTCAAAGTTGGTAGTTAATTTCAATATAACTTTGTTTCCAGCTTCATATGTCATTATTTGAAAACAACTGATTTTTGATTTTAGGTACACTTTCCAGCACAACTATTGCATGTATCTGAAAATAATTTTTTATAGAAATAAAAAAAAGTCCATTCAACGCAATGAACCTCAAGTTTGACGATTAAACATGCATAATTTTAAGTTATTAACCTAAATATAAATTTTGCGCATTTCTTAAATTAGAAAAATCGTCTTATTTTTACTCACTTAATATTTTTTTGGAATATTTTTGGTTTACTGTGTTAAATAGACATGTATAAGACAGCACAGAAAATTTCAACCCTTCTAGTAAAATAGAAAAAAAGAAAAGTGTACCCTAAGGCTGAAAATTGGTGTTTTGAAATAATGATATTTAAAGCTGACAACAAAGTTATATTGAAATTAACTACCAAATTTGCAAACTCCAGCCCCATATTCAAGCGTGCATCTTAGAAGTTTTTTCGTAAAGGCACGATTCATCAGTAACTAAAGTTTAAATGAAAATTCGATATTTAGTGTCTTTGTTACTGTTACTATAATGTCACCATAACAAACATACATAAAGTACCCGAATACATTTTTAAACGTCCCACGATCCCCTTTAAACAATACTACTTTGCCGTTACACTCAATTTCTAGTCCGAGGCTAGAATAAAACTGCTCAAAAATACTGAAGCTAGTTTGATAACGTACTGCTTCGTAGTATAGTTCTTTTGTTCATTAATATCAGCTATAAAAATTCAGTAATATCTATTTTTTATAGTTTTTAGCAAAATATGTAAAAAAATTGATTTAGGGAATTAAGGTGATCTGTATTTCGAAAGTTAATTAATTACAAATTGGTTCGAATAGAAGCCCCGTCTGAAGCACGACTTCTATTAGCAGAAGCGAGGCTCAGTGTAAACTTAAACACTAAATTTTTTTTTGTGAAATTATACAAAAAGCGTGTTCTAACAGCACAAGTATTGTGTAAAAATGGAAACATTATATTGTGTTGTTCCAATACAAGAATTGGGTTGATGAAGTACAAGCAAAAATTTCTATGTTGTTGTTTACAACGTAACGTACCTGAAGCCGTGGCCCTACGGCACATGGGAAGTATCCGGCTGCAGCAGGAGGTTGAAAGACTATTTTTGATGTTGGTGTGGACGAATAGAGAGCTGTCCAAATGGACGTGAGGTTGATTAAGAAGGAACCGTTTAAATGGTTAAAATTAAATTGTTTTCTATAAATAAACGTAATGATTGGTACTGACTCGTAATCGACTTGTCATCGTTGGTGGTTGTTGTGTTTGTTGGGGTTGGTGTTCTGATCACGCCTACATTACAACGCACTGACGATCGCGAGAGTAGACAATTATTATATCCATGAACAAAATTGACAAAAATCTAATAGTTATTTAAGCAACTAGAGCCAAAAATAATATTTTATTAAGCGAGTGGCTTTTATTTCACGAGACCGTAGGTCGAGTGAAATAATGACAAGAACTTAATAAAGTATTATTTGGCACGTGCTTGCTTACAATATTTTTTTATAATAACGTGCAAAAAAATAATTCTACCAATTAGTGATTTTCATGACATCATTTAGTTTCCATGGCGATATTCGAAAAAGCAAAGTAGGATTGTTTGGCGCGAAATTTGTGTTTTACTTTTGTCTTATTTAATTTCCTTTAATAATTTTTGTAGTACTTGTAGTTTCCATGGAGATATTAGAAAATGCAAAAGTAATGAACCAATAGAAATAAGTGAGTTTCATGACATTTAATTTCCATGGAGATATTCATGACATCATTTTGTTTTTCTACCATCAGATACTCTTATTTACTTTACCGCACTAGTGCCTAAAGTACTACTATCGGCACTGTCTGTGACGTAAGAACGTAAAGTGTCATTTTCGCAACGATTTATGAATGAATATGATATAAAAAAAGTGAACTTTTTTTGCACGTTGTTATAAAAACTATATTGTTTTCTAAAATATGCATAACGAAATTATAATGTTCATCTTAAAGTAGTGTAAAAACTATTTTTAAGCTTCAGCATAGCTGTTTATCCAAATTAAAGAGTAAATGCTGAAACTACATTTCTGATGAACACAGGCCTACTACCCCTTCAACAAAATTTTTATGCTAACTATTCATTATAGTTACCTACTAACCATTACAGACTGTCCTAGCAATACTCTCAGAAAAATCACTCTGTTCACTCCCAATGGGATATCTGTGTCATTTTATTCTTTAAGAATACTAACTTAAATTAAAAAAAAACATATTGTACAGTTGCAGAATCCAGTGTAAGATTTGAATAAACAGTTTATATAAAATATTGTTCAAATTTAATGAGAAAGAATATGAGAATATAAGAATGAGAGAAAATTAAACAAATACTTATCTTTAGGAAAAGATTTAAAAGATACTTTTCTTTTTCCAAGGGCGCAAGCGACAAAGTCCCCAAAAATTTAAAACCGCCGCTAAACGGAATATTTGCAATTGTAACCTTTAATTGTGTATACTCTGATCCTTTAACTTTGTATATTGTGGTCCTTTTACTGCGTATACTGTGTTTTGTCACTAAAAATTACTTTTGTCTCCAAATCTACCATTCAGCGCGATTTGCTGCCGTGAAATCGAAAAGTGCCAATTAAAAATGTAATTTATTAATTTAATGATATGCAACATAATTCTAAATAAATAACCTGCTGTATTTTCCGGCTTACTATGTAAGCATTCACTTACTTAGCAACCTCAATTTCACATCATTTTCCACCTTGCAGCCACTTCATATGATTCTTACCTCTACTTTCAAGCAACATGCAATAAAACCCCGCGAGTGACCAATATTTAAAATGTCTGCAACGTACCTTTCGGAGATAAACTGCTTTGATATTTTATTCCGGGTTAAAGTCGGTGTGTGCACTGCCCCGGGGTTTTACGAGCACATAAATTGCTCTAAAGAGCAGTTAGAGAGGATAAACGTGGTCTGAAATTTAGTTGGAGACGCTAGAGGTGGTGTTTTAAGATGGATGTTCAATGCGATTTTTAGCCGTTGCGAATCTGTACAATGAAGATGTGTTTTTGGAACAATAACGTTTTTTTTCAATCGCAAAAACAGTTTAAGGGGATATGGTACCCAAAACATTATTTCTAGAAATAATAACAAACTTGTAAATTATAGTGGTTTTATATAATGCACACTCTAAATAAACATTTTTTAGCAATAAAAACAAATATTTACAAGTAGTTTTTCATTTATTAGTTTTTCATTCATTAGAGTTTTTTAAAACGCTACTCCTACAATTTAAGAATAACTGCACCAAACTTTTATAGCTTGTTTTTAGTACTATTTGTTCACGAATTGTGCATGGATTTTAAAAAGTGAGCTACAGTTAAAAAGTAACATGCATTTATACTGAAAATCACAAAAAAAAATACAAATTATTGAATTCAACAATTTTTTAAAAACATCTATACATAATAGACCTTATTCCATGCACAATTTTGTGCACCATATATATAAGAACACAGGTTAAAAATATCAAAATTCTAACTTAATTAGCAAAAAAGCCTTTTAGGGATTTATTAAACACACGAATGGAAAAACGCGAAACAGAGAAAAACGGTTGAAAGCAGACGAAATACGTATTCAAACTTATACGAATGACTCCAGAAAATATTCAATAACTTCTTTTTTTACAGAAGCAATCATTATGAAACTTTCAGTAAGTGTTCAGAAAGATATTGTAAATAATAAGAAGTAAAAACGGAAAAATCGATATTTTGACCAATTTTTGAGTACCGTACCCCTTTAAGAAGTTAATCGGTGATTCGTTCCCACGTGCCATTGATTCGCCAATCGAGGCTCGACCAATAATTTATTTTCATTCGGTATTTATGTTGCCACTCAAGACCTCAAGACCTGACCATTGTTAGTAAAATTTTAGCATAAAACCGTATGTTAAGCATAATTTTACAACTATTACCCCTTAATTATTAAAATGCTTCTTTTTGACGATTAATGTTTAAAATAGCCAAATGAAAAATCAATATGGTGATTTAATCTTTTATTTGAAATAATTAAAAATTGAATGTTGACGCCATAGAATGGCATTTTATTTATAAATTTGAAAGACGAAAAGAATCAAATATTTTGGCCTCTCCTACTCTTTTAGACTAACCTTTAAACAAGACCTACAACTAACTAAAATAAAAAAGGTGTGAAAGATTCTTTCGATGATACGTTCTCTACGGAGAAATACTTCAGTAAAGAATTAAAAACACTATGTTTACTACTATTACGTGTGGCGCCATCTAGTTCATTCGACATGAACTATCTTCATATGCTTCGTCGATTTCTATAATTTAAGGAATCATGGAACATATTTCACTTTTTTTTTAAATCTCTCATATCATTTAAAAAATATTGCTTAAACTAAATTAGATATTGTATTGTTGAACAGTACATCAGCATAAGTATTAAAACTAACAATGGTATTAATATATTTAAATTAATTAGTTATATTCATTTCTGCACATTTGTTTGCAATAAATATGTACATGTATGCAATATAAATTAGATGGTCAAAAGTGTAATTTTTTTAAAAAATTAATTAAAAAAATTAAATGTCAAAAAGTTACATTTCATTTCAAATTTTTAATCTATCAAAAAAAGTATTTAGTGACAAAAAAAATATTAAAAAATATATTTAAAACTGCCTGGGCATAATTTTGTTATTTACAAAAGATTATTTTAATTAAGGAATTATTTCTATAAAATAAATAACTGAAAAATATTAATATTCAACTAATCCCTGCTCAGCGGAATGTGATGGAAAAAATGTGGAAAATTTCAACACTACAAAAAAAAAAAAAAAAAAAAAAAAAATTGAGTTAGATACATTTAAATTGAGAAAAATCATTGAAAAATGGCAAAGGAGAAAATTTTAAAGATTTATGCTGATTATGGCATATTTTAATATTTATGGTAATATAGTATTCAACAATATGCAATACTAAATTTTGTTTTGCAGAACAAATATTGTTAATGATCAAAATATTTATTTCATATAAAGTGCGTAAATGTTAAAAATTGAATTAAAATGTTTTCAAAACATGAAATCACAAATCTCAGAAAACATATGAACATTTATTGACATTATTAATCATTTTGTTCTATGAACTATTTCATGTAAACACATTTAGCACGTGTTAAAATAAACTAAATATAGTATAATTATTTGTATGACGCTAATTCTGAATTATAAAAACATTTAAATACAGAAATATTTGTGCCAGCTATGAATAATTATGAACATTTAACATTTTCTAATGCAATTTCAAAATCGCATTAGTCCTTAGAAAATAAATATTTAGGAAAATGTAATACACATTTAGGAAAATGTAATAACATTTAGGAAAATGTAATACACATTTAGGAAAATGAATCACATTTAGGAAATGTAATACACATTAGGAAAATGTAATACACATTTAGGAATGTAATACACATTAGGAAAAGTAATAATTATTTAGAAAATGTAGCAAATATTTAGGATAATGTAATAAATATTAAGGAGTTATAAAAGCATATGTAAATAAAGTATTCGGACTAATTCAATGCTGCAATGCCGAATTCAAGATATGTGTTGCAGTGATTATCACACAATTTGTATTTAAATGAAAATAAATTTGAATAATTAATATATACTTATATTTTACCGTTAAAACCGAAATCAGCTAAAACTAGAATTAACTAGTGATAACTAGTTTTCACTGAGGCCATTAGTTAAAACTAGTTTCCACTAGCTACAACTAGACCTCCTAGCTAATATTAGTTTTTGACCAATTGCATTTTAAAAAGTTGTAATTAGCAAAAACTAGAAAATATCTGACATGTTTCGGATAAAAGTCGAAATAATCTGCATATGCTTGACTTTTAAATATTGTGAACGTTAATTTCTTAAAAGAAGTGGCAATACGTAATTTTAAAAAGATTTGTTTGTTGTTGCAAGCGTCGTGTTGCACGAATTAAGATCTTCCATTTGCTTCATTATTAAACATGAATCCATTAAAATGTTTGAAAGAGGAATTTTATAATCGTATTACGACAATGTAGTCACCCATAGTACCGTTCTTACAGGAGTCTTCCAATAACCTTAACGCCTTTATGCATTTCAGCAATAATTCGAATAACTAAACTAAACCTATATCCTAAATCGCGTTATTTTCAGTTAATTCTGGTTTTATCTAATAGAGTATTTTTTAGAGTATTTTTTACTTGTGTGTGTGCTAACATTAAAGTTTTAAATCTTCTAAATAAGGCTACCAATTTTAAAAGTCTAGCTATATTTAAAAAAAAAGTTATTCCACTTTTTATGAGGAAAGGTAGAATAAAAATGCAAACGAATAAAAACTTTAAATGTGTTTTTCTCGGTGTTCGCATTTTTCCTTGATGACAAGTTTTTCAAAATGCTAAGGCTTTTTTAATTATTAATAAAAGTCCAAGAAATTTTGTATGCAGTCTGTCAAATATGTTAACATTAAGAATTGGCATTGAAATTGTTTCCAAAAGTAATATTTATTTTTATAAAACAAATACTAAAGTCGAAATTTTTCAAATATGCTTAAATAATTTGGGATTTTCTAGATAAATATTTTTTATCGAACTACTGAAGATAAATCAAATTTGGATGCCAATTATTATTTAAACAGCTTAAAGTACATGAGAAAAATATTGGTTTAAAATATTTGTATTTAAAAAAGCCTTAGCATTTAAAAAGTTCAAAAAAATTACTTTTTTTAAATAACTTAAAAAAATTACATTAATTTTAAATTGTTCTTGTCATACATTGTTTTTAAATACAGATTGAAGTAATAAAACATTAATTTTGACATTCACTATAAAATTAAAGATTTTTTTGAAAGTGGTACTGTGTCCCCTTAAACATATTTGTCGACGGATAAAATTTAAAACCAATTTTGATTACCGTGCTTAGACATTGATTAAGCCCGGATCTGCTTATAAGATGTCTAACATTGCACCTTAACCTATTTGGTTATATCAGCCTTTCAGAAAGATCTTGAATACTGAATGGAATTTGAATAAAAATTTTAATAAACTTCCTAAGTGAGTTTCCAATAAATGATTCTTAATATTTCACGCATTCTTCTTTTATGCATCCTCCCGTTTCTGACACGCCATGAATATCCCCATATTAAAACTCAAAATCCCATTCAACAATCAACAGCCATTCCGAAAATCTCCATTAAAACTAAGTTCGACAAAATTGTATCTGATGGATAAGGTTTTTTCGAATGTTTCAGGCTGTAGATTTTCAGCCTAGAAGGAGATATTGGTTAGGTTAGTTGGAATTATCGTCGCACTAGAGCTACACGAAGGCTGTTGGCAACGGGCGTCGTATTTTAGAGCCACATTAAGTGACGAGACGACACCTGAGTAGGCACCCAACGCAACCGTTAAGGGGGACATCGTACGCAGCGTTAGGACTTTGAAGGATATTTAACGTGCACTCCCGCCACACGGGGTATTATTCGTCGGACATTTTTGGCTGCATGGGCCGTTTATAGGTCGGCAGTTATTTTGGCGATGCCCGGACCCGAACCTGGGACCTACAAAGGAGAGTAAAAACCGTGGTCAAGTTGCGAGATTGAAATTTCGTACGGCAAATAATAGAACTACGAACAAAATCGTACATTCAGACCACAGGAGTGAAGACCATAGTCGTGAACAATGAATGTAGGGTAAATTAAGTTATGCAAAACACTAATTTAAAAAGCTTGAAGTTAACATTTTTATTCAAAAATGAATTTTTTTTAATGATATGAAAATATCGTCGTTAGTGGGTTTCAATGAACTGAATGTAATGTCTTCAACTTTTCTTAAATTCTAACAATCTAATTTTAAAAGAGCTAGAAAAGGTTCTTTAAGGGTGAATGGGCGCACTACACCGCGGGTCTCCAAACTCAAGTGCCTCAGTTAATCCAATGGCGAAATAACTATTGCCACATTTCTCCGACTGTATTGAATATTTTTACAAACGGTTTTTTAAATTGATAAATGTAGATAACTTGCAGGTCTCTATCTTCCCACTTTTTGAAATTGCTTCGAATATTTTGTGTACAATTATTTATTGAAAATTAAAAAAAATATTCGAACCAAGTTCAAAAAGGGGGAAGGTCGAGACCTGTAAGTTGGCTACATTTATCACATAAAAATTCTGCTTGTAAAAATATTCAATACAGCCGGAGAAATGTGGCAGAGAAAATATTTTTTTCGCTATTGGATTAACACTGATGCACTTTGCTTTGGAGACACCAGGTTCAGCGAGCCCATTCCCCCTTAATCATTATTGTTCAGTTGTGGGAGAAATAATTGACTGGATATAGATTGAAATAAGGCTTTATTAAATATAATAATGATTTATTATATATATAATAAAGTTTGTATCATATATGAATAAAAACATTTTTTTTATTTATATACGAGTTACAATTTTGTTAAAGGAACAACTTAACGAAAGAGAGCAATCTCATTTCAAACCCAAATGAGAAGCCAGTCTTAAAAAGAAAAGTTGGTTTGACAACGATTTAAAAACCAATTTTGAATTATCTTTTAGAGGATTTATCCAAAAATAATACCATATAGACTTTCACAATTAATTAACACTCATTCACAATTAATGTATAAAATAAGATTTTTGTATTTGGCCATTCAAATCATTGTATATTGATGTAATTTTAAAATTACTAATTAAAAAAAATAAAACAGATGTAATCCACGTGATTTACAGAGTTGGTTATTTGTGAAATTTTAAAAACTAAATTACCAGAAAGTAAACGAAAAAAAAGTTTTACCTTTTGGACAATATTATGATTTTAATGTTTTAAGGAAATAAGAAAAATTATAATTTTCTTTTAATTCGTATTAAATTACAGTCCCTGGACAAATTATTAGACGCATTGCAAGATTTCATGTAAAATATTAATTAACGGGTGATATTGTACCGTTTTATTATTTTAAATTGATTTGTTTTTTATTTTTATATTATTCAATCAATTACCGATTTATTTGACATAATTAAAACAGCATTCATTTAGAAAAGCATAAGTTTATTAAGTTTTAAAGAAAAGTGAAATCAATGTTAGTAAAATTCAATATTTAGTTGAGCCACCTTTAGCCACTATTCAAAGTTTTAATTCTGCGCGGCATGCTCTCAATGCAAGACTGTACTGTCTCGCAAGACTGTACTGTACTGATTCGCTACTGATACAGGTTTGTACTTGTTTACGTTCATGTATCACTTTGTCAACACAGTGTTGCCATATGTTAAAAATAAATACAAATATGTAGTCTACAACAATTCTTTTAAATAAAATCATAAGTTCTATCCTCGTCTTATCATCTTCTTAGCGATTAAAGGATTTAAATGCAATTTTGTCAAATTATCAAACTTAAAGAAGTATTCCTCAAACTGAAGCAGTTTTAAAAGACTCTTCTCCGCGGCCGAATCGAGAGCCCTGAAAATCAATGCGAAAGAGAAAAGGCACAACTTTGGGTTAAAGCTTGGGTCGTTTGAAAACTGAATAACCTCCGCAGGAAAATCAAATGAATGGTTCTTTTACGTCCCGAAGCTACGAGTCTTGATTTCTTAAAGAATAAGTGCCATTCCCATGATGGGATTTGAAGTTGACGATTTGTTTGGAAGAGTTTTCTAGAGTTTATAAAAAGTTTAGAGGAATACTAACGGTGTTTTTAACATTCATTTTTGAAATTTCAACAGTAAAAGCTATTGTCTTTTAACAACTACTTTACTAAGGAACACATGGAAAAAGCATGTATATTTAACTCAATGCCGAAAAATTTGTGAATAATCTTAATTTCCGAATGAAAACGTTATACATTTAAGTTTAATTAGATTATATTAAGTTAAGTAAGATTTTTAACTAAATTTTTTCTTAGTTTAGTTTACTTTGGCGAAGGGTGTCGTATTTTAGAACCACGGTCAAGTGACGAGCCGGCACCTGAGTAGGCATCCAACGCAACTGTTAAGGGTGACACCGTACGCAACGTTAGGACTTTGAAGGATATTTACTCGTGCGACTCTATACGGAGTATTATTCGTCTGACATTTTTTGGCTGCACGGGCCGTTTATAGGTCGGCAGTTATTTTGGCGATGCCCGGACCCGAACCTGGGACCTTACGCATGCTAGGCGAATGCCTAACCGACTGGGCTCCCCTGCCCCCAAGTTTTTTTTCTTACTTAACTAACTTATTTTTCTAACTTAATTTGTCCTACATAAATTATGCTAATCTAAAGCCTTCATTTGTCTTATATTTTATTACACTCTTAAAACAAAAGAGTGAAATTCACTCCTATAGGAGAAGTGCATTTTCGGCACCGAAAAGGAGTGGAAATTAACTCAGACTGAGTTAAAACCGCTCGTTTTAAGAGTGTAGGACGCAGATAGTTTTCTTTTATTTCTTTTACCCACTCCGAAAAAGAGTGAAATTCACTCCTATAGGAGAAGTGCATTTTCGGCACGGAAAGGAGTGGAAATTAACTCAGACTGAGTTAAAACCACTCGTTTGTTTTAAGAGTGTACTTCTTATTTTGTTTATATAGGTAAACTTAAGAAAGCTTATATTCGCATGGCAAATTTTTTTGTTATTTCTTCGTCAATGGGATATTAAAAACATATGAATTGATGAAATGATATAATCCTTTATATTCCCTTAACCATTATATTTCAGACACAATATAGCCACACATGGACTTTAAACGATCTTAACTAGAAGTGTGATAGTAGTTTGAAAAAGTTAATATTTATTAATTTAGTAAAACGTTTATGCAGCATTAAACTTTAAAAGTAAAAACAAGTAGGTTTGTAACAGAATCTGTCACTTAACCCGCTTCCACACAACAGTTATGTTTAACAGGTAAAAAGGCGCCAAACACAGCTTTAATTCTATATTAAACATTTTCATGCTGAATTTGGCTAGTTTCATTTATTTTATTCCGAAAATGCAATAATTATTACTTATCGTTTGCAAAAATTAATTTATATTTCAAAGAATAAATATGTAATATTCCCTCGCTTTTAAATAGAATGAAAACATTTCATATCAACGTACGAAGAATCCGTAGTGAAATATATTGGACGTCATTTCGAACTGATCGATGTCGCAAAAATAAATTTATTTTAATTTATTGTCTAAAAGAATGAAAGTTTCTCGAGCGATTGCTGCGAATAGCAACGGTGATTAAATTCTAATTAGAATGGCTTCCTATGCTTTTTAAATGAGCATTCAATTTTACAGTTTTTTTTAAATAATTGCAATTCTAAGTACTTCGAATTCGAATTCTTTTCTGAAATGTTCAATGTATTCTAATTTCGATGCGCTGAATCTTTTGACGTATCACACTTGTCCGTAGCATTTGTAGTTTGGGCTATGAAAGTGGGTGACGGACAGACAGACAGACGGACGGACTGAACGATTATAATACCTTCCCCTTTTTACGTTGTAAACGTTGTGTGGAAGCTAAAATTTGTCGCATCTGAAACTAAACTTTTATACCTATGTTGTAATAAAAAAGGTTTGGTTTACCCAGCATTACCCTGGAGCTACACTAGGACAACAATAATGGTTGTTAGGATATCGAACCGTAGTCAAGTGACGAGTAATCCGAATTACTCCATCTCACTTCACAGTAGGATCATATTCCCTGCTTTCTTCCAAGCAACCCCGCGGGGGTGAGTCGCTCGCAAGGGAGGCACATATGATTCTGACTCTGATGGATATGAAAACGGAGGAAGGGGGGGGGGGGGGGGGGCTACTTATACCAAACCGACTTCTTCGGTCGGGGGAAGAATGATAAAATACTTACTAATGATTCTATTGAAGTCTGATTAATTTCCGAGTTCTTTATCTTAGGCCTAGTAGGGGGGGAGGACGTCTTTCGTTGAAAGGTCTGGGGATTGGTGTCCGTCTGAATGGAAAATTGCAGGCTACATTAGTTCGATTTGCGCTTTTTCGTTTGGGTTGGCAACAAATGCACGCAGTCTGTTTCGTTGGGGGAGGCGGAAGCATGTGTTGGGGATGTGTTTACTTAATTGTAATGAATTTTTTAAAATTAGAGATGACAAATTAGAATATTATGAATTGTTCTTTTGAAGATGAGACGGTTAAGTGGAAACTTAAAAAAATATTTAGACTCGTGCATTGCAAATAGTTTTTTTAATTTCTTTAGAAGTTTGTTTAACGTACCTAGACCTTTTTTATAAAATAGTCGGGAACGAAGTATAGTTTTGTTTGATGAATATATCTTGAACTGAGTTAAAGAAATTATCAATTGAATTAAATTGAATAAAAAGTTAGGTAATGTTGTTAGTTAATAATTGTTTTACGGAATTAAGAATATAAAATACAAACATATAAAATTGTTTTAGTTTGTGAAACATATTCATCACCGCAGATATTTATCAGTTAGAATTTCAAACATATTTATCAGTTAAAATTCCAAACATTTATGATAAAATTTAAAACTAAATAATCGATTAAAATATTGCTTAAAAATCAAATGTTACAACTTTGTTTTTTACAGCAACAGGCTTGTTTTCGAATATTTAAACTAAATTTTTTTTAAAAAATTTACTTTCAGGAGGAATAAAGACCGACTTTAAATGTCCGGGAGTATCTATCTACGACTGGAGGACCAAATCTTGCCGAACGTCAGACAGTTTTACCTGCAACCCGGTAACGTGCGACAACAAGAAAGACGGAATGTACGTGGACTCCAGCAGCCACTGCAGACGCTACTTCGACTGCTACGCCGGAAACGTGTCCCAGTATGTCTGTCCGGAAGGCACCATCTACAACGCGAGACACCACAGATGTACCAGAAGTTCGGTGACCAGGTGTCTAGGGCTGGAAGCAGCCCAATGCACGGGCCTGCCGGACGGCTACTACCCGGACTTCAGCACGGACTGCAAAGTGTTCGGATTGTGCAAGAACGGAGGCCTGAAGACCTTCAATTGTCCGGCAAAGACCCTGTTCAACTCGAGGACCTTCACGTGCGAGGCCCAGGCCGACTGCCCGAAACTGGACGTGAGTAAATGTAACGGAAAAAACAACGGAATACACCCGGACTTCGAGTCCGGTTGCCGCGACTTTTACATGTGTCTGGACGGATTATTGACCCACCAAGGGACGTGTCCTCAAGGGAAACTCCTCAATCCGATTAATGGCGACTGTCAACCTTCGTCCTTGGTGACTTGTTCGCCCGTCGTCGACGCCGATTGCGACGGATTGCCGGACGGGATTTACCCCGATTTCGCCAGCGGCTGCTCGGCTTACTTCGTCTGTCTCAATCAGCGAAAAATCTCAACGGCTTACTGCCCGGGTGGCGATCTATACGACGTGGCCACTGGGAAATGTCTGCCGTCCGGATTCGTGCTGTGTCGGGATCACTCGGCTTTCGTGTCGGCCCCTCGCCTCTTCGATTCCTACAATTGCGACAATCGATTGGGGATTTTTCCCGAGTTTTCCAGCGATTGCCGGAGGTTCGTCACCTGCGCTTATGGCCAAATGGACTTTCACGAGTGTAAAGAGGGAGCTATGTTCGATTCGGAAACGAATTCGTGTATGACGAGTGGTAGTCAGTGCAAAGCTCCGTTTGCCATTGCCACTTTCCAGTGTTTGCCTGGCGACGACGGGGTGTATGTGACCCGGAACTGTACGGAATGGCACGAATGCAGAAACGGTATTGGGTTCACAAATATTTGCCCGAGGGGCATGCAGTATGACGTCAATTTAGGTAAATGCGCTATCAAGTCTGGTTTATGCATGCAAGAATACATGATTCAAAGACGAGTGTTTAGTTCGGATGTCATGCCTCTAGAAATAAGAGATAGAGAGTTCCAATGTCCACCTAAAACTATAGGAGTTTTTACTGATAGCAATTCCTGCAGAAAGTTTCACTTTTGCGTGGAGGGAAAGTTAACTTCTTTCGTGTGTCCTTTCAATTACTCGTTTGACAGGGAACAGCAAGCTTGTGTGTTTGTCGGAAGAAGAGACAGGTGCGAGAATACGCGTTACAAAAGGGTAGACAACCAGCCTATGACATTTAGTTGCGAAGGTCTTGAGAATGGAATGTACACCGATTACAATTCTGATTGTAGGCGATATTTTGTGTGCGAAAACGGAAATGGTGTGCCAGTTTATTGCCCGGACAGACAGAAATTTAATTCAATCAAAATGATGTGCGACCGAGAAGAATACGTTCGATGTCTGCCAGGAAAGCCGACACCCACAGACCCGCCTTTGAAAAGACAAAACAGTCAGACCGACGACATCTACCACGTGTACGGCCACGAGGATTTGTTTACCGAAAA
Source organism: Oedothorax gibbosus (assembly GCA_019343175.1). Taxonomy (NCBI): domain Eukaryota; kingdom Metazoa; phylum Arthropoda; class Arachnida; order Araneae; family Linyphiidae; genus Oedothorax; species Oedothorax gibbosus. Next base: position 439,504 of record JAFNEN010000255.1, read on the forward strand.
TCATCCCTACGTGAAACACCAACCGTCGACTAAACCTTCAGACCCCAAAAGCAGGGTATGGGACGACGAGTACGACGCTTATTCGGTCGAAAATGCCTCTCCCAGTTCGACAGACCGCAACTACGAGTCCAAAGTGCCCAACTCGATCCACAACGACGCTGATGACCACAAAAGATCTCACCATTCTAAGCATCACTCGTTGGCACCGACCATTGATTTGAAGTTGCCTGTCGAGACTACAGTCCTGTACGAAGACACTACAACGACAAAGACAACCAAAGCTCCCCAGAGCCTGGACATGGCCTGTCGAAAAGGAGACACCGGATTCTTCCCGGACTACGAGAGCGGCTGCAAGATGTTCCATATCTGCTTCAAGCAGATCCGGAAGACCTATAGCTGCCCGAGCGTCCTCCTGTTCAACCCCGAGACCAAGAACTGCGACCTACCAGAGAACGTTTTCTGTTCCAAGCCAGAACCCCTGGTCGAAACCTCGTTCGACTGCATGGACAAGATGAACCAGTTCGTCGCAGACTACGACTCCGGATGCAAATACTATGTAGGGTGCATCAACAACTCGCCCTACAGATTCACGTGTCCGAGGGGCAAGACTTTCAACTCCGTCGCATCGGTCTGCGAACCCGAATCATCGTTCGCCTGCGAGTACCCAGATGACGGCAACTCGTCCCGAGACGGAAAAGCGGCATCGACCCACAGGCACGTCCACGGCATACCCGGACAGTTTTTCTTCACCTGCACGGAAAAACCGGACGGATTCTACCCGGACTACAACAGACACTGCCACGTCTTTTACCGATGCGTCAGGGGAAAGAAGTTCTCACACTACTGCAAGCAGGGGCTGCTTTTCAACCCCGAATCCGGGATTTGCGACTTCGAGGAAAATGTAACCTGTTCGTCTGAAACCACAACTTCTGCTTCGAGTTAAAGTATCGTTCAATATTGCGTCTCTTTCGCCCTAAACGATTGCTTCGGCCCAACCTTTTACCTTTAAAACCCTCTGAAGGATAAGCATATTGACTGAAATGTAAATTTCTTTTCACTGCATGAGATTTAAATTAAAATTTTTAACTTAATATAATTTCTTTAAATTTTTTAAAAATTATATTTTTGTAGTATAAGGTTATACAGTCCCTGGACAAATTATTAGACGCAATGCGAGGTTTCATGGGAAATATTAATTACCGGGTGATATTGTAACGTTTTATTATTTTAAATTGTTTTTTATTTTTATATTATCCAATCAATTACCGATTTATTTGACATAAATAAAACCAGCATTCATTTAGCAAAGCATAAGTTTATTAAGATTTAAAGAAAAGTTAAATTAATGTTAGTAAAAGTCAATATTGAGTTGTGCCACCTTTCGCCGCTATCAAAGCTTTAATTCTGCGCGGCATGCTATCAACGCAAGACTGTACTGTCTCCTGCATTTGAGATAATCTTTTAATAAATACTTAATATAAATTAATCTTAATCATAATTATCTTAAAATAAATACAAATATGTAGTCTACAACAAGTTTAACAGTTCTTTTAAATGCAGTTTAACAATTCTTTTAAATAAAACTCAATAATATTGTAGTTTAAATACACCATTATTGCATAAAAATTCTTAAGAAACATAAAATTACTTAAAAAATACAATGCGTCTAATAATTTGTCCAGGGACTGTAAGTGGCTCCTTCATGTATTAAATATTAAAATCGAATAATATTAAATTTATAAATTTTTAAAAATTATCTGTGTTGCTGGAAAACTTGACAGACCAGGTGACGGACCTATACGTCGGTAACCCTCAAAGGAATAATAGCTTATCACTAACAAATAACAATATTATTGTTTATTTTATCAAAAGCAACACTAATTGTCTACTACGTCTTGAACAACCAGAAGTGAAAAGTTAGTAGTAAGTTTTTATTTTGCTTTGGCTGAAGTTATCCTTTGGGGCTAAAGTTACTTCAAACTGCAGTAAAGTTGTTTCATATGTTTGTATACATGTTCAGTATGCTTTATATACATTGTTACAAATTTTGTGCTTCGTTTCACCATAATAATGGTCAATAGTGGCAGCAAAAAAAATGGGCGGTGAAATGTTTCTCCAATCTTTTTCGGTATTCGGTTGAACCATTATTCAGGTTTAGGAATAGAAAAAAAAAACTGATAAATTTTTCAACCGAATATATGGTGAAAAATTTCACCAATAGCTGCTCCGGCTACTACACTCTTAAAACAAAAGAGTGAAATCCACTCCTATAGGAGAAGTGCATTTTCGGCACCGGAAAGGAGTAGAAATAAACTCAGACTGAGTTAAAACCGCTCGTTTGTTTTAAGAGTGTAGGAACCATATTTTTGGTGAAACCAAGCGGCAAGTTTTTAACTGTGTACTATTCCAAAAATATGGCCAGTAGAGAAAATTTATATATTTTAAAAACAAAGTTTTATAAAAATGAGTGCAAGTCTCTGTTTTTTACTTTTCAAAGTAAAGGACACGAGAATGAGCATTATGTAGGTGCAAGTCACCCAAGTAATTACTGTGTAATGTCAAAGATTGGAATTAAATTGACAAAATTCAATTTTAAAAGGACGTATAATGCTGTATAAGTAATTTGCATATTTATCCGTAATTGTCAGACAGATGAATGTTTTTAAGTGTATAACATTCAGTATATATATTTTATACTATTACAATATTCCTGTTTATATCTTAAAGATTTTCGTGACTAATAGCACGTTAAATAAATCTGGGTTTCTTTAAATAAACAAGTAGGTTTGTAACAGAATCTGTCACTCAGCCCGCTGCCGCGCTACATTTGTGTTCAACAGGAAAAATGTCGCCAGACACAATATTAATTCTATTATAAACCTTTAAACGCTAAAGTTGGCTAGTTTCATTTATTTTATTTCGAAAATTTAATAAATATTTCTTTAATAATAATTCAGTAATTATTATCGTTTACAAAAAATTTATATTTAAAAAATATATATATGTAATATTCAAATCTTTTAAATAGAACCAAAACATTTAATATAAACAACAAAGAATCTCTTAGTGAATTATATTTGACGTCTTTCAAACTGATTGAAGTCGCAAAAATAAATTTCTTTTAATTTATTATTTCAAAGAATTAAAGTTTCTCGAATTGTTGCGAATGGCAAAGGTGATTTAATTCTAATAAAACTGGCTTCTTATGCTTTTTAAATGAACCTTAAATTTTGCAGTTTTTAAAATAATTAATACTTCGAATTCGATTTTTTTAATGAGATTTTCAATGTCTTCTAATTTCGATGCGCTGAATTTTTTGACGTATAACACTTATCTGTAGCATTTTTAGTTTGGGCTATGAAAAAGGGTGCGGACAGACGGACAAACGGACAGACAGACGGACTGAGAACGATTAAAATACCTTCCACTTTTTACGTTATAAACGTAGTGTGGAAGCTAAAGAGCTTGCAAAAGAAGTGCTTAGCAAAAGAGTTTTTCTAATTTCGATGCGCTGAATTTTTTGACGTATAACACTTATCTGTAGCATTTTTAGTTTTGGCTATGAAAGTGGGTGACGGACAGACTGACTGAACGTTTATAATACCTTCCAATTTTTGCCTTATAAACGTAGCGTGGAAGCTAAAAATACAAGAGAAAAAGATAAATCGAAAATTTGTCTACGATGTTTTATTGTAATGCGCACGCACCATGCATTGACAAAATGCATTATTTAGCTCTCGAAATAATTGCTTATTTTTTAATGTTATAATAAGGAGTATTTATAAGATATAAGATTTATAAGATATTTATAAAGATAATGGAATTTCTCCCCGGTAATAAGAATCCCCGGAAATTTAATTTACTGCAGTATTTATTCGAACTTATTAACGTCTTTTTTTATCAAACCAAACAAAATATAAAACAAAATGAAGACCAATGTCCTGAATAATTTATACTATTAAGTTAAAAACGAATTTTAACGAATTTTTATACGGAAATGAAGGTGTTAATGGTTTTTACAAAGTCGACGTTAATGGCTCGATAGAAAATAATCTGAAAATCCCTTTTTATCCTTTCATTTATTTCATGTATCAATCGTTTATTTGATTAAAAAAAATGACTTAGAACAAAGGCAAGAACTAGTTCAGAGGCATAAAAAAAACCTTCTTTAGCGGTAGATTTTAAAGGCAATTCGACTTTGAGTGGATTATTAACTACAATAACAAAGCATGTCTGAGTATTTAAAGGGTAAAAAATGCATTTTCAAAATGCCGCCGTGCCCATCAGCAAATATTAAATATCAATTTATTTTATTTCCTTGCTAATCATAATTAAGAGGGATTGTCAGTCCCATAGAGCTAATGCATTAGTTTTCTAATCACAACTTCCGCAGAAGTATTGCTTTGCCATGTAAGCCCTTTTTTCCCAGGTATGAGAATCAACATAACATCGAAATAAAACAAATTTTGAAACGAAAATATTATCTAGTTATTTAATTATATATTTTTGAAGTTTTAAAATGCCAAAAATTACAGCAGATGGCGATACTATTTTAAAACTTAATCAATTAATAATTAAGTAACAGGATGTTATTTTCGATTTAATTTTGTTTTAAATTGATGTTATGATGATCCCCATACCTGGTGAAAATAGGATAACATGGCAAAGCAATTCTTTTGCAAAAATTGTGATTTCAAAACTAATGCATTATCTCTATGGGACTGACAGTCCCTCTTAAAATACAGAGAGGCAATTGTAAAAGAAGCGCAATGCCTCTTTTAAAATTATCAATCAACATTGTTTGAAAGTATTTTTTACCTAAATAATATACGAGTAAAATTTTGTAGGGATCTCAAGAGGATATGTGAATCAAGAGGATAGTATTATTTGTTTAAAAGTGTTTGTAGATTTTAAAATATGTATTATAATGTTAAATCATAAGGATTTCCAAATTCCGAGCTAGGTATATACGGGTATGTAAATTAAATATAAATTTTAAAATTTGTAATACAACAAGTGTTTAATAGTTTTCGTAGTTTTATTTAAAACTTTGGCATCAAACATCTTTTTTATATAAAAAGTGAAAAATGTACTACAATGTTATAATTTTCTATTGTATTGCATATTCTGGTATCAATAGATAAACAACAAAATTGAAGTGTATTGAAATGCGCGTAATAAGTATTGAAAGGTGAATTGATGTCGTTGCATAACGAAAAGTTGCGAAGTTAAATAAAAACTGGAGGGAAAATCTTTTCATGAAAATTACGTAAACAACTGTTAACATTAACCTTTCTTTAAGGGGACGCGGTATCCAAAGCATTATTTCTAGACATAATAACATTCATTTGTAAATTATGTTTGTTTTATTTAATGTTCACTCAAAATAAACATTTTCCAGCAATAAAAACAAATATTTAAAAGTAGTTTTTCATTTATTTAAAAAAAAGTCATTTATTAGAAAAACTTCCCAAGAAACATCTACAAATTTGTCCATGAGCCAAGCCGATGTTTCGGCTTCAGTCAAATTTCTGTAGCTCGAAGTAAAAAGCAAAGTTGTTCAAGTAAACTGAATTCCCAGTTATTTGTTAAGGGGATACGGTACCCAAAACATTATTTCTAGAAATAATAACATAAACTTGTAAATTATAGTGGTTTTATATAATGTTCACTCAAAATAAACATTTTCCAGCAATAAAAACAAATGTTTAAAAGTAGTTTTTCATTTATTTAAAAAAAAAAGTCAAAATTTTGAACTTTTTTAAAACGCTACTCCTCTTTCAATTTTGAGAATAACTCCACCAAACTTTTATAGTTTGTTTTTAGTACTATTTGTTCAAGAACTGTGCATGGATTTTAAAATGTGAGCTACAGTTAAAAAGTAACATGCATTTATACTGAAAATCACAAAAAAATTACAAATAATTGAATTCAATTTTTTTTAAAAATCGACTATACATAGACCTTATTACACTTATGCACAATTTTGTGCACCATATATATATAAGAAAACAGGTTAAAAATATCAAAATTCTAACTTAATTAGCAAAAAAGCCTTAGGGATTTATTAAACACAAGAATTGAAAAACGCGAAACAGAAAAAAAGGTTGAAAGCAGATGAAATACGTATTCAAACTTATATAGGAATGACTCCAGGAAATATTTAATGACTTTTTCTACAGAAGATATCATTATGAATTTTTCGGTAAATAATTAGAATAATATTGTTAATAATAAGAAGTAAAAACTGAAAAATCGATATTTTGACCAATTTTTGGGTACCGCGTCCCCTTAAAAATTCTGCATTGCAGATTTTCATTATTTGATATTACGTGTGTATCTCTTGATTGTGAGTTTTGAATACTTTTATCTAGCCGCTGGTCGGTATATACACGCATGAAAGATATTTTACAAATATTAGACTGCAAAATATATTACTCTTATTAATATTGTATTCAGTTAGACCTATAAAATCCATAAAGTTATCGCAAGATACATTTTTTTAATTATACGTGTATCATTTTATAAAAATCTAACTGTGTGAAGTTAAAATTTTGTGTAGTATTTTTTTTTATTATTTTAATTGTTATTTTTTATTATTGAAAATATTGTATAACTTGTAGTTTCAGTACTTTTATTCTAGCTTTACATGTTTACTTTGTGTTTGATCTTTGTAAAATACTTTTGCGATTTCTTAATAAATTTTTAGTTTGTCTTTTAAGTGTGGATTTATATAAAAAAGATATATTTGTAAATATATTTATAAATGTAAATAAAATTATTAGATTTGTTACAATTCCCTTTTACTCATTTTCAAACTTTAATTTACTGCAAGAAAATGGTAAATACACTGTAATATCGTCTTAGAAAAGTCTTAGAAAAGTCTTAGAAATCTTATCAAGTACAAATGATAAAATAATATTGATTCAAATTCTCATATTATAATTGCACGTATCACAACTTAAATTAAAATAAGAAGACATTGAAATAGTAACATGGATCTAAATTTTTAAATATTTTCTTGAATTGATTTCATATCATCGATAAACGCCATTTCACACCTGCACAACTACATGCAATTCCGTTGCAACTAAATGCAACTGCAACTCGTAACTTGTGGAAACCTGGTTTTTCGGGTTTCCACAAAAAATTATTTATCTCACAATTTGGCAAGTTTCATCTTTTTGCAGGGCATCGCTTGCATCGTACAGAAATTTATGTTTCCGAACTTCATTAATAAGATCAATTCCATATTTGCCGTCCAATTACTACCCATTTATAATTGCGCAGATTTTTTGCATTTTTTGCAAGCAAGGAAAGTTGGCGTCTTAAAAAGTAAATAAACAACCAGTTGGCGAAGTCTAGTTCGTCACAATGTAGCAAAACAAATACTGAATTCTGATTGGCTAACGGTACATGCAACTTGAGAACTTTTAATCTGGTGTCCATGGATTGCAAACTTGGAGGCAACTTTTAAATGCATGGTGTCCTATGGGAGTTGCAAGTAGTTGTGACAAGGTGTGAAATGGGCTTTAGTAAATCAATTTTTATTTATTTTCATATTAAAGGGGAATGGGCGCGCTGGTCTGGGGGTTTCCAAAGTAAAGTGCATCAGTGTTAATCCTATGGAGAAAAAAATATTTTCTCTGCCACATTTCTCCAGTTATATTGAATATTTTTACAAGCGGATTTTTTTTCTGGGATAAATGTAGCTGACTTACAGGTCCCGACCTTCCCACTTTTTGAAATGGGTTCGAATATTTTTTTTTAAATTTTCAATAAATAATTTTATACAAAATATTCGAAGCCATTTCAAAAAGTGGGAAGATAGAGACCTGCAAGTTATCTACATTTATTATTTTAAAAAAACGTGTAAAAATATTCAATACAGCCGGATAAATGTGGCAGAGCAAATAGTTGTTTCGCCATTGGATTATCACTGTGGCACTTGAGTTTGAAGCAATTTCAACTTTGGTAGTTTTAATTCAGATTTGTAAATACGAAAACTATTTATGGTCAAACTTGTTTTGGAGGAAATAAAACCACCAATAGAAAGAAGCGAATTAAATTTAAAGTGTAGAGTAAAAATTTAAACAATTAATTTAATAAGATACAAATCCTTTAAAATATTTAACCTGGTGTAAACCTGCAATGCTCCAAATCAAAGAAAACATTACATAGCTCTACATAAAATCTTAGATATCTATAATAATAAAAGAAAGAATCTGTCTGCTTGTTTGTCTGTGGATCGTAAAAGACCTACTTATACTGCCCTCAGAAATTCGAAATTTGTAAGATAGATTCCCTTTAATACCAACGTGTGCACCTGAAGCTTAGTTTTTTCATATTTGTTCCCTTTTTAGAGAAAATTCTAATTTTCTGAAAACAAATATACCAGTTTCGCTCAAATCCGATCGTGTTTTCCCTTTCGTGTTGCCGTTCGAGAGAAGAAATTAAAATGAACACAAAAATAAATTAAAATTGAAATTGCTTTTATTTTCTTGCCATTACCTTCAGAAACTAAATTAATAATTTGAAAAAACATTGAACGTGCCAATGAGCTTATTTATTAAAAAAACACCCATAATGGAGGATTTGACGTGAAATAACATTGTTATACAATTATGGTTAATTTTGAATTTATCAGGAAAATCGCGATGACAGTAAGTTCATATTGAGGAAGATTTTTGGGATATGAGGATGTGCATTTTATATAGTGATGTATTTATATTTTGGAATTTTAAAGCAATATAAGTAACGGGATTTTATTCTTTATAATGAACGGGAACAAAGTCAAAGTTTATTATCCTATAGCAAATCAAACGACACATATACTTGGATCGATTTGATATTCTTTTAGTCCGTGCGAAGAACGGGTATTTATTTGCTAGTACATAATATTTATCGGCATAAATTTAAAAACAAAAATGTTCATGAATTAAAATGTTTTCCTTAAAATAGTATTTCATAACTAAAAACATAAATAAATCAACGTCTGATTTCCCATGTCTGCAATGGGTTTTATTCAAGAATAAAGCTGACATACAGGTCGAAGAATAACAAAGAAAACAGCATAAGATAAATCACAAATGATTCTTTGGTTGGGCGAGGGCCAAAGGTCCATCATGACCAGATGCCCCCGTCCCACACGTAGGGGGCAAATCCCCCCCCCCCCACAAGAAGGTACTCGATGTGACGGCTAGAAAGGGAAAGATGTCACGATATATAGGGAAATATCAATTCGCAATCATGGTATAGGTGTCGCTTATTTGGTGAATATATAAGGGGAACCAGGGATACATGACCCAACTTGTAGTTTTTGGCTTGTAACTTTTAAAAAACACTATTTATAGATGTGCAAATGCAGTCAATTTATACTTTAATAAGTATTACACAATATAAATTAGAATTTTTTTTGAAGTATTAACTGCAATATTAGTAAAATATAAATTATGTAAAACTTTAGTTTTGGGTCATGTACCCCAATGCATAGGGAAGGGATACATGACCCACCCATTAGGGATGTGACCCAACCCAAAAATTTAGTAGTAAGACTTAAAATTATCAAAATCTTTTACCTAATAACAAAACTAACATCATATTATAAAGTTTAAATGTATTTTATAGTTTTTTTAAGACAGTTATTATTTTTATCACATTAATTATGCTTATATTAACGAACTTATTTAATTTAAACGTAAAATTTTGTCGAATTACAAAACCGGAGATTATTTTATTTTGCAGAGAAAAAACAGGTGGTTGAAGAATCTTCTATTTGATCAATATAAACTTGCGATGTTGAGATTAGTATATTTTAAAAAACAACCTTGAATAAAATATTAAAAATCTAGTTAAAAATTGTTTATTATTATTTTTATTTTTGAGAATTGGAAGTAGCAAGTGTCAAAACTGCATATGTGACTGATACAGGGAAATACGTCTGGTTATATGTTAGGTTTAACTTGCCGTTTTCGGAGTGTCAACGTGCACGGGCACCGTACAAGCATTGCGCATACGGGTAGTAACTGCGCAGGACCGAGGCTTATTAACAGTTTTAGTTCGATTCATCATTAATGGTAGCATAATAGGTTCGTGTTCAATAGGTCTCGGGTTCAAAACACGCTTTCTGCTGAATTACAATTTTTTTTTTTCATAAGATTTTTTTTCACCCTGAAAGATCATCGTTTCAAATTTGTTCAAGGAAAAGTTTACTTTCATTTTTTACGTTTTCATGAAGTATTTAAATTTCTAATTTTTTAAACTTTTATTGCAAATGGCTAGAATTGATGTTTTTTTTAGAGAAAACACAAATTGGCACGTGCCCAAAAAAGAGAATAATCTCAAATTTCAAGTATATCGGTCCGTGCACACAATGCATGCACGCGGTTCCAGTAGGCTCCGACTTGAGCGTGAACGGTGCCCGTGCGCGTATTCTCTGCCTATGTACAAATCAATTTTCAATAGATCTAAGCACAGGGTTAAGTTTAACGTTAAGACTTTCTAACCCCCAATGCATTAATACCGGTATTTATAAAACTTGTGCCATTCATTTTAAGTTCAAATCAACGTCTTCCTCTTTTTTTTTGTTAAATAACTATTTTTTTTGCTCTTTGAATAAGAGAAACGTTATATCTTTAATTTAAAAAAAGAACTTCAAGTCGAAATAAATAGAAAAAGTGGCAGATAAACTACACAGTATCGCCGTTACATTTCCACCGGACCATTTTTCATTTTCGACGACAGAATTTACCCTCCAAATGCCACTGAATATTTGAAAATTTTTTGGTGGGCAAGGAAAAAAAAGCATCGCTTCCCCACATCAAATTTTCGCTAGATTACATTAACCTGGGAGATTTTTGGACTGGAAATGGTTTTAGCTCATAAATAAAATAGTTTCCCCCGGAAATAAATGCAATTTCTTCTTTAGATAGACGGGGATATTCCTTTTTAGAGAAGAAAGAATAAAAATAGAAAGGTGTGAGTTTAAGATTCTGTACTAGAATAAAATTGGAAGCTTTTGGAAAGGCTTTGTCCGCCTGTCCATCTGTCACTTAACTTTACAAGCGAAATTAAGAATGTCTGACAATTTTAATGCCTCGTATTTGAAGCTAACAACCAGGATAGATTTAATTTTAAAATATTGATTGAGAACTTTCAAGGATCGATGAATGTGTAATTCAATGCGTAGTTTTCAATTTTAAGTTTTATTATAATAAATTCATTCCGTTTTTGTTTAGGTTTTCTAAATTTATTATTAAAGAATATAATGACTGTATTACCAATTAAAAGTATATTTTTACTTGTGCAATTTAATTTTTGAGTTCTGATTTGAAAATAATTATGTGTAGTAATAACTTAGTAATTTATATCAAAAATATATTTTGGATTGTGTCTCAACTCCAATTTAAGTACATTAAAAAAATGGAAGTCTGAGCACGAATAAAATTAGCAAATACTTTAAATTGTAACTATAAAAATTAGCAAATACTTTAAATTGTAACTATAAAAATTAGCAAATACTTTAAATTGTAACTATAAACCCGTATAAGAAATTAGATAAAATTCCCAATGTGTTACATAGTTTTTATGAAAAGTTGGTTGAATAATTTTAGTAAATTTTAGATTATTAAAATCAAAATCTAATCTTTTGTAGAAGCAGCTTTTAATAAACGGAGTTACTATCATAGATCTACATTTTTGTTATAATTGTGCCATAGTAAAAAAAAAACAATCATAAATCTTGTTCTACTTTTATTTTTTACGTCAAGATTTAAAAAAAAGGGAAAGTAGTTAATTAAATGCTGGAAATGTACATCTGTCTCTACCCCTTCCCATGGTTCTATCCGTCGGATATTACAAATTATTTTTAGTTATATAGGTGTCTGATGTCATATCTTTCTATCTTTTATACTTTTTGTACGTCTGGACGGACACCTACATAGCCCCCCGTTTCCAAAGGGCATTGAAATTTAATTTTTATTAAATCGTAGGCTGGAAACGCAATATGATTCGAATTAGCAGTAAATTGGAATTACGGATTTGACTTTTGCCTTACCAAAGGTCACGGACGAAATGTTCTATAATTTCGTTTGACTGATTTCATTGTTTGTCAATCAGCTAAGTAAATTTAGTAAATTGGAATTTTTTTTTAAGTAAGTTGATTCTACTTACTTTTAGAACTAAACTTTCTTATCCAATCTTTACTTTTTATGGACGAAGTTGAGGAATTCTTTCTGTACTTCTTTTGATCGAGGAAGTTCCCTTTCTGTAGGTTCCAATTATTTTCGATACACAAGAATGACTTGAACTCGGAAAATGGTCAAGAAAGGATTTTATTTTTTCCTACCATTAGGTGCTCTTTTTCATTGTAAGTTTCTTACAGCAACTTTCAAGTATTGTTATTGTTGAGTACAATATATTAATTAAAATGTTTAGGTTAGGTTATCGTCGCACTAGAGCTACACGAGGGCTATTGGCGACTTGCGTCATATTTTAGAACCACAGTCAAGTGACGAGCCGACACCTGAATAGGCACCCAACGCAACTGTTAAGGGCGACATCGTACGCAGCGTTAGGACTTCGAAGGATATTTAACGTGCACTCCCTTACACGGGGTATTATTCGTCGGACATTTTTGGCTGCACGGGCCGTTTATAGGTCGGCAGTTATTTTGGCGATGCCCGGACCCGAACCTGGGACCTTTCGCATGCTAGGCGAGTGCCTAACCAACTGGGCCATTAAAATGTTTAGATAATAATGCATTACTTTTGCTTATTAAACACTAGCAAATAAATACCCGTTCTTCGCACGGACCAAAAGAATATCAAATCGATCCAAGTATATGTGTCATTTAATTTGCTATAGGATAATAGGCTTTGCCTTTGTTCAAGTTCATTATAAAGAGTAAAATCCCGTTACTTATACTGCTTTAAAATTCCAAAATAAAAATACATCACTATAAAATGCACATCCTCATATCACAAAAGTCTTCCTCAATATGACCTTACTGTCATCGCAATTTTCCTGATAAATTCAAAATTAACCATAATTGTATAACATTGTTATTTCACGGCAAAACCTCCATTCTGGGTTTAAAAAAAAACATTTAGCTCATTGGCACGTTCAAATATTTTTCAAATCATTAATTTATTTTCTGAAGGTAATAGCAGGAAAATAAAAGTAACCAATTTTAATTAATTTTTGTGTTCATTTTAATTTCTTCTGTCGAATGGCAACACGAAAGGGAAAAAAATGATCGGATTTGAGCGAAAGTGGAGTATTTTTTCAGAAAATTAGAATTTTTTCTAAAAATAGAACAAATATGAAAAATCTAAGCCTCAGGTGCACACGTTGGTATTAAAGGGAATCTGAATTTGAATCTATTTTGAATTTCTGAGGGCAGTATAAGTAGGTCTTTTACGATACACATACACACAGACTCTTTCTGTTATTATTATAGATGAATAAATTGACCCATGATGATTTAGCAGTCCAACAAAATTAAAGTTTGGGAAATTGTCAAAATAGTCAAAAAGCGGGAAAATTGTTAGGAGGCTATTTTTTTTCCTGTACTATTAGGTACTATTTTTCATTGCAACTTTCTTACAGCATAACCTAATATTCAAGTTACTACATGTTTATTAAAAGGTTTAGGTAATATTGATGCTTCTGTAACATAGAAAAACTGGTTACATGATGATTTAGTGGATAAACTTAATTAACTCTTGGAAAACTGTCAACTTACGCCGATTATGCATTTTTTGTTGCTGGGAAATAGATTTCTTTGAAATATATTTAATTAGTTTCATCTGTAACATAAATATAAAAGTAAAAAACAGAAACAGAATAAACATTATTATTACTGACGATGTTCCCGTCTCCTACTAATTAACTTGCATCTACTAGATTGTAAAATTTATTCCCTACATGGCAATACATACTTCCCTTTCTGCCCATCCACATAACATGCTTTACATATTTTCAATTGCATTATTTTTTTTCTCTTAAAATGACGATTAATTTATTTTTTATAAATAGTGCCTAATCGGTAAATTAATAAAAAAAGCCGTTTATAATCGTACTGGGATCTAATCCACAAAAACAATAGGCAGAAGCTACGCGCACGGGCACCGTTCACGCATTACGTGTAAGGGTATTAATGCTCAAATCGGAGCCTACTGGAACCGCGTGCATGCATTGCGTGCACGGACATGATATACTTGAAAGTTGAGATTACTCTTCTTTGGGCCCCGGGCAATTTTGTGTTCTCTAAAAAAACATCAATTCTAGCCATTTGCAATAAAAGTTTAAAAAATTAGAAACTTAAATACTTCATGAAAACGTAAAAAATGAAAGTAAACTTTTCCAGAACAAATTTGAAACGATGATCTTTCAGGGTAAAAAAAAAACCTTATGAAAAAAATTTGTAATTCAGCAGAAAGCGTGTTTTGAACCAGAGACCTATTGAACACGAACCTATTATGCTACCACTAATGATGAATCGAACTAAAACTGTTAATAAGCTTTGGTCTTGCGCAGTTACTACCCGTACGCGCAATGCTTGTACGGTGCCCGTGCACGTAGACACTCTGTTGTAGGCAATTGATTATATTTTGCATGCATATAACTTTGAACACGCGCGTGATAGAACTACCGAAATATTAATAAATTACGGGTTAGAAAACATTATCGTTAGACTATCATTTTTTGCTTTTATTTCGAAAATTGACTTGTATATAATTGATTTGATTCTGTATAGACGCATATAGCTTTGGACATTCATTTGAGATTACCTATACTGAAATTTTAAATACTGCCATGTAAAAGAGAAAGTTGAAAAATAATCAGAATTTTCAACTTAAATAAACTAGGTTATTCTAATTGATCGTAGTATCACCTCCCACACTCCCCCCCCCCCCAAAAGTCTTTGGAAAAATACACACACAAAAAATCTCATCCAAAATAATATTTTTCTTGAAATAATTAAAATAAATGAAAAGAAAATGCCTTAAAAAATCAGATGCATTCGTTTTAAATAAAATCCATCCCGGATTAGGCGAGGTTGACCCATCCTTTCATCCCTTAAGTGGGTCGATAAAATGGGTAACAAGCATGCTTGGGAACTAAACACTGGGGTTCCGCATGAGGGCTGACCACCTTACCCCAACATATGCCCCCAGAGCCCTAGGTCACGAAAGCTGAAATGGGCCATAGAGGTATGAAAGAGAATAGAGAGGTCCATGTATATGCGCAGTAGCGCACAAATGAAGCAGGCTAGAGCGGTGCATCTTGGGATACCTCAGTGCCAGTTTCGGTCACTATGTTATGCGCAGTAGCTCAAAACACCGCTAGAGCGGTGCATCTTGGGATACCTCAGTGCCAGTATGTGATGCGCAGTAGCTCGAAAAACCTGACAGCCCTGCTTCAAACCATTTGAACTCATAGACTCCTCTACCTATCCTTCCTAACTCTATGAAATGGGCACGGCAGGCCTTGGCCAACTAATGTGCTGTTGCGCCGGGGAGTTGATTTTTTTTTCGTTTTAAATAAACAAAAATCAGATGAAAGTTCTCGCTAAAAAAGCAGCATTACACTATGTTGGTTGACCAGTTGTACTGCATTTCGCAGCACGTTCAGTTTTTTAGTCAACTGTATCGATAAAAACTACTTAAATAGTTATCCATTTTATTTCTTACAGTTTTACCGAACGAAAATAACTTAAATACACTAAGATTCAAAACATAAGGGGAGTATGTTGGTTCTATCTCGCCCATGTTAATTGATATAACTCTAGGAACATTTTTCTCATGAACTATATGATATATCATTATAATTTTTGTTATAGTATATTCCTTATATATATAGCTCTTTGATTTAAACTGAGGATATTTCAAAATATTAAAAAAATACTTTTACAGTGATTTTTTTAAAAAATTTTTATTAAAAATACAAAAAAAATCAGATGCATTATTTTATATTATTTTTTTTAGCAGAGATATTTAAAATTCCTCAGTTTAAATCAAAGAGCCATGAAAAAGAAAGTTCGGGAAGAAATAACAAAACAAAATATGTTGATATCTTTTATAGTTTGTGAGAAAAATGTTCCTAATTGTTGAAAAACCTTATATTTCAGGAAACTTAAAAGAAAAGTAAGGTATAGATAAGAACTGATATTCAGAGTTTCTCAAAAATGCTTATAAAAAACCCACTAAACAGAAATCGATAATCTTAGTCTTAAATTAAAGCTTAAGATAAGCAAAATAAAAAAAGAGGAAAAACAGGAAATCGACATTTTTGACCCAAACACCCATCCAACCCCATTGGCGATGATTTCATAGCTAAAAACGCAAGCACTGAAGCACACCTGGTCAAGCTAAATATGTATTGTCTTATAAATATAATATAGGTTATCTAAATAATGCATAGAAAAACACTGAAATCTAAAATTGCACTTACTTTTTGTTGTTTGATGCACACTTCACGACAGAAGAGAAGTTCACTTCAAAAAGTTTGTCAAGATCAATGTTGCTAACTCGCTGATGGTTATACCCGTTGATATAGTTACAGAAGAATTGTATAGCTGGCCACTAATTACACTTGACAATCTCCAGAAGTTTTAATCCACTGTGAGTGAATTAATAGTTACTGTAACGACTCGATGAATCAATTATCACTAGTTTTCTGTTCAGTATCATCCGATTTCTTTGAAACATGGAAATATACGCCTTTCAAAACTCAATAGACACAAGACATACCAACAGAACACCTGAAGGTCGAATTATGTTGGTTGGTTGGTTGGTTGGTTGGTTGGTTGGTAGACATATATTTTCAGGCTTGTGTACTTGGTCACAAAGACCCGCTTATAAACCATCGTCAAGAAGGACGGACACGACATACATACACATACAAGACAGATGCAGGTCGAATTATTGAAACTGCACTTTATTACTTTGTACGGTTACACAGTTAATATCAAAGTTAAATATTTGTTATTATTATTATTTTTGAAATTTCTGTATGGTTGAAAAATGGTCGCCCTAGAGCTACAACTTTTATTATTTTTGACCGTTTGGGGGCAACCAATAGGAATAGTGAGCCACGCTATTAGTGGTGACGTCCCGTTTGCGGGTTGGGTTAGGTAAAAAATCGTCGCACTAGAGGTACACGAGGGCTATTGGCGACAGGCGTCGAAATTTACAGCCACAGTCAAGTGACGAGCCGACACATTAACGTTTACCGGAGAAAAGGGGAGGAAGATGTTTTATTTGTACTTTTTATAGTATCTTGAATTAGTTCTAAAATAACATTTGGTGGAGCTAAAACTGCTTAAACCACGTGCTTCCCAATACAATGACGTCACACTAATAGCGTGTGATTGCACTATCATTTGCCCCTTTTTCTGAGATATTTACAACAGAGATTTCAAAAAGTTAGAATTTTTTGTTTCGAAGATCATTTAAAGGATTCCATTGTAACGCTATAGAGTCCACTGTGTAATCGGACACAACGGAATTAAGTTGCATCATCGCTCTCTACGTATAAAATTCGTCATTAGTTTTTTTACTTACGTAATCTGTGCATAGAATAGAATGTTCAAGAATAGCATTTGATATAAATTTTGATTTAGTTCGCTTAATATCGCTTGCTAGTTAAACATGGGCTATAGGCACTGAACTGAAACTCTGGAAGTAGCCTCGAAACGCTCGCCAATAGGGTCGGTGGAGCGCGGAAACCCTGTAAGAGCAACCATGAGCGTAGACGGAAATTTTGACGTCACTGTTCCCAGTGCCGAAGATCGAGAAACCAGTTCGGACGCATACGGAACCCTAAAATTGTAGTCAGCCGTGAACGAGTGGTTCCGAACAGGTTTCGAGACAGGTTGTCTTCGGAACAACGTCACTCGGAACTATGACGTCAAAATTTCCGTCCCCGAGCTTGTTTGGGAAAGCTTCTTCGGCCTTAGTAGTTGAGTAGGCCGTGGGCAGGCACGTAATTCCTTACAGACACTGAGCCGACTATACAATGTATTTTAAAGCAACTGTACTCCACACCATTTTTGAGAATAAAATTCGGTACATTTGAAGTCTGAAATCCGGTTTACAATCAATGCCCCATGTGTTATAAACTCCTAAGGACAGAAACGTGCCGTTTCTCGAATTCCCTGCACTCTTATTGTTTTGATTTCACGCCACGTCGAACAAATTTCTCTCGATTTTTTCCCTTAAAGCCACTCCTATTTTTCAAAAGAATTCTCCGGATCCTTGTTAAAGATTTTGAAAAGAAAATTTCTCTCCATCTGTGATTCCGATCGGAAATTTGATTTTCATTTGTTGTGCGGAGATTTCAACTGAAAAATCTAAGATTAAATGTTTTGATTGTTGGAAAATGTGGAATTGATTGAGTTTTGGAATTAGTTAGTGAAAAGGGATGATTGAATTTTGTTTGAGCGTTTTATGCGAGAATTGAAAAGCCTAAAAGAATTAAGATTAAATAAAATGGAAGAAATTATTACTATTTTAAAGATTAAAAAATGCATTTTGTTTTCTTAATCATACAAAAGTTTTAATACTATATTAATCTACTTTTTTATGTGTTTAATGTGATAAGAAAACAATTATACATGTTTGACAAGTATACATATTTAAATGAAAATTAAGTATACAAATTTGAAGAATTTTATAGTATTACTATACATTTTAAATTAGGTTGGTTGATTGGTTGGTTGGTATACATATATTTTCAGGCTTGTTTGCTTGGTCACAAAGACCCGCTTATAAACCTTCGTCAAGTAAGACAGACACAACAGACAACACACACACATAAGTGGATCCATCTAATTTTTAGAGACAGAGGCCAACTAGAGGATCCCCAGAATTGGCTTGTCACCCCCAGAGGTATTGATTTGGTATGGGAACTTAGAGGACTTTCGGACCCAACAGATTTAACGAGCACGTACTCCGCATATACTCGGTAGGTCTTCAGTGGTACCGAGAAATTTTATAGTAATACTATACATTTTAAATTATATTAGAAAATACTTGTTTGTAGGTGGGTTGTCTATTTGTACTTTTCAAGCGGAGCTTAAACACAGCAAATTATGCCTCGTAATTTATAACCGTAATCAATTGACGGGATCGACGTTTGAGAGGCCGCCCAACGTGAAGAATAGTTAATAATGCCTTATACAAAAAGTTTTTTTCTTGTTGTTTCTTTCTTATTAACGAATTAAGACTATTTTGTCCTTCAATTGAAAATCCGAAATTTTCGGAAAAAAAATATAAACACATTATGTAAATAAAAAGATGTCAAAAAAATTTCTTAAAAACCGATACTAAAAGCAATTATCATTTCCTTAAAAATAGGTTATTAGTTTGTAAGAAAGGACGACACACACATTTTAAAATTTATTTTATTGTTTTAAGTTTATTAAATTCATACATAAACCAAAAGATGATAATAAATTCAATTGACAAAATTAACGAAAATTAATGCAATCACAAAAGGAAATTTTTTTAATAACATTTCCTTATAAATTATGTAGTGACTGCTCGCATGGCAACTTTGATTTTATAGTTACGTTGTATGTTTCCGGCTGTATCTTTCCAGAATCCTTGGACCTTAAACACCTTTTTTGGTTATTCTGAAGCACCATTAATATATATATTTTTATATGCTACGTTTTCAGAAAAGAGTATTTCGGTTACATTTCACCTTGAAAAATAAACAATATCTATTGTTAGAGAAAAATTATAATTTTTCAGAGATTACAAATTTTCAACTCAGTTTAGTTTCTAATAATTGAAGGGTCTTATTAAAAACCTCCTTTCTCCATACCATAACTAAGATATATTGTTTGGTTGGCTCACTGGGCGACTAATGATGATCGTAAATTTAATTGGTTGCCAATGAGTGGGCCGTACCCATAGATACCATAGTTAAAGTATTAGATTGGCTGATCACGTGACCTCCAATGCTAACGACGGGACGCGCATGGAGAACAGGAATAAGAGGGCAATGGGGCCAGTGTTGCCACCACATTAAGGAGAAAAATACTACGAAAAAATACCGTTTAATTCTAAAATTGCAAAAAAATGCCATAAAAATACTAGCTGCATTTTGGAATCTTTTTAGTGACTTAAAAATTCGTGAAACGCTTTTTTAGTATTTTTATGGTATTTTTTTGTAATTTTAGAATTAAACGGTATTTTTTCGTAGTATTTTTCTCCTTAATGTGGTGGTAACAATGGCCCATTTGCCCTCTTATTCTGGTCCCTATGCGCGTCCCGTCGTTAGCATTGGAGGTCACGTGATCTGCCAATTTAATACTTTAACTATGATATCTATGGCCGTACCCTATACCTTCGTTGTGCTATTCGAAGAATGCTAGTTTTGCAACGAGACTCTTGACGATTATCCCTTGCCTAGCTCTAGTGCGACGATAATTCAAGCCAACAACTAGACCCTTCAATTATATTAAAATTTTGAGTCCTAACTGATAGGACTGAACATATTGATGTCATTGAAAGCTAGAAAGATAAGTTGGTTAACGTCGCACTAGAGTTACTCAAAGACTATTGGCGTCGGAATTTAGAATCACAGTCAAGTGACGTAAAAGATACAAAACAAACCCGTTGTTTTACTACATTCAATGTAGCTTTATGTGCAGCTGTGCGAAAAATAAGTTACCACCAGTGATTACTTCGGCCGTTATTCATCATAGATAATGGAACCTTTTTTTTTTTTTGTCTTTGTAGTTTAATTCATGTACCATGCGCGCAATCACTATACATCAGGTAATACTTATCTTGTGTAATATATAGACTGAGCATCAAGATATGTTAATTTAAATACTCAAAAATTCCGCAATTTCTTCTCCGATCGGTATCAAACATTGTTAAGCTCTTGATAGAAAAGTGCACGGTGTCGTAATTTGTTCTTATACAATGAAATTTATAAAACAGTTTCTAGAAATTTTGTTCATATAACATCTGAATGAGCGTTATTTTTCTAATTTAATAATGGACATCTTTAAATATGAATATCTATCTAACAATTCATAATGCATAGGCTATGTCCTGATTACGCCACATGTGTCATTACAAAGGCAACAAATGCAGCAAAACTTGGCGACTTGGCAGAGTCAGCCCCCAAGCGATTGCATCGCTTGGCGCCCTTGGCGAAAGCCAATTTTTGTTGCATTTGTTGCCTTTGTGGTGTTTGATGTCGTAGTCAGGACATAGCCATAAATATACAATTCATATTCATGCATGAAGCCTTCAATAATTTAATAAAAAAACACAGTTTAACTTCTCCATATATGAAGAGTACAGGGGAAGAACCGTTTGATTTATTAGGAGTCGTTCCGCAATTGTGTCTGCTTGGCGGACATTGGCGGCAGGAAACCGGTTTCTCTCTTTCTTCTTCGCTTGGTCCAAGCGTCGGAATCGTGCATCGCGTTAATCCAAGGCCGTCTCTTTGGTTAATCTCGGTAGGTAGAAAAGTCGTGGTTTAGGACTTTTCAATTAATTTGCGAATCTTAAAATTTCTCTTAATTGTTTTAGAAAAATTCGTGATTTTCAATCAATCGTACTTTATTTTTAAAGCTTAACATGATGATGAACAAAGTCTTTTGAATAAAACGCGGAACTGAATTTCAGGGTTGCAGTGAGAGAAGATGCACAACAAAATTGAGAAACTGGTTTCCTTACATCAGTTTAGGCGATTACTCGCTATCATCGCCAAAGATGCCTGATGAGGAAAGTTTTCTACGAAATTAAGGGTTTTTTCCCCTGTACTCTTCATATATATTTGACGGCAATTTATTTTATAATTTTACACGAAATTTGTGTTGTATAAATTTGATGTTTTGATATTAGTATTTTATAGACGGACTTATATTTTTTTCCCACCTAGGTTCCTTTTATTTTTTACTATTAGATTAATTTAAAAATTGAATCATTATTTTGTCAACAACAGCTTTATTAGTAGAGTATACTTTGTCAAAAGTTAACTTAAATTTGTTAATTACCAGGAAAGTGATAAATAATGTTGATCAAATTTTTAAGTTTTTCATGATAAATAATTATTTTATCAAAATATTCCTTCAGGCGCGTTCTCATGCACGCGAATTGGGAGGAATATACCGGGATTTAGGAACAAAAATCCCTCCGCTAGGGAAAATTGGGGGTTCGAAATCGTACCCGCATTCTTCCTAGTTATTATACCGGCATTTATCTGTGATGCATTGCGGTTTTGAGAATCAAAACAAAACAAACATGGTGGACGAGTGGAGAGAGGAGGAAATTCGTTTCGAACGTGTTTAACCTCCCTCTAATTTTTAATAGAAGGATAGTTTTAAGAATTTGCCGCGAAGCCATGGGGGCTTAAAAATAAACAAACTCTACAACGTGACTGAAAGTAAACAGGATGTGACGTTAAAGCATACGTCACTTCCGAAGTCCCGGTATATTCTGGGTACTCATGTGAACGGGTGTTTTTGGTTTCAGGAATTGAGCCGGCTTAATACCGGTACTTAGTCCGTGCATGTGAACGCGCCTTTCGAGAGAAATACTTTTTTATGTGTTGAAATTTTGGTAATAAAATATTTCTTCATTTCGATAAGTTTCAATACATTTGTACGTATAAAGAATCCAATTATTCATATTACAAGGATTATGGAATTAATTAATCTGGGTTATGGAACCGATAAAAACTTGAATAATACAGAAAATATGTAATAAAGTTATCGATTTTCAATATCCGACTTTTTAAAAATTTCTAGAAATATTCGATGATTAGAAACAAATATGCAACTATAACTTAAAATATGCATTGATTTTCAAAAATGTTTGACAACAATAAAAATAAAACACGTTAAAAAATGATGCTAGTTACTCGTATGAAGTATGCAGTGACGCAAGTTCTTATTAATACCTATTTAAACAGCATAAAATTTTAAAAAATTTCATGCTTGTAGAAAAGATTTAATCTACTTTTATAATTTCCATTTTGTTTTATGTAATTTATAACTTTTAACGAGTTTTTTCAGAACTACTCGTTCATTTTTAAATTTTATCTTTAACAAGTATTAAAATATGAAAACAATAATGCATCTGACAAACTTTGATTGAGAAATAAGGAAAAATTCATATATCATATATTATTTTAATTTTGTTTTGTATTTATACTTTTATGGCGGTTCAATTTTATACTATTTAAATATACTACTTCAAAATCAACAAATCAGATTGTTAAAACATTTTGGATGAAATATTTTTTTCTTCTACAAGTCATATAATTTAAAATAAAGTATAAATTTTAAAATTTACAATTACAATAAAATTATATAATTTACTTATTCATTTTATGATATTTTAAAATTTATAAGTTCATTTTATTTATACTATGTAGGATGACAACACATTTTGGACTGGAAATTTTATCCATTTAAAACCTATATTTAATTTATGAGAATTTAAGAAACGAATAACACCATAAAAATAAAAGATAAGTTTTGAATAACACCATAAAAATAAAAGATAAGTTTTGAATAACACCATAAAAATAAAAGATAAGTTTTGAATAACACCATAAAAATAAAAGATAAGTTTTACTCTACGTTTTTATTCAATGCTTTTTTTCAAAAAAACTGTAAAAAGTCATTTGTATAGATCTTTATAACTTAATTGTAAACTGAAAAAAAGTTTTACTACGCAAGTTTTTCACAAAAACCTGTTAGTCAAGAAAAAATATTTACTTTTATATAGGTTTGTATTTATTTCATGAGAAAACGTAAGATTTTGTTGAAAATATTTTCTTAAAAAATTAGTGTTTTGTTAAAAAATATTTTAATTTAAAATGAGTTTGCATTGCATGGCTTTTGATAAGTACAATAAGTAATACAGATAAGCAAGTAATACACGACAAGTATTTTTATAAGAAATTAATTTTATAGAAAAGAAAATATTTTAGCTTGCAGATTACGATATTATGAAATAAACAATCACATGCTAAGAGTTTAGTATACAATTGGGTAAATAACAAATTGCAACTATATAATAAAACATTTGAAATTGTATTGTGTTTGGTTAAGGGGGACCAGACCCCCAAAATTTTTCAAAAAAGATATTTCAATGTCTTCAGTGTTTCTTAAAATATGAACTATTAGGTTTACAACGATATCTTACAATAAAAATTTTGAGTACTAGAAGTATTTTTAATATATTTTTTAAAAAATGTTGTTTAGGTAAAATCCATTAATGCTTTATAGGAAAGAAACCACCATTGTTTACTTTAAACGCTTATATCTCAAAACTTACTTTTTCAATGTTGATGTAGCTTTTTCTCAGAATCTACTTATAAGTATCATTCTGAAATTTTTTATACGTATTTAAGGAGTTGGTATCTACAAAGCACTTATATCTATCTATAACTATCTTACTTTTTTTTTCTTTTTAATATTTTTGATGTTTTTTTAGATAAAAAATATGTAGTTTCACTTAAAAATTTATAAATTAAAAACTAAACAATAATTTTAAAAATACCTCCAGTAAAGTATAGTTGAACATCCGTTTAATAACTAGTAAAAATTTCAATTAAAAGTATCAAATAGATTCTGAGAAAAAGGTACATAAAAAAAGGTCATTTTAACATGGGCTTCAATGGAGGTCCCCGGTCTCCCTTAAAATTACACCACTCGATAAACAAGCAATTTCTTACTATTACCTAAATTATACAAAGTTATAAAATTCCATCTTCGAAAATGCTGCGTTTTCATAATTTGAGCACTGATGATCCACTATTTTATGAGAAATGAAAAAATAACGTTGGAAGTATAAAGATTTTTGTAAAAAACATTTCAGGTTCAGTATTTTGTTGGCCAGTTTATGGGTTGGAAAAATGGCACAGATGCATTCACGCTGGATTTTGTCTCCGCAGATGATTGTAAATGACTCTTCCATACTTCAAATTTAAAATTTACCAAAATTATAAATACCAAAGTTCTCTAGCCTAGAATGAGCTAGTTATTGATTTGAGATTTTTTAAAATTTACCAAAATTATAAAATTACCAAAAGTTCTCTAGCCTAGAATGAGGCTAGATTATTGAGATTTTTTTTTAAATTTACCAAAATTATAAAATTACCAAAAGTTCTCTAGCCTAGAATGAGGCTAGATTATTGAGATTTTTTTTTAAATTTACCAAAATTATAAAATTACCAAAAGTTCTCTAGCCTAGAATGAGGCTAGATTATTGATTATTGAGATTTTTTTTTAAATTTACCAAAATTATAAAATTACCAAAAGTTCTCTAGCCTAGAATGAGGCTAGATTATTGATTATTGAGATTTTTTTTAATTTACAAATTATAATTATTCTAAAATATAGATATATTATTGAATTTTTTAATTCAAATTATAAATTTATAATTAAAAATATTTGTTTCCCAGAAAACAATGTCAGGTGGCAGGTATGTAGGTTTGTATCCCTCTTAGAGGGTTAAAACTTATTACTTATTACTAAAATTATTATTTTTTAGTTGAAGTTCTTATTGTAACGTTCGATAAAAAAAGAAAAAAGCTTTAGCATTTTTAACAGTTGGTCTCTATTGCATAATAAACTGCTCAAAACAATTAGGGGAGCACTTTCCGTACTTTTGTAAACCCTTTTAGTTTCAACTTTTTTTTTATTTTAAAAATCTAAACTTTGTGAAATTGATTCATTATGAATCTACAATGAAATGGTAAAAAACAGGGGTAAAAAATCGTAATTTTTTTTAAACTAAAATTTAAGGGGAAAAAATTGGTATCATAACTTTTTTGAATAAATTATAACAATAATTTTTTCGAAGCTTTCTTTGTTAAAAAAGTTAAAATTAATTTTTATACATCTAAGAATGCAAGCGTGAAGAATTTAGGGTCAATTTATTTCATAAAATTTTTTGGGAGTGAACTTTATTTTATCGTGTTTTTCATATTATAATTTAATTAAAACAAACATTATTTAATTCTTAAAACGAAATCATTCTTCCATCTAACGATAAATAAGTGCGATCTCTACTTAGTGAGAAAAAAATCGCAAGCTGATGATTCCAAATGGAATCATTAGGGGTGAAAGCTTTTAAACCATGCATTCCCCTAATTCTTTTGAGTAGTGTATTTTAAAGTAAATTTTAAAATTATTTATGGACTTTATTCTTGTATATTATTAGATATCAAATGATTCCTCATTTAATCTCTTATTTTGTATAAAGAAAAACATTAGTAATTAGTTTGATTCATGTGACGTATTTCCTTCTAGCTTTCAATCTTGTGCTTCTTTCGATGCGTGTTTTGTTCTCTCGTGACATTGATTCACCATTCTAGGCTAGAGAACTTTTTTTTCATTCAGCATTTCTGCTGTCACTCAAGACCTGAAACATGACCATTAAATTTTGAACAATAACCAGAAGAAGAAATTTAAGTTGCAGTAATGAATTTCGAAGAAACATTATAACTGCATCCTTACCATGATAACTTATAATGGAAGTAAATGGGTCGACTGCTATTTAGATGATAACCACTCTCCAACAGACAATGTCCTAACTCTTCAAGTTTTGCTTACGAATAAAATTCATTGGAAAACAAATTATATCTGAGGAGGTAGGAAGGAAGGATTGGAAATCAGTGTCAAAATAATTTTAATATATTATTATATAATTAAAAAAAAAAGTTTTTATGCATAACATATCTGTTTTAGACCATTTTACTACTGTTTACCAAAGGATATTTATGCCAATCACAATATTAAAGAAACGGAGTGTCTACGTGCACGGGTACCGTACACGCATTACGCGTACGGGTAGCAACTGCGCAGGACTGAGCCTTATTAGCATCTTGAGATCTGCTTTTCAGGGACGTCGTAGCTCAGTGGTAGCTTAAGCGGTTCGTAATCGAAAGGTCCCGGGTTCAAATCCCCTCTCTACAGAAATACAAATGTTTTTTCCAAACTTTTTTATTTCACCCAGGAAGATCATCGTTTTAAAGTTGTCCTGGAAAGTTTACTTGCATTTTTTAAGTTTTCATGAATTATTTAAATTTCTAATTTTTTTAACGCTCATTGCAAATGGATAGAACTGATGTTTTTTTGAGAATTTTTTCCCGTTCCCCAAACGAGCGTTTAGGCTTTCAATGAGCCCTACAATACTGTCCCATGTTGGATACTGATGTTTTTTTAGAGAAAACAAAATTCCCCGGGGCCAAAAAAGAGTAATCTCAACTTTCAAGCATAATTCCCGTAACTGTGCACGCAATGTATACATGGTTCCAGTAAGCCCCGCCTTGAGAATGCGCAGTTGATACCCGTACACGCAATGCGTAAACGGTGCCCGTGCGCGTAGCCTCTGCCTTAAAGAAAAAATAAACAGTTTTGGTATCGAATCCAATAAAACAAAAGTTTTGTGAACATGATAAAGGAGTTGTTTTACTTAAAGCCCTCGATTCTCTCTGACTTAAGTAGCGACACTGTTTTCCCCGGCGCTTTTTTGCCGCTTCGTTTTCCTATTGGACGTCCAGAGTCACGTGTGAAAGATGCGACATCTTGGGTCTTTCTTGGAATGGGGATTTAGTTTGGAATTGCGGTGTTGTGAGTGTCATCATTTTTGTTTTAGCGAAAACTTGCTAACTATGTTCAGATAATTTTTTACCAAGCTATAGTTTTTGATAGATGAAAGACTATTTCATACGAATATGCCGAATTGTTGTGCTTTTGAATGCGCAAACAGTTCAAAAAAAGGATTAAAACTGTATCGCTTACCAGTTGGAAACATACACTTTCAATCAATGTTGTGAATTGATCACTAAAATTGTAAATATTTTTGTTAATCATAGAGTGCATTTTTTAATCAAAAAGAAAAATAAAGCTTTGCAACAAAAAATTTTTAAAAATGTTCTAGCAAAAGCATTGGAATGAGAGTTGCTGCATCAGAGATAATGTGATCTATATATTTTGCTTGCTAATTATAGCTTTATAGCTGCGGGTTATTATTTATAAAATGTATACTTTAATTACTGTTATTAAATAAAATATGACATTTTTCGTAATTTCTGTGGGTTTATTTAGATTCATAAAATAATTTAATATTGCATGTGCCCTAAATATTTGTTACAGGAGAATGTCTAAATAGAAATTTATAATTGATGTTAGAATGTGGCTTTAATTTGAATTTAATTTTAAAGAAACATATAGGTTAGTAAAAATTTATGTATTTCAATCAGGATTTTAGCGGCCCTGCCAAAATCCAGGCCAGGTGTTTTTTTTATATAAGTATATATTAGTATATAATATATTAATTATTCATGGTTAAAAATTTATTACTCGGGATTAAAGAAATGCAGTTAATGTTAAATTTACAAGCAAATCGATCATTTTGGCTGCTAAACGCGAACCATTTAAGAATCGAAGGTTTGAGATTTTAACTTCTTAATAAATCAAAAACAGACGAATAATTAAATTCCAATTGTATTACTGAAATTTGCTGAATTTCTACAGGGTGTCCAGAAAAGGACTCCCTGTTTTCAAAAATTAATAAAAACGAAATGGATAGAGATGTTAACACAATTCTTGCAGAAAACGAATGGGTCAAGTCTGGAATTTGCTATGGAACACTTTATTATGTTAGTTATGTTTATTACGTTATTATGTTATTACACTTTATTATGTTCAATTTAACCAACAGATGTGTTCAGAAATGTTCAGTAGCTTTCAGTTCAGGGAAAGCAGCAATAGTTATTGCGTGGAATCCAACACATGGTATTGCAGCGCTATCTGTCGGTTAAATTGAACATAATAAAGTTTAATAACATATAATAACGTAATATACATAACTAACATAATAGGGTGTTCCATATCAAATTCCAGACCTGACTCATTCGTTTTCTGCAAGAATTGTGTGGATATCTCTATCCATTTCTTTTTTATTAATTTTTGAAAACAGGGAGTCCTTTTCTGGACACCCTGTATAAACCGAAGAGCAGTCTATGCAATTACTTCAACCATTACAGTCCATATCTCCAACCCAATCAACCAAAACACTTAAAGACACAACATTTCGAATCAAAACACATGCACATGTTCTTTTCACCCATGGTTAATTTGTATTAATTTGTGGTTTTTGACCAGCGTCCTCGGCAGGAGAGACATCCATACATTTCAGCAAAGTCATCCCGTTTGCTTCTTGGAGACGGCTTGGCTTTTGGCCCCGATTGTGGGCCCGGATTCGACCCTCGGCCAGTGTTCGTGGTATCCGGTCCATTTGTAGGTTGAGACCACCACTGGTTGCAGTTGAAGAGTGTTCAGCGGAAGACAGAGGTCTGCATCCTATACGGTCGTCTCTCCGCGGGAGGGGTTGAGCTGACTGACGAAAAGGGGACGAGTCATTAATGGTGTAGTCGGACAATTATTGAAAAGTAATTGTGTATTTTTACAATTGTTAAAAAATAATTGTGTATTTTTACAATTGTTAAACAATAATTGTGTATTTGACAATGAAAAATAATTGTGTAATGCAACATTTATAATTATTTTTTGGTGGTTCTGTCCTTGTATCTCTTTTTGTCTTGCTGTCTTCGTCTGTGTGGCCGTGTCTTACTTGTCTGTGTCTACCAGTGACTATATGTGTCTGTGTATTTCATGCCTGTGACTGTCTATGTGTGTCTGTTTGTGTATTTATGTCTGTGGACTGTCTATCTCTGTCTCTGTGGCTACTTCAGTATCTGTCGCTGTGGCTGCCTCAGTATCTGTCTCTGTGATTGTTTATCTCTGTGTCTGTGGCTGTCTCTGCCTTTATCTGTGTATTTGTCTCTGTCTGTTCTGTCTGACTGTTTCTCTTTCTCTGTGCGTGTGATGTTTTCATTTAAAAATTCTCTGTGTAACGACACACTAGTTAATGAAAATCATTATGTAATTAAACATTTGTTCAAGAAAAATTTGCGTAATTAATGTTCAGTGGAAGACAAAAGTCTGAATCCTCTACGGTCGTCTTTTCACGGGAGGGGTTGAACTGACTGTCGAAATGGAGAGAGTCATTAATTGTGTAATTTGACAGTTATTGAAAAGTAATTGTATATTGGAATATATGACACAATTTTTCGTGGATTTGTCTCTGTTCCATATCTCTGTCTGTATTTGTATGTGTGTGTCTCTTTGTGTATCTTATCTGTGTCTGTCTGCGTATGTCTGCGTGCCTGTCTCTGGCTTTATGTGTGCCTATGTGTCGGTCGTTCTCTTTCTCTTATCTGTCTGTATATGTATCTGTGCCTGTCTATGTGCATTTCTTTGTTAGTATCTGTCTGTCTATGTGCGTTTGTCTCTGTGCATTTGTCTCTGTATGTAAATTTATCCCTATCCGTGTAACTGATTCCCTCTAACTCTCTCCTTGTGCGCGCATGGCGTAACATTCATTTGAAAATTCTAAGTGTTAAAAAACACTAAATAAAAAAATCATTGTGACGCTTATAAAAAATCAATATATAAAAAACATTCTTCAAAAATCGTTGCGTAATTGGACAGTCATTTAAAGAATTTTAAATCCTTAAAGAGCATTCGATCGAAAAATATATCGTACAACAGAACATTCATTAAAAAATGTTTTGTCTTACCTGACTAACGAAATGGGAATGAGTCATTAACTGTGTAATTTGACAATAATTAAAATAATAATTGTGTAATGGAAAATTTATTACATAATGTTGCAGACTAACGAAATGGGATTGAGTCATTAACTGTGTAATTTGACAATAATTAAAATAATAATTGTGTAATGGAACATTTATTACAAAATGTTGCAGACTAACGAAATGGGATTGAGTCATTAACTGTGTAATTTGACAATAATTAAAATAATAATTGTGTAATGAAACATTTATTACAAAATGTTGCAGACTAACGAAATGGGAATGAGTCATTAACTGCGTAATTTGACATTAATTTAAATAATAATTGTGTAATGGAACATTTATTACAAAATGTGCAGACTAACGAAATTGGATTGAGTCATTAACTGTGTAATTTGACAATAATTAAAATAATAATTGTGTAATGGAACATTTATTACAAAATGTTGCAGACTAACGAAATGGGATTGAGTCATTAACTGTGTAATTTGACAATAATTAAAATAATAATTGTGTAATGGAACATTTATTACAAAATGTTGCAGACTAACGAAATGGGAAAGAGTCATTAACTGTGTAATTTGACATTAATTTAAATAATAATTGTGTAATGGAACATTTATTACAAAATGCTGCAGACTAACGAAATGGGAAAGAGTCATTAACTTTGTAATTTGACATTAATTTAAAAATAATTGTGTAATGGAACATTTATTACAAAATGCTGCAGACTAACGAAATGGGATTGAGTCATTAACTGTGTAATTTGACAATAATTAAAATAATAATTGTGTAATGAAACATTTATTACAAAATGTTGCAGACTAACGAAATGGGATTGAGTCATTAACTGTGTAATTTGACAATAATTAAAATAATAATTGTGTAATGGAACATTTATTACAAAATGTTGCAGACTAACGAAATGGGATTGAGTCATTAACTGTGTAATTTGACAATAATTAAAATAATAATTGTGTAATGGAACATTTATTACAAAATGTTGCAGACTAACGAAATGGGATTGAGTCATTAACTGTGTAATTTGACAATAATTAAAATAATAATTGTGTAATGAAACATTTATTACAAAATGTTGCAGACTAACGAAATGGGATTGAGTCATTAACTGTGTAATTTGACAATAATTAAAATAATAATTGTGTAATTGAACATTTATTATAAAATGTTTCAGATAGAGGAATATTCATTTTTAAATACTCAATGCAATAAAACACTAATTTTTAAAAAAAATATCTGTGTCGAAACGGTTATGCAAAAATCATTGTGTAATAAAACAATCGCTTAAAAGAAATGTTTTGTAATTATATAGTCTTTTAAAGACATTTAGGGAGTTTTAGAGTAGCCGTTTGAAATCGCACTATGAAATATTCATTAAAAATAAATTGTCTTAGCAGACTGATTAAAATGCAAAAGATTCATTTATAGCTGTTTAATTATTGTTGAATATGACATTTAATTTTTAAGTTAAACACTCTGTTTATAATTAAAAATTTAATTGTGAAAATATACATTCATAGTCAACAATCATTTATATTTTCTAGACAAATAGAATAGTTATTTAAGCAACTAGTGCCGAAAATAATACTTTATTCGAGTGGCTCTTATTTCACGAGACCGTAGGTCGAGTGAAATAATAACAAGAGCTTAATAAAGTATTATTTGGCACGTGCTTGCTTACAATATTTTTTTTAATAACGTGCAAAAAAGTATTTCTAACAATGAGTGATTTTCATGACATCATTTAGTTTCCATGGCGATATTCGAAAATGCAAAGTAGTAAAAGAAAAGTTGTAAAATAATTTTAATAATTTTTGTAGTACTTGTAGTTTCCATGGAGATATTAGAAAATGCAAAAGTAATGAACCAATAGAAATAAGTGAGTTTCATGACATCATTTAGTTTCCATGGAGATATTCATGACATCATTTTGTTTTTCTACCAATCAGATACTCTTATTTACTTTACCGCACTAGTGCCGAAAGTACTACTTTCCATGCTATGCCTTTAGTATAAGTTTTTTTTGGTATTACGTGTCCGCCTCATAAGCCCAAGTTTGCGCGCCGGCCAAGTCGTCAGATTTTCTGGATGGAAAATTCGTGGGCACGCATGTAAAAGATCCATTGAGTACCCATTTCGCTTGGGTTCTCTCGGCAGAATTAAATCTCGGCATACTTTAAAATTCACAGAGCTCAGATTCATTATAATCTGAGCGTCAAAATTGGTAGAGAGAGTCTCTAGATGGTGTCACAAAAAATGGCTCTCAGTTCTGGGGAATATGCCGAGTCTGCAAAAGGCTTAACAGCTAATAAAGCAGCCCCATTAGGAAAAAACAGGTTTTTTTTTATATAAACTAGCTGACCCGAAAGACGTTTCGCAACGATTTATGAATGAATATGATATAAAAAAGTGAACTTTTTTGCACGTTGTTATAAAAAGATATTTTATTATTATTTGATACACTGATTTAATCGGACTTTCATTTTATATTGAACATATTTTTTAAGCATTATCCGAGATAAAAATGCTTCTATTGAACTTGACGAGAAGTTATATTTTATAAAACAGCTCGTAGAATATTAAATATTATTTTCCCGTAAGTTTTAAAAAGCATTGAAATAGATAAAAGTTCGAAAATTGTGTTTAATACAATAAAAATAACCATAGCAAATTGCATTCCCAAATGCCACAATTTATAAGCATTATATATGCCATTTTTAAATTTAAATAACAGTCTTATTTCCTTCATATGAATGCAAATCTATATATTCCAATATATAATCCCTATTTGTGGAATATGAGACCGAATCAGCAATAGTATTTTATATTTAAGCCTCCGAAAAGGAATAATATCACCTATTTATTTTGTCGTCTGCGTGTATTTTTTCAGGGACATGTCTAGACAAGACACTTGTGAACACAAGGCGGAAGTAATTCACTTCAGTTCAGGAAAAACATCGGCGGTTTTTTCTCAGACGTCCAAATTTCGTATTTCTCGGGAATTCATTTTAAAACAAAAGACGCGGAAAAGTCATAACTTAGGATGAGTAGTAAAAACCGATGTTATATTTTACCAGTTGTTTAATATATTAAACTATAGAAGTCTGTAGGGTAGGGTAACTGCGCTGCGACCACCCTAACTAGATTAAGGACCGGCCACTTCAAAGGAATGGAAATCCAAAAAGATGGAACTAGAAAATACTCCAGCTGCAGAAACTGCCCCGACTCGGAAATGGATCCAAAACATCTTTTCTCTTGTCCAGCCATCCTGACAAAATTGCAGCAAATCACCAACTCGCCCTTACGAAGACGTTTATGAGGACCACTGTCTGCAGATCGCTGAAGCAGTCTATGAGACCTTTGGTCAAATATAATATTTATCCATGGACACGACATCATCATCATAGAAGTCTGAACGTCCAGTCGACACACTCTTAACCGGTTTAAATTGAACCGAGGGTAAAGGTTAAGCGAAAATCCGGTTAAACCGGAGAAGTGAAATAAATTAAAGTTTGGATGTATATTTGATTGTATAATTCTACATTGATGATATTTGCTTTATGAATAAATGTACAATAGAGATAATCCATTTTATTCAATGCACTAAAGCAAGTTGCATCTCACTGAAAACAAGAAGTTCTTAAAGAACTAAAATAGCCTACTTTCCTGTTAGTTAAATACTTTCTGAAATTCTAATCGGAAAACAACAAGGTTCCTAACCGTAAATATCATCAACAACCGTTTCTACACTAGATTTATACACATTCAAAAAAAAAATCGGTAAACGCAGCATCCAGCTATAATTTAAAGTTCAAAAAGCCAAAATAAACTGTTTTCCTAAATATTCTTTCTCAAATTAACTTAATATTATTTATCGTCTGCACGATTTATTTGTAGTTCGAAGAATAATTAAATATTTATTAATAACAAAAGTAATGAAACTACTCCAAACTGCATTAAAAAAATAAATGTAAATTAAAACTAAGCAGAATTGTATGCAAAAAATATGCCTTGCCGCTTTCTTGGTAAACCATTAATGAACAATCAATGAATCACATTGTGCTGCATCTTATGACGTAATTCCAAAATGATTCACGAAACAATTATTTTGCTTCAAATATTTTTTAATAAAAACAAAAAAAGAATTTTTAAGATCCGAATGATAGAACCGATTTTGGAAGGGGGTACGGACAGACAGACGGACATCGACCGCAGTCAATACCTACATTTTTCATTTTTTTTAATTCTTTCGAATTAAAAAAAGAAAAATAGCATAAAAATGCGTAAGCCAAGAACTTCTGCTACTTCCCCCATACATCCGCCATTTCTTATACACACGTTGTTCTTTAGCTATTTTTGGAACTTTAAAATTTTTCGTTCCATTAAGGCATTCGAGCCCAGAGAATTTTTCAATACATTAAAAATGATGTCTGATGAAGACAATTTATTAAAAGGAACAGTAACAGAAAACAATTGTTAAATTGAAAATATGCATCTAAATTCTGTTCGAATTATGGTGCCGCATTCGATATTGAGCTCTCAAATATCTCGTTTTTTCTTCGCTGGAGCGGAGAATTTTCTCAAATTTTGTGGTACTTGATAGCTTAAATGAAAATGCTGAAGTTTCAGATCTAGTTTCAGATCAGGAGACATAGCAGTGTATCAAGAAATAAATGCTAATTCTGAGAAATGTACGAATTCAGTCAATTTTCTTTGTGAAGTTTTTGTGGCATCTTTTCTTTTTGATTTTAAATATGTCTGAGTTTGCGCTGTGAATTAATTTTAAGCATTTGGTGTCGTATTTGAAGTAAAGGTCTCCTTTTTTTGTGAATTTTTGTGAATGTCTGATCACATAAGTTTACGAATTTTATTTTAAAGTAAGGAATACATAAAGTAAATTTTTATATAAATGAATTTTAAAGTAGTTAAATACACTAAAATAATAATAAACTTTTTGGTCTAGTAATTTTTTTACCAAATTTTAAAGATGAAATAAATGTTCATTACACTAATGGAAAGGAAATGTTTGCAGTGATAATGGATAATATATAAAACGTTCTTAACGTTAACGGATAAGTTACAAAAATCGTAACTCAATGAATAATAAGTGAAAGAAATGTTAATAACACTAATGGATAATATATAAAAGAAATGTTAGTAATGCTAATTTGTAACGCAAAATAATCGTTACCCAAACGGATAAATAATGAATGAAATGTTTGTGATGCTAGAGGATAATACATGTGAAGGTTCATATAACATAATGAATAATATATGAACGAAATTTTGGTAACACTAATTGATAATAGATAAAAGAAATGTTTGTAAGGCTAAGGGATCATATATAAATTGGTAACTTAAACAGAAAATAAATAAAAGAAATGCTCATAACGCTAACGGATAATAAATAAAAAGTGTTAGAAACGCTAATTGATAACATATAAAACTTAACTCAAATACTCAACGGATAATAAGTATAGATGTGATACTAAAACAAAATTGATAAGTAAGAATTCGTACACAATGATAAGTAAAGAATGTTCGTACACTAATGATATAGATAAGGAATGTGGTTACGCTAGTGATAATTATAAAAACCCTAATCCAAACGAATAATAAATGAAATTTTATAAATGAAAGAAAATTTCGTACACGTACTCACACAGAGATCTCCTGATTCGGGGGAGACCACAGATGGCTCATCATCCTCACTTCGTTCTGCTGTTGGGAGGACAGGAGGGGCTGTGCTTCGGGGGCCGCCCCCAAAGTGACCCCCTGCTCTGTCTTGTTCGTAGAGGGGGGCATGCCCCCTTTCGGGGGCAGCGAGTTCAGGTAGTGAGCGCTGGGGTACGTGAAGTCTTGTACTTGGAGATACTGGCCGGCCGGGGAGGGAGGGGGGGCCCGCATCGGGTGCTGTTTGGTGTTGCCCCCTTGGGGGATTGATTGGGGGTCGGAGGAGAGGTTTCCCCCTCCGCCTTGGTTGTACATCTGTTGCTGTTGTTGCTGTAAAAAAGAAATGTGTTTTAGTTTGTGTGTTGTTGTTTTTACTGATGCCAAAGACTGACAGTTTGCAAGAAAGAAGTCAGCAGGGGGCGTATTCCATCCCAAAATTGGGACATTGGGATTAAAACCATCTTTGCTCAATACTAGAAAAAGTGTGAGAAAGACACCCGAAATCCTGGATTTTAGTCAATGTTGCAAAAGAAATTTTTTCAGGTATAGTTTGGTTGCAGCAAAAAAAAAAATGAACTTCAAAGTTGACTGGGTACTTTTTTAAAAAGTAAGTTCCAAAGGTCCAATTGGAAACTACGGAGACCGCAGTTTGGGACTTTGAGGATATTTAACGTGCACTCCCTCTACACACGGGGTATTATTCGTCGGACATTTTTGGCTGCACGGGCCGTTTATAGGTCGGCAGTTATTTTGACGATGCCCGGACCCGGACCTGGGACCTTTCGCATGCTAGGCGGATGCCTAACCAACTGGGCTCCCCAGCCCCATTGATTTGTTTTAGTGTATTTATCCCCTTTAGTTCCGAACTTTAATGCTAGAATAGCGAGACATCTTTCTTTATTTTGTCTGGTGAGAAACTACTGAAAATCTATTATCCAAAATTAGAGTATAGTTTCCTTCTTTAATTATTTTCAGAAGAAAACATCCGAAATCCTGGGTTTTAGTATATGTAGTAAAATTAATTGCCGTATGCATATTTAGGTAAAAACAATAAACTGGAAAATTACTGAACTTGGAAGCTGCGGGGCCCAAGAAACGGTTTAAGTCTCTAGATTGCTATCTACTTTGCCTGATTGGTAATACAACCTTGTGCTCTAAAAATAAATTAAAAATATATTTGGGCTTAAGAATTGCTTCACAATTATCGTTAAGGGCTAGTGTTACGCCAATCTGATGGCATACTAGTGCCAATTTGCTTAAGTTTTGATAATTATACTATTTTCAGAAGCCAAATTATTTATGTCAGTTACCAAAATAAATTGGAAATACACTCTTAAAACAAAAGAGTGAAATCCACTTCTATAGGGGAAGTGCATTTTCGGCACCGGAAAGGAGTGACAAATTAACTCAGACTAGTTAAAACCGCTCGTTAAGAGTGTAGGGCGTAGATTGTATTCTTTATTTTTTACCACTCTGCAAAAAGAGTGAAATCCACTCTATAGGAAATGCATTTTCGGCACGGAAAGGAGTGGAAATTAACTCAGACTGAGTTAAAACCGCTAGTTTTTTTTAAGTGTACTTTCTACAGTTACATCCCTTTTTGTTCTACGATGTGATTTCGATGTGTCTTTGTTGAAATCTGGGATATTCAGTCTCAATATTTACTACTTAGCATTCGTTTTTGAAAGAAATCTTTGAAATAAGGCCTTAGCTTAAAGTATTATCTAACACTTTTAAGTAAATAGACAGTATATTAAGATATTAGATTAGTAATAGTGGATTTTAAGTAAATAATCTTTTCTAGCTTAAAGTATTATCTAACACTTTTAAGTAAATAGACAGTATATTAAGATATTAGATTAGTAATAGTGGATTTTAAGTAAATAATCTTTTCTAGCTTAAAGTATTATCTAACACTTTTAAGTAAATAGACAGTATATTAAGATATTAGATTAGTAATAGTGGATTTTAAGTAAATAATCTTTTCTCCATTGCAAGCCACCTAAAAACAGTTTGGGTAACAATCTATTTAAAATATTTAAAACCCTTTACAAAAGTAAGCGATATACATTAACGAATTTCGTTCTGCCTTTTAAATAACTTGACATTTAAAATAAATAGTCACGAAGAAAATAGTTGAACATTTCCGCAGCCCCTGCGTAAACATCTAGTACAATTAAAAATTACCGCGAAAAATGCCGCTTGAATATTATTTTAAAAACTATTATTCGCGAACCGTCGTCCAAGCTTTTGTTCGCGGATTGAAAATATTTCAATTAACATATTATTTGTATTTCCCGAACACTTAATTAGAACTGGGTTCTGCTTTTTGTTTATTTTTGAAATAGCTATTCTCCAATTACCCCTTTGTGTTGCCACGCGGTATTTTTCCGCTTTTATTTTAACTTAAATTAGAAGGAATTTTAATTATATTTATCCCCCCTGTTGCATATCTCAGTTTGTTTTGAAAGCGTTTAAGGTTCAATGCAATGTTAATTTATTAATCGAGGCAAGTTTTTTTTTTCCTTTTAACAAATATTTGTCACATTGACGATAGATATACAGGCTTCCGTATTTGCGATAAACTTGCAAATAATGAATTTTCGGAAATAATTGCTCCGGAATGTGTTTTAATGATTTCCCGGCAATTTCCACATT
Source organism: Oedothorax gibbosus (assembly GCA_019343175.1). Classification (NCBI taxonomy): domain Eukaryota; kingdom Metazoa; phylum Arthropoda; class Arachnida; order Araneae; family Linyphiidae; genus Oedothorax; species Oedothorax gibbosus. The sequence goes on from JAFNEN010000255.1 coordinate 478,504, forward strand.
CAGGGCAATTCATTAAAATTAGCAAATGCTTTATTGGTGATTTAAAAACAAAAATGCGTTTCCTCTTAGATAGTTTCCAGCTATTCATTAAAGTTTTGCGAATAGAGTATTTGTGTTGTAAGTAAAAAAAATGCATTTTATGATTTTTGATAGGATTTTTATTGGTGGAACAATTATCTTAATTAAACTTCATCAATGTTGCGGTAGTTTTCAATTTGTGGCAGATAGAAATATATAATTAATTTTCCATTAATTAATAAATCATAAGGTACCTAGATTCATTAATTACGCTATTACCTTAAATATGTAAATATCCTTTGTATTCAGAATTACAATAAAAGAGGCATTTTAAAATTGGGATGAGTAGTAATTTTGTTTTGTGTAAAATACGACCTGAATATATAAAATTTTATTCTTTCTCTGAAAGTATATAATTTAATTATGGAAATTATTTTGTAAAGTTTACAAACATAGATTAAACATTTATCTATGCATTTCTAGTCTCTTTGAATGTTAGGAAAGATTAAATATACACCAACATTTAAATGTTGGTGTAAATTCATATCAATTGATATGAATTTAACGACTTCCGAAAATAAATAAAAATATAACTGATTAAGCTATTCAAACAATCCTACTTTTTCACGATCACAATCCTATTTTTTTTTTATAAGAAGAGTTTAAACTATATTTTTATCTCTCTCTCTCACCACAAGAATGTCTTAAATTATTTTTATAATATAATTTATTCTATGCAAATAATACTTTTTTTTAAAAAAAATTATGAGTGTATTAAAAGAAGTTTGGTAGAAGAATTTAAATTTGATACGGGCGCTAGCAAAACTTTGTATTCGTAATTTCAAAAACTTTTAAAATTTTATCTATTTCTTTTTTTAGTAGACATACAATTTCAGCTGCCTTAAAAATGCATAATAAATTAAATTTATATCAAATAACTACATAAGTAAACGTTTGACTAAAAATAAAGGATAAATAAAAAGTTTTTATATGCCTCTTTAAATATTAAGTAAATTGCACCGATATGCACACGTATTTAATATGCAATTTAACGAATTTCGAAAATAAATAAAAATATAACTGACTTAAAGCTTGAAACAAATCAAAATCACGATCCTGGTTTTTTTTATAAGACGAGTTTAAATTACGTTTTTGATATCTCTCTCTCTCCTTATAAACTATACTATTTATAATTTATTCTTTACAAATAATACTTTTTTTTAATTACGAGCACATGAAAAGAAGTTGGTAAGAAAAATTTTAATTTGCCCCAATACAAGCAAAAAATTTCATTCGTAATTTCAAAACTTTTTAAATTTTATCTCTTTCTGTTTTCGTAATGCTAATAAACAATTCCTACCGTCTTTAAAAATGCATAATAAATTAAATTTCTATCAAATAACTACTCAAGCAAACGTTTGGCTAAAAATAAAAGATTCAATAATATACTATTTTAAAATTACCACTATTTTTAATCAAGAGATTTTGTTTTTGTCTGGCTAAATCATAAATACTATAGTTAAAGTATTAGATTGGCAGATCACGTGACCTCCAATGCTAACGACGGGACGCGCCCGGAGGCCAAATAAAAATGCAAAATGGCCAGTGCTGCCACTTTAAGGAGAAAAATATTACGAAAAAATACCATCTTATACTAAAATTACAAAAAAAAAAAACTAGAAAAGGATTTAAAGTCACTAAAAATATTTCAAAATGCAGCTAGTATTTTAACGATATTTTTTTGTAATTTTAGAATTAGATTGTATTTTTTCGTATTTTTTTCTCCTTAAAGTGGCGACACTGGCCATTTTGCCCTCTTATTTTGGCCTCCATGCGCGTCCCGTCGTCAGCATTGGAGGTCACGTGATCTGCCAATCTAATACTTTAACTGTGATATCTATGGGCTAAATCGAATAAAAACGTTTATTGTATTAAATTTTCCATTTATGTGTTTACGTTTCGTTCATATTTCCGAATCTTTATTTCCCATTGTTGACAGCCGAAATTTAATTTAAGTTTTTAGCACGTCAGTTATACATTTTAAAATATGTAATTGACATTTTCCAAATGATAATATTCATAAAAAAAAAAATTCTACCAGGTTATCTGTAAGAATTCAGACTTAACGCATTTAAAATACAAAAGAGGTAACAACTTCGTGACAAGCGTGTTTGTCACATTATACTTCCACAAAACACTTTTAAAACGTCACCAAACACAAAATTTTATTAACTTTGACGCGTATCCAGTGGAAGTTTTTAGCAATTTATCTTTACGAAATAAAACTATTTTTATGACATCAAATTCGTGTCATGAAGCGATCTATTCTCATTAGTTGTGTTAAATCTCCAGAGGCCTCTTAGCAGCTCCATTTACATATGAAAAGAAAATTTGACGCGTTATGTGACAGAATTGTAAGTTTCACTTAAATTCATTTTGTGCGATAAGGATTTCAAAAAAGATAAAAAGGTAGGTAGGTTGGTTGGTTGGTAGACATATATTCAGGTTTGTGTGCTTGGTCAGCGACCCGCTTATAAACCTTCGTCAAGTAAGACAGACACAACAGACAACACACACACATAAGTGGTTCCATCTAATTTTTAGAGACAGGGGCCAACTAGAGGATCCCCAGAATTGGCTTGTCACCCCAGAGGTATTGATTTGGTATGGGAACTTAGAGGACTTTCGGACCCAACAGATTTACCGAGCACGTACTCCGCATATACTCGGTAGGTCTTCAGTGGTACCGGGACTCGATTGCAGGACCTTCCGATCCCGAGACCGAGACGCTGACCACTAGGCTCACTACGGCCCCATAAAAAGGTGTTTTTCTCTAACCTTTTAAGTATTCTGTAATTTACGCACCAGTATGTATATGAATAATTATTAATTTCAATGTTTTATAGATTATATCAATTGTCTTATCAATTATAATTATGTTTATTTAGTCACATAGACGGGTTTTTTTAACCCCCTTGCGACGAAATAAAAATTATTCTGTAATGTTCGTTTTTGTGTTAATAAAGTGTTTGTTTTGTTTGTTATATGAATTACAATTGGCTCGTCTCTGATGACGTAGTTCCTTCCAGATTTCATTAATGCATTTCTTTCGATCGGATTTCCGATTGGATCTCGAGCTCTTACGAGTTCTTAAGGGACATTGATTTACTGATCGAGACTCGATATTTTTTTTCAGATTTTCTGTTGCCACTCAATCCTCAAACATGCCCATCCTAAAATCATCCATGTTTGCACAGTTTTTTGGTCTTTCGGGTGGTTATAGGTCATTGAAGACTCTTATTTTATTAATTCAACAGTGTAGAAATATTTAGTCACACACGGTTGCTGCAATCTAACGCCTACAAATTGGTAGGGGCCGTAGGGAGCCTAGTGGTCAGCGTCTCGGTCTCGAGATCGGAAGGTCCCGCGATCGAGTCCCGGTACCACTGAAGACCTACCGAGTATATGCGGAGTACGTGCTCGTTAAATCTGTTGGGTCCGAAAGTCCTGTGGTCGGTCATTGCGTAGTTTACCACGGGTACAGGTCCCTGGAGACTATTTCCCTCCCCTTTAGGAACATGTCTAAATTGTGGAGGTGGCGATAGATGGCAGCATCTGTCTTGTATGTGTGTGTATGTCAAGTCCGTCCCTCTTGACGAAGGTTTATAAGCGGGTCTTCGTGACCAAGCGCACTAGCCTGAAAATATATGTCTACCAACCAACAAATTGGCAGTAATTTTCAAGCACCTGATCCAGAGCACACATTTTGAATTATCGATTGGTAGATAAGAAAACACTGTCTGAGGTCACAGCAGATCACGTTGCTTGCGAAAGCTGAAGAAATACATCAGAGTCCTGTAGAATTGTGTTCATAGTAGAAAGCATTGTGGCAATTATGTTGTATTTTTATAGAGAACGGGAAAGTGATACAAACAAACAAGTAGGTTTGTAACAGAATCTGTCACTTAAGCCGCTTCAACACAACAGTTGTGTTTAACAGGTAAAAAGGCGACACAGCATTAATATTCTATATTAAACATTTACATGCTAAATTTGGCTAGTTTCATTTATTTTATTTCGAAAATTCAATAATTATTACTTATCGTTTGCAAAAAATTAATTTATATTTCAAAGAATAAATATGTAATATTCCTCGCTTTTAAATAGAATTAAAATATTTCATATCAACGTACGAAGAATCTCGTAGTGAAATATATTTGACGTCATTTCAAACTGATCGATGTCGCAAAAATAAATTTATTTTAATTTATTGTCCAAAAGAATAAAGGTTTCTCGAGCGATTGTTGCGAATGGCAATGGTGATTAAATTCCAATAAAAATGGCTTCTTATGCAAAAAGCATAAGAAGCCATTTTTATTAGAATTTAATCACCATTGCATTTCATTTAATTGCATTGCATTTCATTGCATTGCATTTAAAAAAAATGAGAATTCAATTTTGCAGTTTTTTAAATAGTAAAGTACTTCGAATTCGAATTTTTTTTCCTGAAATTTTCAATGTATTCTAATTTCGATGCACTGAATTTTTTGACGTATCACACTTGTCTGTAGCATTTGTAGTTCAGACTATGGAAAGTGGGTGACGGACGGACAGATAGGCAGACAGACGGACTGAACGATTATAATACCTTCCACTTTTTACGTTATAATCGTAGTGTGGACTGTGGAAGCTAAAATTTGGCATTTAGCATTTCAAATGTACTGAACGAATAACAATTTTCTTGTGACTCTTTTAAATGTGCGCTTTGTTTACATGATATCAATGTAAAAAAATCGTATTGGATTTAAATATACACAAAGAAATATAAATAAATTCAACCATAAAAATATAAATAAATTCATCAATCAAATATTAATACATAACTATTCATTTAAAATTGAGGCCCCAGTGGCTTAGTGATAGTGCTTCGCATTGCCACGCCACAGGTCCGGGGATCGAATCCCGGATTGGGCGAGGTTGACCCATCCTTTCATCCCTTGAGTGAGTTGATAAAATGGGTACCAAGCATGCTTGGGAACTAAACACTGGGGGTTCCGCGTGAGGCTGACCACCTTACCGGGACATATGCCTAGCACCCCAGAGCCCTAGGTCACGAGAGCTGAAATGGGCATGGCAGGCCTTGGCCCAGTAATGGGCTGTTGTGCCGAGGAGTTTAGTTTATTCATTTAAAATTAAAAATTAGTTATCGAAAGAAATGTCAGATACACTTACGTTAAACCAAATATTTGAGTTGACGCATAAACTGCCAGAGCGTCGAGGGGGCAGTATAAATGAACATTCCATTAAAAAAATATAATCAAGTCACTAAGAATCTGAATTTTTAAATATATTGCTACTTTGGGTAATGGGATTTCAAAACCAATTATGCATGTACACCTTTTCTTTTTCAGGTCGATTTTCCCTCTCAAAATCTTTTTTTAATTTCTTGCGAGATATTTTAGATTCGGTGTTGATTTTATGGTTTTTTTTTCGGTGATATTAACTCGTAAAAGATCCTTTCTCGGCATCCAATAACTGTCAAATTGTTTCTGGTGTGCGATTCTCAATAAATAATGACTCATTGAAGATCTTAATAAATAACGAAGTCATGAGAGTTAAAGATGGCTTGAGAACATAGATATCATAGTTAAAGTATCATATTGGCAGATCACGTGACCGCCAATGCTAACGAGCATGGAGGCCAAATAAGAGGGCAAAAGGGCCATTGTTGCTGCCACTTTAAGGAGAAAAATACTGCGAAAAAATACCAACTAATTCTAAAATTACAAAAAAATATCGTAAAAATGCTAGCTGCATTTTGGAATCTTTTTAGTGACTTTAAATCCTTTTCTAGTATTTTTTTTTGTAATTTTAGAATTAGATGGTATTTTTTCGTAGTATTTTTCTAATTAAAGTGGCAGCAACACTGGCCTTTTTGCCCCCTTATTTTGGCCTCCATGCGCGTCCCGTCGTTAGCATTGGAGGTCACGTGATCTGCCAATCTAATACTTTAACTATGAACCATGGTTGAGAAGCGACAAACGCAAATGGGATCAAACATAGCTACGACTGGCTACTCGAGTCACGTGTGTTTTGCTTGGAACGCCCAGCCGCTTTCTAAACAAATAATGCTAAGTAAACAAATAATGACCAATCAAAGAAAAACATTGCGCAACATTTTATGATTAATTTAAAATAAAGTTTCTCATTTAAAGTTCTTCATGTAAAGTTTCTCATGGCAACAACAAATAAAGGGGATACGGTACCCAAAACATTATTTCTAGAAATAATAACATAAACTTGTAAATTATAGTGGTTTTATATAATGCTCACTCAAAATAAACATTTTCTAGCAATAAAAATAAATATTTACAAGTAGTTTTTCATTTAATTAAAAAAAAGTCAAAATTTTGAACTTTTTAAAAACGCTACTCCTCTTTCAATTTTGAAAATAACTCCACCAAACTTTTATAGTTTGTTTTTAGAACTGTTTGTTCAAGAACTGTGCATGGATTTTAAAATGTTAGCTACAGTTAAAAAGTAACATTCATTTATACTGAAAATCACAAAAACAAATTCAAATTATTGAATTCAACATTTTTTTAAAAAACAACAATACATAATAGACCTTATTCCATGCACAATTTTGTGCACCATTTATATAAGAACACAACTTAAATATTTCAAAATTCTAACTTAATTAACAAAAAAGCCTTAGGGATTTATTAAACACAAGAATTGAAAAAAACGCGAAACAGAGAAAACAGGTTGAAAGCAGACGAAGTACGTATTCAAACTGATAGGAATGACTCCAGAAAATATTTAATAACTTTTTTTCTACAAAAGATATCATTATGACACTTTCAGTAAATGTTCATAAAGATATTGTAAATAATAAGTAAAAACTGAAAATCGATATTTTGACCAATTTTTGGGTACCGTATCCCCCTAAATGACTTAAAAATATCCTCTTATTAGTTTTCTCTAAGTAAAGTACCGTTACTTTAAATATGACCAACCTGCACCTTATTATGTAAAAATGGTTTTGAAACATTTGTCCATCGGTCTGTCTGTCTGTGAAACCACTCTACAGTTCGAACTAAAACAGCTACAGGTTTCAAATTGGGTACAAGAGTTCGTCAATGCTTGACGGACGTCATAACAAGGATTTTGAGAAAATCGCACATGTTCAAGTGGTAGCTACTATAGAACTTTTTATGTTTTAAAGTTATTAAAATTATTTTATAGGATACATAATTACATTTAAATGTATTGATTTATCGAGTAGTGATTGAAAGTCGTGTAGTGTAACACCCCCCTAGTTTACCATTAGATACCCTCTTCTTCATTCAACTAGGTCTTTGTCTCTATTTCGCAGCTTTTAAGAGCTTTTCTTCCGATATCAGTTTCCTTTTTTTTCAGGGATCATTTGTCTGAATTGTAAATGTGTTCCAGAGAATGGCGTGTTTGCGTCAAGGGCTTGTTAAACTCGTTACTTGCTCATCGATTTTTTTTGTTTTGTTTTCTGTATAAGTTTATTAGCGTCTAAGCGTGAAAGTAGATTGATAACTTTGTTAATGAAACGCGCCTCAAATAAGGTGGTGATATGTAAATTGCGTTCATGGGATTCTGTTGTGTCATTTCGTAATAATATTAATAGATTTTGCGTTATGTTTGTCACTTTCAATTACCTAATCCTAATATGGAATACAGGGTAGCGGCCAACTTTAATAGTAAGGCCGGAGAAGCTCTTGCAAATATGAGCGTAGACGGAAATTTTGACGTCACTGTTCCGAGTGCCGAAGATGGAGAAACTGGTTAGGACGCATTCGGAACCCTAAAAATGTGGTCAGCCGTGAACGAGTGGTTCCGAACAGGTTTTGAGACAGGTTGTCTTCATCTTCGGAACAACGTTACTCGGAACTATGACGTCAAACTTTCCGTCCCCGAGCGTGTTTGGGAGAGCTTCTTTGGCCTTAGTAGTTGAGCAGGCCGTGGGTAATGACATGTTTGCCACACTTTTGGAGAGTGCCGATTGAGAAAAGTTTTTTTTGCAACATTGGTCCGTCTGTCTGTCGCTAATCAACAGTTGGAACCAAAAGAGCTACGGATTTACAAAGCTACAAAGTGGAAAGAGCTACAAATTTAGTACACCAGTTGTACCTGCTGAACGTCCTGGATTAGAGCGAGTTATTTTCAACCTTGTAAATAAGGAAGAGTTGTTAAGACAGTGGGAAAAAAATACTTAAAGATGATGGTCATTAGATTAATTTGTGTCACAATATCTATCAGATGATTTTTTTGGAGTTAAGAAAGTCATATTTTTTCTTATGATTTAAACTTCTATCATCTTTTACAGCTAAGAATAACTATAAATCAACAAACCATTTCGTAGAAGTAAAAACAATAGCGATTCAGGTATTAAATTTCAGGTATTTAAAAACATCCTCATTGTAGGGTTACTGTTTCGGGAGTCATTCTTAAAAACAATACTTTTTAAAAAAAACACTCTATGCTACCTGATGCGGTGTTTAAAGAAAAAACAAACAAATAAATGTTCTATCTCATACGCCCAACTGCTGTGAGCAGGTAAACTGTAGTGTCTGGAAAATGACTTGGACCATTGTTGTAAGCACTCCATACACTGTTAAAAATTTGGTGCTAGGTTTCACCATGATATTGGTTCCTAGTAGTTGCAACGGCTGAATGGTGAAATGTTTCACATTTTTTTCGGTGTTTGGTTGAACCATTTTTCTGGATTTGGAAACAAAAACCTGAGAAATGGTTCAACCGAATACCAAAAATATGGTGGAACGTTTCACCATTCAGCCGTTGCAGCTGCTAGGAACCAATATCATGGTGAAACCAAGCACACAATTTTTAACAGTGTAACTCTAAGCTATTTGAAATTTCAAGAACAAAATGTTTTCCCCCTGTGCAAAAAAAGGGCTCAATTCATTCTGCTGAGGGCAGGTAAACTACAGTAACCACAACAAGGAACTTTAACATTTTGGCTCAAAAATATTCAGCTTTACGTATTCTTTCCTTAAGGTTAGAGATATTTAGTGCTTCAAACAATGGTCCAAGTCTAGATTAGTTTAGATACTGCAGTTTACCTGCCCACCGCCGACCCGGCGGCGCAACGGTTAGGGAGCTAGCCTTTGGAGCCTCTGGGTTCGGGTTCGAATCCCGGTAAGGCATGGATGTTTGTGTTTGTCGAGTATATGCGGAGTACGTGCTCGTTAAATCTGTTGGGTCCGAAAGTCCTCCAAGTTCCCATACCAAATCAATACCTCTGGGGGTGACAAGCCAATTCTGGGGATCCTCTAGTTGGCCTCTGTCTCTAAAAATTAGATGGATCCACTTATGTGTGTGTGTTGTGTCTGTCTTACTTGACGAAGGTTTATAAGCGGGGTCTCTGACCAAGCACACAAACCTGAATATATATGTCTACCAACCAACCAACCTGCCCACCGCTATTACCAGGGCCATCCCCACACGGCAGACAAGTATATTTACCTGGAAGTTTGCTTTCTGCAGAGCCAGTTCCATCCTGTTCCTGTCCCTCTGGTAGTAAACCCCAGCGAAGATGAGCACATTCAGAATGAGCAACGAGCACCCGACCGCGATGGTGACGCTCAGGGCCGTCGAGTAGATGCCCATGTCGAAGGCGGCGAAGACGGACGACGAGGAACCGGTCGTCGTCGTCCTCTCCACGGACGAGGACGTCGCCGCGGCGTCGTTTTCATCGTCGTCGTCGTCCACAGACGTCAAGTTGTCGACTAGGTCCGAGGTCTTGAGCTTGATGACGATTTGGTTGTGCCGAGTGGCGCCTTCTTGGGAGGCGGTTGGTGGTCGGTCGGGGATGCTTTAAAAAAAAATAAGAATTTGTATTAGAAAATAAAAATTTTATTTTTATTTATTTATTTATTTAAGAGGGACTGTCAGTCCCCTAAAGCTAATGCATTAGTTTTGAAATCACAACTTTTGCAAAAGAATTACTTTGCCATGTTATCCCATTTTCACCAGGTATGGAAATCATCATATCATCAATTTAAAACAAAATTGAAAAGAAAATAACATCCGGTTATTTAATTATTAATTGATAAAGTTTTAAAATAGTGTCGCCATCTGTTGTATATTTTTGGCATTTTAAAACTTACAAAATATATAATTAAATAACTAGATAACATTTTCGTTTCAACACTTTGTTTCATTTCGATGTTATATTGATTCTCCATACCTGGGGAAAACGGGCTAACATGGCAAAGCAATACTTCTGCGGAAATTGTGATCCCAAAATTATCTCTATGGGACTGACAATCCATCTTAATTACAACTACCGTACAGATCGCATTCAATTACAGGTAGAACACAAAAACGAGACAAAACACAAATACAAAAAAGTAAAAGGTCACACACCAATCAGACCCGTTTCACATAAAGTGTTTGCCGTTTACCATTTTAGTCTTTAATGTTTTGAAACTGAATAGTGTATTCATAAAACCCACACTGCCCTCTATTTATCCTAACACGGACAACGAAAAGTAAAACAACGCAATTTTAAATATGACTTTCAACTACCGTTGCACAACGAATTGGCGCAGGTTTACTCAAGTTACATTTTTCTGAAGAATTTACTTTACCTTTCCTTTGTAGATCCCGGATTGGGCGAGGTTGACCCATCCTTTCATCCCTTGAGTGGGTCGATAAAATGGGTACCAAGCATACTTGGGAACTAAACACTGGGGGTTCCACGTGAGGCTGACCACCTTGCCGCGACATATGCTTAGCACCCCCGAGCCCTAGGTCACGAAAGCTGAAATAGGCACGGCAGGCCTTGGCCCAGTAATGGGTTGTTGCGCCGATGAGTTTAGTTTAGTTTACTTTAGTGTTCCTTTGTAGAATTTGAAGTGAATGGTTTTAGAACATTAATTAAAAAATTGTACCTCGGCCCCATTTTCTCCAAATAAATAAAGAAAAGTAAAATAGCGTCCTTATAAGTGATACTTATAAATAGTGTCAGTAAATAAAGGGTAAAAGTACATATTACCAAATGACAATAGTCTGACATTTAAAGGATAAAAAAAAAGTTTAAAATCACATCTCCACCACCATACATACCCAGGTGACGTAGTCGTTGTGGGCATGTACTCCGCAGGCGGGAACCGAACCTCTTCTGTTGTAGTTGCTGATCCCTGTTGCCCAGCAGAGCTAGACCAGGTCTATGATATTGCACACTCTCAAGAAATCAATAACCAACAAAGGTCGCTCAAGAAGATCTTCTTTATCGAGTCCCAAGCACTCAAGGATGTGCTCCGGAGTGGCTTGGCCTTTGGAACACTTGGTACAATTTGGGAATTCCTTTTCTTTGTTGTTATATGTCAATGTTCTTAGGTGGCCACTACGAAATCGTGTTATCGTAGTGGCCACATAAGGCCACCTCCTGTCTGCTGCACCGAAGGGATAGAGATCCGCGCCCGGACGATTACTCTTGTACCAATGGTGCACAGGGGGAATGGCAAATGTAGACCGAACAAGGCATTTATGTCTAGAGTATAGTTCAGAATAGGTAAGAGACGCCGGGGTAAGCAGAGGCTCGTTAGTACCCCTTTTTGCCAGGGCATCAGCCATTTCGTTACCTGCAAGGTCTACACTCTTAAAACAAACGAGCGGTTTTAAATCAGTCTGAGTTAATTTCCACTCCTTTCCGTGCCGAAAATGCACTTCTCCTATAGGAGTGAATTTCACTCTTTTTCTGAGTGGGTAAAAGAAATAAAAGAAAACAATCTGCGTCCGACACTCTTAAAACGAGCGGTTTTAACTCAGTCTGAGTTAATTTTCACTCCTTTCCGGTGCCGAAAATGCACTTCTCCTATAGGAGTGAATTTCACTCTTTTGTTTTAAGAGTGTACGTGGGAAGGGATCCACTGTAAGTGAATCTCACGAGATGATGAGAGCCGGAACCTCTTCTAGAGGTGGCGTCAGTCTCACCAAGTCGGGTGAATTCCGCACCTTCCCGTCTTAAGTTCTGATATTGCTGTGGTCCTACAGAATGTGGTATCGTACGCAAACGAAGTCGAGACTATGGACTCCACAGATTCAAGGAGCACGTCTGTCCCAGTGTACTCGGGTCCATCCTCGATTAATTGTGAATTTTCCTACTATTTCTGGTACACGTCATGGCCTATACTCAACTAGTAAGGCCGAAGAAGCTTTCCCAAACAAGCTTGGGGACAGAAATTTTGACGTCATAGTTCCGAGTGACGTTGTTCCGAAGATGAAGACAACCTGTCTCGAAACCTGTTCGCAACCACTCGTTCACGTCTGACTACAATTTTAGGGTTCCGAATGCGTCCGAACTAGTTTCTCGATCTTCGGTACTGGGAACAGTGGAGTCAAAATTTCCGTCTACGCTCATGTTTGGGAGAGCTTCTATGGCCTTGTTATTGAAGTTGGCTGTGTACATGTCCGATTTATAGGATGACTGGTAGTAGCTGGGATTTGAACTTCCTAAGTCCTGAGAAGGTTTAATCCCAAGGCCTTAACAACTAGGCCACAGAAGAGCCACTGAATTAGGGTTATGAACGATCGTTATTTTCCAATTACTGTTGGTTGCGGTAAATAAAAATGTGCTTATATCATTGTCTAAACGAATATAGTATGCCTGTCACAACTTAGCGTCCCAAATATTTTGATTGTGGAACAGTCCACTTTGTAAAAAGGTAGAGAACCTAAAGTAGGCAGTTTTGCCAATCCCATGGTGTTTGGCGAGCCTGCAGATTGTTGGGTTATTTGTTTGGAAATAATGTGTCACACTAAAACTACACATAGGCTATTAATGAAAGGAGGATTATAGCTAATTGCTGAAGGTCGTCATCAATTGCACGTGCATTTCTATCTTGACTTGATCGTCAATATATTTGCATCTGTAGTATGTATTATTTACCATATTCAGTATCACTACGGGGAATGCCATAAGTTAAAAAAAATAGCTATGCAATAATAGTGAACCCATGCAAATTCGAACTGCCCTTCATTTGAGAAACTGTTTCTAAACCTTAAAGAAATATGCACCTACAAAAGCAATGAATCGCCAAATATAGTAACTCTGGCTTAAACCAAAAATCTTCCTTACCCCTTTTTACGAGTGATAGTTTGGACTCGTCTAAAACACACGTCATAGATTCCAAGAAGTGGTGGGAGTACTACCCCTTTTTTTGCCAAACTGTTTGTTACTTTATTGAACACTGTTGGCCAACACTTGAAACACCATGGTTATGGTTTGCAGAAGGTTCACGAACACTTATATGCCCCATGGTTATGTATATAAGTCTTCCATTCAAAATACGATCCAACGCTCTCCTAACTAATTTAGTTGAGTAAATAACAGACTTTTTCCTGTAAACATAAGGTATTTGTCTGTAAAATTAATAGTTTTACAGCGTACTTACCCAGGTGACGTCGTCGTCGTCGGCATGTACTCCGCAGGCGGGAACAGAACCTCTTCTATAGGAGGCGGCGGTCTTGCCAGGTCAGGCGATTCCCGCACCTTCCCGTCGTAGGTTCTGATATTATTGTGATCCTCCAGCATGTGGTGGTCGTAGCTTAAGTTCCCCTCCCCGGGCCGGTTGAGGGACGGAATGAGGTGGAGCCAGAAGGACAGACGGTGCGAGTGGTAGTGGTCGCGTACTTTTGACTTCAGGCCTGGGAAACAGAGGAGTTACTGCATTAGTCCAGTAGGTTGGTTGATTGGTAGACATATATTTTCAGGCTTGTGTGCTTGGTCATAAAGACTCGCTTATAAACCTTCGTCAAGAAGGACGATCACGACATACACACACATACAAGACAGATACTGCCATCTATCGCCACCTCCACAACTTAGACATGTCCCTGAAGGGGAAAGAAATAGTCTCCAGGGACCTGTGTACCCGTGGTAAACTGCGCAATGACCGACCACAGAACTTTCGGACCCAACAGATTTAACGAGAACGTACTCCGCATATACTCGGTGGGTCTTCAGAGGTGTCGAGACTCGATCGCGGGACATTCCGATCCCGAGATCTTACATTAGTCCAGTAGAACTCCAAATTACAGTAGAACTCTTAAGTCACAATTACTTCGGATAACGAAGTAATATTTAATCAGAAAATCGGATAATTGAAGTTAATCAATTACTTAATATATTGTCGGGTTGTGAGATCATGTCGTTCTAGTTTAGGTCGTTTGCAGCCCAACCAAAATTACAGTGTAAGTGGCTGTTTTGGCAATTTGAGTTACAGCTTTTTGTAATGTTTTTTTTTTATTCGTCTTGTGTTAGAATCTTGGTTTCACAAAAGTTTATATGCAACATGGGGTCTGGGTGGCCTAGGTGTTAATACCACTGACCATTACGTTAACAGTCTGTTCACTGTACCGGGTGCGGGTTCGATTCCCGCCTTCTCCCTGGGTGTAATTTATCTGTGTCAGTAAAAATTCTGTCTGTGTCTGTCTTACTTGACGAAGGTTTATAAGCGGGTCGCTGATCAAGCACACAAGCCGGAAATACATGTACCAACCAACCAACTTGATGCAACATATAAATTTCATTCAATTAGCATTGGAGATCAACGTGACCTCCAATGCTAACGACGTGACGCGCATGGAGACCAGAATAAGAGGGCAAATGGGCCAGTGTTGCCACCACATTAATGGAAAAATACTACGAATAAATACCGTGTAATTCTAAAATTACAAAAAAAATACCATAAAAATACTAGCTGCATTTTGTCATCTTTTTAGTGGCTTTAAAAAAAAAAACGTGAAGCGCTTTTTTAGTATTTTTTTGTAATTTTAGAGTTAAACGGCATTTTTTCGTAGTATTTTTTTCCTTAAAGTGGTGGCAACACTGGTTCATTTGCCCTCTTATTCTGGTCTCCATGCGCGTCCCGTCGTTAGCATTGGAGGTCACGTGTTCTGCCAATCTAATACTTTAACTATGATATCTATGTATCCAGCCTATTTGTTACTGTTCGTCTCTGTTCTATGACATACCTAGCACATTTTTTTTTGGTCAGTCCAAAAGATAACTTGGATGTCATCTAACAAAGACAAACAGTAAGTTTAGTTTAGTTTGAATTATCGTCGCACTAGAGCTACACGAGGGCTATTGGCGACGGGCGTCGTATTTTAGATCCACAGTCAAGTGACGAGTCGACACCTGAGTAGGCACCCAACGCAACCGTTAAGGGCGACATCGTACGCAGCGTTGGAACTTTGGAGCGTATTTAACGTGCACTCCTTCTGTACGGAGATTATTCGTCGGACATTTTGGCTGCACGGTCGTTATAGGTCGCAGTTATTTGCGATGCGTTGGAGCATATTTAACGTGCACTACCTCCACACGGGGTATTATTCGTCGGACATTTTTGGCTGCACGACAAACAGTAACAGATGGCAGGGTGGATTTTTTTTTTTGAAATTCGGATAATCAACAATACTTCGGATAATTGGAGTTCTTCTGTAATTGATTATCTGATATAGGTAAAAGTTAAGATACTTGCATGTTAGAATCCGCCTGTTATACAAATAGATCCATCATGTAGCTTTTATTTGCTGTAGGTTGTATTATGAAACCTTGCATAAGCCAGCTACATTTGTCATATAAACAAGAAGTTCTTAAAGAACTAAAATAGCCTACTTTCCTGTTACTTAAATACTTTACTGAAATTCTAGATTTACACACATTAGAAAAAATCGCTAAACACAGCATCCAGCTATAATTTACTTCTAAAGCCACTTACTTCTAAAAGCCAAAAACTTCTAAAAGCCCAAATCAACTATTTTCCTTAATATTCTTTCACGAATAACTTAATATTATTTATCGTCGGCTCGATTTATTTGTAGTTCGTAGAATAATTAAATATTTATTAATGACAAAAATAATGAAACTTCTAAAAACTGCATTAAAAAAATAAATGTAAATTAAAACTAAGCAGAATTGTATGCAAACATATGCCTTGCCGCTTTCTTGGTAAATCTTGTAATTAATAAACAATCAAAGAATCACATTGTGCTACATTTTATGACGTCATTCCAAAATGATTCATGAAAAAATTATTTTGCTTCAAATATTTTTAAATGAAGTTTCTCATGCCATTGTTGATTTGGCAACAGTGATTTAAATGACTCAAAATTGAATAAAAGCTACTAAAACTGGTTTTTTAAGTGAAGCCTAGATAGTTTTCGCTGTATACACTCTTAAAACAAACTAGTGGTTTTAACTCAGTCTGAGTTAATTTCCACTCCTTTCCGTGCCGAAAATGCACTTCTCCTATAGGAGTGAATTTCACTCTTTTTCGGAGTGGTAAAAGAAATAAAAGAAAACAATCTGCGTCCTACACTCTTAAAACGAGCGGTTTTAACTCAGTCTGAGTTAATTTCCACTCCTTTCCGGTGCCGAAAATGCACTTCTCCGATAGGAGTGAATTTCACTCTTTTGTTTTAAGAGTGTACACTACCAAATTATTAGCTAATTAGCTAACATGTTAGACTAATGTTACTCTTGTTAGCATAGTTAGTTGTTGTTAGCATAGTTAGTTAGTTGTTTGTACATAGCTAATTCAAAGACAATACGAAAGTTAAAATCATTTTCAGAATACGCAAAAAACATCTGCGTAAATGCTAGAATATATTTCATAAATCAGATCAGCAAACAAGCTTACTAAATATACCTGTTAGATTGAATCAATTCACAAATTAGAATGAATCAATTTACCAATTAGAATGAATCTTTGATGCAGCCGGTCATACTGTGGCCAGCTCACAGCGCTGTATCTCGTCGATTCTCTGTCTTCCACTTCCTCGTCTTCATCGATGAAAACAGCATTAGGATCTCTGTAAAAGTTCAATGCCAGTCAGTCAAATTAATAACATTATGGAGTATTTAAGGGGATATGGTACCCAAAACATTATTTCTAGAAATAAGAACATAAACTTGTAAGTTATAGTGGTTTTATATAATGTTCACTCTAAATAAACACTTTATAGCAATAAAAACAAATATTTACAAGTAGTTTTTCATTTATTTAAAAAAAAATGAAAACTTTAAACTTTTTTAAAACGCTACTCCTCTTTCAATTTTGAGAATAACTCCACCAAACTTTTATAGTTTGTTTCTAGTACTATTTGTTAAAGAACTGTGCATGGATTTTAAAATGTGAGCTACAGTTAAAAAGTAACATGCATTTATACTGAAAATCACAAATATTACAAATTATTGAATTCGACATTTTTTTTAATTATCAACTATACATAGTAGACCTTATTACACTTATGGACAATTTTGTGCACCATATATATAAGAACACAGGTTAAAAATTTCAAAATTCTATCTTAATTAGCAAAAAAGCCTTAGGAATTTATTAAACACAAGAATTGAAAAACGCGAAACAGAGAAAAAATGGTTGAAAACAGACGAAATACGTATTCAAACTTATAGGAATGACTCCAGAAAATATTTAATAACTTTTTTTCTACAAAAGATATCATTATGAAACTTTCAGTAAATGTTCAGAAAGATATTGTGAATAATAAGAAGTAAAACTGAAAAAATCGATATTTTGAGCAATTTTTGGGTACCGTATCCCCTTAAAGAATAAACTAGTGTGTTTTGGGATAAAATAAAACAATGCCAGTCTAAGGGCCAAAGTAACCACTCGATATTCTTTTAACAGTACCGCTTAAGAGTTTAAAAAACAACGTATAAGACGCAAATACAGAGTTAAAAGGCATACAGCCGTTTAGGGACTTGTACGAAATCTCGTATTCAGTGCATAAAAACGACAAATGAGAGAAATTGCTAACCTCTACATAAGTAAACCAGCATCATAAAATATTTGTAAGACAATTATCATAAATTCACTGTGTTTAGGGATTTAAGGTATCCGACTGGGTAAAATCGTTATTTTGGATGCGATTTTCAATTTGTTGTTTTTATGATCTACTTTTATAACCTGTTTTATTAGCTTTTCAAAACAGCTTTATCATTGCTCCTACAACTTGTATTACCTAAGTTACAAGCTTTTGAAGCAAGGTCACTCGCCCAAAAGTGCAATTTTTACTTCAAAGTCGTTTCCTGAAAAATGAATATTTCCTAATTATCTGTTCCCGATAACAGTTCTAGACCAAAATGTTTTAGTAGTAACTGTTTAAAATTTTCTGTGATGATTTGATACATTAGTGTCTATGTTTTGAACTAAAATCTAAGGTCTATGTTAAGTATATTTTAAAATATGAGTGATTCTGTAAACATCTTCTCTATTTTACGGCGTCTTTTTCTTTAAAATATGGAATTAAAGTCTCTTTTAGCTGTATCTCAGTGATCATTTGAGATACATAAAAGCTTTTAGATCAAAACACAGAAAAGTGTCCTACGTTTATTTTCCTTAGAGGATTTTTTAATATACATAAAAAAAAATTTCTAGAATTTTTACTCTGACATAAAAATAGCATGAAAATAATGAGAAATTTTACCTAAAAAGTCCCTTAATTTATTGAAAAAAAAGCATCTAGCACATATATAATTTTAGTATTTTTCCATAGTTTTAAATCAAACGCCTACTAAAACAAAAAATGACAATAACATTAGTGACTTTTTTTGAAAAAAAAAAGCTCTTAAACCCAGTCGGATACATTAAAATAAGTTCATAAAAGGGCTTATTTAGTAATAATCCTACAATATTTTTGCCAGTACCTCTTGCAAAAGTGGTACGTTTCGAATTTTATGCCCCTGAATATGTGATGCACACAGTAATTTTGGTATTATTATTAAGAGGCACAAAATACCTCTGATATTAATTTGGACGCATACTTCCATTTTATCTCACTTCGCGCCTTTTGTGGGAACAAATCTTACTTAGGGTTGTACCGCTGTCTTATGTGCTTCATAATACAGGGTGTCCAGAAAAGGACTCCCTGTTTTCAAAAATTAATAAAAAAGAAATGGATAGAGGTATTAACACAATTCTTTCAGAAAACGAATGAGTCATGTCTGGAATTTGTATGGATATACACTTTATTAGTTAGTTTATGTTATTATGTTATTATACTTTATTATGTTCAATTTAACCGAGAGATGGCGCGGCAAAACCGTGTGTTGCTGTATGAAAGAACTAGGCATGCGTATTACCGAAAAGAAGGACACTGTTCAGAAATGTTCAGTAGCTTTCAGTTCAGGGAAGCAGCAATAGTTATTGCATGGAATCCAACACATGGTATTGCAGCGCTATCTGTCGGTTAAATTGAACATAATAAAGTTTAATAACATATAATAACGTAATATACATAACTAACGTAATAAAGTGTTCCATATCAAATTCCAGACATGACTCATTCGTTTTCTGAAAGAATTGTGTTAATATCTCTATCCATTTATTTTTTATTAATTTTTGAAAACAGGGAGTCCTTTTCTGGACACCCTGTAAAAGGCACGATTAGTGTTTTTTTTTATATAAGGTGTTAGCTTTAACTTTAAGCATAAAAGAGTGCAAGTTTTTGTATTTATCAAAACATTGATTTTACTGTCTCGGAAAAAATCAGGAAAGACAGCTCTAAGGCGGTCGAAATGGTATTGCCTTCTTACCGCATTGCTTAACATTTCCATGTTGAATTTGCATATTAATGTTGGCTCTTCAAACATTTTGCTTAATTACTTAAATTATTTGTTCGCGTTTACACTCATAATGTTAATAATTTTCATAAAATTAATTAAAGCTTAAAAGATCGTTTATTAAATGAAAATTTTAATAAATATTTATGTTACCAAGTGAAAAGGTATTATTACTACATTTTGGATCTAGTTATAATATTTTTTTTTACTTTAAAGTTTTTAAACCTTAGATATTTAAACTCATAGACTTTCAAATTAAATGTAATATTTAAATCTGTAAAAAAGGTATATTATTTCTATTTGATGTGAAAGTTTTTTAAATTTGGAATTTATACTGAAATAAACAAGTTAAAAATAATAATTACTTTTCCAAAATTATGATTATAACTTAATAATTTGCTTTTCAACTTATTTTAAAATTTAAAAAGAGTAAAATGACGTTGCTTAAATTTGTCTTAAAATTAAATTTCACCATTTTTCAAGAATTAAAAATATTTTTTTGGATTGTATTGTGATTTTATTCTTTTAAAAGAATATTAAATTACCAAACTTTTACTTTCCGATAATTTCAAAACTGTTTTTTTTCTTTTTGATAAGAAAAGTTTTGCGTGTTTTAAGGGATGTTAGAGAAGATTATTTTTGCTGAATAAATATATGTTTTATCAAATATCTTAAAAACCTTTTATTATAAGTCCTTTCAGAATAAAACAAAATGTTTTTTTACTTGCTTTTATAAAAGAGGGTTTAACTATTGAAAACTTGCTTAAATGTTATTTTTTAAAAAATAACTTTTCTAAATTAATCCTGAGTTTATCTGAAAATAAAATACTTTCTTTTACTGTAATATAAAACTATTACGCGTAACAAAAACCAAACAAGAAAACATAAGAAAATATATAATTTTTAAAAAATTATTTTTTTAATATATTTAAAATAAACTTTAGTATCTCGTTTCAGCGATAAAAATATATTATTAATTAAAATTTCCTTAGGATACTCATTATATAATTCAAAAGATTCAATATGGTTTACAGTTTGAAAAAGTTTATGCTTTTGCAAAATTAAAAAATTTTAAGTTATTATTTAATTAATTAGTCCTAAATTAAATCCGAATAAAAATTTTATTATTAAATACATATGTAATCCTAGGTTTCGAAAGAGAGAACAAAAAATAGTTTTAAATATTTACTTACCTAATTTTTTTTTATTTATTTATTTTAAAGAATTGTCACTTATTTTTTTAAACATTTAGTTCCGATCTCAGATTTTTTTGCAACTAAAATGGAACACTAAAAAGTATTTCTGAAATAGAAAGATATAACTAATGGGATTAAAACAAAACTGTAGAATTTGGGTCGTTTACATTTTATTTTTCCTGCCGCCGATAGTTAATCTAATATCAACATTTCTAAGTTCTTACTATTTTATGAGTGCATTTAGATTCAACTAGATTGCTTAACAACTAATTCCACCAGGCAAAACATTTGGAAATGTTTAGATGGATACATTGATAGTGAATCTATGATTAAAGATAGGTAAAGTTTGGCATTTAAGGGGACGCGGTACCCAAAAATTGGTAAAAATCTGGATTTTTCAGTTTTTACTTCTTATTATTCTAAATATCTTTTTGGACATTTACTGTAAGTTTCTGTAGAAAAAAAGTTATAGGAAAGACTCCAGAAAATATTCAATAAGTTTGAATACGTATTTCATCTGCTTTCAACCTTTTTTCTCTGTTTCACGTTTTTCTATTCTTGTGTTTAATAAATCCCTAAGGCTTTTATGCTAATTAAGTTAGAATTTCGAAATTTTTAACCTGTGTTCTTATATATATGGTGCAAAAAATTGGGCATAGAATACTACGTATAGTTGTTTTTTAAAAAAAGGTTGAATTTAATAATTTGTAATTTTTTTGTGATTTTCAGTATAAATGCATGTTACTTTTTAACTGTAGCTCACATTTTAAAATCCATGCACAGTTCTTGAACAAATAGTACTAAAAACAAACTATAAAAATTTGGTGGAGTTATTCTCAAAATTGAAAGAGGAGTAGCGTTTTAAAAGAGTTTAAAATGTTGTCTTTTTTTAAATAAATGAAAAACTACTTGTAAATATTTGTTTTTATTGCTAGAAAATGTTTATTTAGAGTAAACATTAAATAAAACCAACATAATTTACAAATTAATGTTATTGTTTCTAGAAATAATGTTTTGGGTACCGTGTCCCCTTAAAGAAAGGTTAATGTTAACAGTTGTTTACGTAATTTTCATGAAAAGATTTTCCCTCCTGTTTTTATTTTTGCAATTCCAGTAATTTTATTGGATGTTTCAATTTCACTCTCAAAATGAGCGTTTTTTTGTCTTTTTTTTCTTATTTCGAATTCTTTATGTGCAACTTGTTTTTATTCCTGCTACTCATAAAAAAAATTAATCGGTTTTAGTTCAATTAAATTTCAAGTACACAAAGCATTACCAAAATGTCAATGTTGTTGGAAAACTTCGGTTTAGATGATATTTTTTTCTTTTGCGGAGAAATTAAATGAAAGATTGTGGGGGCAGCAATTTAACGTGATTGACGAACAGCGAAACGCTTTATTTCTACTAAAAGAAAAGTTTGTACAAACATTCGTTTAAGTAAGGTAAGAAAATATTGTACTGTTCAAAACATATGAAATTCCAGAACGACCAAAAAATGAAAATAATATCGCTGGAACTGTTGTCACTCACGACTTGAAACATGCCCATAGCGGTACATCAAATGTTAAAAAGAATATTAGCCAGGAGGAAGAATAACCAAAATTTAATGACTTTGTGATGTTATTTTATTAGTTATTAATGTTACTCTCTGAAGACATACAATCCCTGGACAAATTATTAGAAGCACTGAATTTTTTTTAGTAATTTTATGTTTCTTAAGAGTTTTTATGCAATAATGGTATATTTAAACTACAATATTATTGATTTTTATTTCAAAGAATTGTTGTAGACTACATATTTGTATTTATTTTAAGATAATTATGATTAAGATTAATTTATATTAATTATTTATTATAAGATTATTTATGTGTGGGATCGTCCACCTCAAATGCAGGAGACAATACAGTCTTGCATTCATAGCTTGCCGCGCAGAATGAAAGCTTTGATAGCGGCTAAAGGTGGCTCAACTAAATATTGACTTTTACTATCATTAATTTCACTTTTCTTTAAAACTTAAAAATTTTATGATTTTCTAAATCAATGCTGTTTTGTTTATGTCAAATAAATCGGTAATTGATTGAATAATATAAAAATAAAAACAAATCAATTTAAAATAATAAAACGGTACAATATCACTCGGTAATTAATATTTTACATGAAATCTTGCAGTGCATCTAATAATTTGTCCCGGGACTGTAAGTATAAACTTGTCACCTCTCTGTCAGGTTTTCCAGCAACACACTTAATTTTTTTTTAAATTATAAATTTCATAACTTTATTAAATTTCAAAATTTAAATAATGGAGGAGCCATTTATAACCATCTATGACAGAAATATATTTTCTAAAAAATTTAAGAAATTAAATTTCCAGTTAAAATTTTGAATTTAAATTTCATGCAAGTGAAAACAATTCTTCAGTCAATTTGCTTATCCTTCAGAGGGTTAAGACTTCAATAGTAGAATCAGCAGTTCATCTAAAATGAAATCTGGCGAAAGCTTTATTTATAAAGCATCGTGTTTGGTCGGAAACAACCGAGCCGAATGCAAATCCATAACTTAATTTTAGAGGGAGGGGCTTTACAACAAAAGCAAGAAAGAAACGAAATTTACCGCTTCAGTGAGGTAATTAGATGTGCAATTAACCTTTTAGCGGCCCCCCACTCAGTAGCTGTTAATTAGCGAGAAGTTCGGAACTACATCAAAGGGGGTATGAATTTCTTGAGATTTCGGGGTTAATCTGGCGTAAGTCCAGAGAGTGGTGAATTTAAATCAAAAAAGGGTGTAGAATAAAACTAGTATTCAAATTTTGTCTGGGCTTAAATTTAAAAGCATTTCCTATGTAGTTTTTTAAGATTATTTTTAAAAATAACTGAATTTTTTTTATCTCGTTAAGGTTTAATGAATATAAATTATTAAAAAAAAACTATTAGAAAAACTAGGAGTGCTTAACATTACCCGATTTTCTCACTTATCACCCTATAAATCAATAAATTTAAAGGAAATTATACCCTATAAGGTAATTTCAATCTTTAAGGTGTACGTATACACTTGAACTTTTTTTCTAATATTTCACTTAAAAATCCTATTTTTTATATTTGATATAATTTATAAGTGTATGAAGGTACGTGTAAAAATATTTTTTAAAATATAAAATGTTAATTAATTAGCATTTTATGCATTGATTAGCATGTGTTTTAAACACTCATTACTCAAGAACTAATTAACTTAGACCTATACAATTACCATGCAAATTAATCACCAATTCATTCTGAAGGGCGTGAACCACAAACCAAAGTTGTGGCTTTTTTCGTTTTTTATTTATAATTTTTTATAATAAGCAACATTAAAAAAATCCATTTTTTTAGAAAATAATAACTTTGAAATGCAATATAAAATTAATTTAAAAACCAAATCTTTTTTGAAGTTCACGCCCTCCCCCAACTAATTCCACAAATAAATAAACAATTCGTTTGACAAAATGTTAATTTTAACTTTAGTTATCATTGTTTAAGCAAAGTAACACATGAGAAAAATGAAGTTTTAAGAAAATTGAGTTTAAAGGTTATAAAAGCTAACTAACTTTCATGATTTGGAAGATTAGAAAAACCTCTAAGTTTTTATTAGAGTAGAGTATCAGTACAAACTTTACATCATTTTAAAGAGGAAGAATTGGAAATTGTAATGGACTTAAAAACAAAAATGCCTAATTTAGTTATTTTTGGCCTTTTCTAGTGTGTATACCTTAAAACCAAAAAAAACATGGCAACTACCCTTTGCGCATGAACGATTTTCTCAACAAAAAAAACTCATTATGACACCCAAAGACAGACAGACAGACCTTCAGTTAAGAGGAAGCATTGGGTTTCTTATTTATTCAACAGGAAACCAAAAAAACATGGCAACTACCCTTTGCGCATGAACGATTTTCTCAACAAAAAAAACTCATTATGACACCCAAAGACAGACAGACCTTCAGTTAAGAGGAAGCATTGGGTTTCTTATTTATTCAACAGGAAACTAGTTTAGAAACATATTTGCTGATAAAAAATATTAGTTTGATGATCGAATGGAAAAAAATGGTTAAAGACGCAATGTTGTTATCATAAGGCTGGGTTTTGGTTATCTATCGTATTACAGGAGAAACGTCGTAATTTAGATCCACAGTCAAGTATTCGTCTGACAATTTTTGACTGCACGGGCAGGTGATAGGTCGAAAGTTATTTTGGCGATGCCCGGAATCCAATCTGAGACCTTCCGCATGTAAGGCAAACGCATTTACCGACTGGGCTACCCAGCTTCCTCAGTTAATAGAAAGCATTACGCTTGTTATTTAGAGGAAGTAGAGCAAACAAGTTTATAAACTTTACAGAGAAAATATTAGTTGCTGATAGATTTCATTTCTGACAAAAACAGGTGTTTAATGATCGAACGGAAAAAAAGCTGGTTAAAGTTACCGTTCAGCTGGATTTTTGGTTTTCTCTCGTATTACAAGCGAAACGCATTAAAATTCGTATTTTTAGACGCAATATTTGCTGTGGTAGAAGCTAAATTAAACATAAATTGTAGTAAAACAAATAACGGATATCATACACACCCCGTCTTGGCGAAGTTCGACCAGTAGGTCATGACAGCCCTCGCCAGCGAATACTCCGACCTGGTGTAATTGCTCCCGAAGTGCGACAGACTCGACACCAGCGGGGCGCCGAACACGTAGTTCATCTCCTCGCCCGTCACACAGCCCATTCTCGGCGAGTAATCGCTCTCCTCCGTCTGGTGGTCGAAGACGTAGAAGAAGGTCTTGGCCTTCTGCGACATCGAATGGTAGTTGCCCGCCTTGAGCATGGGTGCGACGGTTAGGACGTCGCCCAGGGCTTCGACGGTTGTCTCGAATATGTTCAGAGGGTGCTGCTCTGGGTGTAGCCAGTCTGTGTACTCGTTCAGGATGGTCAGGTAGATCTCCTGGAGATGGAAGGTGAAGACGTTGCGGACTAAGGTCCGGAAGATGCGGTCGCGTCGCACGGAGTCGATGCCGAATTTCTCTTCGTGGGCAGAGAACCTGGAATGAAGCATTCGAAGTTTAATTATCTGTTTATTCTCTTTGTGTAGAAAGTGCATGACCATACAGTACACCCTGATTTGTATTTTATTTCTTTTCATGAAGCGTGGTGGCAACAGGGTAATGTAACTTTAATTTTTGTTAATAAACGAACGGTGTGGCTGTGGGGAGCCTAGTGGTCAGCGTCTTGGTCTCGAGATCGGAAGGTCCCGCGATCGCGTCCCGGTACCACTGAAGACCCACCGAGTATATGCGGAGTACGTGCTCGTTAAATCTGTTGGGTCGCGAGTCCTGTGGTCGGTCATTACGCAGTTTAGGCTGAGGTCCCTGGAGACTATTCCCCTCCCCTTCAGGGACATGTCTAAATTGTGGAGGTGGCGATAGATGGCAGAATCTGTCTTGTAGTGTGTGTATGTCGTGTCCGTCCTTCTTGACGATAGTTTAGAAGCGGGTCTTTGTGACCAAGCACACAAGCCTGAAAATATATGTCTACCAACCAACCTAAATAAACGGTTTTTCCTATGCTATTTTACGATAATTGTTTGCGGCGTTGTAGGAAGACCACAGAACGACAGCCAACAGATAGCAAACTCCTACCAGAAATATAGTTAACAACTAGGGCAGGGCAGGGTTGATACATATATATTCCGGCTTGTGTGCTTGATCAGAGACTCGCTTATAAACCTTCGTCAAGTAAGACAGACACAGAAAGAATTTTTACTGTCACAGAGAAAGAAATTACACCCAGGGCAAAGGCGGGAATCGAACCCGCACCGGTACAGTGCCGTTAACAACTAATACAGTAGTACAATGGCTGAAGCAACCTACTCTGGCGGTTCACCACACACGCAACCTCAATATGCCATCAACAACTAGGTGGCGCTGATTTACCATCTCGTTCCTACCACTATTATTAAGGTAGACTGTGGGTTACTGAGGCAGCTGCACTACTTTTAACTTTAGGATCCTTTTGGTAGACCATGCGCTGCATACGGTCAGTAAATTGGTGAGCCGGACGTGATACTGAACACACAAAAACTCAAGGGTTAGCAGCATATTGCAACTCATTGTCTTCCAAAAGGATCCCCAAGGTAGAAATGTGTTACTTCTCGCCACAATCAAATGCATAACTCTATTTACCTGAAGTAGGACTCGATCTTCGTCACACCAAACATCAAATCATACTGCCCAAACAAGTCCTTATAGTTCTTCATCAAGACAGCGGGCTCGGCCGGGATTACTATACCATCAATAGTTGGACCAAACGCTGTCAGGTAGTCCGGGACATCCAGTTGAACCCTCATTATGTCAGAGATGGACCTCTGACGTATGCAGTCCACCAGAGCCGTGTTGTCCCGTGTGGGACAGTCCAGGACAGAGGCCAAGTACCGAGTGTGGGTCGCTGCATCGCGGGCTAGGGCCCATGGGCTGAAGGCCGACCCGCTTTGCATGATGGCGCGCTGGAACAGGCCTAGTGCGTAAGAGACAGACTCTCAGTTAATGATGTTCATTGGGTATATTAAATAAATTTTATTATTTAAATTAGCTTTAAATAATAGCAATTAGTAATTAATTTTGATCACAACTTTTACGTAAAAGCATTTACAGTCCCTGGACAAATTATTAGACGCACTGTATTTTTTTTAGTACTGATGAAAACATACCAAAGAATGCCATATCGTTAAAAAAGATGTCGATATATGTGTTAAGTATAGCAGATAGTATTTTCTATTCAATAGCTTAAGTTTAGGAACACAAATGTCCTTCTAAAGGGGTTTTTGTTCATCATTGATTGATACATGAAATCTTGCAGTGCGTATAATAATTTGTCCGGGGACTGTATGTACGACATTGAAAATCACTAAACTAAATTTTAATGAAAATATTATAAAAGTTTAGGCCTACAAACTTCTCTTAATCTCTCTGCTTCAGAGGTACCCATGCGTCGACCTTTGAAAAATTCACTTTACAACTTCATCCTCATCCCCTACATTATCCTTAATATTAATTATTCTATTATAATTAAGAATGTTTAATCTTCTAAAAAATATCGATACCGAAGCAGCTGATTTCTTGATTGTATAAAAAAATTAAGTGGCAATGAGACGAAGATTTCGAAAGTTTTGCAAAAAGTTTTGTCAGCTGTAAATTTCTAAGACATTTTGCATTTAAAAAGTAATGTTTAAACGGACTATTGGTTACAAAAACTGACAGAACTTTTTTGTTTATTCATAGCGTACTAAAATTGTATGCTTTTATCGGTCAAAAACGTAAATTGCTATAAAGTGACGTGCTTTTCAGCAAATGTTAAACGTTATTTTTTTTCCAAAATTACCTGCAAAATATACTTTTAAATATTATATGGTTTGAAAATATCTTTGTACCAAAAAAATGTGTAGGATTTTATTCGGTGGTGAAGAGGTTAACAAAACAATGACTGAAATTATTCTTTGCAACATTCATTATCGTATTTTCATTAGCATATAAATATTCATTATCATATAGTCTGGCCGTCACAACTTGGCATCCCAAATATTTTGATTGTGGAAGATTCTACTTTGAATTAAGGTTTTAAGCCGAAGGAGGCAGGGTTGCCAGCTCAAGGCGTTTAGCGAGAAGAGGGGATTGTTGGTCGAGTTCGATTGTAAATAATGTATCACACTAGAACTACACATCAGTTATCGGCGATAGAGGATTGTTGTTGATTGCTGGTAGTGGTTAGCGATTATACGTGTATTTCTTTGTTATCTTAACTTGATCACTAATCGATATAAGAGTGAACCCGATGCAAGTTCGATCTACCCTTCAATTGATAATCTGTTTCTAAACCTTAAAGAAATCTGTACCCATAAAAGCAATGAATCGCCAAACGTAGTAACTCTTGCCCAAAACCAAAACCTTCCTTACCTTTTTTCGAAGTGGACTGTTCCACAATCAAAAAATTTGGGATGCCAATTTGTGGCAGCCAGACTATATCAATATTCTTAATCATATCAATATTCATAACATCAAAATCAATATTCAATATCATAATCATATCAATATTCATAATCATATCAAATATAATCAAAAATATATAATCATTCATATATAATCATATCAATATTCATATCATACATATATAATCATATCAATATCAATATAATATTCAATTATATATCATATCAATATCATTCATACCAAGTATGTTCATTATCATATCAATATTCATTACCATATCAATATTCTTAATCATATCAATATTCATAATCATATCAATATTCATTACCATATCAATATTCTTAATCATATCAATATTCATAATCATATAAATATTCTTAATCATATCAATATTCATATCAATATTCATATCAATATTCATAATCATATCACAATATTCATAATCATATCACTATATTCATTATCACATCACGATTCATTATCATATCAAGATACATTATCAGATCTTTAAGGGGAAAAAAGGAAACATTTGTAGAAGTAGAAATTAGTTTCACTTGCCTCTTGCCATGGGCGAGATCATCAAGAAGTTGACGCAGGCCGCGCCGTGTCCTTGTCCGAACAGAGTGACGTTGTTGGCATCGCCGCCGAACTCGGCGATGTTCTCCTGGATCCAGTGGAGAGCGGCCACTTGGTCCATCAGGCCGTAGTTGCCTCTGGCTGTACCGTCGAAAGCCGGCAAGAAACCTAAAAGGAAACAAGAATTTCTGAAAGAGCTTCACTCCAGAAAAAAAATTGTGTTGACATCCAATACAAAAATAGTGTGGTTTTAACAGATTATTGCAAGCTGTGTTGAAACAATCTAATTTAGTTTCATGGTTAGCGTAGGTTGGTTGGTTGGTAGACATATATATTCAGGTTTGTGTGCTTGGTCAGCGACCCGCTTATAAACCTTCGTCAAGTAAGACAGACACAAGAGACAACACACACACACACATAAGTGGATCCATCTAATTTTTAGAGACAGAGGCCAACTAGAGGATCCCCAGAATCGGCTTGTCACCCCCAGAGGTATTGATTTGGTATGGGAACTTAGAGGACTTTCGGACCCAACAGATTTAACGAGCACGTACTGCGCATATACTCGGTAGGTCTTCAGTGGTACCGGGACTCGATCGCAGGACCTTCCAATCCCGAGACCGAGACGCTGACCACTAGGCTCACTACGGCCCCATGGTTAGCGTAGTTGACACGAGTTTTCTATCCCATAAACAAACCACGCTTCTATTCCCTCCCCCCCCCCAAAGAAAGTCAGCAAAAAACCAGCAAATAGGGTACTTGACTGTATCGCTAAAATACCTTCCAATATTAAATTCATTATAGTTTGAACACAAAAGTAACAAACGCATATTTTTTTTGCAAAATAAATATTTAAATAATTAGTAAAAATCATTTTAAAATGTCTTTTTTTTTTCAACGGTACGTCACGTGATCACAAACACGTCGATTTGGCTGGCGTCACTAGTATGTATAAACAAACCGGTGTGATGTTTTTTTGCTTGCAATTACACTGGATTTATTCTAATATACTATTAAAATAAGAATTATATAGATAATGGAAGGAGGTTTTTTATAGAAGTGGATAGTTCAAATTTGCTTAAAGTAGATTCCAAAATGTTGTTTTAAAGTTTGTTTATAGTTACTAGTGACGCCATAGATACCACGTGACAGAGACAAAGCGTTTTCGGGCATAATTTTTCGTCCTAATTTTAAAATTCATTTTATCCCTTTTTACGGGGTATTTGAAAAAAGGAAAATATAAGGTTCTAATATTTTTGGCTTAAGAATATTTTAAGCCAGGTAAAAAAAAATTTAGTCAAATACCTTATTGCTTAAAGTAAACAATAATTTCTGAAAGAACTCCACTAAAAAAACGATGTTGACTTTCAATTAAAAAAATATTCTTTTCTCAGTTATTACAAATCCTGTCGAAAAAATGCAAAAATGATTTTGCATGGTAGCACCAAAATTATCCGTACCGTCGAATGCTGGCAAGAAACCTAAGAACTGCACTCACAAAGAAACTTATACGGTTAAAAATTATGGTTCGTATTGCACCGGAATACTAGAATTTATTAGGTGCCACAACAATAGGGTAATTGACTAAAAAAATTATTGGCTTGAAATATTCTTTGCCAAAAATATTAGACCCGTATTTTTTCTTTTTTTTAAAATGAATTTTAAAATTAGGACGAAAAATTACGTCCGAAAACGCTTTGTGGCTGTCACGTGGTATCTATGACGCCACTAGTTGTAAACAAACTTTGAAACACCATTTTGGAATCAACTTTAAGCAAATTTGAACTATCTATTTGCTTAAAACCTCCTTCCATTATCTATATAATTCTTATTTTAATAGTACATTATATTAAATCTATTGTAATTACAAGCAAAAAAAAAAACATCACACCGGTTTGTTTATATAAACTAGTGACGTCATCCAAATCGACGTGTTTTTTGTGATCACGTGACGTAACGATGAAAAAAATCAATTTTAAAATGATTTTTATGAATTATTTAAAGACTTATTTTGCAAAAAAAATATATACGTTTGTTATATTTGGGTTCAAACTACAATTAATTTAATATTGGAAGGTATTTTAGCGATACCGTCAAGTACCCTATTTGTATCGGTGATTTACCACTTTTGCGGTGAATCGAAGTTATTGTTTTACCACAAAAGTGGTAAATTCTAGCTCTAAATAGTGGGAACTTAAATAGGAAGGGGACTTAAAGTAGTTAGTAGGGAACTTAAATATCTTAAAAATATGCATTTTCGAATCTTTTTAGTGACTTTAAATCCTTTTCTAGTATTTTTTTTGTAATTTTAGAATTAAATGGTATTTTTTGGTAGTATTTTTCTCCTTAAAGTGGCAGCAACACTGGCAATTTTGCCCTCTTATTCTGGTCTCCATGCGCGTCCCGTCGTTAGCATTGGAGGTCACGTGATCAGCCAATCTAATACTTTAACTATGATATCTAAGTTTGCAGACGGGCAGACGGGCAGTTCCAGGATTCCAATGCAATTTTCCAGTTTTTTTACCGGGTAGAAAATGTTAAACAGTGGATTTGTTAGACAATGTTGGACAACTCTTCCCAGGAATGCAAGTTAATATATTATACGGAGTGTCTACGTGCACGGGCACCGTACAAGCATTGCACGTACGGGTAGTAACTGCGCAGGACCGAGGCTTATTAACAGTTTTAGTTCGATTCATCCTTGACCACCGTAGCTTAGTGGTAGCATAATAGGTTCGTATTCAATAGGTCTCGGGTTCAAAACACGCCTTTCTTCTGAATTACAAAATTTTTTTTTATAAGATTTTTTTTCACCCTGAAAGATCATCGTTTCAAATTTGTTTTATTGCATTTTTTACGTTTTCATGAAGTATTTAAATTTCTAATTTTTGTACTTTCATTGCAAATGGTTAGAATTGATGTTTTTTAAGAGAAAACAAAATTCCCGGGACCCCAGACGAGTGTTAAGGTTTTCAATGCGCCCTTACTGCCCATGTTAGATACTGATGTTTTATAGAGAAAACAAAATTGCCCGGGGCCCCAAAAAGATTAATCTCAACTTTTAAGTATATCATGACCGTGCACGCAATGCATGCACGGTTCCAGTAAGCCCCGACTTGAGCATGCGCGTGAATACCCGTACACGTAATGCGTGAACGGTGCCCGTGCGCGTAGCCTCTGCCTATATTATACAGTCCCTGGACAAATTATTAGACGCACTGCAAGATTTCATGTATCAATCAATGATGAACAAAATACCTTTAGACGGACATTTGTGTTCCTAAACTTAAGCTATTGAATAGAAAGTACTATCTGCTATACTTAATACATATCGACATCTTTTTTAATGATATGGCATTCTTTGGTATGTTTTCATCATTACTTAAAAAATACAGTGCGTCTAATAATTTGTCCAGAACTGTATATGGTATTGAAGGTATTGCGATGTGATCAAAAAATCTAAAAATGGAGATTTTGTGTTTTCTATACGTTTCGGAAGGTGCTTATTCGAAAAAAAAAATGGTTTTCCACCATTAGTCCGATTTGTCTGTCTCTTATTATGTTTGTCTGAAATAACTCTACAGTTCGAACTAAAAGAGCTCGTAATAGTTTAGTTTGAATTATCGTCGCACTAGAGCTACACGAGGGCTATTGGCGACGGGCGTCATATTTTAGAACCACAGTCAAGTGACGAGCCGACACCCGAGTAGGCACCAAACACAACCGTTAAGGGCGACATCGTACACAGCGTTGGGAATTGGAAGCATATTTAACGTGCACTCCCTCCACCTCATTGACCTCTTTTTGAATGATATGGCATTCTTTGGGGTATGTTTTCATCATTACTAAAAAAAAATACAGTGCGTCTGATAATTTGTCCAGGGACTGTAGGTTCAGTCATAATGAAACTACTAATATTCAAAAATATTATTTTAAGAATCTAAAAGTATTTGTCTTTAATTAATAATTTAATTTCTTTACTCGGTGTGTGAAATCGACTGCTTCACATTCAAGAAAATTTTGAATAAAATTTAAAATAGTCGATTTGTTAGATAAGGTTTTTATAAATTTTATTTAGCGGCTCAGTGGCTGAGAGGTTAAACGTGTCCGCCTCGTAAGCCCACGATCGCGGGTTCGAGCCCCGGCTGAGTCGTCGGATTTTCTGGATGGGAAAATCTTGGACGCGCATGTCATATGATTATGTGGCATGTAAAAGATCCCTGGAGGGCCCATTTGGCTTGGGTTCTCTCGGCAAAATTAAATCTCGGCATACTTTAACATCCACAGAGAGCTCAGATTCATTGTAATCTGGGCGTCAAAATTGGTAGCGAGAGTCGCCTATATGGTGCCTCAAAGAAATGACTCTCAGTTCTGGGGAATATGCCGAGTCTGCGTAAGGCTTGACCGCCAATATTGCAGCCCCATTAGAGAAAAAAAAAATTATTTTAATGTATTCATAGATAAATTTATGCCTACTCATTTTGAGATTAATAGTACCACAAGTTAAAATCTTTTTATCTTTTGTAACTGTAGGCAAACATTTCACCATTTATTTAAAGGGAACTACAGTACAATCAAATTTTTTTTGTGTTTACTTGTAATACAAAATATTATATTTCTCTCAGTCATTACAAGTCGTGTTCAAACAATAAAAAAAAATTCATACCAAATAATAATGTATTTAAACACTGTTTAAGAAAATGTTTTTTAAAACCAAAATGGACTAGCCATATACACTTTTAAAACAAACGGGCGGTTTTAACTAAGTCTGAGTTGATTTCCACTCCTTTCCTTGCCGAAAGTGCACTTCCCCTATAGGAGTGGATTTCACTCTTTTTTGCGGAGTGGGTAAAAGAAATAAAAGAAAACAATCTACGTCCAATACACTCTTAAGAGGGACTGTCAGTCCCATAGAGCTAATGCATTAGTTTTGTAATCATAACTTCCGCAGAAGTATTGTTTTGCCATGTTAGCCCTTTTTCCCCAGGTATGGGAATCATCATAAAATCCATTTAAAACAAAATTGAAAAGAAAATAACAGCCGGTTATTTAATTATTAATTAATAAAGTTTTAAAATAGTGTCGCCATCTCCTGTAATGTTTGGCATTTTAAAACTTCAAATATATATAATTAAATAGCTAGATAACATTATCGTTTCAAATTTGTTTCATTTTGAAGCTATGTTGATTCCCATACCTGGGGAAAAAGGGCTAACATGGCAAAGCCATACTTCTGCGGAAGTTATGATTACAAAACTAATGCATTAGCTCTATGGGACTGACAATCCCTCTTAAAACGAGCGGTTTTAACTCAGTCTGAGTTAATTTCCACTCCTTTCCGGTGCAGAAAATGCACTTCCCCTATAGGAGTGGATTTCACTCTTCCGTTATAAGAGTGTACATACTATTATGCCGTGGACTTACATATTTTAATATGTTTAATGGAGATCCAGCATGACATATTTAATTTTCTGCTTTCTAATTAAAAAAAAAATATTATTTTCTACTTAAAAGTTAAAACTATTTTTTATTATAAGCTGTAGACTATTATTGAAAAATATATAGTAGTAGTAATATTTTTAAAATTTAATTTTTACTTTGTTTTTAACTTTTTTAATTTCATTTTTTTCTTTTTACCACAATATATAGTTAACATAAAAGTTTTAAAAACAAATATTTTTACCCAAAAAAATACGACATCAAAGATGAGAAGAAAAAATAAGAAAAATAAAAGTTTATTTAATTAAAACTTTTGCTAAAGGTTTAATAACCTTTTTAAAAAAATATATTATTTTTAAATTTGCAAGACAACTTTAAATATATTAAAGCTTATTTAATTCATTAAAAGTTTGTGCCGAATGAATTAATAATAATTCTCAGCTTTTACGATTAAGGCCTTCTTTGATCTTTTTTATTGAATTTATGAAAGTTTACTTGCTTTGAAGTATTTGAAATAAGGGAATAAAGTCTATACAGTGATTAAATTTTTGTTTTCAATTTATTCGATTTTGTAAAATATGTGCATGAAGTTAACTGATTAATATTTTGGTAAATTTATTTGAAATTTGTAGTATTTTCGCATAAATTGTCACGCTTCTGTTAAAGATTTTCCTACTTTTAATTAGGTCCAAAGACAACGCTGCATGTATTTATGATTGTATTAGCATAAAAAAAACAAGCACTAATGTAATTTTTCATCAGTTTGAATTTTCAGTCGTTTTAAAACTAATTAATTCTCATATTTTAATTTTTTCTTTATTTTAGAATAATATGCAATCAACTCAAACAAACATTTTTCATCATTTTTAGTACAAAGATTCCGATCTGATAATTTATTAAATATGTAACACATTTGTTAAAATAATTTTTATGATCATTATGATTTCCCTACTTTTTAATTACTTTCAGCTATAACCCTAGATATCATAGTTAAAGTATTAGATTGGCAGATCACGTGACCTCCAATGCTAACGACGGGATGCGCATGGAGGCCAAATAAGAGAAATTGCCAGTGTTGCTGCCACTTTAAGGAGAAAAATACTACGAAAAAATACCATTTAAGTCTAAAATTACAAAAAAATATCTTAAAAATATGCATTTTTAGCAAATATGCAATCTTTTTAGTGACTTTAAATCCTTTTCTAGTATTTTTTTTGTAATTTTAGAATTAAATGGTATTTTTTCGTAGTATTTTTCTCCTTAAAGTGGCAGCAACACTGGCAATTTTGCCCTCTTATTCTGGTCTCCATGCGCGTCCCGTCGTTAGCATTGGAGGTCACGTGATCAGCCAATCTAATACTTTAACTATGATATCTAAGTTTGCATCATATCTGTTGAAAATGGTTCTTGCAAACCGTAAAAAATATACTAAACTTAAAGTTTATGAAAAAAAAGGGGAAACTTGTTAGAATTGTTACCGTTAAAACCCGAAATCAGCTAGAACTAGAATTAACTAGTGGGAACTGGTTTTAACTGAGACCATTAGTTAAAACTAATTTCCACTGGCTAAAATCAGTCATCCCCAGCTAATACTGGTTTTAGCAAAATAGATTGGTTCAAACTAGATTTAACTATAAAAAAACCTTATTACTCATATTAGATAAAACTAGAATTAACTGAAAATAACGTGATTTAGGATAATAGGTTTGGGGTTTAGTTTAGTTATTCGAATTATTGCCGAAATGCAATGAGAGCATTATGGTTATTGGAAGACTCTTTTAAGAACGGTACTATGCATTGTTTTAAGGACTACATTGTCGTAATACGATTATAAAATTCCTCTTTTCAAACATTTAATAATGGATTCGTGTTTAATTAACGAAGCAAAGTGGGAGATATTAAATTTCGTGCAACAACGGCGCTTTGCAACAACAAACAAATCTTCTTAAGTTTACACGAATTGCCACTTCTTTTTAAAGAAATTAACGTTCACAATAATTTAAAAGTCAAGCATTCGCAGTTATTTCGACTTTTATCTGAAACATGTCAAATAATTCTTGTTTTTGCTCATTACAAGTAGTTTTAACCAATGCAATTGGTCGAAAGTAATATTAGCTAGGGAGGTCTAGTTTTAGCTAGTGGAAACTAGTTTTAACTAATGGCCTCAGTTAAAACTAGTTCTCACTAGTTAATTCTAGTTTTAACCAATGCAATTGGTCAAAACTAATATTAGCTAGAGAGGTCTAGTTTTAGCTAGTGGAAACTAGTTTTAACTAATGGCCTCAGTTAAAACTAGTTCTCACTAGTTAATTCTAGTTTTAACCAATGCAATTGGTCAAATCTAATATTAGCTAGGGAGGTCTAGTTTTAGCTACTGGAAACTAGTTTTAACTAATGGCCTCAGTTTAAACTAGTTCTCACTAGTTAATTCTAGTTTTAACCAATGCAATTGGTCAAAACTAATATTAGCTAGAGAGTCTAGTTTTAGCTAGTGGAAACTAGTTTTAACTAATGGCCTCAGTTAAAAACTAGTTCTCATAGTTAATTCAGTTTACCAATTCAATGGTCAAACTAATATTAGCTAGAGAGGTCTAGTTTTAGTAGTGGAAACTAGTTTTAACTAATGGCCTCAGTTAAAACTATTCTCACTAGTTATTCTAGTTTTAACCAATGCAATTGGTCGAAACTATATAGCTAGAGAGGTCTAGTTTTAGCTATGGAAACTAGTTTTAACTAATGGCCTCAGTTAAAACTAGTTCTCACTAGTTAATTCTAGTTTTAACCAGTGCATTGTCAAACTAATATTAGCTAGGAGGTCTAGTTTTAGCTATGAAACTACTTTAACTAATGCCTCAGTTAAAACTAGTTCTCACTAGTTAATTCTGTTTTAACCAATGCAATTGTCAAAACTAATATTAGCTAGAGAGGTCTAGTTTTAGCTAGTGGAAACTAGTTTTAACTAATGGCCTCAGTTAAAACTAGTTTTCACTAGTTAATTCTATTGTTAGGTGATTTTAGGTTTTAACGGTAAGATTATTAAAGAAATTAGTAATATGTTCATTGTCATAAAAATGTCACTTAGCACGTTCTTCCACTAAGACCTTCACATAAAAATACTGCAGATCCAAAAAGGCGGCTTAATGAAAGAGTAATTAACCATTGTAAATCAAAAGAAAGCCAAAAAAGCTCAAAATCATCAGCGCTTGGCGTTGGATTTCCAGTTAATTGGCCGGAAAGCTAATCGATTGAAAGATTTAACCAGTGGAATGATTGCCGAATATTTAAAAAAAAATATATCACCAGGCAATTAATAATTTTCTACTTGAAATAATAATTAGTGGAATCAATGAAATCATTTGTAGAAATATAGATTGGATAGGAATAAAGACCACATTAGAGATGTCATTCGGAAGGGTAAGAAATTCCATTCCTCAAATAAATATCTAAGAAGAAAGTTTGATTAATAAGTACTTTATTGTGATTTTAAAATACATTTTACATTTTTATTTTAAACAAAGTAAGAAGTTTAAATATCATTTTTATAACAAAGTGCAAAAGTGTTCACTTTTTTTATATCATATTCACTCATAAATCGTTGCGAAAATAACACTTTACGTGCTTACGTCACAGACAGTGCCGAAAGTACTACTTTCGGCACTAGTGCGGTAAAGTAAATAAGAGTATCTGATTGGTAGAAAAACAAAATGATGTCATGAATATCTCCATGGAAACTAAATGATGTCACGAAACTCGCTTATTTCTATTGGTTCATTACTTTTGCATTTTCTAATATCTCCATGGAAACTACAAGTACTACAAAATTTATTAAAGGAAATTAATTAAGACAAAAGTAAGAACACAAATTTCACATCAAACAATACTTTTTATTTAACATGCATATTTATAGCAACATTTGATTCAAATGATTCAAAATAGAAAATTATTTTACAACTTTTCTTTTACTACTTTGCATTTTCGAATATCGCCATGGAAACTAAATGATGTCATGAAAATCACTCATTGGTAGAAATATTTTTTTGCACGTTATTATAATAAATATTGTAAGCAAGCACGTGCCAAATAATACTTTACTAAGCTCTTGTCATTATTTCACTCGACATACTGTCTTGTGAAATAAAAGCCACTCGCTTAATAAAGTATTATTTTCGGCAATAGTTGCTTAAATAACTATAATATTCCTTTTCCGGGAACTTATTTGTTAAAATAAGTTCCCAGAAAAACTTATTTGATAAAATTCAAATAAATAATAAAAAAAACTACAAGCACATTTCTTAACTTTATGTGGATTGATAATAAAAATACATTTTGTTTTAGGGGAATTGGTTTTATAAGTAGTATTTCAAATGAAATTGGGTATTATTTTACATTGCTATAAAATAACTTTGTATTTTAAAAACTATGTTGAAATATGTTTGCATTTGTTAGTTTTTATTTATCTGTATTTTTCTCAAAATTCGTATTAAATCTAAATCTCTTTTGAGGGCAATTTCCTTATTAAAAAAATCCCTTAATATAAACAAGTAGGATTGTAACATAATGTCACTCAGCCCGCTTCCACACAACAGTTGTGTTCATCAGGAAAAAAGTCGCCAAACACAATAGTAATTCTATTATAAACATTTACACGCTAAATTTTCCTAGTTTCATTCATTTTATTTTGAAAATTCAATAATTATTTCTTCAATAATTATTATCGTTTGCAAAAATTAATTTATATTTCAAAGAATTAATATGTAATATTTCTCTCTTATAAATATAACCAAAATATTTCATATCAACATACAAAGAATCTCTCAGTGAAATATATTTTACGTCATTTTTCAAACTGATTGATGTCGCAAAAATGAATTTCTTTTAATTTATTATTTAAAAGAATTAAAGTTTCTCGAGTGATTGTTACGAATGACAATGGTGATTGATTTCTAATAAAAATGGCTTCTTATGCTTTTTAAATGAGCATTAAAATTTACAGTTTTTTTTAAATAATTAAAGTACATCGAATTCGATTTTTTTTCGAATAATTTTCAATGACTTCTAATTCCAATGCGTTGAATTTTTTGACGTATCACACTAGCCTGTAGCATTTGTAGTTTGGGCTATGAAAAAGGGTGCGGACAGAAACGGACAGACAGACGGACTGAGAACGATTAAAATACCTTCCACTTTTTACGTTATAAACGTAGTGTGGAAGCTAAAATCCTTAGCAAAAGAGTTTTTGGTAATCCTACAAAAACGTTTTCTAACTTTATAACCTAATATTATGTATTGGAATAATTTCACATGAAACTCATTTTAAAGGAGAAACTTAAATTGAAGAGTTTGAATTTTAATATAAATTCACATTACTTCTTGCTCACAGCATTATATAAAACCCTTAATATTTATATCCTTTTAACTTTAAATTATGCTGTTTTGTTTAATACACGATAATTTTAGAATAAAAATGCTACTTTCTTGTATTAAAAATCACCTTGTATTAAAATTTCGAATACTAATTGGCCTTAATTGTTTTTAGATCACATTCATATTCATAGAGGACTGGATGTTAAAACCAAATACAAGATAGAATTGGACTTGAAAAAAAACTATATATCAACATTTTTAGTGCGAGACAATTTAAATTCTGTGAAAAAAAAACACAAATAAGAACTGTTAGACAAAATATGGATAAATTGCGAAATTAATACTTTTTAAATCTTTTAAGTTTTGGGTTTATTGAATCTTGTTTTAAGTGACATATCTATCATAGAACCTTTTAGGTTTTAAAGTTATTGAAATTACTGTATGAAGCATATTACTAACTTTAAATGTATTTGTTTATTGAGCGGTAATTGTGAAATTCGTGTGGTGTTACTTACCATTAGTTTCTGTACACAAATCATTGGATAGCAGTATCTAAAACCACATTTAATAAATGAATCTATGAGTTTGAAGACTTCATGCTAACTCATTTTTAGCTTCCACACTACGTTTATAACGTAACAAGTGGAAGGTATTATAATTGTTCAGTCCGTCTGTCTTTCTGTCTGTCCGTCTGTCTGTCACCCTCTTTCATAGCCCGAAATACAAATGCTACGGACAAGTGTGACACGTCAAAAAATTCAGCGCATCTCGAAATTAGAATACATTGAAAATTTTAGAAAAGAATTCGTATTCGAAGTACTTCAATTATTTAAAAAACTGCAAAATTTAATGCTCATTTAAAAAGCATAAGAAACCATTTTTATTAGAATTAAATCACCATCGACATCCGCAACAATTGTTCGAGAAACTTTATTTCTTTTAAATAAAAAATCAAAAGAAATTTATTTTAACATAAATAAGTTTGAAATGACGTCAAATATATTTCACAAAGAGATTCTTTGATTGTATGTTTATATGATTTGCCTCGATTTAAAAGCGAGGAATATTATATATTTATTCTTTGAATATAAATTAATTTAGACAACGATAAGAAATAATTATTGGATTTCCGAAAGAAAATAAATGAAACTAGTCGAATTTAGCGCGTCAATGTTTAATTTAGAATTAATTCTGTGGGCACGTTTTTCAATGTTGAAATGCTGAACACAACTGCTGTGTGGAAGCGGGCTAAGTGACAGATTCTGTTACAAACCTACTTGTTTCCCTTTATATAATGTTGGTTGGTTGGTAGACATATATATTTAGGTTTGTGTGCTTGGTCAGCGACCCGCTTATAAACCTTCGTCAAGTAAGACAGACACAACAGACAACACACACACATAAGTGGATCCATCTAATTTTTAGAGACAGAGACCAACTAGAGGATCCCCAGAATTGGCTTGTCACCCCCAGAGGTATTGATTTGGTATGGGAACTTAGAGGACTTTCGGA
Organism: Oedothorax gibbosus; assembly: GCA_019343175.1. Lineage (NCBI taxonomy): Eukaryota > Metazoa > Arthropoda > Arachnida > Araneae > Linyphiidae > Oedothorax > Oedothorax gibbosus. The sequence goes on from JAFNEN010000255.1 coordinate 520,256, forward strand.
CCCAACAGATTTAACGAGCACGTACTCCGCATATACTCGGTAGGTCTTCAGTGGTACCGGGACTCGATCGCAGGACCTTCCGATCCCGAGACCGAGACGCTGACCACTAGGCTCACTACGGCCCCTATATAATGTTAAAATTATACGTTTGAACATATTGTCTTTATCAAATTTACTCCCCAACGTGTATCTTTTCTATTTCTTTCTATGAAAATAAAAATAAAAACAGCCTCACGTTATTTACGCATTAAAATATATTTTACTTTCTTTTATCCCATACCAATTACGGAAAAGAAGAGAAAACCGAATTCATTACAATACATTTAACACTTCTAGCGTGTCGCTGAAAATTACCGAGGAAAAAAAGAACACTAAATGCCTGAAAAATGGAGCTAATAAAATCAGTATCAGCGAGAGAGTAAAACCAGAAAACTCTAACATCTCATTATGCCTCCTAGTTTCAAACAAACTCGTTTCTATTAAGCTCCATGGCTCGATTTGACAAAGTTGTATTTCGTATTTATTTATCTAAAATAAAATCTCTTGGATATAAGTGTTTCTTTGCGTGCTTTGTTACGTGTTTTATAGCATGCCATGAGGTCAAGTCTGCAATACCTTGTAAATAATTTTAAATTCTTCATCGTTTTCTTACGAAAAAAAAAAAGAAATAAAATACAAAACTTAGCTATAATACTAAAAATACTAAATTCTAAAAATACTAATGATGAATCAGAAAATATAATATAACATAAAAAAAAGAATACACGGGTAATACTTTTAAATGGATTTAAAGGTTTAAATCAAATATTTAAATCACGACAATTTGTGTCCGTTTGTGAATTCCTTTCCAATTTTTAAAAAAAATTTCCCTCATATGTTTTCTATACAGTATTTAGTATAGCATAAATATTTATAGTTTTCCATAAAGTATTTATTGCTGCATAAATAGTGATTTTGATCGAGGGGAAATAATCTTGACACGATAAAAATATAAATATAAGAATTCCTGATATAGGAAAAATAGATTTACTAAAAATAGTTATTGTTTATCATTCTTATTCAGTTTAAACTTTGTTAAACCACGCCATCTCCGCTATCAAACTTTTTTTACAAGGTCGTCGACGTAAACAGCTCAAAAAGGTTGCAAGTCGTTCTTTATGGCAACCATTAAAAGGTGTTTATGAGGCCACAAAGAGTACTGTTAATGGAAATGTAACACGACTCCGATAAGGAACGGCGTCTTTGTTACGCCCCTCCTTGCCTTTGCCCGGGTTGAAAAGTATCCATGGTTTTAACCCGGATACTTGCGGTATTGTGAGTATTTTGTGGTCGGATTAGTTTTATACCGTGGTTTACTTTTTTTTATTATTGTGGAAGGTTGATGTATAAAATTCAATTTTAAAGCACCGATTGTAGTTTTATGGTGTAGTAGCTAGCATTGGGAAAAATGTATTTAGTTTAGTTTAAGTTTGAATTATCATCGCACTAGAGCTACACTAGGGCTATTGGCGACGGGCGTCGTATTTTAGAACCACAGTCAAGTGACGAGCCGACACCTGAGTAGGCACCCAACGCAACCGTGAAGGGCGACATCGTACGCATCGTCGGGACTTTGGAGGACATTTAACGTGCACTCCCTCTATACGGGGTATTATTCGTCGGACATTTTCGGCTGCACGGGCCGTTTATAGGTCGGCAGTTATTTTGGCGATGCCCGGACCCGAACCTGGTACCTTTAGCATGCTAGGCGGACGCCTAACCGACTGGGCTCCCCAGCCCCTGGAAAAATGTATTTAAATTAGTGTGGTTCAAGGAGCAAAGTGTAGGATAGCAGACAAAGATTTTTGCAAATGAATTTTTTTTTACAGATATACATTTAACCCTTATAAAAATACACATTAAAACGTCCCAAAAGCAAATTAATAATTTATTATAAGGACCGAAAACAAAAGGATATGTTCAGAGTTGGCCTTCCTCACTCATACACTATTATACAGCATTTATCCGGTACTTTACAGCACTGCTGCTTACAGTTTTAAGTAACACAATAGCAAAACTCATTTGAAAAATAATTGTAATTTTCGTTACGTTTTAAAATAAAACATGGTTTACACGTTAAAAATTTTGTAGCGAGGTCATTAATTCAATTTTAGATACAAATAGCCATTTTTTGTCAAAACACACTATTAGCGAATAATTAATAATCGAATAATTAAGATAAACTTATTTATTTTCTCCCACTGCAATTCACAAATAATAATCACCATGTATAATTATAAAATTTTAACAATGATTGAAACAGTTTTTCACAGTACAGTACATTAGCAATTTTCGAGAGAAAAATTTTTTGAGAGGTATATTTGGTGGAATCAAGGAAGGAAATTTTTGGAGAAAAAGAACAAACTCAGAAATATACAAACGCTTTAGAACCAGACGTAGTCAAGTACATATAGCAATCCAACAAATAAAATGGGCAAGGCATGTAGTTCGAATGGAAGACAGCCAGGACTACAAAAAAAGATCTTCCTTGCTAAGCCCATAGCTACTCGTGTTAGAGCACGGCCTACTCAACTACTAAGGCCGAAGAAGCTTTCCCAAACAAGCTCGAGGACGGAAATTTTGACGTCATAGTTCCGAGTGACGTTGTTCCGAAGATGAAGACAACCTGTCTCGAAACCTGTTCGGAACCACTCGTTCACGGCTGACCACATTTTTAGGGTTACGAATGCGTCCGAACTAGTTTCTCGAACTTCGGCACTGGGAACAGTGACGTCAAAATTTCCGTATACGCTCATGTTTAGGAGAGCTTCTCTGGCCTTGTTATTGAAGTTGGCCGTGGTTAGAGGCAGACCCAAACTCCGGTGGGTCGACTGCCTGGAGGGGGACCTTAAAGTTTTGAAAGTGAAGAACTGGAGGTCGTTGGCCAAGAACAGGTCTGCCTGGGAAGGACTTTTAAGGAAGGCCAGGGCCCATCCTGGGCTGTCGAGCCACTGAAGAAGAAGAAGAAATAGTTTTATTATGAGTACCATTTTAGGTTAAGCCTGGTATTTTGTGAAGGATCTTCTATTTTTGAGTAATCTTACGCAGAACGAGGAAAACGATTATCCAACTATTCTACTTTTATTCTATCTTTCTATCACAAAACTACACATTTTTAACACAGTACATAAACTATTTAAATGTACTGTAAACTTTTTCTAAAAAAAAATATAAACATTTTAAAAATTTAGAATTCTAGAATTTTTACTATCCACATAAAAATATCTTTATTGTTATTTTTTTTTACCTCCTTACATTGTTTCGCATAATTTAAACATCTTTACAAAGATAAAGACATTTGTTCTACAAAATAAAATTTGGTTTTATGTTTTTGGAAACAAAACTAATTTTGTATGCAGCCCACTGTAAAAATATACTTTAAATCTTAGAAAACACTAAAATAGATTAATGAAAAACTTTGTTTCTTTTAAACTAACTGTAAAATACTTAGTGTCGTTTTAATCTTCATTATTAATTTTTCAAACACTTAAACATCTTAGTTATTACTTTCTTAATTAAGGTATTGCAAGTCTAATTTTTAATTACTTAAAACTCTTCTTAATTGAAGTTGGTAAATATGTCTCATAAAAATACATTGGCGTCAGCATCTTTAAAAATATAAATGGATTTTTTTTTAAATAAAGGGGTAATACGAGTTATTGTAATCTTTTGAGTGCATACTAAAATGTTTAAAATAAGAGTTAAATATAAATTAACAGCATTATTATTTAAATTACAAAAATGTACATTTTCTGAGTGTTTTGTTGAAATCGTTTTGTATATTTTCCCTTTCATTAATAGTATTTTAATTTAAAAAAACGCAATGGCAAAAATTATTAAAGACATTTTTTTATTGGAAGACAGCAAAACAATTTGTATAATTGGTCTGCTTGGGTAAAATGTTGTGTATGATTTGGATTTTATAAGAAAATGATAGAAAAAATCCTTTTAACAATTTACAGTTTATCTATATTTTTAAGAAATACAACATAGTAAGGTTTATTTTAATTGATAGTTAAAAAAAATTTTCATGCTGTAATGATTTTATAATGATCAAGCGAGAAAATTAAAAATTCATTTTTTTTGGTAAATTTTATTGAAATTTTAAAATAGTATATTAAATCTCCATTGTCACTTAATATTCGCATGAGAAACTTTATTTATATTGAATAAGTTTTTTTAATATTTGTGTGACATAAATAAGTTTGGAATAAAGTTATAATGTCGTCTTTTTTGTTTCTGTTATTCTTTTAAAAAAGCAAACGTAATTTCTAGTTACTTTTATTAATGAATAAGGACGTTTTAATGCAATTTTTCCTTTCGGCGAAGTTTTTTTATTGTTGTTTTGTATTTTAAATGGTATTTTAAAATAGATTCGTTTAGTTACGCTTTTAATATGATAGATAGTTTCAATGTTGAATGTTGATTGATTCATTATTTTGTTTTCTGAAAGTATGTTTTTAAATCAATAGTAAAACTGTGTTGGTTTTTTAAAAAAAATATCTAAGTGCAGTGACTATTGTGTTTACTCATGTTTATAGCTGGATTTCATACTTCGCCAAAAGTTACACATTAGGACAACAATTTCCCAAATTTACGGTAACAAATAAAAGCGCAGCTTTAAAATAATCCAAACATCTTTTTACTGTGGCATTTGATTCTAATCTAGTTCGTCCTTGATACAATTTGTTTGACTAGAAAACCAAATCCTCCATTTTTGAAAAAAAACTGGGAATAAAATCCACCACTTTTAGAAATCGGATGATTACTGATTGCCCATTAAATCGAGATTATGGCGATTTTACGAGTTAGCAGCAGGATTTCATATTTTGCCCTAAAGTCACACTAAAAGACAACGGTTATCCAAACAAAAGCACATCTTTAAAATAATTTCAACCCCTCTTATGGCGGTATTTGAAATTGTAATCTAGTTCGTCCTTGATACAATTTGTTTAGCTACAAAACCAAATTCGCCTTTTTTTTATAACCGGGAATTAAACCATCGATTTTAGAAATTGGAAGATTACTGGTTGCCCATGAAATCGAGATTCAAACCCTTCTTTACTTGGGTATTTGATTCTAATCTAGTTCGTCTTTGTTGTTCGACTACCATACCAAATCCTCCATTTTTGAAACCCGAAGAATAAACCATCGCATTCCTTTTTTAGAAATTGGGAGATTACTGGTTGCCCATGAAATCGAGATTCAAACCCTTCTTTGCTTGGGTATTTGATTCTAATCTAGTTCGTCTTTGTTGTTCGACTACCAAACCAAATCCTCCATTTTTGAAACCCGAAGAATAAACCATCGCATTCCTTTTTTAGAAATTGGGAGATTACTGGTTGCCCATGAAATCGAGATTCAAACCTTCTTTGCTTGGGTATTTGATTCTAATCTAGTTCGTCTTTGTTGTTCGACTACCAAACCAAATCCTCCATTTTTGAAACCCGAAAAATAACCATCGCATTCCTTTTTTAGAAATTGGGAGATTACTGGTTGCCCATGAAATCGAGATTCAAACCCTTCTTTGCTTGGGTATTTGATTCTAATCTAGTTCGTCTTTGTTGTTCGACTACCAAACCAAATCCTCCATTTTTGAAACCCGAAGAATAAACCATCGCATTCCTTTTTTAGAAATTGGAAGATTACTGGTTGCCCATGAAATCGAGATTATGGTATCAGAATTTGCGTTTTTCTCCTCATTTCTTTTCTTGTTCGCAAACCAGAGGATTTTGATGAGAATGAAAAAAAGCACCGAAAAACTTTTGTATGTTTATAAGAAACGTTTTGCTTCGATCTATAATAACAACATTACCTATTTATTCTTTGAAATACAAATAAGTCTAACAAATGATAAGGAAAGTTTTTTTTAAAAATTACTTCGTTTAATTTGACGGTTAAAATTTTAATATAAAACTAAATGCTGTGTTAGGCTCATTTTCAGAGTCATGAATTTCGTATGGAAACGGTTTGAAGTGACAGTTTCTGATAGAAATATTTTTTTCTGAAACCATGTTTTCAAATCACTAGTAATACTGTGTTGGTTTAAAAAGAATGAAATCGTAAAGAGCAGTTACTTTTGAAAAAGAAAAGAAAAGAAAAGAACTTTATTTTCAAAATCGAAAATATTGGCTGCCAAGGGGCCCCCGGGCCCTTACAGACAACACATAAAATTATACAATCAAATTGATTACGGAAATATTCAAAGCAGCATTTCAGATTATCTCTAACAAGGGGTGAACAAAACACAACAAAAATATAAAAACCAAAACTAAAATCTGTCAAAAGATACGGCCACGAGATACAAACCTTTAAGAACGGTAGAAATACAAAACTTCACTATTGGTGTACAAAACAAATAACACATATAATATATAATTCATTTTTGAAGAAGGTGCATACAATTTATTTTTTTATTAAATCACAGATTTTGAAAAAGAATCTCTTCAAAATTTTTAAGATGTGACCGTTAAACTTCTTTTTTAAATGATTTTCCCTATGAGTTAAACTTCTATTTGTTTTGTCAACGAGTTAAACTTTTGTTGTAAATACATAAAACCCTTTTTGGAAATAATGCTTTTTTTGTTTAAGGTTATTGTAAATAGTTGAAATTTTCTTCATTGTATGTTCACAGGGTTTTAGAGGTGCAAAAAACGATATTTTTATTATAAATATTGAAGACTATTGTATAACATTATAATTTTTCTTTAATACAAAATGGGTTATCAAAAATTTTCTGTTCACAAGTTAACTTCGAATTCAATCTGGAGTTGATATTTAATTAAAGGTCTGAATCTTTTAAGTATTCACATCCCATGAGTTATGCCGTATGTGTAATATGATTGTAATGAACGCAAAAGTATATTTTTTAAAAATGTTTTACTGATACTATTTTTTAGTAATAAAATGAAATACAAAACGTAATACTATTGTGATTGCTCTAGTTAGTAGCAAGGTTTCATGTTACGTCAAAAGTTACGGACTAACAGTTTCCCAAATCTACTGTAACAAATAAAAGCACAGCTTCAAAATAATTCTAACCACTTTTATAGTTTAGAATTTGATTCTAATCTAGTTCGTCCTTTCGACAATTTGTCCAACTACAAAACCAAATCCGCCATTTTTAAAAACCGAAAAATAAAACCATCGCATTCCTTTTTAGAAATTGGGAGATTACTGGTTGCCCATGAAATCGAGATTATGGTATCGGAACCAGCGTTTTTCTCCTCATTTCTTTTCTTGTTCCTAAACCAGAGGGTTTTGATGAGGATGAAAAAAGCAACAAAAAAAGTTATTTATGTGTGTTACTCATTTTCTTTCTTCTGCTGCAAAGTTCAAGAGAAGAACTTCGTTTCGATCATCTGTATTTTCTTTCTTTTTTTTTCGAGTGTTTATGGGCGTGGGACCAAAAATGGTATAACTCTATTTTCGTACCAGAAAGTTTGTTTAGATTAAGAGGAATTGTCAGTCCTATAGAGCTAATGCATAAGATTTGGAATCATAACTTCCGCAGAAGTATTGCTTTGCCATGTTAGCCTTTTTTCCCCAGGTATGAGAATCAACATAACATCGAAATAAAACAAATTTTGAAACGAAAATGTTATCTAGTTATTTAATTATATATTTTAGAAGTTTTAAAATGCCAAAAATTACAGCAGATGGCGACACTATTTTAAAGCTTCATCAATTAATAATTAAATAACCGGATGTTATTTTCTATTCAATTTTGTTTGAAATTGATGTTATGAATGATTCCCATACCTGGTGAAAATGGGATAACATGGCAAAGCAATTCTTTTGCAAAAATTGTGATTTAAAAACTAATGCATTATCTCTATGGGACTGACAGTCCCTCTTAAATAAAGGGGCTGGGGAGCCCAGTCGTTTAGGCATTCGCCTTGCATGCGGAAGGTCCTAGGTTCGGGTCCGGGCATAGCCAAAATAACTGCCGACCTATAAACGCCAAATATGTCCGACGAATAATACCCCGTGTGGAGGGAGTGCACGTTAAATATGCTCCGAAGTCCCAACGCTACGTACGATGTCGCCCTTAACGGTTGCGTTCGGTGCCTACTCAGGTGTCGGCTCGTCACTTGATTGTGGTTCTAAATTACGACGCCCGTCGCCAATAGTTCTTGTGTAGCTCTAGTGCGACGATAATTCAAAACCTACCTACCTGGATTAAATAAAAACTTTTAAGGAAATTTATTCTTTAGGTCTAAATATGTAAAAGATCATAAATCTGTAAATGATATTTGTCCGGTCATTCATATTTTTTTTTATTTATATAAAAAAAAATCTCAATAACATAAAACAAGGTACTGGCAGTGTGGATGATTTTATAAATGGACGATAAAAAAAAAAAATGTTAATACTCAAAACCAAAGAAAAAATCACAAGAGAATCATATAAATGTAAAACATAATAATCTTGATAGTTTATAAATTTAACATATCTGGCAAAGTTGAGATTTTAATTCTTTTTAATTCAGAAAGGAATGTATCAGCAAATTATTAAATTTATCAAAATAATGACTCGATACAGGAAATAACAACAACAGAAAATATTTCAATAGTTCTATTTCAAAACTATTAAACGAAAGGATATTTTGTAAGTCCAATTAAAAAAAAGACTTAAGATCAAAATAATTGAAAAACTTCTTTGAAAATAAGAATGTCATGCAAAATGTTTGATCTTCTTTTATTCATGATTTCTTTCGCATTACAAAAAAAGGATTGCATTTTAAATACAGAACAGTTTTATAAAAACATAGATGCATGATATAGTATATTTTTTTTGCGTATGAAAGGGATTATTTGTTTATTCAGATAGTAATTCTCTTCCGGAGAGAAAATAAAATGTTTAAATTTGTTTGAGTTTAATATTCAAAGAAATAAAATTAAAGTAAATTAATTAAAATTAAGGAAAGTAATATTAAATTAGGAATAAATTAATAAATTAAGAAAGTAAATTATTACATTAAATAAATAATTTCATTTAAATTCATTTATTGTCATGGAAACGAAAACAAATTTTCACTTCACAAATTGTCTCAGACCTTAAAAAGCTTATTATTCTGCTTTTAATAATTTTTATCATAGAATGAAAACTTTTTAATCATATTTGATCGGAGCTCGGAATCGTCAAAAGGCTAATGACTAACTAATATTACTCTTACCTCTTATTGCTTTAGAGCTTTGCACACTTAGGCTTTCGTAGAATTCACTTCACAATTTCATTATTTAAAAATGTCCTAAAGCTAAATTTTCTATTATAAAGTTGTAGTTAATGCTTCCGAAAAGAACTACCATTTTAAGCGAAGAGCGGGATCTTTTTATTATTGAAAAAGGGAGCAACGTCGAACTTTGCTCCACTGAAAGTTTCAGAAGGTCTTACAATTAAAAGGTTTTTAGACAATAAATTTATACCGCCAGTTTATTGTAGGAAAGAAACTTTGAATGACATATTAATTGCCACGAACTGATAAGCTTATCTGTACCCGTCCAGCAAATAGAAGTTCGCCCGCCAAATAAAAAGACTTTTCATGCACACGACTTCACCGACACATCGCTTCTATTATAAAGTTCGAAATTATCTTTCCAAAAAATATAACGTGTAAATTTTTTTATTAAGTGAAAAAAAGTACTTCCGAAACAGCTTCAATTATAATTTCGAAGTATTCATTTAAAAGATTTAGTGTACAATTTTGCTATAAATGAAAGGACAATTACATTCCGAAACTGTTCTAATATAATTGTTCCAAATGGTTCTTTGAAATAAAATAATTTGTAATTTTTTATAAAAAAGTACTTCCGAAACATGCTTCTAAATATATAATTGTTCGAAATATATCTTTAAATAAAGAATATAAGTGTACACTCTTAAAACAAAGACGGTTACTCCGAAATTTCCACTCTTTTTCGGCGAAATATTCTTTATAATGAATTGTGTACTTTTCGATGGAGTGAAAGAACAAAGTCTCTCCTTAAAACATGTCTTCTAGTAATTTCATCTTTGTGCGAAATGATTCTCTAAATGAAATTTCAATATGAAGAGTGTACAATTTTATATAAGGAGTGAAAGACCAAAGTACCCTAATAATGTCCTCTTAAACAACGACGTTTAACTGTTCTGATTAATTCATCCTTTCGTAAATAATGATCCCTATAAGTGAATTTCATCTTTTATCGAGGGTAAAAGACAAAAAGAAAACTTGCGCAACTCTTAAAGACGTATTAATGAGTCTGATAATTCATCTTTCGGTCAAAATGCATTTTATAGAGTGAATTCATTTTGTTGAAGTGGTGAAAGAACAAAAGAAACATCGCGTCCACCTAAACGATGCGGTTTTAATCAGTCTGAGTAATTTCCTTCGTGCGAAAATGCATCTTCTATAGGATGAATCATTTTGTATATAGAGTGTACAATTTTGTATAAGGAGTGAAAAGACCAAAGTACCCATTACTTTCTGGACTAATATCACTAGTGCTCTGGATTTTTTTTCATGTGTCTAAATGCAATTTCAAAATGATGCGAGTGTACTACATTTTTTATATAAAAAAAAAACTTTGCTACGACAGTTCTCCTTTTCTTCGAAAAAAAATGTCGACTTGGATTTGAAGAAATGAGCAGGTGTTTTTCAGTTGTTTGTTATTTTACTTTCTTATTTGATGTTTATTGTGTTATATTTTTGTTGTTGGCTGTCAAATAAAAGGGTGATGTATTTTTTTTTATTATAAGAAAAATAAGTTTTGGAGGTTCTTTTGAGTTCTTATTTTAGGAAATATTACGAACAAAAATATTGCTCATTTTAAGATATTTAAAATGTACTTCTTATTTATATACTTATATTTTTAAATGTTTTTTTGATAAATATCTTAAAATCCTAAATAATAATTAAAAAAAACCCAAAAGAACTGAATTTTAGATTTTTATTTAATATTCGAAAAATTATATTTCATTAACAGAAATACTTTGTATGGCTTTAACTGAAATATATTACAGTTTAATATAGTTATAATAATAAAATTGACTAAATGGTTTTTGTATTTTTTGTGTAGAAATATCTATGATTAATTCTGGTCAGCGTAATGGTTTGAAACGATTTTTTTTAAACAGTAAGCACACTTTTTGCTGAATATAAAATAACATGCTGAATCAGTTTTTAAAGAATAAAACTGTTTAGTTAAACTCAAATATTTGCCTATCCTAAAATTTTAATTAATTTTGACAATTCCCTTCTTGGTTTTAAAGCTAATAATTAAAATTTTATTAACAACTAGGGGCACACCCCTGCTCGCTATCGCTCGCCAACCCCCGGGGAACTGTTTGCGCAGTTCCCTTTGTATCCCTTCGCGATCCAGGCTCGCTTCGCTCGCTCACCGTACATTGAAATATTTTAGTCTAGCCTTTAGTATCCTTTTTAAAATAAAATTCGGTTAATCTAAAGAAGCATATCCGGCTTTTTTTCTCCAAATATGGTAACCCCGCCAAATCAGTATCATGGCAATATATACCGTGGTAGCCGTTAACGCTTAGAAACTATGTTTAAAAACAATTTGAATTTTTCTTTTTCAACTATGAAATAACGTGAACAAATATATTGACGTAACTGGATTTTAGCAAATTACGTGAATTCCATGCGTTTTTTATTAATTTCAGTCGATCGAAATTATAATTTAAGTTTTCATACATTAAACGTCGTAATTTTACGCCAAATCTGGTTACCGACAAATTGGTATTATGGCTACCTTTGGCGAAATTAGCAATTGCATTCCCAATTCTTAAATGTTAATCCATTTAAATCTCAAATACATATAATTTATTCTGAAGTGTTTTTATACCAATCTTTTATTAATTATATGCTTAACGATTTTAAATAATTATTTACTTTTTTAAAATCAATTCTTCGGCATTTTAACGTTCCACTTTTTTATAAATCGTTGTGTTTTTATTCAAAAAACTGTTTTACTGCCGTATCGAACAATGTTTTGCTCATAATATTTATGGTTGTTTTTAATATTTTGGTCTTATTGCAGCCATTCCAGAAATTGTCAATCCTTGTGTTATTTTGCAGTGCTTTTCTAAAAAAAATACATTCAATGTTTTTCTGACGTATCGAACTATGTTTTGTGCATAATATTTATAGTTTGTTTTTACCTTTTTCAAGCCATTCCTGAAGAAATACTTTTTTGTTGTTTTCAGTCGGCTATTTTGAAATTAGTATTTTGGTTCATTTCGATTGTTGCCATTCCAGAGACAGAAATATAAGGAAATTTGGGCGCCGTATAAGAGTATTACATATATAGATAATGATAGATATTCAAATTTTATTAACAATAATGATTGAATTGTCGATTGAGTTTAAATGAATACATTTCATCAAGAAATATCAATAAACATTTCAATTATATTTTATCGTTTTAAATTTAAATATTTCTGTATACCATATTCTTCTAAGAAAAAAAATACATTTCATATATTCAAAACAAAAAACTTCATACTAAAAAAAAAATCCTCACAATTTCTGCAAACAATTCAACCACTTCCCTTAGGAAAATATCCTCGACGGTCAAGTAAAAGTTGGATATTTCCAAAAACGCTCCCGTAAGGCTTAAACAACGATCCAACTATAGCTTACAACGGATTTGTGTGAGATTAAATAATATTCTTATAACGCAAAGTTCATAAACACGTATATTATTCTTGATGAAAAATAAAAATGAAATTATTATTTTTACCAAATTAGAACAAGTTAGGGATGGCGGTTTTTCAAAAACCGGTTTTTTACAACGCCTTTAAAACCGACCCGGTTTTACGGAACCTCAAAAACAGGTTTTTCAATGGCAAAAAAACGGTTTTCTATTTTTTTTTTAATTTCAGTTTCTTATTAATTAATTGTAAAAATCAATTAATTTGTAAACTTTACTTTCGAATTAAAAAAAAACAATTTACACAGTCAATTTTAAATAATTAAAGTATTTTGTTGAAAACTAAGTTCTAGGTTTCCTAATTCTTACTTTCTTATTATTTAAAATTATAATGTTCATTTTTTTTATTCCGGTTTTTCTAATCGTTTTGAGTATTTTTATTAAGCTTTGAATTATTCCATCTCTATTTCCTTTTCCTTTTTTTATTTTTTAAATTTTATTCCTCCCATTTGCTATCTATGTCATATCTACATGGTGCAAAACTAATATTTTTTAAAAAAAAATTATAATAATAAAAAACGCTGATGGCGGTTTTTGAGAAAAAAAACGATTTCCGGTTTTTAGACGGTTTTCCCCGCAGAAAACCGGTTTCCGGTTTAGACCGGCCTCATGAAAAAAACCGTTTTTTCAGTCAAAACCGAGGGCAAAAACCCGGTTTCGGTTTTCCATCCCTAAAGTGTAGCAAATAAGGGTGGCGGGAACAAAGAGTTCTATAGTAGGGTAGAGACTGAACCTTTCAACAGCACCATGGACCAACACGGAGACAATATAGGGTTGCATGTGGGGCCCGATGGCCGAGTGGTTTGGATCGCAGGCCATAACGCTAGCAGTCCGCGCGCTGTAACAGATGCGGGCTCGATTCCCGCCTTTGCCCTGGGTGTACTTCCTTTCTCATCATCAAAATTATAAATTAACTAGCACTTTTGCCACTCTATTCGGGCTCCGTAGTGAGCCATGGCTGCCGATGGCAGCTCAGTACGAGTCGTTCCTCTACCCTACTATAGAACTCTTTGGGCGGGAACTATAGTACTGGAATAACCACTCCTACGATGACATTCCAATTACGACAAACATTGCCTTCTACTATAATACAAACAAACCATGCTACGCAAATTTTCGAATTGTCCATTGAAATCAATAATACTTTTAGATTCATGATTTTAGCTTCCACACTACGTTTATAACGTAAAAAGTGGAAGGTATTATAATCGTTCAGTCCGTCTGTCTGTCCGTCACCCACTTTCATAGCCCAAACTACAAATGCTAAGGACAAGTGTGATACGTCAAAAAATTCAGCGCATCGAAATTAGAATATATTGAAAATTTCAGAAAAGAATTCGAAGTACTTCAATTATGTAAAAAACTGCAAAATTTAATGCTCATTTAAAAAGCACAGGAAGCATAGGAATACTATTTGAATCAAATCACCATTGCCATTCGCAACAATCACTCGAGAAACTTTAATTCTCTTAGACAATAAATTAAAAAAAATTTATTTTTGCGACATCGATCCGTTTGAAATGACGTCAAATATATTTCACTACGAGATTCTTCGTACGTAGATATGAAATATTTTCATTCTATTTAAAAGCGAGGAATAAGACATATTTATTCTTTAAAATACAGATTAATTTTTGCAAACAATAAGTAATAATTATTGAATTTTCGAAATAAAATTTAAATGAAACTAGCCAAATTTAGCAGAAAAATGTTTAATTTAGAATTAATGCTGTGTTTGGCGCTCTTTTTACCTGTTAAACACAGCTGTTGTTTGGAAGCGGGTTAAGTGACAGATTCTGTTACAAACCTACTTAGTTTTTTTGTGAACACTAGTAGTTTTATCACTTAAACGTATCGCAAAACTACTAGTTGTCATTATGTAAGTCTTAGTAAGAGACCGTGTAAAGTAAATCTGACATGTAAGTCTATGCTTGGTTCTATTACACTGTTAAAAATTTTGTGCTTGGTTTCACCATGATATGGTTCCTTGTAGCTGCAACGCTGATGGTGAAACGTTTTCACCATATTTTTGGTATCGGTTTGACCATTTCTCAGTTTGTTTCCAAATCCGAAAATTGGTTCAACCAAAACCAAAAAAGGTGAAACATTTCACCATTCAGCCGTTGCAGCTACTAGGAACCAATATCATGGTGAAACCAACCAATATCATGGTGAAACCTAGCACCAATTTTTTAACAGTGTAGAAAGTTAGTTCAACACCGTAAAAAATCAAGAACGTTACTGGGAAATTCTGGCCAGCTGAGATGCCCAATTTTTACCAAAAATGTTTCGAGAATTTATCATTAACTGTCCTGAAAAATTTAGAAACATTCCCACATTTAACCAGAAACTTTCCTGGAAATGTAAAAAAGAATCTCTATTTGGAAGCAAAAAAACGGGACGGTACACGGCCAACTCCAATGACAAGGCCAGAGAAGCTCTCCCAAATATGAGCGTAGACGGACATTTTGACGTCACTGTTCCCAGTGCCGATTATCGAGAAACCAGTTCGGACGCATTCGGAACCCTAAAAATGCGGTAAGCCGTGAACGAGTGGTTCCGAACAGGTTTCGAGACAGGTTGTCTTCATCTTCGGAACAACGTCACTCGGAACTATGACGTCCAAATTTCCGTCCCCGAGCTTGTTTGAGAAAGCTTCTTCGCCCTTAGTACACTCCTAAAACAAAAGAGTGAAATCCACTCCTATAGGGGAAGTGCATTTTTGGCACCGGAAAGGAGTGGAAATTTACTCAGACTGAGTTAAAACAGCTCGTTTTATGAGTGTAGGACGTAGATTATTTTCTTTTAACCACTCCGCAAAAAGAGTGAAATCCACTCCTATAGGGGAAGTGCATTTTCGGCACGGTAAAGAGTGGAAATTAACTCAAATTGAGTTAAAACCGCTCGTTTTAAGAGTGTAGGACGTAGATTGTTTTCTTTTAACCACTCTGCAAAAAGAGTGAAATCCACTCCTATAGGGGAAGTGCATTTTCGGCACGGAAAAGAGTGAAAATTAACTCAGACTGAGTTAAAACCGCTCGTTTTAAGAGTGTAGGACGTAGATTGTTTCCTTTTAACCACTCTGCAAAAAGAGTGAAATCCACTCCTATAGGGGAAGTGTATTTTCGGCACGGAAAAGAGTGGAAATTGACTCCGACTGAGTTAAAACCGCTCGTTTGAAGAGTATAGGACGTAGATTGTTTTCTTTTAACCACTCCGCAAAAAGAGTGAAATCCACTCCTATAGGGGAAGTGCATTTTCGGCACGGAAAAGAGTGGAAATTAACTCAGACTGAGTTAAAACCGCTCGTTTGTTTTAAGAGTGTAATTGAGTAGGCCGTGGACGTTATGATGATGTCTTATATTGAATAGTGGTATTCATCTTTACTTTTCCAAAACTCTCCGAACGTACCTCTCTCATAATAGGGAGAGTAGAGAAATAAATAAATCTCTGCGAAATGAAACAGTGTTAGAACCTCACACTAGAAAAGAAAAACTCCGACGAGAAATGGGGAAGCGTGGAAAGATAGATTGTTCATGGATTATCCATCTTCCCCAAGTCAAAAACAGGAAAAAAGAAAATTGAAAGTGAAACTCAGAGTGTGTGACCCAGAGGCCAAGTTGGGAAAGAGGGGGCAGTTAACAAAGGGGAAATAAGGAGAGTGTTTTATGTATATTCAGGAAAATGGTAAAGTTTTTATAAGCAAAAAATAGTTTTTAAGGGGATACGTTACCCAAAACTTTATTTCTAGAAATAATAACATAACCTTGTACATTATAGTGGTTTTATATAATGTACACTCTAAATAAACATTTTCTAGCAATAAAAACAAATATTTATAAGTATTTTTTCCTTTATTAAAAAAAAGTCAAAATTTTGAATTTTTTTAAAACGCTACTCCTCTTTCTATTTTGAGAATAACTCTACTAAACTTTTATAGTTTGTTTTTAATACTGTTTGTTCAAGAACTGTGTATGGATTTTAAAATGTGAGCTACAGTTAAAAAGGAACATGCATTTATACTGAAAATCACAAAAAAAAAATTAAAATTATTGAATTCAACCTTTTTTAAAAAAAAACAACTATACATAGTAGACCTTATTCCATGCATAATTTTATGCACCATATATGTAAAAACACAGGTTAAAAATTTCAAAATTCTAACTTAAATAGAAAAAAGGCCTTAGGGATTTGTTAAACACAAGAATTGAAAAACGCGAAACGGAGAAAAAAGGTTGAAAGCAGACGAAATACGTGATCAAACTTATAGGAATGACTCCAGAAAATGTTTGATAACTTTTTTTCTACAAAAGATATCATTATGAAAAATTCAGTAAATGTTTATAATAAGAAGTAAAACTTGAAAAATCGATATTTTGACCAATTTTTGGGTACCGTATCCCCTTAACCAGAAACTTTCCTGGAAATGTAAAAAAGAATGTCTATTTGTAAGAAAAAAAACGGGACGGGGTGATGATGTTTTATATTGAATAGTGGTATTCATCTTTACTTTTCCAAAAAAAAAAGTGAAACTCTCCGAACGTACCTCTCACATAATAGGGAGAGTAGAGAAATAAATAAATCTCTGCGAAATGAAACAGTGTTAGAACCTCACACTAGAAAAGAAAAACTCGTAGAGAAATGGGGAAAGATAGATTGCTCATGGATTATCCATCTTACCCAAGTCAAAAACAGGAGAAAAGAAAATTGAAAGTGAAACTCAGAGTGTGTAACCCAGAGGCCAAGTTGGGAAAGAGGGGGCAGTTAACAAAGGGGGAATTAGGAGAGAAGTGTGTTTTATGTATATTCAGGAATATGGTAAAGTTTTAGAAGCAAAAAAGAGATTTTAACTCTGGGATTGGTTCAAACCTCGTTTTGTCTGCATTTCTTTTAGGATACTTTTTTTTAAAATTCATATTCTTAACTAGCAAATACCAGTTCTTCGCACGGACTAAAAAAAAGTTGTAATTGATCCAAGTATATGTACAATTTAATCCATTATAGGATAATAAACTTATGTTATTGTTCCCGCTTGTTATAAAGTATAAAATACAGTTAACTTATATTACCTTAAACATCCAAAATAAAAACATACGCTATAAAATGAACGCATAATATAGTTATCGTAATTTCCCTCATAAACATATAAAACCTTTTAGCTCATTGGCATCTTTTTGGTAAGAATTTGGCGAGAAAAGAGATATAGCTACAAACACACTTATTATACAGCTCTAGCACGACGACCTTCGAACAATCAACCAACATTATATATTTAAAGAAAAGAAAAAAAAAGAAAGAATTTGGCAAAATAATGAAAAGGTTAAACCCTAATATGCAGCAGAATAAAATAAACATTTTTAATTTTAATTATTTTCCTAAAAGTTTTATTTAATTTCGTCTGCCGAATGGCATCACGAAAGGAAAAAAATTATCGGATTTGAGCGAAACTGGTGTATTTTTTCAAAATATTCGAATTTTCTTTCCAAATTAGAATTATTTCTAAAACATTTTGAGCTCTGAAAGTTCAAAATCCGTAACTTAAGTATGAACTATACTTCATTTTTATTATTATAGATAATTGTTGTTTCAATCACTTACTATGAAATCTTTCAAAGTAGGTAATTGAAACTATTGCGATAAAAAAAGGGTCGAAAATACGATGTGGAGATTTTGCGTTTTCCTTCACGTTTTGGAAGGTGCTGAAAAAAAATGGTTTTTGATCATTGATCCGTCTGTCTCTCTGTCTGTCTGTCTGAAACCCCTCTGCAGATCGATCTAAAAATAACTACGATCTTTAAATTTGGTTCACGAGTTCCTAAGGCTTGTCAAACGTCATAATAAGGTTTTCGAGGAAATCGCTCGTGCGCAAAGGATAGCTGCCATATAACATTTTTGGTTTAAAGGTATTGATGAAAACCAAAAAGAGATACAGACTTCAAGGTTAGGTTTGAATTATCGTCGCACTAGAGCTACACGAGGGCTATTGGCGACGGGTGTCGTATTTTAGAACCACAGTCAAGTGACGAGCCGACGATACAGACTTCAAATTTGGAACACGAGTTCCCAGTACCTGCGAACGTCATAATAAGGTTTTTAGCCTACTTTTCTTTTTTTAATTCGAAAGAATTAAAAAAATGAAAAAGTAGGTATTGACATGCGGTCGATGTCCGTCTGTCCGTCTGTCCGTCCGTCCGTCCCTTCCAAAATCGGTTCTAATCATCGGATCTTAAAAATTCTTTTTTTGTTAGAAAGCTATGACCTCAGATACCCAACTTTCATACTTTTTGTCCGTCTGTCTGTACGTCCGGACGGACATAAATCTACTATCTGTCGGCGAATTTCCCATTGAATTAGCATTGAAATTCAATTTTGAGTCATTTAAATCACTGTAGGTATTGAAATGCGGTTGATGTCCAACTGTCTGTCTGTCTGTCTGTCCATCTGTCTGTCTGTTCGTATGTCTGTCTGTTCGTATGTCTGTCCGTCTGTCTGTCCGCCTGTCTGTCCGTTTGTCTGTCTGTCTGTACCCCCCTTCCAAAATCGGTTCTAATCATCGGATCTTAAAAATTCTTTTTTTGTTAGAAAGCTATGACCTCAGATACCCAACTTTCATACTTTTTGTCCGTCTGTCTGTACGTCCGGACGGACATAAATCTACTATCTGTCGGTGAATTTCCCATTGAATTAGCATTGAAATTCAATTTTGAGTCATTTAAATCACTGTTGCCAAATCAACAATGACATGAGAAACTTTATTTATTTAAATATATTTGAAGCAAAATAATATTTTCATGAATCAGTTTGGAATGACGTCATAAAATGTAGCACAATTTGATTCTTTGATTGTTCATTAATTATCTAACAAGAAAGCGGCAAGGCATACTTTTGCATACAATTATGCTTAGTTTTAATTTACATTTCTTATTTTTTTTAATGCAGTTTGGAGTTTCATTACTTTTGTTATTAATAAATATTTAATTATTCTTCGAACTACAAATAAATCGCGAGCAGACGATAAATAATATTTAATTAATTTGCGAAATAATATTCAGGAAAATAGTTGATTTTGGCTTTTAGAAGTTTAAATTATTAGCTGGATGCTGTGTTTCGATTTTTTTTTTCTAATCTGTATAAATCTAGTGTAGAAACGGCTGTTGATGATATTTACTGTAAGAACCTAGTTTTTTCCCGATTAGAACTTTAGTAAGTATTTAAGTAACAGGAAAGTAGGCTATTTTAGTTCTTTATGAACTTGTTTTTTAGAAAATTGCGCATGAGTAACGGGTTGCTGCCATAAAATGTTTAGGCTTTAAATATATTAAAATTGTACTTTATATGGCCTTAAATATATACCTTTAAATATACATTGATTTATTGAGTGATAATTGTAAGCCGTGTTACACATTCCAATTTTTTAGCTTCCACACTACGTTTATAACGTAAAGAGTGGGAGGTATTACAATCGTTCAGTCCGTCTCTCTGTCTGTCCGTCTGTCACCTACTTTCATAGCCCAAAATACAAAAAATTCAGCGCATCGACATTAGAATACATTGAAAATTTCACTGAAGAATTCGAATTCGAAGTACTTCAATTATTTAAAAAAATGCAAAATTTACTGCTCATTTAAAAAGCTTAGGAAGCCATTTGTGTTCATAGATATCATAATTAAAGTATTAGATTGGCTGATCACGTGACCTTCAATGCTAACGACGGAACGTGCATGGAGGCCTTTTTGGTGGGCATAATGGACAGTGTTGCTGCCACTTTAAATAGGAATAGATAATTTTAAATGAATTTAAATAGGAATAATATATTTTTTTGTAATTTTAGAATTATTCTAAATTACTAATATGCTCTTTAAACTTTATAACTAAACTTTTAACTTAATTTTAGAATTTATTTTAGAATTATTCTAAAATTACAAAAAATATCGTAAAAATACTAGCTGCATTTTGGAATATTTATAGTGACTTTAATTCCTTTTCTAGTATTTTTTTTGTAATTTTAGAATTAAATAGTATTTTTTCGTAGTATTTTTCTCCTTAAAGTGGCAGCAATACTGGTCATTATGCCCACCAAAAAAGCCTCCATGCGCGTCCCGTCGTTAGTATTGGAGGTCACGTGATCAGCCAATCTAATACTTTAATTATGATATCTATGTTTTTATTAGAATTAAATCACCATTGCCATTCGCAACAATCTTCTGAGAAACTTTAATTCTTTTAAACAATAAATTAAAATTAAATTTAATTTTGCGGCATCGATCAGTTTGAAATGACGTCAAATATATTTCACTACGGGATTCTTTGTACGTTGATACAAAATGTTTTCATTCTATTTAAAAGCGAGGAATATTACATATTTATTCTTTGAAATATAAATTAATTTTTGCAAACGATAAGTAATAATTATTGAATTTCCGAAATAAAAATAAATGAAACTAGCCATATTTAGCATGTAAATGTTTAATATAGAATATTAATGCTGTGTTTGTCGCCTTTTTACCTGTCAAACACAACTGTTCTGTGGAAGCGGGTTAAGTAACAGATTCTGTTACAAACCTACTTGTTTTCTTTCGAATTATAAAAAAAATCCAAAAGAGGAAAATATTAAAACTCTATATTTTAAGAAAGAAAGAAGAGTTCTCCAAGAACCCACAGACATCCCTAATCCCACGCACATAAACATTTCCCCACTCCCGTTACTTGTTACGAAAACATTGTTGCATTTAAATCCGCAGTCTACGACGAAATTTTTCGTCTAACAAAGAAGAAAAGGAGGAAATTTAATTAGCTTTACCGAAATATCTACGCAAACGAAAATGCGGAGAGAAATAATCCCATACGGAACGGGGTTAGAGGAAATAACAGCAGGGCTTTTCCTTTCCAAAAACACACAAAAAAACTATTATTATTAGCGATGGTATTTTATAAAATTTTTAAAAAATGGTTGAAAAAGGAACATTAAAGGGGGATCAAAGTAAAAACGTGCATTGGAGGGGAAAAAATGGTTTTAGTTTCGATCATTATAAATCTATTTACCAAATACGCTCTCTAAATAGAAAGGATGTTGTATTTTTTTTATTAAAATAGTGGATAAAATTTTTATGTTTCCTTTCCCTATGAAAATGCGGATGATAAATTATCTTTTAAGATAAGAAGAGAGTTACGAAGTGTGCCAGAATTGGCTAAATTTTGGCCAAATTGGCGGATTTTCAAATCTGCATGACCTTGTGAAAATTTAAATCATCCAAAACTGATTTGGCTAATTATTAAATATCATTGAAATTGTTATTTTTCGCAAAATCTCAATTTTTTTCAGTATTTATTTGATTTCTTGATTTTAAATAAGTGTTTACTCATTCAATCAAAAAGTCGAACAAGATTAAAAATACCAGTAATAAATTTTAGTAGTAAAGATATATTCACCCATCTATGTTTGACTATCTTACACAATATACCCGATAAAATTTGTGTTGGCTTTTAATACCAAAAATTATAAGTTTCCCATGTATTAAAAGTTGTGTTGACACAATTCATAAATTGTATTGCAACCAAATAATATCACATGTATAGCACAACAATTGGCACAGAAAGACGCAGCACGCATGCATTCTTCTGAAATATAGTTCAGTATCTGCTCTTTAAAGTTTCGGATAAATATAACTGTACTAAACCGCTACTAACCTGCCTATGATGGTTCTTCAAATGAATGTTGTTGTTTTTTATGCATATTTTAGAAAACAATTAGAGTTTACAGTTTTTATCAATCGCTCATGGATGTAGCAATCGCCTCATCTCTCTATAGTCAGCTGTGTTAAAATAACATAAATTTGAGTTCGTATGGTCATCAACACAATTCTTAAGAGGGACTGTCAGTCCCATAGAGCTAATGCATTAGTTTTGAAATCACAACTTTTGCAAAAGAATTGCTTTTGACATGTTATCCCATTTTCGCCTGATATGGGAATCATCATAAGGTCAATTTAAAACAAAATTGAAAAGAAAATAACATCCGGTTATTTAATTCTTAATTGATAAAGTTTTAAAAAAGTGTCGCCATCTGCTGTATATTTTTGGCATTTTAAAACTTCAAAAATATATAATTGAATATCTCGATAACATTTTCGTTTCAGATTTGTTTCATTTCGATGATATGTTGATTCCCATACATGGGGAAAAAGGGCTAACATGGCAAAGCAATACTTCTGCGGAAGTTGTGATTCCAAAACTAATGCATTAGTTCTATGGGACTGACAATCCCTCTTAAAGTTCTTGTATTAAAACAACACATTATTGCCATTTAACATAATACACGTGTTCCACTTGTGTTGTTTGAACACAAGTTTTTTTCTGTGTGTAGAGAAAGTGACGTACTAAAAATTTCTAAATTACTATGACTAATTTTAGTTATTTTTGACCAACAATATGGATCTTTTCTGACATTCTATTTGCGGCAACCCCGCAAGTAACGCTGGTTAAAATATTATTTCTAAAGGAAAAATGCTTTTCCATTGATTCCAAAAGATAACCCCGACGTAGTTTTTCATTTCCTTCGTGTTATAGGCGGAGTTTTCTATCGTATAAAGTATTCAAGATCAATGATGGGAAAAGGAAGCATTTTGTGTTCTCTGATCGCCTTTTTCATTCATTCGAAATATGTTTTATAAAGGATATTTGCCATTGAGTTTCAATACTATTAATTTTATAACGGAAATGTGCAGGCACAAGTGATACATGTCAATATATATTTTAGAAAAATCATATATTTTTTTCATTTTAATGCTAAGGAATTAAAAATAAAGTTGGTTATTAACATGGGTGGATGATTTCTGTCCGTCTGCCTGCGTGTCTGTCCGTTATAACTCCTTTTAAAATCCCTTCTAATCATCCGATAATAAAGTTTTATAATATCGTGCAAAAAAACTAACTTTTTCAAATCAATAATAGTGGCAAAAGTGATGCTGTTAACGAAATCGTGTTTCAAAGTTACTTTTACGCACTAGTGCGACAAAGTAAATAAAAGCATCTGATTGGTGTAAAATTCTTTATTTGAGCGTGATATTTTATTCGGCGGCTTTGTAATTGGTGTAAAATTCTTTATTTGAACGTGATTCTTTATTTGGCGTCTTATTTCCAATGCCAATTTTAAGAAATAATATTTGCACGTGATTTTAAAATAATCATTAACATAAATAATTATCTTCAAATCATTTGAACGTGATAATGAAATAATTAATAAGCCAATCAATAAATGCCAATTTAATAAATACTTTTTTGCACGTTATTATAAAAAATAGTGTATGACAACACGTTGAAAATAGCTTTTTTAAACTCGTGAATCTATTTCACTAGCTCGTGAAATAATTTATTCAACTCGTTTAAAAAAAGCCTTACTTTTCCCACTAGTTGCATAAATAACTATTTTTTTAAGGTTTAAGTTTGACATCGGGGACCTGTGTTTTACATTTTGAGTTATTTTGTCTGCACGCCTTTCTGTCCGTCTGTCTATCCATTTTTAACTATCTGTTTCACTTTCTGTTCCAACGGTAAGACCACTTTTTTTTGTTTAAAAAGTATGGTATCAGAAAACGACTTTTTTTCTCTTAGATCCGTCCATCTGTCCGTTAATACTATGAAAATGTCTGTAAGTATTGAAGTAAAAGTAGAGTAGATTATTTTATTTCTATCGGAACGTCTTGTTTTTGATTTTTTGATACCTAAAACGTTTCAAATTCTAAATTATTTGAAATTTTTTTGTGATCTTTCCAAGTCAAATATTGAAAGTTGTTAATGTTTGCTACTGTTGTTTTTTGTCACATAGAAGTTGAATGTCCGCTTTTGTTACGTATCTTCTACGTAACATGGATATCGATGATATCGCAGCAATGTCGCATTTTGACTGGGATTTAGATGACATCACTGCGATATCACATACAAGTCACAATATGATGTCACTGCAAGATCGCATAGTGACATCCCTTTGATATCGCATACCAGTCACATTGTGACGGCGACTTACGCGATTTCACTGTGATGTCACATACTTGTCACATGGCGACTGTGACCTAGAGTGACAAAAATTACGTTGCCGCGACGTAACTGTGACAAACCTGGCTGTTAGGGAATTGCCAAAGTTAGCAAATTTTACAGTATTTATAGTTTTCGTTATAGTTTATTAGTTTAACAATATTAAGGATCGTAATTTCAAATAGACCAAGACTAAAGTGGGAATTTGTTAAGAGCCGGCAGTTAAGCAAATTATTCACAAGTTAAAATGAAGTATTTCTGACGTTAATAATATTTTCAGAGCACAAATTTAAGAATACTTGCTACGGATACACACGGAGCTCCAAGAACAGACTTAGGTTCGAAATACATTTAATTTTTTTTTAATAATAGTGAAAAAAATAAAGTATAAAACACAATTACTTAAGAAAATTTTTAATAAAATTCATTATATATCCATTAAAGTTGTAGTTTTACCTAAACTAAGTTCATTTTGTGTGAAACATGAAACATTGAAACATGAAAACAAGAAACATTTTGTTGTTGAAACATGAAAACACTAACGAACTTTACAATAAAAAATTTTGTTACATTACTACACATTTTGCGGTTACTTTTTACATCACAAAGTAACAAGTCTAGATGTGAAAAAGCAATTCTTACATAAACTATTACTACTACTACAGTAAACTATTACACAGTAACTATTCTCCTCCGTTTATAAATTTTAAGTCAATTTTGTGTTAAAGAAGCATGAAAACACTAACGAACTTTACAATAAAAAATTCTGTAACATTACCACACATTTTGCGGTTACTTTTTACATCACAAAATAACAAGTCTAGATTTGAAAAAGCAATTCTATACATTTACTATTTTCCTCCGTTTATAAATTTTAAAATAGATGTCCCAACGAAACTGTCTTGAACCTAGCTGTGATTTATATTTCTAGCGTCAAGACATGCAATCTGCATATTTTCTCCGAGTTCTCTGTCTCCAGACGCAACCACAGGAACTCCCAACAAGTTCCTTAAAAGGGACGCCTTTTTTTTCCTTTTACCGATATCAAAAAAAGAGAGAAATCGCCTTTGGTGTACTTGCGACACACAACGATTTTGCGGCAACGTCTCTTACTCCCAAGAAGCTATTTTACATTCTTAGTCGAAAACGCGGTGCTTTCTGTTGGAGAAGATTGTAACAGAAACTCGGCTGATTTTTGGTGAAAGATTTCTGGGGGAAAAACTGACAGCTTTATAGATTTACATTTTCCTTATTCAAGGGTGCCGCATGCACTCTTAAAACAAACGAGCGGTTTTAACTCAGTCTGAGTTAATTTCCACTCCTTTCCGGTGCCGAAAATGCACTTCCCCTATAGGAGTGGATTTCACTCTTTTCGCGGAGTGGGTAAAAGAAATAAAAGAAAACAATCTATGTCCTACACTCTTAAAAAGAGCGGTTTTAACTCAGTCTGAGTTAATTTCCACTCCTTTCCGGTGCCGAAAATGCACTTCCCCTATAGGAGTGGATTTCACTCTTTTTGCGGAGTGGGTAAAAGAAATAAAAGAAAACAATCTATGTCCTACACTCTTAAAAAGAGCGGTTTTAACTCAGTCTGAGTTAATTTCCACTCCTTTCCGTGCCGAAAATGCACTTCCCCTATAGGAGTGGATTTCACTCTTTTTGCGGAGTGGGTAAAAGAAATAAAAGAAAACAATCTATGTCCTACACTCTTAAAAAGAGCGGTTTTAACTCAGTCTGAGTTAATTTCCACTCCTTTCCGGTGCCGAAAAAGCACTTCCCCTATAGGAGTGGATTTCACTCTTCTGTTTTAAGAGTGTGAATAGAGTGACGATACTAAGTGAATACAATCTTTTAAACGTGATGGAAAAATATATGACTTACGAATTTATCAAAAATATTCGTAGTGGCACTAACGGTATGCGTATTGAAATTGCACGAAAACAATTTTTTCTATCAATGTCAAAATGTCCATCACTTGCAGCGCTAAACATTGCTAAATACTTGATCAAATATCATTCATAAAACCACTACTGCAAAATTGCTCCTCTAGCGAGTGAAACGGCAATTGACTTAACAATAACACCTTGGATCATGAAGCACCGTAAGTAAGGCAAAAAACTCTACACATAACGTTCCTCTGGTATGTGAAAATGCAATTGCCTTAACAATAACATTGGATCATTGACCACCGTAAGTAAGGTGAAAAAACGATACTACAATAACGTTCCTCTGTATGTGAACGCAATTGACTTAACAATAAACCTGATCATGAACCACGTAAGTAAGTAAAAAAATCTATCGATAAGTTCCTCTGGTATGGTGACACTGCAATTGACTTACATAACACTTGGATCATGAACACCTAGTAGGGCAAAAAATAACGTACTACAATAACGTTCCTCTAGTATGTAAACGCAATTGACTTACAATAACACTTGATTCAATCCACTCTTCGGTGCAAAAAATGCACTTCAATCCTTAGGAGTGGAAACTGCATTGACTTAACAATAAACTGGATCATGAAGACCGTAATAAGGAAAAAAACTACTACAACGTTCTGATGTGAAACTGCATTACTTACAATACCTTTGTCATAACATCGTAAGTGCGCTAAAAGCTACACGACACTTTGGATGTGAAATCATTGACTTAACATATCACCGTGACATGCGCACCGTAAGACTTAAAAAACTAAGTCAAATATATGTTCCAGCTTGCGAAAGGCTAATCGATCTTAACCATACACATGCCTGATCTATGCGAAGTAGGCAAAAATATCGCTACTACATATTCGCTGAGTAGTTGAAACAGCAATTGACTTAAAAATAACACCATGATCGTCGCACACTCTTAAAAAGAGCGGTTTTAAACTCAGTCTGATTTAATTTCACTCTTTCCGGTGCCGAAAATGCACTTCACAACAGAAGAGTGGATTTAAACTCTTCGTTAAGAGTGTGAATAGAGTGACGATACTAAGTAATACAATCTTTTAAGCGTGATGGAAAAAATATATGACTTACGAATTTATCAAAATATTCGTAGTGACACTGAATGACTTAACAGGTATTGCGTATTGAACATATGCACAAAAAATTTTCTATCAATTAAAATGTCCTATCACTGTGCAAGCGCTAACTTGACTTAAAATACTTGATCAAATATCATTCATAAAACCACTACTGCAAAATTGCTCCTCTAGCGAGTGAAACGGCAATTGACTTAACAATAACACCTTGGATCATGAAGCACCGTAAGTAAGGTGAAAAAAACTCTACTACGATAACGTTCCTGGGGTATGTGAAACTGCAATTAACTTAACAATACCTTTAAAGATCATACGATATCGTAAGTGCGGCTTAAAAACGCTGCTACGACATTCTTTATGTAGCATGTGAAATCGATATTGACTTAACAGTACCACCGTGGACCATGCGTCACCGTAAGCACATTAAAAAACCTCAAGTTCTATATTGTTCCCGAAGCTTGCGAAAGCTGTAATCGACTACTTAACAATACAATGCCTCTGATTTGCGGTGGTAAGTACGTCAAAAATATCGCTACTACGATATTGCTCCAGTACAGTATGAAACAGCAATTGGCTTAACCCTAACACCATAGATCGCGCAACACCGTACGTACGAGACAAAACTGCTAGTGCTATATTGTCTCTGTAGAATGTGAAACTGCAATTGACTTAACACCTCCACCTAGGATTATTCTGTGAAAAAATTACCGGAACCTGTATGTGCAAAACGGGCCTAAAATCAGATAAAAGTAAACTGTTAAAAATTTTGTGCTTGGTTTCACCATGATATTGGTTCCTAGTAGATGCAACGGCTGTGTGGTGAAATGCTTCACCTTTTTTTCGGTGTTTGGTTGAACCATTTTTCTGGATTTGGAAACAAAAACTTGAGAAATGGTTCAACCGAATACCAAAAATATGGTTTAACGTTTCACCACACAGCTTTTGCAGCTGCCAGGAACCATATTTTTGGTGAAACGAAGTGCATAATTTTTAACAGTGTAAGTTACAACTTTGTTGAACCGAAAAGAAAATACGTCTTTTTCTCAGTCTTGTTGGATCTCTGCCCAGAATTTCCCTATTCTTCGACACTGCTACGTTAACCTCCCACTTACTAGCATTTTTCTGAACTGTTTGCTTTTTTTTAAAGATAAAAAAATGCGAAATATAACGTGCTTTTAGATGCATTGTGTGATATCGGAAAGAAAGCAATACATTTTCCTCTAACTTGTGTCATACGGAATCGGAAAAAAAATGCATGTCATTGTTTAAAAAAGTCATGAGTTACAACGGATGATTCTAGATTTTTGTTGTGAGAAATATATTCTCAATAGTAAATACGTTGAAGTCACAAATTTAAGCACCATTAAAAATGAGTTCTGGGGTGTTCTAGTTTCATTGTAAGAATGATATTCTCAAAAGTAAATTTTTTTGCAATTCTAAATTTGATTACTCTTAAAATGGGTACTAAGATGCTCAAGTTTTATTGGAAGAAAAATATTCTCAAAAGTAAATACGCTGAACTCTCACATTTGAGCACTGTTAAAAATGAGTATTAAGATGTTCTGATTTTTTTTTGAGAGATCAATACTGTAATAAAAAAGCAGTAAATGCGTTAAAATCTCAAAAGTGAGCACTGTTAAAAAATAATATTAGGGAGTTCTAATTTTATTGTGTGTAGTTTATTCTTCGACGCTGCTACGTTAACCTCCCACTTACTGGTATTTTTCTGAACTGTTTGCTTTTTTTTAAACGATAAAAAAATTAGAAATATAACGTGCTTTTAGACGCATTGTGTGATATCGGAATAAAGAGCAATACATTTTCCTTCTAACTTGTGTAATACAGAATCGGAAAAATGCAATGAGAGTTCTAGGATGTTCTGATTTTGTTGCGAGATTAATATTCCCGAAAGTAAATGCGTTGAAATCGCAACTTTGAGTACTGTTAAACATTAGTACTGGAATGTTCTTACTTCATTGTGAGAACAAAATTCTCAAAAGTAAGTTGAAATCTCAATTTCAAGCACTGTCAAAATGAAACTCACAAAAAGAATTGCTAGGATGTTCTCATTATATTTTGAGGATAGTATTTAATAGTATTAAAAACGAATACTTTAAAATCTCAAATTTGAGCACTGGTAAAAATGAGTACTATCGTGCTTGAATTTTATTGTGAAAACAACATTCTGAAAAGTAAATACGTTTAAATCTCAAATTTGATAACTGTTATAAATGAAACTATTATAAAATGAGTTCTAGGATGTTCCCAAAAACAAATACTCTAAAATTTCAAATTCGATATGTTTTTTTGTTTTTAAAAATCAATATGTCCTCGATGATTTCAAATAGCTTAGTGTGATATATAGGAAAGAGAGCAATACATATTCCTCTAACTTCTAACTTTGTAATACAGAATTTTTAAAAAAAATGCACGGTTAAAAATGAGTACTACACTGTTAAAAATTTGGTGCTAGGTTTCACCATGATATTGGTTTGTTTCACCATGATAATGGTTCCTAGTAGCTGCAACGGCTGAATGGTGAAATGTTTCACCTTTTTTTCGGTGTTTGGTTGAACCATTTTTCTGGATTTGGAAACAAAAACCTGAGAAATGGTTCAACCGAATACCAAAAATATGGTGGAACGTTTCACCATTCAGCCGTTGCAGCTACTAGGAACCAATATCATGGTGAAACCAAGCACAAAATTTTTAACAGTGTAGGAAATAAAAGTCTGTACACAACATACGTTTGAGTAAGGTAAGAAAATCATGTATTGTGTCTGAAACAAATGCTATTCAAGAAGGACCAAGAACAGAAACAATACCGCTAGAAATGTTGCGACTCAATACCTGAAATATTTCCATTGTATAATGAGAATAAGATACCTTAAGGTATCCGACTACGTTGGACACTCATTTTTTTAAAATAAATTTTAATACATATATTTTATGTATTTTTATGTTCACCAACACAACTAATAATAATAATTAGTGACCATTTTTATGTTAAATAAATATGTTTTTGTAATTTAAAAAATTTTCGGTAAATTTTGATGTTTTTCGTCTTTACGATAGACTTTCTAACTAAACAAATATTTAAGATTTCTTTTAAAAAAAGCTATAAATTAATAAATCTTCATTTGATACCTAGAGAATAGACTACAATCTAAGATATTTATTGCCTCAATAAAAAGTTATGAGTTGTCGAAGCTAAGTTAAAAAAATTTATGTACTTTTTTTCTACTATTTATGATAGTGTCATAATTTCAGTAATAATGATTTAAATTACTAATCTGTAGTCTATTTCTTAGATAATAGTATAAAGAATATGCACAAAAAATTTCAAAACATTCTGTTAAGTACTTTTTTGAGAAATATGGTTTGTCGAGAAGAAAATTTTCAAAAATTTCATTTTTAAGAAAATTAATTTAAAGTAAACAAACTGTATAAAGGAGATTGTTAGTGCAGAAAAAGAAATATTTTATGCAGAGTCAATATAGAGATAGTTTTGGATTCTTAAAAATCTCCGCTATAATTTAAAATAAAAGAAAAATGTTAAATTTCATCAAAAATGGCCATTTCAACGTAGTTGGGTACCTTAACGTAAAAGTTAAAAATACATTTTTTTGCTTTGCACTCTCTTTAATAACCAATTTTTAAAAAAATGAGCACAACTACACCTTTAAGAAAGAAGAGCGAAACGTAATACTTCATAAAGTTTTTACAATGCAATCTTCACCTTTCATCATATCCTTTATAAGAAAAAAACGAATAGAAAACAAGTGTAACGGAAGCGCTAATGCGAGAAGATACGAAAAGAAAACAACACTAATAAACAGAAACAAGAAAAAAAAATGACATCTTGAGTCATCTCCGAATCAAACGCATCCATGAAGTTAAAGAAGAAGATTGAGATGCTTGGCGCGAAATGAAATGAAGCCGGCGGAAAGTCGCCAAGCAACCCTAAACAAATGGCTCACTATACGTTAGTTCAATGCAAAACGCATAACTTTATTCTTTAAAAAAAGCGTTAAAACGTTCATTAAAAATAAAAAAAATAGCTGTTTGCGCAGTTGTAGAGGTTGTATAGCACGGGATCTGAATTTACACAAAACAGTAGTAATTTTATACACAGGTATCAAAAATACATTAAAATTTGCAATTTTATTTTATTAGAGAATCAAAAAAGTCGCCAAGTATAACTCTAGTAAGTGACCGCTCACTCAATTCAATGAAAAACGCAGGCGTTGGGCAGGTTCTTGAAGAACTCAAGGCAGATGTGAGGGAAATAAAATTTTCAAGTCTAGTGTTACGTTATTAAATTAAATACAAAAGGATCGATTAAGGAGTATGACAACTAGCAGAACAATAGCAAAAACCTTAACTAGACTGAGAACTGGACATCTGGGGGGAATGAAAATCCAGCCAGACGGCTCCAGAAAGTACCCCACCTGCAAAATCTGCCTCGACATAGAACTAAGTCCAACACACATTTTCTCATGTCCAGCCATCCTTGCAAAAATGCAACAGATTAGTGACTCTCCGCTAGATGACCTTACTCCCAAACTGCTTCAGATTGCTGAGGCTGTGTGGAACACACACGGTCACATCTAATACCTCAACCTATCCATAGACAAGACAACAACAACAACAACGAGTATGACTGGTATAAGCACGCCGGTGGTGGAGCAGAAAACCAACTATTTAACCAACCAACGCAGCAATATTCTTTAAAAGACGTTGATAAAAAAAATGTCTGTGCAGTTGTAAGCTGTAAAGAGATCTTAATTTACACAAGATGGCCGTAATTCCCTCTATAGGTAAGCAAACTCCGTTGTAATTTTAGTTTTATTAGAGAATCAAAAAGTCGACAAGTAACCCTTAAAAAAAACTGCTAACTCAAAGTTAGTTTAATGTAAAGCGCATCATTTTATTCTTTAAAAGGTGTTGATTTAAAAAAAAATTTCTACCTGGCGCAGTTGTAGGCTGAAGTAAGAGATCTGAATTTACACAAGGTGGTAGCCATTCCCTCTAAATGTAAGAAAAATACTTTGTAATTTTGGATTTATCAGAGAGACAAAATGTCGCCAAGTCGATTTAATAACCTTATAATATCATAGTAAAAGTATTAGATTGGCAGATCACGTGACCTCTAATGCTAACGACGGGACGCGCATGAAGGGCAAATAAGGGGTCAAAATGGCCAGTGTTGCTGCCACTTTAAGGAGAAAAATACTACGAAAAAATACCATTTAATTCTAAAATTATAAAAAAAAATATCGTAAAAATACTAGCTGCATTTTGGTATCTTTTTAGCGACTTTAAATCTTTTTCTAGTATTTTTTTGTGATTTTAGAATTAAATGGCATTTTTTCGTAGTATTTTTCTCCTTAAAGTGGCAGCAACACTGGCCATTTTGGCCCCTTATTTGGCCTCCATGCGCGTCCCGTCGTTAGCATTAGAGGTCACGTGATCAGCCAATCTAATACTTTAACTATGATATCTATGGCTTATACAATTCGCCGATATCGTTTGTTTAGGCTTGCTACAAAACGATCGATGGCTTCACTTGGCAAACCAGTTTTTATATTGTTTTTTGCCCGGCAGCATGTTCATCTTCTTCTCAACTCTACGAACGAGTCGAACCTATCTCTTCAAAAAACTGCTGTTTGTTTCTTGACGAATGTTAGTGCCATTTTTTCCGTTCCAATTCAACCGAGAAATTACGAGACATTCATAAAAAAAATGAACTACATTACGCAGCTTCGGACAATTCGAGATCGACATTAAACGACAAAAGATAGGACGAACATCGATTTTAGATTAACTTCAAACGAAATTCATACGTTCGTCTGCTTGACAATTGGAATGTTCTAGAAGAACACACACACAAAAAATGCTGTCTTTTGTTGAAGCAGATGTCATGGCGTGATTTTTTAAAAACACATAAATAAAAAACCAAAAATTTAATTCAGTCTAGGATAAATGAAAGAAATGAAATGAAATCTGCCCGTTAATGTATTTTTATTGATTGGTCGCCTTAGTAATTAACAGGAAAGATATCGCAAAAAAATGGAATACCGAAGAAAATGAAGACGCATAAAAAATGGATAAGAGAAGCTAATTAAGCCTTGCCGGAATTATTAGCTAGATTTCGTTGTTTTGTTATAGTTTTTTTTTTGTAAAGGAAGTTTTTATATAAAGTTTATTAAGTTGTGGTTTGGATGTCTTTGTAAACGGAACTTCATTTAGATGTCATATAAGTATGTCGGGATTAATAATAGTATTTCATTTCGTAATATATTATTTTTTCGTTAGTAGAAAATCTTTGAATGAAACGTCTTTTTTTGTATTTATTTTTAATTATTATTTTGGTGAAGAACGACTTAATATGAGTTTAGTTTTTCAAAACTTTTTCTGGTAATTTTATTTTTTGTGTTATAGGATTTAATTAAGAGGGCTATTTTTAACGAAATCAATGTAGAAGAAGATAGCATGAGATAATGAAAATGGACTTTCTCGTTTCATACAAAGGAGTTACAAAAAAATTGGTAATTATGTTTTTATAACAACGTGCAAAAAAGTTTACTTTTTTTATATCATATTCATTCATAAATCGTTGCGAAAATAACACTTTACGTGCATACGTCACAGACAGTGCCGAAAGTAGTACTTTCGGCACTAGTGCGGTAAAGTAAATAAGAGTATCTGATTGGTAGAAAAACAAAATGATGTCATGAATATCTCAATGGAAACTAAATGATGTCATGAAACTCACTTATTTCGATTGGTTCATTACTTTTGCATTTTCTAATATCTCCATGGAAACTACAAGTACTACAAAAATGCAAAACTTTTCTTTTACTACTTTGCATTTTCGAATATCGCCATGGAAACTAAATGATGTCATGAAAATCACTCAATGGTAGAAATACTTTTTCGCACGTTATTATAAAAAAAATACTGTAAGCAAGCACGTGCCCAAATAATACTTTATTAAGCTCTTGTTATTATTTCACTCGACCTACGGCTCGTGAAATAAAAGCCACTCGCTTAATAAAGTATTATTTTCGGCTCTAGTTGCTTAAATAACTATTTAAGACATGGGTTGTTAACAAGAAATCTCACTTTCAAATGATTCCAGAGCAGAATTTTTGTGAGGTGTAGAGAAAAAAAGATCATTTTACGTGCATTTTCATGTAATTTTTGGTTGAAGCCATAAGGAATTGCGCAACTGGATTGATTTTGCTTCAATTTCTTCTAGAACATTTATAAAACACAGCCAATAATCAATAATCAGTGTTTGTAGGTTGCGAATTAGCGTGTAGGATTAAATTTGTTAGTGATAAACTAGTGTGGGGACAAGGAATTATTTCTCAAACAACTATTCTAATCGCTATTTAATCTTCACTTATTCATTACACACAGCATCCAACGCATCGCAGTGCCGGTTTCTTTTTTATAATGTTTTTTTAATAAAAAACCCAGCTCTATTGAAAAAACAAATATGTAAAATCGAAAATTCAAAAAAAAAACCACTTGTATACAGAGATGTCGAATTCGAAACGGGAATTTATCATTGTGCAATTTTTGGGGTTAGATCCCCACTACTCATGACAATCTGTTACCCCTTGCTTATAACAAGACCCAGGTGAGCTCTCCTAACCAACCACACCACTGGAGCTTTCACAATGACTTATTGCGCTTTCAAGTACCTTTTGGACCCCTTCAGGGAAACCCCTTAAGTGCTTTTAGCTTCCACACTACGTTTATAACGTAAAAAGTGGAACGTATTATAATCGTTCAGTCCGTCTGTCTGTCCGTCACCCACTTTCATAGCCCAAACTACAAATGCTACATGCAAGTGCGATACGTCAAAAAATTCAGCGCATCAAAATTAGAATACATTGAAAATTTCAGAAAAGAATTCGAATTCGAAGTACTTTAATTATTAAAAAAAATTCTAAATTTAATGCTCATTTAAGAAGCATAAGAAGCCATTTTCATTTGAATTAAATCACCATTGCCATTCGCAACATTCCATCGAGAAACTTTAATTCTTTTAAATAATAATCTAAAATAAATTTATTTTGGCGACATCAATCAGTTTGAAAGGACGTCATATACATTTCCCTAAAAGATTCTTTGTAAGTTGATATGAAACGTTTTGGTTCTATTTAAAAGAAAGGGATATTACATATTTATTCTTTGAAATATAAATTAATTTTTGCAAACGATAATAATTATTGAATAATTATTGAAGAAATAATTATTGAATTTTCGAAATAAAATAAATGAAACTAGTTACATTTAGCGTGTAAATGTTCAATATAGAATAAATACTAGCATAACTATAAAATTGGTTAATATATTTTGTAATCAACTTCGACCACCTTCTGCCAACTGAGTGGCTCAATGGATGGCTTGCTCGCCTTTGGGCCACGAAGTTGCGGGCTCGAATCCCAGTAAAAGCATGGGTGTTTGTCCTTGTGTTGATGAATAAATGTGGCCTCTTGTGATTGGTCTGGTATTGATTATGATAACAGATTAAGACCTTTAAACATGTATTCCCTGGAAAACAGGAGAGCTAGGGGTGATTTAATACAGTTATTCAAGTTCATAAAACAGGGAGACATGGAGGGCTTAGATTTTACTTTAAATAGCCGGACCAGAGGTCATGATCAGAAATTGAATAAATCGAGCTTTAGAAGGGAGGCAAGAAAACATTATTTTTACAATAGAGTTGTCAATGAGTGGAATGCTTTACCAGATTATGTTGTGCATTCGAAGAGAGTAGAAGATTTTAAGAAGAAACTTGACGGACATTGGAAACTGGTAATGTATTAGATTTATTTTGGACCAACCTTGCTGGGCCTCTGGCCTGTTGTTGGTCGACAATTTTTGTATTTGTATTTTGCATTTGAAAAGTGGTTGTGTGTGCAAATGTGTGTGTTTTAAGGGGTATAGATGACAGCCTATTATGGGCTTCTTTACAAATTGCCAATCGTCTGCCTCTTAGTAGCACCGAAGGCCTAAACGATAAATGGCCGGGGATTAAAAAAATACAATTTTCTAACAGTCAACGAACTCGTGGGTATAGCCTGACTCTTTTCTAACAACAACAAGTGACTAGTTCTTACCCATTGAGCTAGAAGAAACGTGAAGTGAGGTGTGTGATTCACTGAACACTGAACAGGGCAGCAAACGAGCAGGTTCAATAACGAAACGCGGAGGAATACACGGCACTGCAGCAGAAACGAACCCCCGGGCAGAAAACCTAGAAACTTGCCTATTTCGCTATTGGGTTCGTCTTCGCTGGTTCTTAGTTAGTGATCAACATGGTTATTTCTTAAAAAAGTCGGAATTTAAAAGTTAAAGAAAGTTAATTTCTTTCGAACTAAAAATGTTAAATACATTTAGGAGCCCAAGTCAATATGATAAAGTGTCTCATACAAGCATTGCATACAAGTGTAGGGAAAATAGTCCTTTTCTGCCCTGTTCGCTTAAAAGGGTGTGAGTGGGTTTTCGGCTCGCTGACACCTCACTCCAGTTTCCCTTCTAGCTCAATGACCCCTTCTAGCTCAATGAGTACTAAGATGCTCAAGTTTTATTGGAAGAAAAATATTCTCAAAAGTAAGTACACAGAACTCTCACATTTGAGCACTGTTAAAAATGAGTATCAGGATGTTCTGATTTTTTTAAAAGAGCAATACTCCAACTAAAGCAGACTCCTTTAGACCAGGGTTTTCTAACAACAATAACAAGTGACTAGTTCTTACCTAGTACTCCTAGTCTGTAGTTTATGGTGACCACGACCACGCCCCCAAAGCTGGCCAGGACGCTTCCGTCGTAGGGGTTGCCAGAATTCCAGTCGTACGACTCGCCGTGGATGTAGACCATCACGGGAAGCTTCGTCGGTTCTCGTCCAACTGGGGAAAAAGAAAATTAATGTTAAAATACGAAAAAGTATAATTAATTTTATATCAGATACACTCTGCAAAAACTTCTGTGTATCTGGTTAAGATATTTTTTTTTCTCTAATGGGGCTGCAATATTGGCGGTCAAGCCTTTTGCAGACTCGGCTTATTCCCCAGAACTGAGAGCCATTTCTTTGTGGCACCATCTAGGCGACTCTCGCTACAATTTTGACGCCCAGATTACAATGAATCTGAGCTCTCTGTGGATGTTAAAGTATGCCGAGATTTAATTTTGCCGAGAGAACCCAAGCCAAATGGACCATCCAGGGATCCTTTACATGCCACATAATCATATGAC
Source organism: Oedothorax gibbosus (assembly GCA_019343175.1). Lineage (NCBI taxonomy): Eukaryota > Metazoa > Arthropoda > Arachnida > Araneae > Linyphiidae > Oedothorax > Oedothorax gibbosus. The sequence continues at coordinate 558,335 of JAFNEN010000255.1, forward strand.
ATGCGCGTCCTAGATTTTCATTTGGTTAAGATATATAAGTGTTGGAGAGGCAATACGTGCTGGTTAAGATATATAAGTGTTATATAAGTGCTGGTATAAGGTTAATTGGGGGCGGGGGGGGGGGGGGTCAGGGAAAGCTTGTAAATTGTAGTTTATAATAGAAAAGTTAGTTTTAAGAAAAAATAGTAAAATGTTGTTGTGAATTGTATTCTACAACGATACACGTCTGGCTCGAAAAAGCTAGACAATGCTTTTTTATAACTACGTTCACACACAGTCCCGTATAACCGCTGTTTTTTTTTCATTGGGGAAATAGTAGGTTAACCCTCTGAAGGGTAAGGTTTAAATTACAATTTTTAACTAATTACTAACTTTTAAATTTTTTATTTTTTGTAGTAGATGGTTATAAAGGGCTCCTCCATGCCTTAAATTTTAAAAATTTAATAAAATTATTAAATTTATGATTTTTTTTTAAAATTATGTGTGTTGCTGGAAAACCTGACATTCAGGTGACGGGTTTATACGTCTGTATCTCTCAGAGGGTAAGAGGGTTGGAAAAGAGTGGTTCGTGCTACTTCCTACACAGCAAATATTTTCTGTAAAATTGCAGCACATTTTGCGGTTATTTTTTTACATCACAGTGCTGTAAAGTTTGCTTTACAAAAAATTGTAGTCTTTGATGTTTTAACCTTACGAATGTCTAATCTGTTGAAAATTTTAACTATCAAATCAAGATACATAAATATTACAAAAATAGAAATGAATCAAAACAAAAATAGTTATATTTCTTTGAAAGTATCTATAACATCAAGGTTTACAGTCTTTCTCTATCGCAAATTCTAAACATTTTTGATAGCAATCTAACGTTTATTTGACTTTTTGTTGGCAAACGGCGTTTAGGACTTGATCTAGACTATATCCAGTGGAATAAGAAACAACAAAAATATGACGTTTATGTATATTAAAACTTTTACAAATATTTACAGATTTTTTTAAAACATTTGATAAGATATTATTATTCTCTTTTTAAAACCGACCATGGTTGTACAACTTAAATCTACCACACACTTCCAAGTGACTAATATTATACCAAAATAAAACTATTTAGGCGGATAAATCTATTTACCCAACTCCCAAATCTCTAATCGAGCATGCGCCATTTGCAAAGAAAACAGTTTCCTTGTAGCATAGATAAACGTGAGAGGTTAAGCAAAACGAGAATTTGTTTTTTCTCTCCTAAATCCAGTTTTTTTCCTTCGGGATAAACTTCCACTTGGGAGGAATCGGTTTCTTTTAGGGAAAAATCCTTGATTTTTTTCCCTTCTACAAAGTAAGACTTATTTGTTTGACAAAGATGTAAGTGCCATTTTGACAAAAAGGGGAATTATGTTTGTACATACAGTCCCTGGACAAATTATTAGACGCACTGAAAGATTTCATGTAAAATATTAATTACCGGGTGATATTGTATCGTTTTATTATTTTAAATTGATTTGTTTTTTATTTTTATATTATCCAATCAATTACCGATTTATTTGACATAAATAAAACAGCATTCATTTAGAAAAGCATAAGTTTATTAAGTTTTAAATAAAAGTGAAATTAATGTTAGTAAAAGTCAATATTTAGTGGAGCCACCTTTAGCCGCTATCAAAGCTTTAATTCTACACGGCATGCTATTAATGCAAGACTGTACTGTGTCGCAAGGACTGTACTGATTCGCGACTGTTACAGGTTTGTACTTGTTTACGTTCATGTATCACTTTGTCAACACAGTGTTGACATATGTTAAAAATAAATACAAATATGTAGTCTACAACAATTCTCTTAAATAAAAATCAATAATATTGTAGTTTAAACATACCATTATTGCATAAAAACTCTTAAGAAACATAAAATTACTAAAAAAAAATACAGTGCATCTAATAATTTGTCCAGGGACTGTATATTGATATGATAAAACGTCCTCTTTTATGTAAAACAGCCTTAGAAGAAAAATGTACAATCCTGTTATTTAAGAAAGTGTAATTAACACTAAACGAGTTTTAATTACCACTCAATAAATCCATACATTTAAAGATATATAAGCTAATATTTCAATTACTTTAAAACAAAAAAAGTTCGATGGCAGCTACTACACTGCTCAAAAGAATTAGGGGAATGCATGGTTTAAACCATTTCACCCCCAATGATTCCATTTGGAATAATCAGCTTGCGATTTTTTTTCTCACTAAGTTAAGCTCGCACTTATTTATCGTTAGATATAGGAATCATGTCTTTTGAAGAATTAAATAATGTTTGTTTTAATTAAATGAAAATATGAAAAACATGATAAAATAATATTTACCCTCAAAAAATCTAATGAAATAAATTGACCCTAAATTCTTCACGCTTACATTCTTAGATGTTTAAAAATTGATTTTAACTTTTTTTGAACAAATAAAGTTTTGAAAAATTATTGTTTATTTATTCAAAATTTAGGATTCCAATTTCCCCCCCCCCCCCCTTAAATGTTAGTTAAAAAATTAAGATCCCCCCCCCCCCTGTTTTTTACTATTTCCTTCTGAATGCATAATGAATCTATTTCACAAATTTCAGATATTTTGAATAAAAAATAAAGGGTTGGAACTGAAAGGGTTAACAAAAGTACGCAAAGTGCTCCCCTAATTGTTTTGAGCAGTGTATTTACGCACTCGTATACCAAATTTTAATTCTGTAGATGCATAAGCTCGAGCTTTAGAACTGGTTCAGACAGACCAACAGACGGACCGATGTCCAAAAAACCACTTTTTCAGAATCAGCACCTTCCAAAATGTAAAACATGAAATATTTTTGGGGAATTTTAACCCCATCGGAATGCTTTCATTACCTCACATCTCATATATGATAGAAAGTAAAGATACAATATAGTCTGATACAACTATGCCAAACCAACTACGTCTCCTACTAATGCGAATAAGGGCACTCAAAGAAATATGTAAAAAAAAAACCGCCCAATTCCTCATTTTTTTCATTCGGTAATATTAGAAAGCATATTCTTAGAAAAAAAATACGGGGAAGGTAGAAAACACAAACAGTTCTTTTTTTTATTGTTTACCCAAGGGCTGTTATGATTGAAAGTCGACAAACATGAGATCTATACAGGAACGGTTTTATGAGACTATAAAATGCAGAACTACATAAACAGTTTGAATATTAACCCGGCATTGGGGCTGGGGAGCCCAGTTGGTTAGGCATTCGCCTAGCATGCGGAAGGTCCCAGGTTCGGGTCCGGGCATCGCCAAAATAACTGCCGACTTATAAACGGCCCGTGCAGCCAAAAATGTCCGACGAATAATACCCCGTGTGGCGGGAGTGCACGTTAAATATCCTTCAAAGTCCTAACGCTGCGTACGTTGTCGCCCTTAACGGTTGCGTTGGGTGCCTACTCAGGTGTCGGCTCGGCACTTGACTGTGGTTCTAAATCTAGTTAAATTGACTGTTAAATTATTTTTCCATCTCTACCCGTGCAACGTCGGGTATAACAGCTAGTTCAAACTAAATTTAGTTTTAGTTCAAACTAAAACTTAAAATTAACCCGGCATCGGACGGATATCAAAATATCGAAATGGTACGGAGATGATATCGTTAGGTTTTTATACATTGTAGATACATACCGTTTGTAAGGTAATTTGTGTCAAACTGAACCACGATCAAATTGTCATTACTATTGCTTCTAAACAAATATCTCATAAATATTGAAGAACTATGTCAATAAAGAAATTTAAATCATTCACGTATCTATATAGTTATTTAAGCAACTAGTGCCGAAAATAATACTTTATTAAGCGAGTGGCTTTTATTTCACGAGACCGTAGGTCGAGTGAAATAATGACAAGAGCTTAATAAATTATTATTTGGCACGTGCTTGCTTACAATATTTTTTATAATAACGTGCAAAAAAGTATTTCTACCAATGAGTGATTTTCATGACATCTTAGTTTCCAAGGCGATATTCGAAAATGCAAAGTAGTAAAAGAAAAGTTGTAAAATAATTACACCGTTATTAATAACTACACCGGATCAAATGTTACTATAAATATGCATGTTAAATAAAAGTATTGTTTGGTGTGAAATTTGTGTTCTTACTTTTGTCTTATTTAATTTCCTTTAATAATTTTTGTAGTACTTGTAGTTTCCATGGAGATATTAGAAAATGCAAAAGTAATGAACCAATAAAAATAAGTGAGTTTCATGACATCATTTAGTTTCCATGGAGATATTCATGACATCATTTTGTTTTTCTACTAATCAGATACTATCTTATTTACTTTACCGCACTAGTGCCGAAAGTAATACTTTCGGCACTGTCTGTGACGTAAGCACGTAAAGTTTCATTTTCGCAACGATTTAGGAATGAATATGATATAAAAAGTGAACTTCTTTGCACGTTGTTATAAAAAGAAATTTAAATCATTCACGTATCTATAAAATATTTAAGCACTTAAATAAAAGTTTATACACACTTACATTACATAATCACCTACATTAAATGAAGTTTATAGCTGCAATTCTATTATTCTCCAAAGTATAACTAAGATATGGGGTCCGGCTCGTTCATTGGCAACTTTTGACGATTGTAAATGTATCGGAGGAAAACGATAAAGAACATAGTGGACCCTATATTGTAGATATACTTTGTAGAATGTAAGTTTTGCCACTAGACCCTTCATATAGTTGATTATGAAGTAAAAATACTTTATAAAGTAACGTTAATAAAGCACGGTTGATTTAAATGTAATAAATTTTTACATAATGCAACGATTTTTTTTACAACAAAGCTTTGTTTTCCGGTTTTATTACAATATTGCAGCTAAGACATCAACGGAATAAATTTTTTTCACTATTGTGCTGTAATTGAATCTATTTTCCCTAATACCAGTAGAAATCTAATAATAACCCAATTCCTAAATTAGCGATAACTTTCTTCCCAGACAAAAGTATAAGTCAAAGTTAGTCTCGACTATTTATTTCCTTAGATTAACGCTCTTTTTTTTTTTATCTATTCTATGCTCAAGGGGTCTCCAAACTACTACACAATAATTTTTTTATTACTCCTCTGCACGAAAAAAAAATTGTTCCCGGTAAGAACACTGAACGAAAGACCTTTTTCCAAAAATCATATCTCAGAATTAAAGTAATTTTTAAAATAACAATTATTTTTCAAGTTGATTTTTTTATGAATACTTTACGCTAAGAAGCCGTCAACGAAATGTGCTTTTAAAATTCCAACAAAAAACTTAGTGTGAATGTCCCTGAATTCGCTGTGGTTTAAATATTTAAAAATGTATTATTGTTTTCTCCGAAAAAAATAATAAATATCAATTTTTAAATTAATTTTTTGAATCTCATTCATCGGAATTGTGTTTATTTTTGGAAATGATCTCAAATTCATTCCCAAATGAAAAATATTGACTCTCAATAAAAATTAATTATTTAGAGAATTTTGAAATTAATTGGTTGGTTGGTATACATATATTCTGAGGCTTGTGTGCTTGGTCACAAAGACCCGCTTATAAACCATCGCCCAAGAAGGACGGACACGACATACACACACATACAAGACAGATGCTGCCATTTATCGCCACCTCCACAATTTAGACAGGTACCTGGAAGGGGAGTGAAATAGTCTCCAGGGACCTGTACCCGTGGGAAACTGCGCAATGACCAACCACAGGACTTTCGGACCTAACAGATTTAACGAGCACGTACTCCGCATATACTCGACAAACACAAACATCCATGCCTTACCGGGATTCGAACCCGAACCCAGAGGCTCCAAAGGCTAGCTCCCTAACCGTTGCGCCGCCGGGTCATCATTTTGAAATTTATCGCGATTGCTAGAGTCTGGTGTGTAAAACATGAAAAAAAACCCGGGTCTTAACGCTCAGAAGGTTAACCAAGTGAAGGGGCCCGGATGGCCGAGTGGTTTGAAACATTACGCTAGCAGTCTGCGCGCTGTAACGGGTGCGGGTTCGATTCCCGCCTTCGCCCTGGGCGTACTTCCTTTCCCTGTGACAGTAAAAATTCTTTATGTGTCTGTCTTACTTGACGAAGGCTTATAAGCGGGTCTCTGATCAAGCACACAAGCCGGAATATATATGTATCTACCCTATCCTACCTACCAAAGTGAACCTTTCTAACACGTGAAAAAGTTTACCCCATCCTTATCCTATTTGTGATGATGTTATCCAGGGAAAAATGCAGACTTTAAAAAAAACCTTCCCGGGTACTTAGGGAACTCCGGTATGGCCAAATAAGTAACATCATTAGCGGTACCTGTTTTGATTTTGTGGCCAGATTTCTTTAGCTTAACTCTTATATTCCGCTTCAAAGTAATTATTTTAAGTAACAAGGAAAAAGTAAGATAGGGATAATAACGGTACCTGGATAACTCACTTTATTTACGAAACTTGAGCACGAAACTTTACTTTATACACGAAAGCCGTGGATAGCTTAGTGATTAAGGCTTCGTTCTCGGAATCGGAAGGTCCCGCGATCGAGTCCCGATACCACTGAAGACCCACCGAGTATATGCGGAGTACGTGCTCGTTAAAATCTGTGGGTCCGAAAGTCCTGTGGGCGGTCATGGCGCAGTTTCCCAGGGGTACAGGTCCCTCGAGACTATTTCCCTCCCCTTCAGGGGCATGTCTAAATTGCGGAGGTGGCGATAGATGGCAGCATCTGTCAGCACGATGCAAAGACGGATTCCTGCCGTGTAGTCTCTACACGGGCATCTCTCTTCAGGAACCGCACCCATTTGCCTTAATCCTCCGCGGGAAGAGCTTGGGTTTCCCAAGTGGCATTAGTAACAACAACAACAACAACGAAACTTGTCGGATGCTTAAGTTTGTTAGGAAGAAGACAACATTAACTGTAAAGCAATTGTTTGGTGTAACGTTACTTCGAAAAAGTTGTAACAGCAATTGCTGCCTTCCGTTCCATTGAGTAAAAATACTGCATTTAAAGCGCGCTGCGGCACCTAATTAAGTGTGAATTTACACCATAGATGAGTAAACCCCATTTTCATCTGTATAATATCTATTTTATGATCTATATGTTTTATGTAAAATTTACGGGTTATATCTTTGAACGTTTACACCATTTTTATATAAAAAAAAGAATTCCTAGAATTTTTAAGAGTTTAAAATCAATTTAACATTTAAATAAGGCAAAGCACAATTCAAGATTAGATATTAAACATAAGTCGGATGCCAATTATTGTTAGAATTTCAAATTTTTATGAATACGCTTATAAGAGAAACGATTTTTTTTATCTAAATAATTATTTTAGATTTGAATGAGGAATACAAATTGGAATTAATATTTAAAAATGCATTAAAAGCGGTTTCAACTCAGTTTGAATCTTAAAAAAATAGCATGCAAAATAAAATTCAAAATGATATATATTTTTTAATTCAAACTTTATTTTTTCAATATTCAATGCAAAAAAGCATTTTACAGAATTATGAATATGATTTTCGTAAATTGGTGTTTTAAACAATCGAAATTTTCATTCAAATCTTTAATAGAGGAAAAAATATTAAATTAGAAAAATTTCTTACTTCCGTCTATAATTAAATTTAAAGCTCAGGCCAACGAAACTTGAAAAACTCTATGTCATTAGACTATTTTTGAATCATTAATTTTAAAAAAATGTTGGGATAGCACAAATTTAATATTGTAGGAAAAAGTGCATTATGCTACGAATTATAATGGTTAGTAAAATAAGTAAGGAAAAAACTTCTAACGTTTGAAAATTGCTTTATATGATAAAAAAAATGAGTATTTTTTATATTTTGGATAGCTATCTAAATGTTTAATAAGGTTATTCAAACGCATTTTATAGAAATTTATTAGGTACTTAATTTAAACAAAATTATTTATTTATTTTTTAAAAATAGATTAACAAGGTAATTATTAAAACACAGTATGAAATAAATGATTGAATAAGTATTTTGATTTGTATAATAAAACATATTACCTTGAATAGTCATGTATTGAAAACTAATGATCAATAATGATTATAATTTTACTGAATGCTCGGTATAATGATGGCATTTATAATAATTCTTAACCCTCTTATGCATGTTTTTTTTTAAATCTTCACATAATAGTTATTTATGTAACTAGTGTGAAAAGTAAGGCTTTTTTAAACGAGTTGAATAATTTTTTTCACAAACGTGTTGTCATACACTATTTTTTATAATAACGTGCAAAAAAGTATTCATTAAATTGGCATTTATTGATTTGCTTATTATTTTATTATCACGTTCAAATGATTTGAAGGTGATTATTTATATTAATGATTATTTTAAAATCACTTGCAAAAAGTATTTCTTAGATTGGCATTGGAAATAGACGCCAATAAGTCACGTCAAATAAAGATTACACATCCAAGCGCGAAAATCCGCAAATAAAGAATTTTACACCAATCAGATGCTCTTATTTCTTTGTCGCACTAGTGCGTAAAAGTAAAGTTTGAAACACGATTTCGTTAAAAGCTTCACTTTTGCCACGATTATTGATTTGAAAAAGTTAGTTTTTTTTGCACGATATTATAAAAAAGTATATTTTGATCTTTATTGGTCAGATATTGCGGGAAAATATTTCAAAAATACCTTTGCGTTATAACTTAATTATTCAAATTTTTAAAAGCATTGACATCGCCAAAGGCTAACCATTGAGGATGATGCATTGCATATGGGGAAATTGTAACCTTTTAACTGTATACAGCATATTATCCTTTTTCTTAGTTAATTTTTCTGTAAATATTCAGGTTTTTTTTTATTCTAAAACATTAATATAATCCTTTAACAAATGAAAAAAATATATAAGTAATATTTTTAAATTTATGTCACGAACATCACTAAGAATGAAAGAAGACACTTTATTTTCAAAAGAGAATACATTGGTTGTCAAGGAGCCCCCGAGCCCTTCCAGGCAACACATAAAATTAACAATCGAAATTATCACGGAAAATTAAAAGCAACATTTCAGATTATACCCAAACAAAAGGGGAACAAATAAATAAAAAATAAAATTAAAAAAAAAGATATTTGTAAGTCATAAAGCGGATTAAAGTATGTTTACAAATGTAAATATTATGCACTATAGAGTTAATAAATGCAGTATTAAACAAATGATTATGCATACACGTTATTATATCTTTTCAAAACAAAACTTTTTTTAAAAAGTGAGCAATTATTAACGAAAAGTGAATAAGTTTTCTAGAAAAACGATTTATTTTGGTGATAACAATTTATTCTTATGCACTGGTGCATTTATCGAACTCAAAGTAATGTAAAAACATTATTAAATGAATAAATCATCGGTCTCGTATTATATTAAAATTGATGGCGAATAAATTGCAGGCATGTTTGCCTGGTTAGAAAATGACATTTTGATTGATATAATTTGATTGATATCTCTGAAAATATTCAACAATATATGACAACTCATAAACTAATGCAAAACTTCTGTTAGCAACATAATCATACTAATACTATTATCTCACCGTCATAATAAATAATAATTCTCTATCTCGTCCTTCGACGACAAAATACTTTGGTTAAGAAGAGTTAATGTGACATAGTAGTAATTGCTATTTTTGGCCCAAAATTGAGTTTGAATAATTTTAAAGAAACATCGTTACAAGTAGTTTAGTAGAACATTAAAAAATTCATCAATATCGTCTATTGACAAAATAAGTTTAAATAAAGAATTTTTAAACCTGTATAAAGAAGGGATACTTTGAAGTTCAGTAGTTAGTTTATTGAATACTTTTGGGGCTAAATATGAAAAATATTTTCGAAACATTTCTTTATGTGGAAATGGGATATGATAAATTTCATTTAAACGTCTAGCTGATATATTTACTTTTAAATAACAAAAAGAATTACGATGTAAATATAAAATCATTCGAAAAATAACATTATGTCGAATCGGTAGTAAATTAAAAAAATTAAAAATGGGAATGTTCGAATAAAGATGTCCTTTCAGAATTTTAAATCATGTGTTTTGAATTGAAATCAACGGATTAATATTGCTTTTATAATCTCCTCCCCATACAATACTACCATAATTTTTGATGGGATAGAACCAGGAATAATATAAATTAATAAGAAAATCACTTGCAACTTTTTTTTTAGGTAATAAAATTTGTATAATATAAAACGGGAGTTTTTTTTAATAACTCGGAAACATGAGTTTTCCCTTTCAGATTAGAATCTATATTCCGTCCAAGATATTTTATACTATTTGTAGAGTTTAAACTTATACAAGACCAGTCAATATTTTGTCTACATGTTGTTAAATGATATTTAAGAGAAAAATTTTAATCCAAATTTGTTAAACTGAAATACATAAATTTACTTTTAATTAAGTTTAAGACTAAATCATTTATCGAAAACCAATTGCTAATTGTCATTAGATCTTTCTCTACACCTCTTTTTAGTGAATCAAAGTCATGACTACAATACAGGAGAACTGAATCATTCATAATCAGCGATCATCCATCATGATAATTGAAGTATTTCGGGAAAAAGGCTATATTTAAATCAATTAATTAATGTATTTTTGGCTGTCAGATCATGTAACTCTAGTTTCGGTTTTGACCAGGCGCCGGCCACTATGGTTTTGGTCTGTAACCACCAACGATAATATGGTAAGTTTTCTTTTTGATGTCCTGATGAATAATAGACATTAAAAGTGTACTACATTGCCTGTACAAACGATAATTTATATTAATAAAAGATTATCACGTAAAATAAAAGCATTTACAGATCGTAAAAAAGTTTATATGTGACATTTAAACTTTTATACTCCGGTTTCTGTTCGTCTTTGTTGGAGGAAAAATTTAGTAATTTTTTTTAGGTTGGTCCAAGCAAATTGCTGATGCTGAAATATTAAAAACATGTTATCAAAAACCAATAGAATAGGAAAATAGAAAACGAAAATGGCGGTGGATAGGGCATGTGCTGCGCAAGCCCGAAAAATTCAAAATAAAGGAAGCTTTAGAATGGAATCCGCAAGGCAAAAGAAAAAGGGGGAAGCCAAAAACAATGTGGCGTAGAACAATCAACAAGGAAGTAAAAGAAGTTAACAAGTCATGGGGAGAGATTAAGACCGTTGCTGGCAACAGGGTGAGATGGCGGACCATGACGGAGGCCCTATGTTCCATGTTGGAGTGAAAGAGGTATAAGTAAGTATTATGTCTTATTTTCATAACATATTGCCAAAAATCATTTTTTATATCAATAACACCTCTGTCAAACCAACCCGTCTATTTGTTCCTGTCTCAGGATCCTGCCACCGATGCCAGGCACCAATCGATGATAAATAGTTATCATAATTACCCTTCCATCGACGAAGTTCCGCCGAGTGTCATTAAATATTTCGCTCCTCCTTATCTTTTTTTCCCGAAGATAATGTCCTTTTCCGCCATCCGTTATCGGATAATCGGATAGATTCTTCTATCCGGACGTGACAGATGTAGCAGACGGTCCGTTCCAGTGACGTGCCATTGCCCAATCACTGATTGGGTTGGGTTGAAACACTTTTAAGTGACACGTAAAAAAAATTGAATTAATTGTTTTGGAAAATTTTCATAATAAAACTACTCAAAACAGTTTCCTTTACAGAAATATATGTATATATATTTACATAGGAACGAGATGGTAAATCAGTGCCACCTAGTTGTTGATAGAATATTGAGGTTGCGTGTGTGGTGAACCGCCACAGTCCTCTGCTCCCAATTGACATGGATTTGCAAATCAAAACTCGAGAAAAATTGTATTTTCATTAACATTTCTGTTGCCACTCAGGACCTAAAACATGCCCACTTTCTCCAAATTTAGGAAGGATTTTTCTTGAAAGCATTCTCTCATGTTTCTTGTGCAACATAAAAAAACATTCAGAAATTGTTACTGACCGCAATGTCACAAAAGTCCTAAAAAAACAATTTTGGAGCTTTTAATGAAAAAGATTTTCGACTGCTGGTCAAGACGAAAACTACACTCTTAAAACAAAAGAGTGAAATCCACTCCTATAGGGGAAGTGCATTTTTGGCACCGGAAAGGAGTGGAAATTAACTCAGACTGAGTTAAAACCGCTCGTTTTAAGAGTGTAGGACGTAGATTGTCTTTTTTTATTTCTTTAACCCACTCCGCAAAAAGAGTGAAATCCACTCCTATAGGGGAAGTGAATTTTCGGCACGGTATAAGGAGTGGAAATTAACTCAGACTGAGTTAAAACCGCTCGTTTGTTTTAAGAGTGTAAGGTTCCATCTCTTTCAAAACAAAAACAGCCCCGGTAGCAGATGGCAGACAGATATTCCAAAGTTCTATGTTCATTCCAAAGAAGCTTCGAATAAGATCACGTGATTCGAAGGGACCCAACACTACTCATTAAGAGTTATCGCATTGTTCGATAAAATGAGGAGACCATTAAATTAGTTTTCGACTTTAAAAGTTTCGAACGGTTTTAGAAGGTGGGTGATTAGAGTAGAGATATTGTAATCGTTTTAGTTTGGAAACTGCTGTAATTATAATCGCATAAAATTAGTGTGGGGGGGATGTCGGTACACATAAATTAGGCTTGTATGTATCTCAGTTTTGAACAATCGAATAATAATTGCTTTATGGCTTTGTTATTTTTTTAAAGATATTTGTTGAATCGATGAACATTTAATTTTTAGCTTCCACACTACGTTTATAACGTAAAAAGTGGAAGGTATTATAATCGTTCAGTCCGTCTGTCTGTCTGTCCGTCCGTCACCCACTTTCATAGTCCAAACTACAAATGCTACAGCCAAGTATGATACGTCAAAAAATTCAGCGCATCGAAATTAGAATACATTGAAAATTTCAGAAAATAATTCGAATTCGAAGTACTGTAATTATTTTAAAAAACTGCAAAATTGAATGCTCATTTAAAAAGCATAGGAAGCCATTTTTATTAGAATTAAATCACCATTGCCATTCGCCACAATCGCTCGAGAAACTTTAATTCTTTTAAACAATAAATTAAAATTAATTTGTTTTGCAACATCGATCAGTTTGAAATGACGTCAAATATATTTCACTACGGGATTCTTTGTACGTTGATAGGAAATATTTTCATTCTATTTAAAAGCGAGGAATATTACATATTTATTCTTTGAAATATAAATTAATTTTTGCAAACGATAAGTAATAATTATTGAATTTTTGAAATAAAATAAAAGAAACTAGCCAAATTTAGCATGTAAATGTTTAATATAGAATTAATGATGTGTTTGGCGCCTTTTTACCTGTTAAATACAACTGTTGTGTGGAAGCGGGTTAAGTGACAGATTCTGTTACAAACCTACTTGTTTTTTTTATCTTAGTAAAGTCAACTAACATCGTCATCTGGAATTACTAAATATCTCTAATAATTTATGAATACCGATTGATCTTAAGATTTTTAAGTCTTAAATATAGTAATAAAACTGCTTTAATGGCTCGAAAAAAATTAATTTGTAGTCTGAAATAAAATGTTAATTAAATATTTTAATTCAAAGTAAAGTTAGAGAAAAATTGTTTATTGCCGGTCAATGAGGAATTTAAAAAAAAAAAAAATAACGAAAAACTTATGCACTGCATTTAAACGCAACGAAATATTTTTTTTATTTTAATCCTACATACAAGTCATCTTAAAAAGCAGTTTAATTACATATAACATTCCTAAACAAATAAACAGAATTTTACATAAAAAACACTTCACAGAAAAATATTTTTCTACATTCTTCAGGTGGTACTTTAAGTTTTTTTTTACTGTGAAATACCTTTATGGTTCGATAGTTTATAAAAATAAGTTAGACTGAATTTTATAGGGAAAAAATACATGCTTAGGCAACAATACGCCTTAGGTAAAACAACAAGCAGAATGCAATAAACTTGACTCAAAATATTTTCTGCTTTTTTACAGTCCTCCTCACTTGAGACGGTTTAGGAAGTTTCTTTGGTATGAATGTAACTACCATTTTTTTAAAAAAAATATTCGTTTATAACCGATCTTTAAAAAAAAACTAAGTATTTGTTCTCACGAAAATGCAAACAAAAGAGTAGAAAATATAGTTTTTGAAGAATCCATAATTCACACCCAAATTATAAAGCTAGATTGGCCATAACGTGTTTTTGTTATTAAGGGGATACGGTAGCCAAAACATTATTTCTAGAAATAATAACATAAACTTGAAAGTTATAGTGTATATAATGTTCACTCTAAATAAAAATTTTCTAGCAATAAAAATAAATATTTACAAGTAGTTTTTAATTTTTTTAAAAGTCAAAATTTTGAACTTTTTAAAAACACTACTCCTCTTTCAATTTTGCGAATAACTCCACCAAACTTTTATAGTTTGTTTTTAGAACTATTTTTTCAAGAACTGTGCATGGATTTTAAAATGTGAGCTACAGTCAAAAAGTAACATGCATACTGAAAATCACAAAAAAAATTCAAATTATTGAATTCAACATTTAAAAAAACAAAAACAATACATAGTAGACCTTATTCCATGCACAATTTTGTGCACCATTTAAAAAAAACACAGGTTAAAAATTTCAAAATTCTAACTTAATTAGGAAAAAAGCCTTAGGGTTTGTTAAACACAAGAATAGAAAAACGCGAAACAGAGAAAACAGGTTGAAAGCAGACGAAATACGTATTCAAACTCATAGGAATGGCTCCAGAAAATAGTTAATAACTTTTTTTTCTACAAAAGATATCATTAAGAAACTTCCAGTAAATGTTCAAAAAGATATTGTGAATAATAAGAAGTAAAAACTGAAAAATCGATATTTTGGGTACCGTATATCCCCTTTAAAAATAACAATGTCACAAATACAGTTTTTATAAATAAATAACAGTACAATAAATACAACAAATACAATATATTTAAAATTAAAATGATTAAATTCACATAAAGCTGTAAAATCACATCCTTATAGCGACGTACGAGGAGTCAGGAATTTGGACCACGACAGATTTAACGGGGACAGTACAATATTTACAGCATTATTTATTGGTGGTTTTTCTTGTCGACACGTTTGCTTTTATACGATGACTAAAACGGAGAAGAAACTGCATTATACAATAACATATCTACAAACAACCTTTACCTAATGTGTCCATTAGGGTACTTGACAGTATCGCTGAAATACTTTCCAATATTAATTAAAGTATAGTTTGAATCCAAATATAACAAACGTATATATTTTTTGGCAAAATAAATCTTTAAATGATTAATAAAAATCATTTTCAAAGGGCTTTTCTTTCATCGGTTCGTCACGTGATCACAAACACGTCGGTTTGGCTGACGTCACTGGTATGTTAAACAAACCGGTGTGATGTTTCTTTGTTTGTAATTAAACTGGTTTTAATCTAACTCACTATTAAAATAAGAATTATATAGATAATGGGTGGAGGTTTAACAGAAGCGGATAGTTCAAATTGCTTAAAGTAGATTCCAAAATGGTGTTTCAAAGTTTGTTATAGTTACTAGTGAATCATAGATACACGTGACATCATAGATACCACGTGACAGCCACAAGGCGTTTTCGGGAGTGATTTTTCGTCCTAATTTTAAAATTCATTTTTCCCCTTTTTATGGGGTATTTGAAAAAGAGAAAAAATACGGGTCTAATATTTTTGGCATAAGAATATTTTAAGCCAATAAAATTTTTTTTTAGTCAAGTACCCTATTTAGGATGTCCACGCCTTCCTTGACGTCACAGCTACGTCAAACCTTTCCTTCTAACTCAAAAAAAAAAAAAAAAAAAAAAAAACACGCACCACCCCGTTCAAATAGCCCATTACAATACTTTCAAACCATAACAAAACAGTGAGTTGACAGGCGAGACACAATTCACATTTTTGTCCATTTCAACGATTTTTTTTTTCTGCTTTAAAAAACTTAACTCCATGTAACTCATTTTCGTTCTCTTTTTGTGCAAAGCATTCTTTTATATTCGAATTTCCTTTTATGGAGGGAAAAAAAATTCAAAGAATAAAATGCATTTATTTATTTTTCTAAAAATTCACTTCAAGGCGCTTTGAAAAATAAAGCAAACTACCTTTAGATCCAGAGGGACCTAACTCCTAAGACCTATTTTTTTGCATTTTTGGATATAGAATCAAATTTTGTCACTGTTTTTTAATGTGTGTTAGGACCTTTAATATATCAAAAAATATTACACTTATATTGAAACGCTCAATTCTACCTAATTTAAGAGGGACTATAAGTCCCACAGAGCTAATGTTTTAGTTTTGAAATCACAAAATTTTCAAAAGAATTGCTTTGTCATGTTATCCCTTTTTCACCAGCTATGGGAATCCCCATAACGCCAATTTAAGACAAATTCAAAAGAAAATAACATCCGGTTATTTAATTATTACTTTATAAAGTCTTAAAATAGTGTCGCCATCTGCTGTATATTTTTGGCATTTCAAAACTTCAAACATATATAATTAAATAACTACATAACATTTTCTCTTCAAATTTGTTTCATTTCGATGTTATGTTGATTCTCATACCAGGGGAAAATGGGTTAACATGGCAAAGCAATACTTCTGCAGAATTTGTGATTTCAAAACTAATGCATTAGATCTATGGGACTGGCATCAGTCCCTCTTAAGGTACCATACGGTATTTTTTTTTAATATTTGCTTCTGCAGTTTTGAATATAAAATAAAATTTTGTCACTACATATTTTTTAAGGGGTTTTAGGACTTACAAACTTTAGGAAAAAATTATAATTTGTAAATACACTTTTATTAAAATACGCTCATTTCTGCTCAACATTAGGCACCATACGAGTAGAAATTCTATTAGGTTTTTAAAACAGTGACGAAAAGGGTTTGGTATTTTAATGATATTTAACCAATACTCGACTATCATAATTGCGGTTTTACAATAATGGTTTTAGAACCCTACGCCTGACAACTCAATTAACCTAAAGTTTTCTCTAGATATCAACCGAACTTACTCAATTTGTATAGATAAAAAAATTGCAATGTACTGTCTAGTTTTCTTTACTTTAAATTTTGTTACTTAAAAAATCGCAGTAAATTTAAAATTTATTTTTACGCATCATAATAATACATTATTTTTGGTTGGATAAAATATTCTGCAGTCTAATAATACACTGTTAAAAATTAGGCACTTTGTTTCACCAAAAATATGGTTCCTAGTAGCTGCAACGGCTGTGTGGTGAAACGTTAAACCATATTTTTGGTATTCGGTTGAACCATTTCTCAGGTTTTTGTTTCCAAATCGAAAAAAATGGTTCAACCAAACACCGAAAAAAAGGTGAAACATTTCACCACACAGCCGTTGCAGCTACTAGGAACCAATATCATGGTGAAACCAAGCACAAAATTTTTAACAGTGTGTAATTATAACATTTATGATTGTATTTTGATCAGATTTAATACTGTAACGTAAATGAGACTAACCATACCTTTTAAAAACTGAACATTTCTCCTTTCAGGGGGAATGGGCGCTTTGGACGGGGGTCTCCAAAGCAAAGTGCATCAGTGTTAATCCTATGGAGAAAAAACTATTTTCTCTGCCACATTTCTCCGGCTGTATTGAATATTTTTGCAAGCGGATTTTTTTTGTGATAAACGTAGCTGACTTACAGGTCCCGACCTTCCCACTTTTTGAAATGGGTTCGAATATTTTTTTTTAATATTCACTAAATAATTTTACACAAAATATTCGAAGCAATTTCAAAAAGTGGGAAGATAGAGACTTGTAAGTTATCTACATTTCTTATTTAAAAAAAACCGTTTGTAAAAATATTCAATACAGCCGGAGAAATGTGGCAGAGAAAATAGTTTTTTTCCCCATTGGATTAACACTGAGGCACTTGAGTTTGGAGACCCGCGGTCCAGCGCGCCCATATTCCCCCTTAAAGGAAAAAAGAAACATCTTTGTTCCACTACGTAGCAAAACTAAGATAGGAATCTCCACATTTTCTTTAATAAGGCTTGTTTAAGGAAACACAAATTTGCGTAAAATTCTGAACAGCAGAAAATTTCCCAATTTTCTTTTCTCTTATCGCAGGAGGATGTTTTCCCAAAATTGGATTTATTTATCGTTCCAGCAATTTTGGTTTATTGCTTATTTGGAGAGAAAGTTATCAATTTTCCGAGACATGGTGTAAAAATAAATGGGTTTGGGGAAATTCGAAAAACTTGAGACGTTTCAGACACGGCATTCTTTAAAACTTTCATTATATTGATTGACTGTGGAAGATTTTGGTATTCAATATTTTATGGAAAATATCAGGTTCTTATCCTTCAATAAAATCGAGTTTAAAATAGTTGTTTTCTAGAAATTGACAAGTTTGTGCATTTTATAAAAGTACTTTTTCTGTAAAGTTTTCAATTTTGAGACTACTTGTTTATTAAACAAATAAACGGGTTACTATAAATGCGGGATATTATAACATGACTTTTTAATTTGTATTACTTAATATTGCAAAGACTTTTTTACATCATAGAATTTTTAAATGAGTCTAATAAAATACTAAAAACTTTATTGAGAAGTATAGTATTGTCGAAAGTACACTGCTCAAAACAATTAGGGGAGCACTTAGTGTACTCTTGTTTACCCTTTCAGTTCTTATTTCAGTTCTTCAACTTCTTATCTTTAATTCTAAAAATCTAAAATTTGTGAAACAGATTCATTATACATCCAGAATGAAATGGTAAAAAAAACCGGTTGAAAATACTTAATTTTTTAACTAAAATTTAAGGGAGGAACATTGGAATGATATCTTTTGAAAAAATTATAACAATAATTTTTCAAAACTTTAATTGTTAAAAAAAGTTACAATTTTAAAACATCTAAGAATGCAAGCGTGAAGAATTTAGGTTCAATTTATTTCATAACATTTTTTGGGAGTGAATTTTATTTTACCATGTTTTTCATATTTTAATTTAATTAAAACAAACATTATTTCATTCTTCAAAAGACACGATTCTTCCATCTAACGATAAATAAGTGCTAGCTCAACTTAGCGAGAAAAAAAATCACAATCTGATGATTCCAAATGGAATCATTGGGGGTGAAAGGGTTTAAACCATGCGTTCCCCTAAATGTTTTTAACAGTGTATATTGCTCACTGTAAATTGGCATTAGAGTAACAAATACTATTCTACTTATCAGGGTTGTTATGATTTTACCCGACCCGAAAAACCAGGTGGTTTTTTCAAAAAAAACCACTGAAAAAACCCATCAAAAAACCCAATGGGCAATTAAACTTAAAATTGCCTTCACTGAAATTAAGTAAAAATTTTTATACATCCAAAAATATACATTTCATATCCTTTTAATTAATAGTTAGTATTATTCTAATATACATTTACATTTTTGTACCCTTCATTTTTAAATGCATTTACAATTAAATTATACTAATTATTTAACAATAATATAACAATACATTTTTAAAATTCTAATTTAAATTTCTATCGTTACAATATTCCGATTATATAATTTTACACATACAAACACATACTTGGTTCTAGACAATACATTTATAATTTTAAATATGATTTATCTAACAACTATATGCAATTATTTTTAATTGTTCTAATTAAATTCATCATTCTGACTATCTCTCTCAAGATGTTCAGTTAGTTAAAAATTGTGATGTATAGATAAATAGTTAAAACTTCCTAAATAAATCACAAAATCTGAAAAGCACATCCAAAATACTGAAAAAACCCATAAAACCCTGAAAAAAACCTAAAACCCAAAAAACACTGAAAAAAACCCAAAAACCCAGTGGTTTGGGTTTTTCATGAAAAACCGGGTTTTAACAACCCTGCTACTTATATACTACGATATTTTTTTTATAATAAATAGATGATCCGATAGTAAATCAGCGCTATCTAGCGTTGTATTATTTAAGATTGTGCGTGCGGGGGAATGCTACACAAAGTATATTACTTAAATTATATTGCCATACCAGAAACACTTGATTTTGCGTATGCAGTGGACCTCTACATAAAGTATATTGTTCTAAGCATACTGTCGTAAGAGCATACCAGAAACATACCAGAAACACTTGATTTTGCGTATGCAGTGGACCTCTACATAAAGTATATTGTTCTAAGTATACTGTCCTAAGAGCATACCAGAAACATACCAGAAACACTTGATTTTGCCATACCAGAAACACTTGATTTTGCGTATGCAGTGGACCTCTACATAAAGTATATTATTCTAAGTATACTGTCGCAAGAGCAACAAACTTTATTCTGCTTTTATATTACGATATTTGTTATTGTTAGGAAATACACTTATAAAATAAGTAAATGCTAAACTTACTGCATTTGGTTGTGTATTTTGTCTGTTTAATATTTCACCTAATTAGCGATTTCGTTTGTGGATTGGTTGGTAGACATATATATTCAGGTTTGTGTGCTTGGTCAGCGACCCGCTTATAAACCTTCGTCAAGTAAGACAGACACAACAGACAACACACACACATAAGTGGATCCATCTAATTTTTAGAGACAGAGGCTAACTAGAGGATCCCCAGAATTGGCTTGTCACCCCCAGAGGTATTGATTTGGTATGGGAACTTGGAGGACTTTCGGACCCAACAGTTTTAACGAGCACGTACTCCGCATATACTCGGTAGGTCTTCAGTGGTACCGGGACTCGATCGCAGGACCTTCCGATCCCGAGACCGAGACGCTGACCACTAGGCTCACTACGAAGTATATTGTTCTAAGTATACTGTCGCAAGAGCAACAAACTTTATTCTGCTTTTATATTACGATATTTGTTATTGTTAGGAAATACACTTATAAAATAAGTAAATGCTAAACTTACTGCATTTGGTTGTGTATTTTGTCTGTTTAATATTTCACCTAATTAGCGATTTCGTTTGTTGATGTTTTCAACTTGTGCGTGCGTGAATTTCAAATTCCACCTCCATAAACAATGCGTGTGTTCACTTCACTTTATAAGCATTTAGTGAACATCACTATTAGGTTGTATTTGTCTTGGTTGGTTTGTTTGGAAACTTATATTTATTAGTAGCTCTTGTAGAACGTTTTCACGGCTGTTATGTCTCTACGCAGTAGGTCTTTTAGTTATATTTTAAAACCATACTATTTGTTGTTCAAAAAGGTGACTTTTATGCTAATTTCTTGTTTTTGCTATTTGTATTCATGCATACCGGGCACTGTAACCGCGCCCATGGTTTACTGTATAAATACAGTGTGCTTCTATTATGTGATGCTTCTACTTAGGCGAGTTAGCTTGAGTTGTGTGCCGTGGTGTACGGCGTTATGTTTTTTTTATTTATTTAGTACTACGATTTAATTTAATGCATGAATAAATTTTAGATTGTTTTTAAAATCCGTCTCCAATAATTACTTAGGATTTTTAACTTACATTTTTCCCACTGTGAATTATTCGATAATATTAAAACTCTGATGTTTAGGTTAGTTCAGGAACATTTTTGCAATGCCTATAGTTAACCAATTATAATCTAGATGGCTGGCTGGTAGTAAACACAGTAGGAAATCAGCGCCATCTAGTGTGGTAGTTATTTGAGGTTGCATGTACGTCAGATGTTACTCAATGCGTCAGATGTTACTGTATGTTACTCAAAGCATTTTGTCATAAGAGCACCAAACTTTATTTTGCAACAAACTCGCAAACCTCGTTTTCAACAAACACTCTTTTACTAAACAACATCACATTCCTCTACTTCCTTCCTTAAGAAAAGCAAGCACTTATCGATCATTCCTTATATTATCCTAAAATTAGGTCACTCAAGGTTTTTTCTTTCTCTACATTTACTTCATAAACTGGGAAAACTCAATTTTTACCCCCTTTTCTCATTCGCACGACTTACTGAATATTGTGAAGACTTTGTATGTTATAGTTTTTTTTTAAGTGCTTCAAATAAAATACAAAAAGTTTTATTGACAAGTATAGTACACTCTTAACAGAAACGTAGCGTGCCTTGGCGGGGCCCCGTATAAAAATTTGTTTGGGGGCCCTTAGGAAGGGTAAAGATTTCTCACAAAAGAAAAAAAATTGCATAAAATTAAAAGAAATATTTATTCATCATAATTATCTATCTGTCACTTTTTCCAAAATTTTTACAAACAATTCAAATTAAATATACGGTCTCCTTGCCTTTTTTTCGGCAAACTGATTTATTAAATCATTTATAGCTGATGATGACTTTAGTTTTTCTAAAGTTTCTGCCTCTATGGATAATAGTGACAGGTCTGACAGGCGTTCCTGTCCCATCGAAGTTCTTAGGTAACTTTTTATCAGTTTTAATTTTGAAAAACTTCTTTCAGCAGTTGCGGTTGTAACTGGAAGGGTCAAGAATAAAAAGCATGCTGTTATTACCTCGGGAAAACTGGATGCAAGCCTATTGAATTTTATCAACAATAATTCAACGAGTTCCTTAATGGAATGAATTTTTTGAATTTCAGATTTTAAGCATGTTTTTAGAGCCTAATTGGTCATAAAGATTAACTGAGATGTCTTTACTGTATTTAGCCGACAGTTTTCCGGAAGCGTTTAATATCTCTTCGTTTGAAGAAGACAGGAGTTTCTCCGGTTGTAATATTTCGAACATACTACTCAGGTCGCAAAGGCTCTGAAATCTTTGTTTAGTTTGAGAAATTAATATATCTAAACAGCAATAGTATACATTAATTTTGAAATAGGATTCTGGGTCTGAAATTCTCTCATATTGTAAAATTACTTTTTGGGACTTTTGTAATTTGTGAAATAAAAAGGGAAGTTTTTATTAATTTTTGCCTACGCACGTAGGGGCCCCCGTAGCCCGGGGGCCCCGTATAATTGATACGGCAGATACGGCGGTAGCTACGCCTCTGACTCTTAAAACAAACGAGCGGTTTTAACTCAGTCTGAGTTAATTTTCACTCCTTTCCGGTGCCGAAAATGCACTTCTCCTATAGGAGTGAATTTCACTCTTTTTCGGTGTGGGTAAAAGAAATAAAAGAAAACAATCTACGTCCTACACTCTTAAAACGAGCGGTTTTAACTCAGTCGGAGTTAATTTTCACTCCTTTCCGGTGCCGAAAATGCACTTCTCCTATAGGAGTGAATTTCACTCTTGTTTTAAGAGTGTATAGCCGAATATTTTATACAACCCGTGTCCACCAAAAGGCACCTCAAGGTGAAGATGAAATTGCTTCGGCTTATATACGACATTTAATAAAATCTAGATCAGGGGTTCCCAACCAGTGGTACGCGGGAAAATTTCAGGAGATAACGCGTAAGTGATGTGAGCAACATATGATGCTACTATTTTTGATATCATTTGTAACGAGTTACTTGCGTGAGAGTGGATTTTCTGAACTGTTGTGTACATAAAAAATACACATAAAAGCAAAATAAGTGTTGAAGAGGACTTAAGAGTGAAGATAAGTTCCATTACTCCTTATGTTGATATTTTAATCACAGGCAAACAACAACAAGTTTTGCACTAAAGACTATAAATGTATATTTTATCTGATGATAAATTTTTTGCTGAGTTTGTACTCATTTTTTATTTGTATGCTTTTCGACCTATGGGTAATAAATAAAACTGAAAATTAGTACTATTTTAATCTTTTTATTTCTCCTTTATTATAAGCATGTTATAAATAAACAAATGCCTCAGTTACTACTGAGTACCAGCGCCATCTAGCGTGGTTGTTATTTGGCATGTGCTCGCGAACCGCTACACAAAGTATACTGCTCAAACTATCTTGCCATCAAAATAACAATCCTTATTCTGTAACAAACTCACAAAACTCATTTACAACAACCACTTTTTTACTAAACAACATCACGTTGCTCTACTTCCTTCCTTAAGAAAAGCAAGCACTTTACATAAGCGTAACATACCTTATTCTGCTTATATACTACGATACTTGTTATAATCTAGATGGCTGGTACTCAGTAGTAAATCAATGCCATCTGTCGTGGTTGTTATTTGGCATATGCTCGCGAACCGTCACACAAAGTATACTGCTTAAATTATATTGCCACACATCAAAAGCAACAAACCTCATTCTACAACAAACTTACACAAACCTCATTTACAAGAAAGACTCTTTTACAAACAACATCACGTTGCTCTACTTCCTTCCTTAAGAAAAGCAAGCACTTTACATAAGCGTAACATACCTTATTCTGCTTATATACTACGATACTTGTTATAATCTAGATGGCTGGTACTCAGTAGTAAATCAATGCCATCTGTCGTGGTTGTTATTTGGCATATGCTCGCGAACCGTCACACAAAGTATACTGCTTAAATTATATTGCCACACATCAAAAGCAACAAACCTCATTCTACAACAAACTTACACAAACCTCATTTACAAGAAAGACTCTTTTACAAACAACATCACGTTGCTCTACTTCCTTCCTTAAGAAAAGCAAGCACTTCACATAAGCGTAACATACCTTATTCTGCTTATATACTACGATACTTGTTATAATCTAGATGGCTGGTACTCAGTAGTAAATCAATGCCATCTGTCGTGGTTGTTATTTGGCATCTGCTCGCGAACCGTTACACAAAGTATACTGCTTAAATTATATTATTGCCACACATCAAAAGCAACAAACCTCATTCTACAACAAACTTACACAAACCTCATTTACAAGAAAGACTCTTTTACAAACAACATCACGTTGCTCTACTTATTTTCCTAGAAAACAAGCTCTTCATCGATCGTTCCTTATATTATCTCAAAATTAGGTCACTCGATGCTTTTTACTTTCTCTACATTTACTTCATAAACTGGGAAAACTCAATTTTTATCCCATTTCCTCATTCGCGCGACTTAAAACTGCTTGGCGAGATTCGTGTACGCTTTTCTGTAAGTGCATCTGGAGTGGTGCCAGCCACTTAAACCCCATTTGGCTCCTTTTTTTTAAAAAGTGATTTCCGATTCTTTCCGACCCCTTTAACACATTTATCTCTGTATTGCAACGTTTTAGCATTTTACACCTCGTGTGAGGCGGTATCTCGCCAAGATGGCACAATTTTTGAAACGAAACTCGAAAATGAAGACTAGGGCGTTCTCATTTTCAATTCGAAAA
The DNA here is from genome assembly GCA_019343175.1 of Oedothorax gibbosus. Lineage (NCBI taxonomy): Eukaryota > Metazoa > Arthropoda > Arachnida > Araneae > Linyphiidae > Oedothorax > Oedothorax gibbosus. Next base: position 583,506 of record JAFNEN010000255.1, read on the forward strand.
CTATGTGTCCTCAAAAGACAAGTACTCCCTTTAACACACTGTTGTGTTGTTGTTGCTGATCCCTGTTGTCCAGCAGAGCTAGACCAGGTCTATGATATTGCACACTCTCAGGAAATCCATAACCAACAATGGTCGCTCCAGAAAATCTTCTTTATCGAGTCCCAAGCATTCAAGGATGTGCTCCGGAGTGGCTTGGTCTTTGGAACACTTGGTACAATATAATATATTGCAATATTTTACAACTCGTGTGCGGCAGTATCCCGCAAAGATGGGGATTTGCTCTAATGTAACAATGAAACTCAAAAACTAGTACTAAAATGTTATTTTATTTTGGAAACAATGTCCAAAAGGAACGAATACTTTAAAATCGCAAAATTCCGAACATACATGTTCTTAAAAATTCAACAATTTGTATTTTTAATGCATGTTTTCAAAATTTAATATCATTATCTCTCCTCGACGGCATTTTTTGCACCTGTTAGAATGAAACTCAAAAATTTCTACTAAAATTTTATTTTATTTTTGAAATAATGTCCACAAGAAACGAATACTTTAAAATCACAAATTTCAGAACATACATGTTCTTAAAATTCAACAATTTGTCTCTTTAATGCATGTTTTCAAAATTTAATAACAGTATCTCTCCTAGATGGCATTTTTTGCACTGTTAGAATGAAACTCAAAAACTTGTACTAGGATGTTCCAAGTTCAGTGTAGGAAACCCTCCAAAACAAGTGCGTAAAATCACAATTTCAGAACATACATTTCTAAAATTCAAATTTATGGCTTCACTGCACTGGTTCAAAATTTAATTTACGTATCTTTAGTTGATTTTTGCACTGTGAAGAACTCAAAAATTGTACAGGAGTCAAGTTCATTTAAATAAACCACCAACAAGTGCGTAATCGACAACTTTCAGAACATACATGTCCTAAAATTCACATCGTTAGTCTCTTATGCATTTTCAAATTTAATAACAGTATCCTCCTAGATGGCTTTTTGCACTGTTTGAATGAAACTCTAAATTTGTACTAGGGTTCCAAGTTCAGTGTAGGAAACCTCCAAAACAGTGCGTAAATCACATTTTGAGAACATCATATCTTAATTCTGAAATTAATGGCTAATCCACTCGTACTGGCGATAGGCAACACATTTGGATAACGCACTCAATTTTTTTAGTTCTTGTTTTTTTACTCTGTATTCATCTAAACACCTCAGAACTTGTGTTCTAGCCAAGGTACGTGATATAATACTTTACTTAATAATCATACACATATTTTTTCGCAATCTTTTTTCTAATTGACCTCTACTAAAGCACGGAAACTACCGTCAACAATTACTAATTTTCCGACTTTTATTATTCAGTAATAAAGAAATTGTTTGCAAAAGCCCCTAAAAATAGAGGCCAAGGTTAATGCAAAGCTGTAAGAAATCTGGTGCACATATTTTCTACAATTTAACGGTATAAATTAAAATAAAATAGCGTAATTTATGAAAATTCCGAAAAGCCCCTAGGAACTTTTTATTCCAAAAACTGATATAACATAATTTTGTTAAGGGGGACCAGACCCCACAAAATTTTCAAAAATGACATTTCAATACTAAAAATATTGGTTTTTAGTGTTTCTTAAACTATGCAATCTTAGCTTTAAAACGATATCTTAAAATAAAAGTTTCAAGTAGTTTAGATTAGATTAGGTTTGAATTATCGTGGCACTAGAGCTACACGAGGGTGATTGGCGACGGGCGTCATATTTTAGAACCACAGTCAGGTGACGAGCCGACACCTGAATAGGCACCCAACGCAACCGTTAAGGGCGACATCGTACGCAGCGTTAGGACTTTAAAGGATATTTAACGTGCACTCCCTTACACGGGGTATTATTCGTCGGACATTTTTGGCTGCACGGGCCATTTATAGGTCGGCAGTTATTTTGGCGATGCCCGGACCCGAACCTGGGGCCTTTCGCATGCTAGGCGAGTGCCTAACCAACTGGGCTCCCCAGCCAGTTTCAAGTAGTAGAAGTGTTTTTAATATATATTTTTTAAAATGTTGTTTAGGTAAAATCCCCTTATGTTTTATAGGTAAGAAATCACTATTGGTTACTCTAAACGCTTATTTCTCAAAACTTACTTTTTCAATGTTCGTGTACCTTTTTCTAAGAATCTACAATAAGTATCAACCTGAAGTTTTTTATACGTATTTAAGAAGTTGGTTTCTAAAATTCGCTGGAGGGATTTGAGTGTTAACCATCTTACTTTTTTTTTCTTTTTAATATTATTGATGTTTTTTTAGGTCAAAAATGTGTAGTTTCACTTGAAAGTTTATAATTTAAAACCAAGCAAATTTTTTAAAATGCCTCCAGTAAAGTAAAGTTGAATATTCATTTAATAAATAGTAATATTTCATTAAAATGTATCAAATAGATTCTGAGAAAAAGGTACATAAAAAAGGCCATTTTAACATGGGATTCAATGGAGGACTCCGGTCCCCCTTAAATAAAATATTAAGTACTACTAAAAATTTTAATTGAATATTCATGCAATGGAAATAAGTTTAAACTTACTGTATATGTTTAAGTTATTTACAATAAAAAATATCCGGGCAAGGGTTGAATGTATATTTGAGAATAAATTACTTAACTTTGAAGACCTTTTATAAACATATGTAATTGTTTTGAAAACTTACAAAAACGTTAAAACCAAATTTAAGAGAAAACTAACCAATGAAACAAATTCAAGAAATTTGGCTACATTCTTCCGAATCAGTTTGGCAAAAACATCTCACTTCTGGCAACCCTTTAACTAGACAAATTGGAGAAAAGAAAACTGGTCTTTGAAGTAGAAAATGCAATGAAGAAAAAGCGAAGGAAATTTTGTATCTTTGTTAGAAGGTTTCAATTCAATAAAACGTTGAACAGCTACAGAATAACTAAATCAAGTGCTTTGTAAACGATTGTTTGAAATCTAAGACAAGTTAGCACTACAAAAAGTTGATTAATTTAAGAGTAAATTTGTTGTGTTAGATAAAATAGGTTATTTAAATTGATAAAACATGTTATATGGATTTACAGATAACGTAAACATATTTGAAAAATAATGAGTCTTTTGACTTGCTTTTTTGTGAAACACCATTCTTCATTATTGATTCACGGATCATTTTAATATTTTACAATATACATCTGTGTTGTAGTTCTTTATCTGCTAAAATTGGTATGCCAATATATGGATTACGATAAACATAAAATGTTGTTTTATAGCTATTAGCTTATCTATAATAACTAAAGAAAGAGTCTGTCTGTTTGTCTGTGGATCGTGAAAGACCTACTTATACTGCTCGAAAAAATTCGAAATTTTTAATATAGATCCCTGTAATACCTACGTGTTCACATGAGGCTTAGTTTTTTCATATTTGATTACGATTTTTTAATTAATATAATTATTTACAAAAAATACGTCCTCCACCTGAGAGTGAGAGACCGAAACTGGGGCTTGAAAACACATGGGCCGGGCTGAAACAGGGGCTTGACGTCATCCGTAGATAAACATGAAATCCTGTAAGAAGAGCCGTTAAAAAATTGACACAAATTCAATTTCTCCTTTTAATTTTCAATTTGAAAGAAACTTTAGCGCGATCAAAAATTAAAATCATTATTTTATTTCATTTATTGATTGTAGAATGATTACCACATTTGGGTTGTTAATTTTAAATATTGCCAAAAGTCGCCAATGAACAGACCGACCATTTTATTACAGCTGTGTCAAAAACAAATCACCGTTATTAAAGGTTAAACCGTGCGACGCCGGGTTAAGAAAGCTAGTATGATATATAAGGCAATGAAAGGGTATTGCGATGGAGTCGAACATCCGAAACGTTTTCTGCACGTTTTCGATAGTACTGATTCTGGAAAAGTGGGTTTTGAAGACTATGTCTGTCTGTCTGGTGAAACCAATCTGTAGCTCGAACAAAAAAGAGGTACCGACTACGAATTTCGTACACCAATTTCAATTACCTTTCGGACGCTGGTATAAGGTTTTGGAAAAAAAATCGCGCATGCACTCATGGTAGCTACCAAAGAACTTTTTAGGTTTTAAAGTCATTGCAATTAACTTAAAGGGCATATACTTGAATTTAAATGTATTATTTTATTTAGTAATTGAAAGTCGTGTAGTGTTACAAACCATTTTTTTTTCTGAGATACATATATTGAAAGATACAGATATAGAAAGATAGACAAGATACAGATATAGAAGACGAAGAAAGATAGACAAGATACATATATAGAAAGATAGACAAGATACAGATATAGAAGACGAAGAAAGATAGACAAGATACATATATAGGAGACAAAGAAAGATAGACAAGATACAGATATAGAAAGATACAGATATTAGAAGAATGTTTTTAAAAATTCAAATAATATTCGAAACTCCGGTATCGAAATCTGAATGGACAATTGAAACGAGGAATACAGTGAAAAAGGGAAGCCTTTGAATAGTATACGAATGCAACGTCTCCAAAAATCGAACCAATCATTTCCAACACTATACTTTATCAATGTCTACGGAAGATATACTTCACCTTCGCTATCGGGTACTTTTTCGGGTAAAAGAATAAGATTTTTTTTTATTCGAAACGGAAATCTTTTCTGATCAGCGTCATAACAAAACAAACCAACGTTATCAAGCATCACTTACCGTCACATACGATTGATTTAGAAAAGATTTTTTTTCCAAAAAAGAAAATACATTTTTAAAATACAAATAGTTTGATAAAACAGTAACTGGCTAGCTCTGAAAACAGTATTATATTTATTCACATTATAATTAAAATCTTCAAATTATTCATTCAATTATTTCATCAAGAAAGTATAACGAGATATCAAAGAAGAAATCTCATAAAAAAAATAAGTGACATTTTTCGAACATAAAAGCAGATTGTTAAGAAATAGCAAATTGAATTGCCTTTCATTATCCATTGTTTCAATTAAACTATTACAAATTATTTTAATTTATTATGAGTAAGTTGGATTAATGAAAAGTTTGAGATAAGTATTCAATCTTTAAACTTAAAAGTAGACAAATTGAAACAATTTTGTTTCAATTTGTGGCAACATAGTTTAGTTGAATACAACTTATTTGGTTTAAACAAATTTTTTTAAATACATTTTTTTTATTCAAATAAATTTTGAACTCAGGCATAACTGCGAAATTGTGGTGCAATTTGGTGCACCATTACTACATAAAACTGGGAGAAACTGATATCATAAAAAGTAGTAGACAATATTTTTGTATGAAAAACAAATTAGAATAGCTATATACTAATTTGTAATATGGTATGTACTAATTTGTACCAATAATAACTACCTCATTTCATTAAAAGATTTCTTTTACACACTGAAAAAAACACTGATTTAAAACAAAATTGAAAAGAAAATAACGTACGGTTATTTAATTATTAATTGGTAAAGTTTAAAAATAGTGTCGCCATCTGCAGGGCATTTGGGGCATTTTAAAACTTCAAAAATATATAATTAAATAACTAGATAACATTTTCGTTTCAAATTTGTTTCATTTCGATGTTATGTTGACTCCGGTACCTGGAGAAAAAGGGTTAACATGGCAAAGCCATACTTCTGCGGAAGTTGTGATTCTAAAACTAATACATTAGCTCTATGGGACTGACAATCCCTCTTAAATCACCGTTTTTCACCAATTTTCGAATCACCAATTTTCGAAACAAAATAAATGAAACTAGCCAAATTTAGCATGTAAATGTTTAATATAGAATTAATGCAGTTTTTTCGCATTTTTATCTGTTAAATACAACTGTTGTGTGGAAGCGGGTTATGTGACAGATTCTGTTACAAACCTACTTGCTTTATTTTATGACGTGCAATTCCTCCATAAACCTAGAGGCAGCAGATTTTGACACCAGTTTTAAGGAGCAACTTTCCGAAAAAAAAATTGTACAGTAAGTATATTGACCCGAATCAATGAACTATTATTGTCGTATAAACTACCACCATTATTCGTCTGTCAAATTGACTCCAACACAAAAATGCAAGGTACACTTTTGGCAAAACGCAGAATCGAGAAATCCACCGAATTCGACAGGCATTTTAAGAAATAAACAAAAAACGGGAAGATTCGAAACAGAATAGGGATTTTATTTTTTACCGGATCTGGTTATCGTCTGCCATCTTGCATGTTCTACAGAATGGAACATATTTTTTTCGGGATAGAATAAAAAAAAAAAGAACAAATTTACCACTTTCTGTCGCTCGCCATTTCGGGAGTCAAATTCAGTACCAAATATAAACCAGGAATTTGTTCCTTTTCCGTTATTTTATTACAAAAGAAAGCATCGATTTATAAAATGGGAAACATGACCCCATATTGCCTCTAAAAATATCTAGATTTAAGAGCGAAATGGGTCTAACTCTGTCGTTCCCCTTTCTTTTCGGAAAAAAGATTTGCTAGCATGAATGGAACGGATTATAAGAGTCTGGAACTTATTGGTTTAAGCTTATTAAGAGGGGGTGTCAGTCCCATAGAGATAATGCATTAGTTTTGAAATCACAATTTTTGCAAAAGAATTGCTTTGCCACGTTATCCCATTTTCACCCAGGTGTGAGAATTATCATAACATCCATTTAAAACAAAATTGAATAGAAAATAACATCCGGTTATTCAATTATTAATTGATAAAATTTTTAAACAGTGTCGCCATCTGCTGTAATTTTTTGGCATTTTAAAACTTCAAAAATATATATTTAAATAACTAGATAACATTTTCGTTTCAAAATTTGTTTCATTTCGATGTTATGTTGATTCTCAATACCTGGGAAAAAAGGGCTAACATGGCAAAGCAATATTTCTGCGGAAGTTGTGATTAGAAAACTAATGCATTAGCTCTATGGGACTGACAATCCCTCATAAACACCTTCCCTATTTCTATTAAAATTTTCAGGAGGATACTTATAGTAGATTCTGATAAAAAGGTACATCCACATTGAAAAAATAAGTTTTGAGACACAAGCGTTTAAAGTAAACAATGGTGGTTTCTTTCCTATAAAGCATAAATGGATTTTACCTAAACAACATTTTTTCAAAAATATATTAAAAATACTTTTAGTACTCAAAAATTTTATTGTAAGATATCGTTGTAAAGATAAGATTTCATATTTTAAGAAACACTAAAGACATTGAGATGGTATTTTTGAAATTTTTTTGGGGGTCTGGTCCCCCTTAAAATAATAATTTTTAGATTTTGCGATTAAATGTTTCCCATTATTAAATTTATCCTAAAAAACTCATCCAATTCAGTATAACTGAATATCGTCATTTTCGGAGTTGGACCTGTTTGAATCTGAGACACTGATCCATAAGAAGCAATATCCGGTATATTGCCTTAAAAATATTATCCTTGCTTTATAACGTAGAGGGAAAACAGACAGCAGCTTTTAGGAAAGTTACTTTCGAAGGCATTGTGACCTCTTGTATGTATGTATCGTATTATCGAATTTGATGGTTATGAAAATAGAAAAAAAACCATCAAGTTTGGGAATTTTGATCACCATTTATATTAAGTGATTATTGATATTCTTTTTTTAAACATTAAAAAATATTTATTTTTTTGGAATCTTTTTTGGAATATAAACTATGGTTTTTATTGCTTACTATCCTATGCGGAAGAAAGTTATTACTAGATAATGAACTTGGAAAATGTTACAAATCTGGCTTACTTTGGAAATAACTTTTTCACTAAAATATTTCACCGAATAAATATACATTTACATTATTTTTTAAAAGATTTTGTAAGCTATAACTATGACTGTTAACAACTATGGTAAAATTAGGAGGAAACTTTTTCCGAGCTTAAAATTTCAATATTAAATTTTTACTTGACTTATTATTATTTATAAGTACATGCAGTGTTTTACCTGATTATATAAAATCCAATAGGTTGTCTTAAATCAGTATATTTAGGAGGAAAATTTTAGAATCAAAACTTAGGGTAAAGTAGCCACCTTCGAAAGAACTTTTTTTAGCCTACTTTTCTTTTTTTTTAATTCGAAAGAATTAATAAAGAATAAATCGTGCTGACGATAAATAATATTAAGTTAATTTGAGAAAGAATATTAAGGAAAATAGTTGATTTTGGCTTTTAGAAGTTTAAATTATAGCTGGATGTTGTGTTTAGCTATTTTATTTCGAATGTGTATAATCTATGTAGAAACAGTTGTTGATATTTACTGATAGGAACCTAGTTGTTTTCTTATTAGAACTTTAGTAGTATTTAAGTAACAGGAAAGTAGGCTATTTTTTAGTTATTTAAGAACTTCTTGTTTTAATTTAAATCATTTACAATAACATTTTTGTTTTTTTAAATTTAAGATTTAAGGAATTCGAAAACATTCATCAAAATAAAAAATAAACTTTATTTTCGTTGAAAAAAACTAAATAAATTAAAAATTTTAAATCAAAGTCCCAGAAAGTCATAAAAAGCTTACACTTTTTGAAAATACTTTACATAAGGATCCTTCCTTCATATAAGTTTTTTTTAGTTGAAATATAACCCACTATATGGGGAGAAAAAGCAAAGCACATGATCAGGCATTCCATTTATTAAAAACGAATTTCATTATCAGATAGCAACAAAGCGTAAAAATCTATCGGGGGTCAAAACACAATAACGTTCCACAACGATATCTCCAGCTGATATCATCCTTTTATTCGAACATCGACTCTAATATGTATACCACCCAACGATAACTAATTAATTCCGAAATTTATTCCTCCAATCCAAAGAAAACACAAGCGTGCTTATACTAATAACTCGATAAAGAGGTAACTATGCATTACAAAATTGCACACAGCATCCTGTTGCTATAGTAACGATCCGAAAATATGTCTGTTGGCTATCGGTGAATTGAGTTTTCATGCGGCAATTATTTACAACTGATCGAGCGGACGTGGATAGAGATACTTTAGTTTAAGATAACTGTACTTTACACAATAAATATTTATTGTAAAATGTTATTGAAATCAAGTTTGGTGCAGTTTTTCAAGAGTAAAAAAGGTTATTTTTGCCACACTGTAAAAACTATTTTGTTGTTTTTACAGAAATAAACTCAGAAAGAAAATTAGTTCATTTTAAACGAACAATTTGTAAAGAAAAACAAAATTTTAACTTTCCCGTCGGGAAATCGAACTCCCAATTGAGGGCAATTTGACACACACGGTTTCAACAACACTTAAATGTTGTTGGTACAGTTTGTTACGCGGTTACTAAAAGACAATTCTGTTTGAAGAGGTTAGGTTTTTGAACTATCGTCCATACGGACACGAGGTATCCAAGATGAGCTCTCGTATTTAAAAGATACTCGTAAGTCGAGCCGAAACTGGCACTGAGGTATCCCGAGATGCACCGCTCTAGCCTGCTTCATTTGTGCGCTACTGCGCATATACATGGACCTCTCTATTCTCTTTCCTACCTCTATGGTTTCAACAAACACTTAAAATGTTTGTTCGGTTACAGTCTTGTTACGCGGTTAATAAAAGACAATTTTCTGCTTTAAAAAGTATACTTTTTCAGATCAAAACTATTTAAGGAAAATAACAGTATTTCTCTGTAAAAATATTGCTTTTTTTTCTGTAATATTAACAGATTTTTTTACCTTGTAAGGTCGTGCAAACAGACTTCATTCTTCTTCTTCTATATAACCGTACTTCTTTAGTCGACACTCCGAACAAGACAACTAGCGTGACATCAAGAAGAGCCTCCCTGGCCTTAGAAGTTAAGCCAGCCTTAATTAAAACCATTCCGCATACCTCTTTTGACAAAAATACTACTTGCACTTTTGTGAAAGCAGTCCAAACGCCATATGCAAAATCCAAAATATTTAACGACAGAATAAAACGTGTTTATGCGCTTACATCCACTGATGGTGCTTTGTGGATTCTTCATGTTGTGCATATTGATCGTGATGACATACGGTGGTACAATAGTTGGGCTGATAATCAATTTCTTAGTTACACTTTTCGTTAGTATGCGTGTTTCCAACTAGGTTGGTGTGACGATTTTCTTTCAAATATGGACACATTTTGTTTGCGTTTAGTTTTAATTATTAGTTTTATATTAAATTTCGCTCTCCCCTAAGTTCTCTTAGTTTTTGTCATAAACAATGTTTCAATTTTCTCTACGTCGACATCTTCAATGTGCGTCTTTATCGGTTGTCATGCGCTATACTTGTCATAAACAAAATTTATTCTTAAGGAGACGGCACGGATCGAACCGACCTTAGGCAGATGTTAGTATGTGATCAAATCCTCGGACTACCGATTCTTTGCTAGTCAACTATTCGCAAGTTTGAATATTACAGTGATCCTAATATGGTTTTTCAAGTGCGTAACACTGTTTCTTAATTTTTGATTTAGCACGAATACTTAGTTTAATGTTTTTTTTTATTTTACCTTACACTCAAATTTAATGAACCTCTTGCCCCTGAATTTAATATTTAATCTTAATTCTGAATTTAAACCTAATGACGAATTAAATTTATTTTACAAATTTATTGATAATGTTTTAGTGGTAATATACCTCTAAGAACAGTTTACACTTCCTTAATGAAATTAATTATTTTAATTTTATGCATGCAAAACATCAGATAGGGTTGTTTTAGTTAAAGATTAATTATAATGATAATTAAAAAAACACAAAAGCCATAAACAACAAATCTGTTGATAATTTTCTACAAAAACTCATCGTACGATCGGGCTATATTTTTTCATAATAGGGCCCAAGCTTTGCAAACTGGTTACGGCGCATAACAATAAAACTTTATCTATTTGCATATTAATAATAAAAGCAATACGGAACAAAAGACGAAAAAAACAAATCATAAATATTGTATTAAGAAAGGTTATACTAATTTTTTTTCTCTTTTATACGCATTTTAAGTTATTTCATTCAATTCCTGTAACAAAATACCATAATATACATCATTTACTATCCTTGCGCTAAATATTGCAAGAAAAACGGTTCTAAATACGGCATATAAATTTCCGCCTATGTTGCCGCAAAATAAAGCAAAAAAAAAGAGTAAAATATTTGTTTTCTTCTACTACATTAGGAACTAATGCATTGAAAAATTAAGAACAAACATTAATTCTCGCAAATGGCAATACAAAACTCTAGAAATTCAATTTGCGCTGGCACGAACTATTTTTTGCCGGCCATTTTTTTTTTTAAAGAATCTATGGAAATTGTGCTTATGTACTTTCTAAACATTCAGTTTTTAGAATTGATGATAATAGATACAAATGACTGTGTTAGTTTTGAAAGCGGGAATAAAAAATGTGCCCAAAAGTCAATTAAGTGTTCAGTTTTGGAACGAAATATTTTATTGAATGAGTGTTTTTTGGCACGAACGTGGCATAATCAGATATTTAAATATGTATTTTCAGTTTTTACGATCTTTGTATTTAAATCACATATTAACATAAGATTAACTGTAAACTATTTTTATAAGAAATAAATAATATCCCTAGTAACACAGTTTAATGTGTGATTGAAGAAGTACAAACAAATACATGTTACAAAAAAACTATTCTCGTTTGGTCTAGTTTAAGTATCATAAAACAGTTTTAGCAAATAACCAATAAATCTTGCAAAGGTTGGACTGAAGGGGGTACGGGACATTTTTAACTTTTTTTTTTAATATTGCAGATATCATTATAATTTTTTTCCATAAATGCATACTAAATATACTAACACTTTTAGATAGTTAAAGGTTTTAAAAAATTATTTATTTTGTTTTTAAAAAATAAAATGTGTCAAAAAGTGACATTTCTTATTTTTGTTATAAGTCAAAAAAATATTTATTGCCAAACAAAAATTTAGCATTTTTATAAACAGGAAAATGTACTTAACAAACTGTCTTTACGGAATTTTGTTATTTGTCAAAGTTTTTTTTTTTTTTAAATTATTGAATTTTTTTTAATAACATCACAGGTTCACTATTTTTAAAAAAATTAATATGTAAAAAAAATTATTTACAACTATTCCCTAAAGACAAATTAAAGTAATATGTTTGAAAATATACTGTAGCGAGTTTTTAAAATATTCTTCAAATAGATCTGAAGTTATATCAATTTGAACTTGGTAAAACATGAAAAAAAACATCAATGAGAAAAATGGGTTCAGAGTTACGAAATTCAAACACTTCATACCTAAGCTTAATATAGTTAGCTTAAAATAATTAGAGTTGTACTTAACGTAGAAGCATAATTTTGGTGTCGTTGAATTTAAAATAAGTTTTTTTTCGATATTTTGGACGATTTGGTGTCCCATACCCCCTTAAATAAACAAAATGTCAGAATAAAGATTTGTAAGCCAATGTTAAGTTATTGTACTTTACAAATGTAGCATTAACAAACTTCTGCAGAATTTCAGTACTGAATACAGTGAGCCACTTTATTATGACCACCTGTTAGTTTTATGCAGCCTCCATCCTCAGTTTGATGCAATCAATAATACAGGGTGTCCGTAAAAGAATGTCAGAGATCCAAATTGTAATAGTATCGTTCACCTGAAATCACGCCTTGCGATTTTTTCCTTTGGGGCTTCGTAAAAGATCGAGTCTTCGTTCCACCCCTACCCCAGGATTTACCAACCTTAAAGGTAGAATTGCACAGGCTGTTGCTTTCATTACTCCGGACTTGCTGCAGGCAGTATGGGAAGAATTGCATTTTAATTTGGATGTGTGTCGTATCACTAAAGACGCACATATTGAGCAGTTATAGGAAAAACTAGGTTAGTTTTCCTTCAATGCCATGTATGATTTGTTATATTTAATACAAAATAAACTCCTGTAACTCCTGTTAAAGCTCGGACATTCTTTTACGGACACCCTGTACTTTAAGCTTGTGTCGAGGCCATATTATGGTTGTTTCATTGAAAGGGATTTTTTGGGGGGTATTGTATAGGTCCTTTGATTCCTGTTAAACAATGTCTGAATGTTAGAGGGTAATTTCAGTATTATAAATAGTAGATCAATCACACCCATATATACCCAGTACTACTAAGCTCCTTGTCATAAAGCTAGCAATGTCTTCAAATGGTTTAAGGGACATGGTGGAATTTTACCTTGCTTCGTAGGCCAAAACAGTCACCAGATCTCATCACAATTGAAGAGCTTAGTGGAAGAACGTGCTAAGTGACATTTTCTGAAAAATTGAGATTTTTGTGTCAATGGACCTATTACTAATTACTTTATTGATAAGGAGTTACCCCTTTTTCATTAACTTTAAGTTTAGTATATTTTTTACGCTTTACAAGTTCCGTTTTCAACGCATCTAAGTGCAAACGAAAAATTTTAAAGCTCATTTTCTCGTTTTCGCCTTTTTGTCACTTAGCACGTTCGTCCACTAATCTCTTCAATTGAGAAGTTGTGAGATGAGATGGAAGGTGTATCAGGTAGCTGGATCCAGTACCATCAAATATTAAAGAATTGAAAAGTGAAGCTCATCAAATGTGGTCTCAGATTCCTTATACCACCAACCAAAATCTCAAAGAATCTAAGCCAAGAAATAATCCTGCAGTGCTAAGAGCAAAGATGGTCAAATAATATATTGAGGGGTGGTTATAATAATTTGACCAGTCATACTTACACTGAAGATCCAAAATAACTGGTATAGGCATACATCTGCGAATAAAAGTGTATAAAACCAATCGAAGTTCGTTGCTATGTTTAGCAGCGTCTATGTGCTGCTATCACGACAGGCTATGGAAAATAAAGGGATTTTGAAAGTATCGGGGGTTGAGAAATGGAATTCCATATCCATGCATCTTCGAGGTGGAGATGAATTTTGGATTTTCACTTACGACAATTTCACGAGTGTACCATGAATATCGATAATCCAGTAAAACATCACATCTACGACATAGCTTTAAAACATCGTGCAAAGCCGGGTCCATTGACATCTGATCATTAAATGTGATAAACGTCTATGTCCATTCTATGTCGTACAAGTGTCGACTTGTTAACCATTTAATGAATATTCACCGATATGGGCTTCTGGAGCCGTATATATCACGTAGCCGCAATATATTATTTTTAATGATTTTCGTCCGTCGTCGATGATCCGTTTTTGCATGATCTTCTTTAGGCCACAGCTTAGTTTTGATGTTTTACTGAATTATCGATATTCATGGTACACTCGTGAAATTGTCGTAAGTGAAAATCCAAAATTCATCTCCACCTCGGAGATGCATGGATATGGAATTCCATTTCTCAACCCCCGATACTTTCAAAATCCCTTCAATTTTCATAACCTGTCATGATAGCAGCACACAGACGCTGCTGAACATAGCGACGAACTTCGATTGGTTTTATAGACCTTTATTCGCAGATGTATGCTTATACCAGTTATTTTGGCTCTTCAGTGTATAAGTACGGTAGGTAGGTAAATGGTAAGCCCACCCTATACTCAAAATAGCAGAAGTCAAACAAGTAATGGCAAAATATTAACCTCAAAGTAGATTTAGTGTAAAATTATCTCTATACAACACATTAACATAAAGCGAATAACAAAAATGAAACGTATTTAAAACACTAATTGCGGAGCCCATTCGGTTAGGCATTCGCCTTGCATGCGGAAGGTCCCAGGTTCGGGTCTGGGCATCGCCAAAATAACTGCCGACCTATAAACGGCCCGTGCAGCCAAAATTGTCCGACGAATAATACCCCGTGTAGAGGGAGTGCACGTTAAATATGCTCCAAAGTCCCAACACTGCGTACGATGTCGCCCTTAACTGTTGCGTTGGATGCCTACTCAGGTGTCGGCTCGTCACTTGACTGTAGTTCTAAATTACGACGCCCGTCGCCAATAGCCCTCGTGTAGCTTTAGTGCGACGATAATTCAAACTAAAACTAAAACCATACTTATAAGTACGGTCAGTAGGTAAATGGTAAGCCCACCCTAGACTCGAACTAGCAGAAGTCAAACAAGTAATTGCAAAATATTACCCTCAAAATAGATTTAGTGTAAAAATTTTACAGTAAGTAATTTTATAGAGATAAATAATTTTATATCTCTATATAACACATTAACATAAAGCGAATAACAAAAATGAAACGTATTTAAAACTCTAATTATCATTCAACGCACCACCCCCCTCCCCACATCAGAGTTTCTACAAATCCCCCCAAATCTTCCTTCTCATCCAGACGGATTAATTTTTAACATCTTTGCATCGCCGAACGGACGTACCTGTAATTAGAGGTTAATATTTGTCACCACCGAGGTGACAACCTCCGGATTAGCGAGTGATATATCGGATGCACCCAAAGAGTTAAGAATAAGATGGAGATGCTGCCGCGCAAAAATCAATACAGAAACCGGATCGCCAAGGTCGCTTTGTAGTACTCAACTCACTGTAGTACTCAAGGTCGCTTTGTAGAACAAACACTCTTGGCTAGTTGTTGGTTGGTTGGTAGAATATAATTCAGGTTTGTGTGCTTGGTCAGCGACCCGCTTATAAACCTTCGTCAAGTAAGACAGACACAACAGACACACACACATAAGTGGATCCATCTAATTTTTAGAGACAGAGGCCAACTAGAGGATCCTCAGAATGCTTGTCACCCCCAGAGGTATTGATTTGGTATGGGAACTTAGAGGACTTCGGACCCAACAGATTAACGAGCACGTACTCCGCATATACTCGGTAGGTCATCAGTGGTACCGAGACTCGATCGCAGGACCTTCCCATCCGACCGAGAGACGCTGACCACTAGGCTCACTACGGCCCCCTTGGCTAAGTATTTGGCTCTATTTCTACGGTGGAGTTTGTTTACCTTTACTACATCGACTTGGCGATTTTGGACTCTAATAAAAACTACAGTTACAACACATTTTTCTTACCTGTAAAGGTTTGTTGGTTGGTAGACACATATTTTCAGGCTTGTGTGCTTGGTCACAAAGACCCGCTTATAAACCTTGTCAAGAAGGACGGACACGACATACACATACAAGACAGATGCTGCCCATCTATCGTTCGCCACCTCCACAATTTAGACATGTCCCTGAAGGGTGGGAAATAGTCTCCAGGGACCTGTACCCGTGGTAAACTGCGCATGACCGACACAGGACTTTCGGACCAGATTTAACGAGCACGTACTCCGCATATACTCGGTAGGTCTTTTAGTGGTACGGGACTGATCGCGGGACCTTCGATCTCGAGACCAAGACGCTGACCACT
The DNA here is from genome assembly GCA_019343175.1 of Oedothorax gibbosus. Taxonomy (NCBI): domain Eukaryota; kingdom Metazoa; phylum Arthropoda; class Arachnida; order Araneae; family Linyphiidae; genus Oedothorax; species Oedothorax gibbosus. The sequence continues at coordinate 599,776 of JAFNEN010000255.1, forward strand.
AGGCTCCCCACAGCCCATCGACTTGGCGATTTTGGACTCTCTAATAAAACCCCAAATTACAACGCGTTTTTCTTACATGTAAAGGTTATTACCGCCATCTTGAATAAATTCAGATCTTGTGCCAGAGCCTACAACCGTGCCTATAGTCATTTCTTGATTCGGAGTGTCTACGTAACGGCCGCGTACACGCATTGCGCGTAAGGTAGTAACTGCGCAGATGACGAGGCTTATCAACAGTTTTAGTTCGATTCACCTTGACCACCGTAGCTTAGTGTAGCATAAAAGGTTCGTATTCAAAAGGTCTCGGTTAAAACATGCTTTCGGGCATTTTTAACGTTTCATGAAGTATTTAAATTTCTATTTTTTGAACTTTCATTGCAAATGGCTGGAATTGATGGTTTTTTTTAGAGAAAACAAATTCCCGGGGTCCCAAACGAGTGTTTAGGCTTTCAAGGCGCCCTACGATACAGCCCATGTTGGATACTGATGTTTTTATAGAGAAAACAAAATTGCCCGGGGCCCCAAAAAAGTAATCTCAACTTTCAAGTATATCATGTCCGTGCAGGCAATGTAAGCACGGTTCCAGTAAGCCCGTTAAGTTCCATGCGCGTTAATACCCGTACACGTAATGCGTGAACGGTGCCCGTGCGCGTAGCCTCTGCCTTTTTCATTTATAATTAACGTGAAGCCGGATCGGAGAGGTCACATTAGGTGAAGTATTTTAGGCTTCCGTGAACTATTCAGAGGTTGCCAGAGTCTGCTTACGTAGGTAGTGGTTTAATTTTAATCAGTAATGACAGGAAATTGTTAAAGATGAACTTAAGACTATTTATTTACATTATCATCAAGAACTACGATTGACATGTACCAGTTTACGCGTGTGAATAACTGGAGAACTACGATTGACATGTACCAGTTTACGCGTGTGAATAACTGGAGAACTACGATTGACATGTACCAGTTTATGCGTGTGAATAACTGGAGAACTACGATTGACATGTACCAGTTTATGCGTGTGAATAACTGGAGAACTACGATTGACATGTACCAGTTTATGCGTGTGAATAACTGGAGAACTACGATTGACATGTACCAGTTTATGCGTGTGAATAACTGGAGAACTACGATTGACATGTACCAGTTTATTGCGTGTGAATAACTGGAGAACTACGATTGACATGTACCAGTTTATGCGTGTGAATAACTGGAGAACTACGATTGACATGTACCAGTTTATGCGTGTGAATAACTGGAGAACTACGATTGACATGTACCAGTTTATGCGTGTGAATAACTGGAGAACTACGATTGACATGTACCAGTTTATGCGTGTGAATAACTGGAGAACTACGATTGACATGTACCAGTTTATGCGTGTGAATAACTGGAGAACTACGATTGACATGTACCAGTTTATGCGTGTGAATAACTGGAGAAACTACGATTGACATGTACCAGTTTATGCGTGTGAATAACTGGAGAACTACGATTGACATGTACCAGTTTATGCGTGTGAATAACTGGAGAACTACGATTGACATGTACCAGTTTATGCGTGTGAATAACTGGAGAACTACAATTGACATGTACCAGTTATGCGTGTGAATAACTGGAGAACTACGATTGACATGTACCAGTTTATGCGTGTGAATAACTGGAGAACTACGATTGACATGTACCAGTTTATGCGTGTGAATAACTGGAGAACTACGATTGACATGTACCAGTTTATGCGTGTGAATAACTGGAGAACAACAAGTACAAGGGGTTTGAACAGGGTTTAAATAAACATAGCTATTTGCATAAAAAAAATACTATTGTAAAATAAGTTGAATACATTAAATTTAAGTTTGGTTGAATATTTTGGTTTGTTTAAGGTTTACAGAAAAAGGTAGATGTAGTGGAGTAGAACGTGAGATTTAAGTCCAGGCTGCTGGCTCGCCACAAACGCTTTTTAAGGAATAAAATGAAGCATTTCAGCGTGAACATCGTATGAGCTGTTTGTTTGGGCTTACTTGGCGACTTTCTGACAACTTCAATTTGTTTCTCGCCAACCATCTCCATTTTCTTCTCAACTCTGTGTGGATATACACCGGGCTGTCTGACCCCAGAGTATTAAGTGTCGCGATATTACATGTCTGGGAATGAATTATGTATGTTTCGGCGTGGCAGTGACACTTTTAGCGCGTTACTAAGCGATGAAGTTATTTTGGCTGGGTTAAATGTGACATCTGCTGTTTTGCGGGTGGGTAATAAGTCAATTTAATTAAAGTTATTGTTAGGCATACAAGATAGGGGTAGGTACATATATATTCCGGCTTGTGTGCTTGATCAGAGACCCGCTTATAAGCATTCATCAAGTAAGACAGACACAGAAAGAATTTTGGCTGTCACAGAGAAAGGAAGTACACCCAAGGCGAAGGCGGGAATCGAACCCGCACCCGCATCGCGCAGACTACTAGCGTAATGGTCTGCGATACAAACCACTAGGCCATCCGGGCCCCTAAATATACAAGATATTGTGTGATGTAGAATGCAGATATAGGGTTGCTGTGGGTGTCCGCTCAAGTGCATTTGTGGAGCTACCTTAATCCATTCACTGCAAAGACTTACTGATTGGATTAACGTACATTCTTTTTTTAAAAAAATTACTTATGGGGTTCAGTAGAATTATAGTCTCACTAGAGCTACTCGAGGGCAATTGGCGACGGGCGTCATAATTTAGAGCCTCAGCCAATTGACAAGAAGACAACTGAGTAGGCACCCAAAGCATTTTTTTAAAGAACGACATCGTATTTGACGTAGTGATTTAGAGTATATTTAACAAACACTACGTCTACACGGAATATTATTCTTGGTCTCTTTTTAGCTGCATAGAACGTTTAAAGGACAACAGTTATTTTTCCAAGGCCCGGGCCGAACCTGAGACATTTTGCATGCAAGGCAAATGTTTTATCAAATGGGCTACTCCCCCCCCTCCCCCCAAAAAAGAGACATTGTCTGTCTAAACTCATGTAGGTTGAAAAAACTTTAATAAGACACAATGGATTTTCTTAATTGAGTAAGAAAATTCATTGCCTGTTTTTTTTTCTCCTCTTTTAAATTTGAATCATTTATCTATACTGAAATAAAATTTAGTTTTATGCATATTTAACTATATTTGAATCGGATATATTTTACATAATCTTGAATATACTACATTTTAAAATAAAAAATTGTATAGGATCATTTTTTGCTATTGATAGGAAACTTAAATAATGTTTTTATAACAACGTGCAAAAAAGTTCACTTTTTTATATCATATTCATTCATAAATCGTTGCGAAAATGACACTTTACGTGCTTACGTCACAGACAGTGCCGAAAGTAGTACTTTAGGCACTAGTGCGGTATAGTAAATAAGATAGTATCTGATTGGTAGAAAAACAAAATGATGTCATGAATATCTCCATGGAAACTAAATGATGTCACGAAACTCACTTATTTCTATTGGTTCCTTACTTTCGGATTTTCTAATATCTCCATGGAAACTACAAGTACTACAAAAATTATTAAAGGAAATTAAATAAGACAAAAGTAAGAACACAAATTTCACGCCAAACAATACTTTTATTTAACATGCCTATTTATAGTAACATTTGATCCGGTGTAGTTATTAATATTTCCATTCTTAGTTTGCATTTTCGAATATCGCCATGGAAACTAAATGATGTCATGAAAATCACTCATTAGTAGAAATACTTTTTTGCACGTTATTATAAAAATATTGTAAGCAAGCACGTGCCAAATAATACTTTATTAAGGTCTTGTCATTATTTCACTCGACCTACGGTCTCGTGAAATATAAGCCACTCGCTTAATAAAGTATTATTTTCGGCACTAGTTGCTTAAATAACTATTTTCAACTCATTGAAGACCAATGGCAAAAAAATCTTCAAAATTTAATATAAATAAACATACTATATGACGGACCAAAACATAGTAGGGTATAATTTATGCAGGAAAAATTAATCCACATTAAAAACGAATTTTAAACTCAATAAAAGTTAACTTTTTTTTTATTTGGCAGGCAAAGTAATAATGTGTCTTTAATGAGGAAAACCTCAAAAGTAAAGTGAAAAAAAAAATATTGTTTTTAAATATTTTTTTTCTTTACAGTGTTTATGCACTTCACTCTTTTAAAGGAAGTTTTATTTTTGCGAACGCTTCTTAATTACTTGCCACAAAATGCAATTAATCATTTTAAACTAATAACCCATTTTTTTTCCTTTCTCTCGCGGCTATTTTCGCATGGCCTACCACAATTTGTGCCAAAAAGTGAAACAAAATATTGTAAAGATAGCCCCGTTTAGTCTTGTCCACATAACCTATTAATTAAAAGATAATTAAAAGATGTGTTTCTGAAGACGTCTTTGTTAATTTGACGTTGTTTTCAAATGATAGTATTTAATATTTTAAATAAAAAGCTACTTTTATGACGTTGAAGTTATTATGTGATTAGTTTAATGGGGTGGGTTGGCCTCAAAAAGTGTAGCATTTATACACTGCTCAAAACAATTAGGGGAGCATTTTGAGTACTTTTGTTTACCCTTTCAGTTGCAACTTCTTTTTCTTTTATTATAAAAATCTAAAATTTGTGAAATAGATACATTATGCATACAGAATGAAATGCTAAAAAAACGGAAAAAAATCTTAATTTATTTAAAGTAATATTTAAGGGGGAAAATAATGGAATCATAACTTTTGAATAAATTATAACAATAATTTGTTCAGTACTTTACTTGTAAAAAAAAGGTAAAATCAATTTTTAAACATCTTAGAATGCAAGCGTGAAGAGTTTAGGGTCAATTTATTGCATAAAAGTTTTCGGGAGTGAATTTTATTTTACAATTTTTTTTCATATTTTCATTTAGTTAAAACAAACATTATTTAATTCTTCAAAAGACATGATTCTTCCATCTAGCGATAAATAAGTGCGAGCTCAACTTAGTGAGAAAAAAAATCGGAAGCTGATGATACCAAATGGAATCATTGGGGGTGTGCCAGTTTAAACCATGCGTTCCCCTAATTGTTGTGAGCAGTGTACATCAAATAATGGACAATTTCGTTTGTGAGAAAGAAAACAATGTTTGACGCAACTGTGGAGTCACTGTGGACTTGGCTGTTCTAGTGTAGACGAATTAACTGCCAGGGATTAATTTTAATGGGGTTGAAGACATCGGTTGACTTATTTGTGACGTCACTATAGGCGTGGTTATTCTAGTTGTCCATTTAAAGTCACACTTGAGCTACACGAGAATTATGGGTCACGAAATTAGATGTTAATTAATGAATTGAAAGAGCTTACATTCTGAATCGAGTATACACTCTTAAAACAAAAGAGTGAAATCCACTCCTATAGGGGAAGTGCATTTTCGCCACCAGAAAGGAGTGGAAATTAACTCAGACTGAGTTAAAACCGCTCGTTTTAAGAGTGTAGGATGTATATTGTTTTCTTTCACCCACTCCGCAAAAAGAGTGAAATCCACTCCTATAGGGGAAGTGCATTTTCGGCACGGAAAGGAGTGGAAATTAACTCAGACTGAGTTAAAACCGCTCGTTTGTTTTAAGAGTGTATATTCTTTTTAGGAATTCCCTTAAAATAGAAAGTATAATTCTAGTATGTTTGAATTACAAAAAGGAACGATATCAAATTTCTCTGAAATATTTAAATGATAACAGAATTAATTAAATTTTTTTTCGACAGTCATTGGCTACAATCAATCAAAGTATTAACTCTTTAAATATTGTTTTCCGAATAAAATATGCTGAAATTATTAAAATTTAAAAACTAATTTAAAATTTTGAAAAGCATAGCTCAAGGAAACAAAAGAATTTAAGAGCTTTATTGGCGAAAGTTCAGAATCAGCACAAAATAAAATCAAATACTTTGTTAAAAATTTAAATTACCTTTTTGAACTTTTGGCAAACTTGGCTATGTATATATTTATGTTCCTCACAGCATCATTATTATTCAACAAACTCTTTATATTTTAAAATATTTTACATTATCCGCAAGCAATTTAAAACTCAATAATCGATAAGTGTTGTCAAAAGATTATAATAGAAATACGATCACTTTAAATTAAGTAATTTCTAAAACTATAAATTGTTTAGATAATAATAAAAAAATTATAAAGCCAACCATTCAGAATACAATTTATTCAGGAAGAGAAGCAAATAGAGGTTTGGCGTGACAAACGTGTTAGTGACGTTCGACTAGTTTTTTGTTGTTGTTGATTAACGTTGCACTAGAGAGCTCAAAATGGTGCCGTGGATCAAAGAGAGTTCAAAAATGGGGCCACGATAGCCTAGTGGTTAAGGCCTAGTTCTCGGAATCGGAAGGTCCCGCGATGGAGTCCCGATACCACTGAAGACCCACCGAGTATATGTGGAGTACGTGCTCGTTAAATCTGTGGGTCCGAAAGTCCTGTGGGCGGTCATGGCGCAGTTTCCCACGGGTACAGGTCCCTGAAGACTATTTCCCACCCCTTCAGGGACATGTCTAAATTATGGAGGTGGCGATAGATGGCAGCATCTGTCACTTATGTGTGTGTGTTGTGTGTATCTGTCTTACTTGACGAAGGTTTATAAGCGGGTCTCTGTGACCAAGCACACAAGCCTGAAAATATATGTCTACCAACCAATACAATTATTGGCTGTGTTAAAGCTTCTAAATAGGAAGGCTAGAAATGAATAGTCGAAAACGAAATAAATTACCCTCTATCGAATAGTACACTATAGAAAAAAGGGGGGGCCGTAGTGAGCCTAGTGGTCAGCGTCTCGGGATCGGGATCGGAAGGTCCTGCGATCGAGTCCCGGTACCACTGAAGACCTACCGAGTATATGCGGAGTACGTGCTCGTTAAATCTGTTGGGTCCGAAAGTCCTGTAAGTTCCCATACCAAATCAATACCTCTGGGGGTGACAAGCCAATTCTGGGGATCCTCTAGTTGGCCTCTGTCTCTAAAAATTAGATGGATCCACTTGTATGTGTTGTCTGTTGTGTCTGTCTTACTTGACGAAGGTTTATAAGCGGGTCGCTGACCAAGCACACAAACCTGAATATATATGTCCACCAACCAACCAACCTAAATATGCACATAAAGCTAATATTAAGTGCTACATCTTACGGCCTCAGCACTTTGAAGCATATTTAATGCGCACTCTTTTTATCCGGGGTATTATTAGATTTTTTGGCTGTGCAGGCCGTTTTATAATGGCCGTAAAAAGGCCGTTTTAAATAATCCTTTTTAAGGAGAAACTATTTATGGTTAACTAGTTTCTGTAGTTTTCGAAAATGTACACTGTTAAAAATTTTGTGCTTGGTTTCACCATGGTATTGGTTCCTAGTAGCTGCAACGGCTGAATGGTGAAACGTTCCACCATATTTTTGGTATTCGGTTGAACCATTTATCAGGTTTTTGTTTCCAAATCCAGAAAAATGGTTCAACCAAACACCGAAAAAAAGGTGAAACATTTCACTACTCAGCTGTTGCAGCTACTAGGAACCAATATCATGGTGAAACCAACCAATATCATGGTGAAACCTAGCACCAAATTTTTAACAATGTATATAATGCTTTCTACTCTCAATAGTTTTATGTAATTTTATGAATAGCTAATGTCCCTGGGTTATAAAGCTATGCATTTATTTTTTCGATGCCTGAAACGATGTTGGAACCGAGCCTGCGACTTTTTGCCTGCAAGGCAAGCGCCTTACCAACAGGGCTCCCTAAGGAGATTATTTCTTTTCTTCAATACTAATTTTAGAACAAAAAAATATTATGCTTTACCATTCAATGTTTTTATCTTTTACCTACAAAAAAAGAAGAAATTATTTGGTTATTTAACTCATAAAAAAGGAAATATAACCATGTAGAATTTTTAGTTTGGATTTTGTAAATGTGAAAAGTCATAAAAAAACACCAAAAGTAACTGTTTGAACAAGCAAATACAACGAAAAGGGTTTTGTTCAGTGCATTTTGGTTTTAACTTTGTTTTGATATATTGAAAAATAAAATAGAATATTAATCGAACAAAAATGAACCTACTTTTTTCTTAATAAAGATAATTTTTTCATGACGCGAGTGAATTTAAATTGCTTCATTTTACTAAAATAGAAAGAGGTTGTGTGGTTTAATTTCACTTTAGGCAACACTTAAAATCAATATTTTGCTGTTTTGGTTTGAAACAAATGTAGGTGAAACTTATTAAAGTAAAATAAGTTTAGAATCCCAAATTATAATAAAAGTAATAACAAATTATAATAAAAGTAACAAATTATAATAAAAGTAATAACAAATTATAATAAAAGTAATAACAAATTATAATAAAAGTAACAAATTATAATAAAAGTAATAACAAATTATAATAAAAGTAATAACAAATTATAATAAAAGTAATAACAAATTATAATAAATGAATTAATAGACATAAAAATGTGTTGTTTAGGTTTCTTTTGGAGTAGGGAATGCATTAGAGAGGCACATATACCGTTAATTAAACAACTACAAACTAATTAAAGCCTACTTTGTGGGTTATTGGTTTGCTTAGAGCGGCCGTAAAATAAGAAAAACCTTATATCACACTAGCACAATTTGAGCAAAGGGATTTTGTTTAATAGTACACAATAGCTTAACTATTTTGCTGCCTTAAAGCAGCCGAGTAGTATTTTGCATGCCTCAGAATGAATATTGCAACCCTAATCCTTATTTCGCGTTCAATAAATCGACTGAACTTCGTCAAGAAAATCATTAAAAAAACTCATCATTTTCCGATGTCATTTAAACATTTAAATTATAACCTCCGTATATTAAAAATCTTCTGATGAACATGTTAGGTACCGTCGCGGCGACGTGATCAAGACGTCGTTGTTTGGACACCAGTCAAAGTAACTAGTCAACGCCTGGGTCACCCCCCCCCTCCGACGCCACTTTTAAGGGCGACATCGTACGCGGCGTCAGCACTTTTGGAGCATATTTAACGTTCATTCCCTCGACACGGGATATTATTCGTCGGATCTTTTGGATGCACATGCCTTTTATAGGACGCCAGTTATTTTGGCATTCAAAAATAGGTTTTGGTTAGTTGGTTGGTTGGTTGGTAGACATATATATTGAGGTTTGTGTGCTTGGTCAGCGACCCGCATATAAACCTTCGTCAAGTAGACAGACACAACAGACAACACACACACACACACATAAGTGATCCATCTAATTTTTAGAGACAGAGCCTTAGACTAGAGATCCCCAGATGCATTGTCACCCCAGAGGTATTGATTAGGATGAACTTAGAGACTTCGGACCCAACAGATTTAACAGAGACTGATATACCGTATCTCGTGGTCTTTATGGTACCCTCCGACGAGGATTCGACCCTATAGGAGCCAACGGCCTAGGTTTGGACTGCAAACGGTAGAATTTATCACGTATCCCAGTTTCATACCGATAGGGGCGTTTTAATAGAGGTGTAGGCACAGCAGATTGTTTTCATTGGATATTTTTGACCCGATATCCGAAACTAAGGTGACATCAGCCTAGGCGAAGTGCTTTTCGGCACGGAAAGGAGTGGAAGTTACGATATTGACGGACGCTCTTGTTTAGAGCCTGTAATTAGCGGATTTAACCATGATGATACCCATTTATTGGACTCATGAACCTTATTTATCTACCTATTATAAGATCTATTTTATATCAGATGTGTTATTATGAAAATTTACGATATAACGTACACCATGTAAAAACCAACCACTTCACATCAAACGTAAATAAACTGCATCCTTATAGAACACACGCATCGATCAAATTTCAGATCTATTAAACTGCATACCAATACCCACTTAAGAAATACCTGTCAAAATTGCGAGATACCAGTTTTTAAAACTATAATCAACCACGTAGCGTCACTAAGAGAGTACCCTCCCAAATAAAAACACTGCCTCGTATATTAGGTGAGAAATTAATTAAAATACTTAAAATATGCGAGTTTTTCTTTTAGATTAATTTTATAAGAAACTTTTCGGGAAGAATTAGTTTTTTAATTATCCAAAGTAATTTTATGGCCTTTTGGCTTGTAAAGGGATCTATTCACGTATCTTAACGTCGAGCACAATTAATTTTCAAATAGCTCTTCTGGAATTAAGAATAGTAATTACAGTGCAAATAGGGAATGTTTATTAAGTGGTTTTAAAGAAACTAGTGGAAAAGGACTTATTAAAATGATTCTTTAGATGTGAGAGAGTTTGTGAAGAAAGAGTAGGGGGCATCACTCTCTCTTTGGAATTAAATTGGTATTGAAAAAAAGTTGTATGTAAATCTTGTTTTAAATATTTAACTTTCTTAGTTCTAAAAGTTGTACTCTGTGCTATTATGTTAAATAAAAATATTTATGAATTTTATAATAATAATATAATCAACATATATTTTAAAAGTTGGCCACACGCCCAATGATGATTTAAATAGTATAAAACAATTTCTTTTAATTTTGCTTGAATTCTTTAATTTGCTCTCGTCACTAAGTTCCTACATGTGCTATCTCATTTCTCACTTTCAGAGAGCCGAAAAACGTGTTTGTTCATTTAACACCGGCTGTTCGACTTTTTCTTGTTACATAATATAGTCTACATATGCAACATGAAAAAGTCCGAACAGCCGGTGTTAAATGAACAACATGTTTTTCGGCTCTCCTGAAAGTTGAGAAAATGAGATAGCACATGTGGGAACTTAAGTGACTAAATGTGTATTTGCTATCCTTTTTAGCCTACTATACTTTTTTATTCGATTTTTAAAAATTGGAAGAATGTGAAATCTTAACAGCAATGGACGCCGTGGAGATTTCCGTCCATCTGTCTTTACGTCCGTGCCCTTCCTCTCCATATTTAACTCCAGGCCAGATTTTAAAAATTCAATTTTTTAATGGTGTGATTTCAGACATATTTCAGACTTTTTGTTCGGCAGCATGTACGCGTTTTCGCCTCTTTTTCTTGACCGTGCTATTTCTTTGTATTTCATTGTAATTTTTCCAGTGTTAAATAAATAAGAAATGTCGATAAAATTTATTATTTAAAAAAAATTGTACATTTTCTCAAATTTAATATTAAATTAGGATTTCAAATTGATCGAATAACGTTTTGCAAATGAATTAAATTCAACTGCAATAATTTTCAAATAAACAATTTTTTAGTTGACTCATTGTTTCAAATTTTGAAATAACTTCTAGTGCATGTATTCGTTGAATTAATCAAATATATACGAATTTTTATTTTGCTAAACACTACAACAATGTCTTGTTCTCTTTGTTCATATTATGTAACTTAAGTCAGATAAGTTTTCTCTTATATTAATCCGATATCCCATTTCTATCTTCAACTAGATTTTCATGGCATTAGCTTTCAACAGCGATTATTAAACTTATCCTACGTCGGAATCAACGCACTGTACATCATTGACAAGGCTACAATTCAAATACATTTTACCATGCATGAAACTTCATCTATTCTATAAACTGTAACCTGAACCTTATTTAATTCCCCAGGTTGTAACCAAAGACACACAATATGCTTTGATATTTAGATTGAAGTTGTATTTAACTGTTTTGGAGTTTTGGTAAAATGGGTTGCAGTTGAAAGGTTTGAAGTCATTTTGGTATCAATAGTAGGTTGTTGTAATTGAAAGCAGAAAACGAAATTGAAATTAGAAATTGAAATTAGAAATTGAAATTAGAAATTGAAATTAGAAATTGAAATTAGAAATTGAAATTGAAATTGAAATTGAAATTAGAAATTGAAATTAGAAATTGAAATTAGAAATTGAAATTGAAATTAGAAATTGAAATTAGAAATTGAAATTAGAAATTGAAATTAGAAATTGAAATTAGAAATTGAAATTAGAAATTGAAATTAGAAATTGAAATTAGAAATTGAAATTAGAAATTGAAATTAGAAATTGAAATTAGAAATTGAAATTAGAAATTGAAATTAGAAATTGAAATTAGAAATTGAAATTAGAAATTGAAATTAGAAATTGAAATTAGAAATTGAAATTAGAAATTGAAATTAGAAATTGAAATTAGAAATTGAAATTAGAAATTGAAATTAGAAATTGAAATTAGAAATTGAAATTAGAAATTGAAATTAGAAATTGAAATTAGAAATTGAAATTAGAAATTGAAATTAGAAATTGAAATTAGAATTGAATTAGAAATTGAAATTAGAAATTGAAATTAGAAATTGAAATTAGAAATTGAAATTAGAAATTGAAATTAGAAATTGAAATTAGAAATTGAAATTAGAAATTGAAATTAGAAATTGAAATTAGAAATTAATTAGAAATTGAAATTAGATAATTGAAATTAGAAATTGAAATTAGAAAATTGAAATTAGAAATTGAAATTAGAAATTGAAATTAGAAATTGAATTAGAAATTGAAATTAGAAATTGAAATTAGAAATTGAAATTAGAAATTGAAATTAGAAATTGAAATTAGAAATTGAAATTAGAAATTGAAATTAGAAATTGAAATTAGAAATTGAAATTAGAAATTGAAATTAGAAATTGAAATTAGAAATTGAAATTAGAAATTGAAATTAGAAATTGAAATTAGAAATTGAAATTAGAAATTGAAATTAGAAATTGAAATTAGAAATTGAAATTAGAAATTGAAATTAGAAATTGAAATTAGAAATTGAAATTAGAAATTGAAATTAGAAATTGAAATTAGAAATTGAAATTAGAAATTGAAATTAGAAATTGAAATTAGAAATTGAAATTAGAAATTGAAATTAGAAATTGAAATTAGAAATTGAAATTAGAAATTGAAATTAGAAATTGAAATTAGAAATTGAAATTAGAAATTGAAATTAGAATTGAAATTAGAAATTGAAATTAGAAATTGAAATTAGAAATTGAAATTGAAATTAGAAAACGAAAATGGCGGTGGATCGGGCATGTGCTACGCAAGCCCGAAAAATTCAAAGCAAAGGAAGCTTTAGAATGGAATCCGCAAGGCAAAAGAAAAAGAGGGAAGCCAAAAACAACTCAGCGCAGAACAATCAACAAGGAAGTAAAAGAACTTAACAAGTCATGGTCAGATTAAGACCGTTGCTGCCAACAGGGTGAGGTGGCGGACCATGATGGAGGCCCTATGCTCCATGTTGGAGTGAAAGAGGTATAAGTAAGTAATTAAAAGACGTTTTTTATTAAACTGTTTTTGGAAACAATGTTAAACGAATTTTATTTGTATTTTGTTTCTTCAATGTGGTAGTGTGCTTTTCTTTCTATATGTGGAGTGTGTAACCTTACAAGACTTTCAATCACCACTCAATAAATCAATGCATTTAAAGGTAATTATATAACCTTAAATGTAATTTTAATAACTTTAAAACCAAAAAAGTTCTAAGGCTACCCTTCGACATGCACGATTTTCACGAGAACCTTATCACGATACCCGATACGTACTACAAACTCTTGTCATAAATTTGAAGTCCATAGTTCTTTTAGTTCAAGCTGTAGAGTGGTTTCAGAAAAACAGTTGGACCAATGTTAAAAAAAACCTTTAAGGGGGACTGTCAGTCCCATAGAGCTAATGCATTAGTTTTAAAATCACATTTTTTGCAAAAGTATTACTTTGACATGTTATCCCATTTTCACCAGGTATGGGAATCATCATAACATCAATTTAAAACAAAATTGAAAAGAAAATAACATCCGGTTATTTAATTATGAATTGATAAAGTTTTAAAATAGTGTCGCCATCTGATGTATATTTTTAGCTTTTTAAAACTTCAAAAGTATATAATTAAATAACTAGATAACATTTTCGTTTCAAAAAAATTTGTTTCATTTCTATGTTATGTTGCTACCCATACCTGGGGAAAAAGGGCTAACATGGCAAAGCAATACTTCTGCGGAAGTTGTGATTCCAAAACTAATGCATTAGCTCTATGGGACTGACAATCCTTGCTGATTAAAGGGTTTTTTCCCTCCAAAACGTGTGGAAAACACAAAATCCCCATTTCTGATTTTCCCCATCCCAATACTTTCATTAACTTATATTTCATATCATTCGTGCCACAGGTCCGGGGTTCGAATCCCGGATTGGGCGGGGTTCATTCAACCTTTCATCCCTTAATTGGGTCGATAAAATGAGGACCAAGCATGCTTGGGAACTAAACAACGGGGGTCCCGCGTGAGGTTGACCACCTAACCGGGACATATGCCTCGCACCCCAGAGCCCTTGGTCACGAAAGCTGAATTGGGCCCGGCAGGCCTTGGCCCATTAATGGGCTGTTGCGCCGAGGAGTTTAGTTTATATTTCATATCAGATAATTGAAAGTAAAAAGACAAGCCTTTTTTTAAAAACAAAAAGTTACTATTCGCAAAAGGTTTGCTAATTAATAGTCATTCAAGCCCCAGTACAATATTTTCAAACCAAAGAACTAAAGCAGAACGAGGCATTCAATGCCGACTTACTAAATCTGCGTTAGGTTTAGTACCCAAACACAAAGTAATTATCTGTAATTGTGAAATTAATTATTGGAAATATAAAGTTCATTAGCGTGCTTGCTTTCTGGCTAATTCCATTCAGAGCTTTCACAGATGGCATTGGGCCAAGCCGTTGAAAGAATGGACTCGACAATAAGTTTCACAAATAAGCCAGAAAAGTTTTACAAGAAATATAATTATAAGAAACGGCGAGTGAACAGCTATTTATTTAATTATAAAGTTGTCATGGAATAAATAAATGCAGCCTAGTTTTAGTTTTCATTTAATTAGATTTTATATGAAAGAAGCTATCAGGAATCTAAATATCGGTTACTGTTGAAAAGGTATTTTCAAAATTTAATTATAATAATTGGAAACCAAAAAACGGCTTCCAATGGACCGTGACGTATTCTTCAGAATTCATGCTACTTTTAAAAACTATTTATGGTTAATAAAGAATCCAAAACTATTTGACAGGTTTCAAATCGTTATAAAACTTCGGAAAATTACGGAAAAGTTTCAAAACTTCTTACGTCATTAACAGTTCAAAATTTTGAACGCGATTTTCTGTATCATTATCACTTCCCAAAATTACCAACTAATGATTCATCCGGATCATCAGAACCAAAAACTGATCATTGGATATCCGCCATTAACGCAGCCATTTTAAAAAGTTTTCCCATGTTAATCGTTAGATGAGTAATATTTACCATATTCATTAAACTGCCTTAAAGAATTTTTTTAAAGAAGAAAAGGTGTATAAATCACTCGGGTTTTAACGAATTTCTTTTTACTTTTAATTACCTTATATTAAATATAGAATATTACAGTCCCTGGACAAATTATAAGACGCACAGCAAGATTTCATATATCAATCAATGATGAGCAAAATACCTTTAGAAGGACATTTGTGTTCCTAAACTTAAGTTATTGAATAGATAATACTATCTGATACATATATCGACATCTTTGTAAATGATATGGCATTCTTTGGTATGTTTTCATCATTACTAAAAAAATACAGTGCGTCTAATAATTTGTCCAGGGACTGTATGTATTCGACTCTATCGAAATACATAATATTCTATATTCAATACATACAACCCCTGGCAAAAAGTATCCGATCACCGAAAGCAGTGCCTACGATACGTTCACATCAGTCGTCATTTTTTTACAATTTTAATATTTTTTTCAAACCTTTTAGGTTTTTTGTGAAATATGACTAAATTAGTCAAAGAATGTTAAATATAAACAGAACATATAATTAAATTTAACAATTTTCACGAGAAAATACATTGAATCGTGAAGGAAAAAAGTTTCCGATCATCCCTTTGTGAGGAAAAAAATATTCGATCGCAAGCAAACGGAACGTATTTTAAGTGATATATGCAATTTTTTTTTACTCGGTGCATGCGTACAAGACCTAAGTAAACAGTATAAAAGGATGAATCGTAGTTTAATAGTTAAAATTAGTTTCGCATCAGCGGAAGTAAGGCTCTAAAGAGAGAATTCTCTAAAGACCTAAAAATTTTAATTGTTAAACGCTTAAGAAACGGAATATCTCAAAAAAAGGTTGCTCAGACATTTGCCTGTTCCCAAAGTACTATTTGCGATATTTGGAAAAATATCGCTCTACTAATGATGTCAAAAATCTTCCTCGAAGCGGTCACCCACGTGCAACATCAAGTAGGCAAGGCAGAAAATTTGTTGATCTTGCCAAATATATGAGAAGTTGTACGTGGAAACAACTTAATTGCGAGTGGTCGAAATATCGGGTAAAGGTATATGCACGTACGAAGCGAAATCGTTTAAATGATAAAGGATTTCCCTTCTGCAAAGCCAAAACGAAACCATTAATGACTAAAAAACATAAGAAAAGTTGTCTGCAATGGTGCAAAAAACATAAAATCTGGTCTTGTGATGATTGGAAGAAGGTTATTTTTAGTGACGAATCTCGTATCTGCCTCGGAGCTGGAGTTGGCGTTGGAATATTTGTGTGGAGAAGAGTTGATGAAAAGTTCAAAAAAGATTGCCTCAAAAAAAAAAAACTAAATATCAGTGTTCATTTGTGGTGTGGAATTGCCTGACTTCCGAAGGAGTCGGTAAAATGTGTATAGTGCTGCGAACAATTAATTCTGAAGTGTATATTGACATTTTCGAACTTTTTTTTATTCCTACCATCCAGGAAAGGTTTGGTGACTCCTCCGATTTCATTTTTCAAGATGATACCGCATCATGTCATCGAAGTAAACAGGTCAAGAATTTCTTAAATCGAAATGGAAATTCTCCAATGAAGACTATTGCAAATAGTCCGGGTATCAATCCAATCGAAAATGTTTGGAATGTTTTGAAAAGAAACATTGATAAGAGAATACCAACAAATATGGAAGAACTACGGCTATCCATCTAAGAAAGTGAAATTCCATCAAATTTATGCCACGAGTTGGTCGCATCCATGCCTCATCGTTTAAATGCAGTAATCGAGGCAAAAAGGAGGACCCACAAAATATTAAAATGACTTGATCGAATACTTTTTTCCACACAAAGTGGTGATCGGAAACTTTTTTCTTTGAAGACTTTATTTAATTTATTTTTTCATCGTTAAAGTTAACTGCAATTTATTGTATTATCATTTATTATAACACAAAATAATCTAACTTTTGTAATAAAATACTTTAATTTGAAAAATATCTTGAATTTGTGGAAAATAACGATTTTTGTTAACGTATCGTGGTCAATGGTTTCTGTGATTGGATACTTTTTGCCAGGGGTTGTAATATTCTATATTCAATACATAATATTCTATATTCAATACATAATATTCTATATTCAATACATAATATTCTATATTCAATACATAATATTCTATATTCAATACATAATATTCTATATTCAATACATAATATTCTATATTCAATACATAATATTCTATATTCAATACATAATATTCTATATTCAATACAAAATATTCTATATTCAATACAAAATATTCTATATTCAACGCAACTTATTGTTTTATTGCATGTACTTTCTCATTATTGAAGTTCAGTATAATATTTCTTTGCAGGGAAATTAAAATCATTTAAAACCTCGATTGAAAAATTAGTAATATAAATTGAAATTCCAAAATTATAATAAATTATCATTTTAATTATATTACTTAATTTTATTAATATTTATTATTCTAATTAATTAGTTAATTATACTCTAGTAATTTAATCTTCTATAGGATTGTTTATTTATATTCAATAGCAACGGTTTCAACGAAGATTTTGGCTTTTACTATCTTCTCAAGTGACATATTATGAAACCCACAAAATAAGCAAATTTAATTTTTAACGTTTTAAACGCAACAAACGATTTTGAATTTTGGAATTTTTGAATTCAAAAATTATTCCATAATGTTTAATTTTAGAAATATTCACGCAATAAAAATAAGAATGAATCCTTAGACTAATTCATATGAATTAAACTGAAGGCTATTATCATATATAAATGCATAAAATTTGTTCTCAAACTTCCGTAGTTTATAGTTTATATCTTCCAATAATTTTTTCTGTCATTTTATCCACAGATCGATTGAGATGAAGGATGGGACCAGAGTCACGTGACATCCATCATTTTAGAGACCGATCGCATTCATCATCTTTTCTAGCAGCCCTGTCGTGGTTTAAATGGTAGAAACTTCCCAAGTATTGGTAAAAATATTCCGTGTGGAAATGTTTTCGTTACGATACATAGTGCTGAATCACTGAACGATAGACAGAGAAATACGTTTAGAGGTGTCATAATTATATGACTATATATGATTCTTAACGATAGAAATAAATGATTTGGTTTGGATAATGGTCTACGATAATTATTAATAGCACTAGCGATTTACCAATTTTCGATTAATTTATGTTTGTGTGATACTGTTAGTGTTTCGTTTTATAAATATCTTGTATTATCGATCTCTCATATAAAATACAACATACATTAAATATATTGCATCTCTTGTAAAAATATTCAGTGTAGAAATGTTTTCGATAGGATACATAGTGTTGAATCACTGAACGATAGACAGAGTTTAGTGTAGTTCGAAATATCTTCGCACTAGAGCTACACGAGGTATATTTTATCGGCGTCGTATTTTAGAACCACAGTCAAGTGACGAGCCGACACCTGAGTAGACACCCAACGCAACCGTTAAGGGCGACATGGTACGCAGCGTTAGGACTTTGAAGGATATTTAACGTGCACTCCTTCCATACGGCCCCGTGGCGCAGTGGTAGTGCTTTGCATTGCTGTGCCACAGGTCCGGGGTTCGAATCCCGGATTGGGCGAGGTTGACCCATCCTTTCATCCCATAAATGGGTCGATAAAATGGGTACCATGCATGCTTGGGAACTAAACACTGGGGGTTCCGCGTGAGGCTGACCACCTTACCGGGACATAAGCCTAGCACCCCAGAGCCCTAGGTCACGAAAGCTGAAATGGGCACGGCTGGCCTTGGCCCACTAATGGGTTGTTGCGCCTAGGAGTTTAGTTTTTCCTTCCATACGGGGTATTATTCGTCAGGACATTTTGGCTGCACGGGCCGTTTATAGGTCGGCAGATATTTTGGCGATGCCCGCATCCGAACCTGTGACCTTCCGCATGCTAGGCGAATGCCTTAGCGACTGGGTTCCAAAGCCCCGAACGATAGACAGATAAATATGCGTTTCGAGGTATGGAGTGTCAT
Source organism: Oedothorax gibbosus (assembly GCA_019343175.1). Taxonomy (NCBI): domain Eukaryota; kingdom Metazoa; phylum Arthropoda; class Arachnida; order Araneae; family Linyphiidae; genus Oedothorax; species Oedothorax gibbosus. The sequence goes on from JAFNEN010000255.1 coordinate 619,018, forward strand.
GATTGTATGACTAAATTCGTGCATTGATGTTTGTGGTAATAGGAATAAATTATTTGGTTTTTATAATGGTCTATGATAACGTTTAATAGCACTTACGATTTACCATTTTTAGTTTAATTTAAGTTTGCGTGATACTGTTGGTCTTTCAAACACAATTTTTAAATATATTATTCGCTTGAAAAAATTGTATTGTAAAATAAAGATTTAACATTTCAAATGCTCGAAATAAGTTTACTACACCATTAAGGTTATTACTACATAATTGAGATTTTTACTTAAAAAAACTTATACAATTATGGTTTATCTGAGGTTGAAAAAGAAAATTACGATGGCAGTTAGTTGATGTTTTGGACGATTTTTGTGTTATGAAATATCCTTAGTCTATTCTAATCTCAAGTCTCTAATGATGCGTTTAAACAAGTAGGTTTGTAACAGAATCTGTCACTCAGTCCGCTTCCACACAACAGTTGTGTTCAACAGGAAAAAAGGCGCCAAACACAGCATTAATTCTTTATTAAACATTTACATGCTAAATTTGGCTAGTTTTTTTTTATTTTATTTCGAAAATTCAAAATTATTACTTATCGTTTGCAAAAATTAATTTATATTTTATGATATGTACATATTCCTCGCTTTTAAATATAATGAAAACATTTCATATTAACATACAAAGAATCTCGTAGCAAAATATATTTGACGTCATTTCAAACGGAACGATGTCGCAAATATAAATTTATTTTAATTTATTGTCTAAAACAATTAAAGTTTCTCGAGCGATTGTTGCGAAAGGCAATGGTGATTAAATTTTAATAAAAATGGCTTTAAATGAGCCTTAAATTTTGCAGTTTTTTTAAATAATTGAAATACTTCGAATTCCTTTCTGAAATTTTCAATGTATTCTAATTTCGACGCGCTGAAGTTTTTGACGTATCACACTTGTCCGAAGCATCTGTAGTTCGGGTAATGAAAGTGGGTGACGGACAGACAGACTTTTTACGTTATAATCGTTGTGTGGAAGCTAAAAGCAATAAATGGCTTCACTTGACAACTGATTTTATTTCAGCAGCAACACCCACATCCAATTCTTACCTCGACGGGAAAAACCAACACAACTGTGATGCATGGACCAAATCAAATTCTTGGGGATTTGGCCAAATCCTACTTGATGGGCCCTGGGACTTTTGACCTAGGTAAGGGGCGACCTCTATCGGAAACCGCTTAGGTCCAGAAAAACGAGTATCTTAAGTCAATAAAAGTGTCTCCAGACAAATACAGAATGGGGTATGTGGGATATAAAAGAAATAACATTGTTATGTAATTGAGTTAGGGTGTTTTGTTTGTTTGCGAACTTGTTTTTTTTTTTCGCAAAATCAATTCATTAGTTGATTTTAGCAACATCAGCGAAATTGTTATGGTTATTTGATAAACAAATACCATAAGCTGAACAAACCTGAAAGAGCATTAAGAGCTTACAAATAATTATTGTAGACATAATAACAAGTTCTAATAAGATTATTCAGAACAGTTAATAACGATACTTAAAATGGATAATTTTCGAATTAAACCTGTCAATAGCAGGTGAAAAGCATGAATTACAAAGTTAACAGGGGCTGGGGAGCCCAGTCGGTTGGGCATTCGCCTAGCATGCGGAAGGTCCCAGGTTCGGGTCCGGGCATCGCCAAAACGCCGACCTATGAACGGCCCGTGCAGCCAAAATGTCCGACGAATAATACCCCGTGTGGAGAGAGTGCACGTTAAACTTCCTTCAATGTCCTAACGCTGCGTACGATGTCGCCCTTAACAGTTGCGTTGGGTGCCTACTCAGGTGTCGGCTCGTCACTTGACTGTGGTTCTAAAGTACGACGCTCGTCGCCAATAGCCCTCGTGTAGCTCTAGTGCGACGATAATTCAAACTAAAACTAAAAGCAAACTTAACAACATGATCTGAAAAAAGTTTTTGAATGAAGGTAAAAAATAAACATCCAAACTGAAAAAATGATGAAGAATTCGTAAATATTACAACACTACAACATAACCTTTCTAAGCTGTTAGGAACAGTGAAAAAGCAAGCATCAAAAACTGAATAATATGTTAAAAACTAGCCTGAACAGATTTGTTACAGTGATTAAATTTTCGACTAGGAAATCATAGATTTTCATAAATCATACTTTATTTACATGGTGTTTGTTTGAGTTTAGTTTAGTTTTTAATTATCGTCGCACTAGATCTACACGAGGGCTATTGGCGACGAGCGTCGTATCTTAGAACCACAGTCAAATGGCGAGCCGACACCTGAGTAGGCGCCCAACGCAACCGTTAAGGGCGACATCGTACGCAGCGTTATGACTTTGAAGGATATTTAACGTGCACTCCCTCCACACGGGGTATTGTCCGTCGGACATTTTGGCTGCACGGGCCGTTTATAGGTCGGCAGTTATTTTAGCGATGCCCCGACCCGAACCTGGAACCTTCCGCATGCTATCGAATGCCTAACCGACTGGGTTCCCCAGCCCCCGGTGTTTGTTTGAAAAAATGTATAAAAAAATCGGAAGCGTTTTGCATACTTTTATAGCTTAGATAGTGGATTAACAAGCTAAATTGCACTGCGAAATACAGTGCGCCTGTTTACCTTGTAAAAAAAAATATGAAAATGTAGCCAAAAACGAAATAAACTGTTTTCGCCTGTTATCCGTTAAACTGTTAATCCAATAAAGTACGCTAACTATACTTTTGTATTACTTGGTTCAAGCTTCGGCAGAATACCCAAAAGGTTAAATAATTTCGTTATTCCAAGTTCAGATCCATTAGTTCTGAACTAGGCAAGGTTTAATTACCATTTAAATCTACTTCGTGTTATGGGACCCTCTAAGTTGCTACGAGTTTGGGGACTGATCTGTTTCAATGGTTATTATGTAATTGGAAAATAGATGTTGGGATTGAATTAGATATTAGGGTTGTTTCTGAATGATTGAAAGTGAAAAGTGAATGAAAAGTATGCTTTAAATACTTACAAATCAGATAGAAAAGTATTGATTAGAAAGAATTTAAAGTTGCTACGAGTTTGGGGACTGATCTGTTTCAATGGTTATTATGTAATTGGAAAATAGATGTTGGGATTGAATTAGATATTAGGGTTGTTTCTGAATGATTGAAAGTGAAAAGTGAATGAAAAGTATGCTTTAAATACTTACAAATCAGATAGAAAAGTATTGATTAGAAAGAATTTAAAGTTGCTACGAGTTTGGGGACTGATCTGTTTCAATGGTTATTATGTAAGTGGAAAATAGATGTTGGGATTGAATTAGATATTTAGGGTTGCTTCTGAATGAGTTGAAAGTGAAAAGTGAATGAAAAGTATGCTTTAAATACTTACAAATCAGATAGAAAAGTATTGCTTAGAAAGAATTTAAAGTTGCTACGACTTTGGGGACTGATCTGTTTCAATGGTTATTATGTAATTGGATAATAGATGTTGGGATTTTGAATTAGATATTAGGGTTGTTTCTGAATGATTGAAAGTGAAAAGTGAATGAAAAGTATGCTTTAAATACTTACAAATCAGATAGAAAAGTATTGATTAGAAAGAATTTAAAGTTGCTACGAGTTTGGGGACTGATCTGTTTCAATGGTTATTATGTAATTGGAAAATAGATGTTGGGATTGAATTAGATATTAGGGTTGTTTCTGAATGATTGAAAGTGAAAAGTGAATGAAAGTATGCTTTAAATACTTACAAATCAGATAGAAAAGTATTGATTAGAAAGAATTTAAAGTTGCTACGAGTTTGGGGACTGATCTGTTTCAATGGTTATTATGTAATTGGAAATAGATGTTGGGATTGAATTAGGGTTTGTGTTAGTATGAGTGTTGCTTATATTATATAGGTTGATTGGTTTAATTAGGGTTTGTTTCATGGAATGTAATTGAAAGTAATGTGGAATGAAAAAGTTGCTTTAAATTAGTTTTACAAATCAGATAGAAAAGTATGATTAATTTAATAGAGTTGGGTGTTTTTATAATATGGTGAAGTTTTTAAAAATAATCTTAAAATTAAATCATAATTAAATAATAAGTTTTTAGTTTAATAAATAATTGGTATAATACACAATAAGTTATTAGAAATATAGAATAGTATAATGAGTTTGGTTGATGAATTGGAATATAATGAGTAAGTTCTCTTGAATATTTTGTGTAACATAACCTCTCGGCGCAGTACATCTGTAGCAAGGGGATGAGAAACTCCATATATTTAAGTAAAACACAGCCTATTGATATATTTGTTTAACGGAATGCTTTATTGGCGGCTAAGCCTTTGCAGACTCGGCATATTTCCCCGAACTGAGAGCCATTTTTTGTGGCACCATCTAGGCGACTCTCGCTACACATTTTGAAGCTCAGATTACAATGAATCTGAGCCCTTTGTGGATGTTAAAGTGTGCATAGATTTCATTTTGCCGAGAGAACCCAAGCCAAATGGATACTCGAATGATATTTTACATTCCACATTATCATGTATGACATGCGTGCCCGTGATTTTCCCATCCAGAAAATCTGACTAATCGGCCGGGGTTCGAAATCGCAAACTTGTATTTATGAGGCATTTCAATATTAAGTTGCTATTAAATTCGATTTTTTACAATTCTCAAACCACTGTTTTTTTACATATCCCTGGGTCAAAATTAGACCAGTTCCATAATGTTTGTGACCCTGAGAAAGTCCAAAAATAAAAGTGGGTCGTCGTTGATGTCCTTCCACGTCAAACCGAGGCAATGGAGTATGTGTTCGGGACTGGCTTGAGCACCTCCACGACAGTTGGGGCAGTCTGGGAACAGTTTGGTCCCGTCCTGAATCTGGAGAGAGCAGTTTGGTCTTGGCAGCAAAGTTGCAATGGACAAGTTGCATGAAACGCGAAATTCAGAATATATATGTTTTTCTGGTACATTAGAAGCTGCAGATTCCGAATATAAGGTTAAATATTCACAAATATGTTTAATTTCAACAAAAAAGGCATTTGAAATTTGCCGAAAATGTACGTCCTTGAAAACCACTGACGTCAACTGTTATGTTTTTGGCGATGTCTCGATCTATGCTTTAATACACTTTATAAAATAGTAAACCTTACAATTTCTGCGAAACCTCATTAATAAAGAAGAAGAAAATATTATTTTTAACCAGTTCATATCAAGGAATTTAACAGCTTGTTCCAAGTTTGGTTGTTAGTTAAAATACACACACTAGACCGCGTATGAGCTATTGCAGAACTATTGACTGTTGGATCTGATCGGAATAATCGGATGAAATCGTTCATCGTTTGAATAAATTAACTGGAATGAACATGACATGTTTCTGTAAAATAGCATAACTTTTTAAAGAGTTTAATAAGGTTGAAACCACGTTTCACAGTTTCAAAAGCGATACAGTGAAACGTGATACGAAATAACACGCCAAGAACAAAAAAAAAGCCAACCGTGACGTCATCTGTTATGCTAAGAGAGGTTTAACAGGAGTGACGTATCACTAACTTTAAAAAGGAATTTTAAAATAAATACATCTTTAAAACCAGAAATACTTGAGTTTTAGAGGTTTTTTAATATGCTTAATCGAATAAAAATGTTTCTGGAAAACGCTGTAATTGTCCATTTAGAAATCTCGCCTGGTTTCTGATGCAATAATGTCAAACTATTGTACTTCACATAAACACTCCAAAACAAGTTCTCCCTCAAAATTTAAAGTTGCCGAGTCAAATATAAATCCTAAGTTTCAAATTCGAGCGTCTAAACAGCTCACACTACGGAACATGTCTATCAAGAGACGAGTCCCCCCTCTTGTGGGTATTATTATCAGAGGAAAGGATTTTATTGGAGCTTTTAATTCGATTTTCATGTAGATAGACGCGTCTGTAGGGATTATCGAGATCAAAAGAGGGATTTCCCCTACACTTCTTCGAGAGGTGTAGGGGAAAGAGGGCTGATAAGTCCCTTTTGTAAAGACTGGATATTTGCGTTGTTTAGGGACTGGATTTAGGGCGGATTCCAATTGATGGATGCTTAGAAATCAATAAAGTACAAGGAAGCTCGTTTGTTTAATAGGGATTATTTGTGTAGCATTTGGGTTTAATGGGTTTTTTAAGGGATAAAATGTATTACATTTTTTACAAATGGTTTTGAAATAGATGATTTAAGCATAACACTGATATAAAATTAGTGAATTTTCTAAAATTTTGGCGTTCTAAATGTTAAATATAATAAAATAAATGTGTTAGATAATAAATGTTAAATAAAATAATGGCGTTTCTAAAATTGGCGTTTTTTTTAATCACTGCTGGAATTTACTGTATCTAAATTTCCATACCCTTTTATTGTCACCTGCACTGTTAAAAGTTTTGTACTTGGTTCTGTTAAATTAAATAACAGCGAGGTCAAGGTCAGTTGGCCAAGAAAGATTTTATTAGAACAGCAAAAGAAAGATGATTCACATGTATTTATAAACTTGGTTACGTCATTTAAGAATTTATTAAGTATTTATTTTTATTTAAGTATTTATTTTTGACCAGAATTTTTTTCATTTTGTTGTTGATTATTTAGCATTAGCATTGCCACATTTCCTTTTTGTGTATATTTATGTATTTAAATTTATTATTTTTTGTGGGTTTTTTTTATTTAAACGTGTCTTATTATTGTGTCTTATCAATTATAATTATGATTATTTAGTCACATATACGGGTTTTTTAACCCCCTTGTGACGAACAAAATTTATTATGTAATGTTTGTTTGTGTTAATAATGTAATTTGCTGATGTAATAATGGACGCGATTACACTCTAAAGATGATGCATAAAGGAAACGATAATTACATCATACAGAGGCTGCATCGCAACATGAAGAAGATATTACAACAGGTTTTACTATAATAATGGTTCCTAGCAACTGAAATTGGTGAGTGGTGAAATGCTATACCATATTTCGGTGAAAGGTTTCACCATATTTCAGTGAAAGGTTTCACCGTATTTCAGTGAAAGGTTTCACCATATTTCAGTGAAAGGTTTCACCATATTTCAGTGAAAGGTTTCACCATATTTCAGTGAAAGGTTTCACCATATTTCAGTGAAAGGTTTCACCATATTTCAGTGAAAGGTTTCACCATATTTCAGTGAAAGGTTTCACCATATTTCCGGAATTCGGATGAACCATTTTTCATGTTTTGGAAACAAGAACCTGAAAAATGTTTCACCAAATACCGGAAATAGGGAAAAACCTTTCAACTATTGTAGCTACCTGGATCCATATTTTTGGTGAAACTAAGCAATGAACAAATAATTGGTAAGACAGTAGTTACTAATTCTACGTAAAACACTTCTATAAACCGATTACCATTTTGATTCGATTTTTTACTCCATTCGAAGTTAATTCTAGAAAAATTTGGCGAAAATCTGTACCAATGAAATTATTTCCTTTTTCATTTGTTATTTCATTTTTTTTCATATATTAGATGCAAACCTGTTGATTCATTTTGACTGTAACTAAAACATTTCATCAACGTAAAAAAATAGAAAAATCACGTTTGTATTTAGAATGAGACAATTTTGTAACTGATATGAAACATACTAGACATTAATTAAGTCAAAAATAAATACAATATTGCGTAAATAAAATTCTGTTAATAAAAAAATAATTTAAAATGTTACTACGATATTTAATAAAAGTGCATGAAAGAAAACAGTACGATCAAAACGAAAAAAATCTAGGATTTTTTTTGGATTAATGCAGCCTGTCGTCACTGATTCTTTTTAAATGATAAGCATTTAATAATTATTTTTAAAAACATATTTCTACGAAAAAAATCTTAAAAATGAATTCAGTTAAAAACTGCGAAGAATTACTTTATTAATTAGAAGATATCACAAAATGTGTGTGAAAAAAAAGAGTATTAAGAGCATATTTTTTTCTCTCCACGTCGTATTAAAACCTATGTTAGTTTTATTTTTTTCAAATGAACTAATGTATTTAGTGAAAAAAAATATCCATGAAAGATAAATATATGATATTCTTTTATCTTAAGAAGGCTTTCACTTTGTTTTTCTTCTTCGAAGCATCGGAATTGAAAGTAGATTTTTGAAAGAGTCCAGGAAATTTGCCAAGGCTTTTACGAGGAAACAAAAAAAAATTATCTGGAAAAGAAGAGAAAACTCTTTTCCATAATAATCTGGACTGTTAATTAGTTTCTTTCTCGAAAAGTGTGTGATTGGAAATTATTAGAAAAATGTTTTCAGGGGCAGCAGCTGTTTCTCAGTACTTGTGATAAAAAAGAGTGGAGTTGGCTATTAAATATGTTTACTGGAGCTGTAATTTGATGCAATAGGAAACTAACTCTTATACTTGTTTAGCTTGTTACTAGTTAATTAAATATTTAATTTATTTACAGTTTATGTAAGCTGAGTTATTAACAATTTTTTCAGCACAATTGATAAAATATTTTTAATACTTTAAAGAGACCTTTCACTTCATTTACCGAAAATAAAATATGAGGCAATAAAAGTGATAACAGAGTTATCAATACGAAGTGAGTGCAAGCTTTTATTAAAATATATCATTTGAAACAGTTTAAGTTTAGTAATTAATTTAAAAGAATTTAGGGGCGATTTATTGAACCGTTGTAGGTCCCGCCTTTAGAAAAGCTAATTAGCGTTGCTCGTTCAATGAGACCAGAAAGTTAAGTGCTAGAGTGTTCCTTTTGACCAAAGCGCAGTACGGTGTTTGGAAGAGCGGAGGGATACATAAAAGGGACAGGTCACAGTTACACAGAGGGGACAGGCAAATTATTGGTGATTTCTAACAAAACGTATTGTGATAGGATCCAATAGAAAAGAAGAAATGGAGATGTGTTTTTTACACGTATTGGAAGGTTCCGATTAAAAAAAAACAGTATTGTTTGAACATTGGTCTGTCTGTCTGAAACCCCTCTATAACACGAGCTAAAAGATATACGAGCTTCAAATCTTCTACGAGCTTCCTCCCCTCAATTTTTATGAGTTTTCAGAAACCCGTTCATGAATATTGTTTTAAATTATTGATAACAAATTACGTAGGTTTGTAACAGAATCTGTCACTTAACCCGCTTCCGTACAACAGTTGTGTTTAACAGGTAAAAAGGCGCCAAACACAGCATTAATTCTATATTAAACATTTACATGCTAAATTTGGCTAGTTTCATTTATTTTATTTCGAAAGTCCAATAATTGTTACTTATCGTTTGCAAAAATTAATTTATATTTCAAAGAATAAATATGTAATATTCATCGCCTGTAAATAAAATGAAAAAAAAATCATATCAACGTACAAAGAATCCGTAGTGAAATATATTTGACGTCATTTCAAACTGATCGATGTCGCAAAAATAAATTTATTTTAATTTCTTGTCTAAAAGAATTAATGTTTCTCGAGCGATTGTTGCGAATGGCAATGGTGATTTAATTCTAATAAAAATGGCTTCCTACGCTTTTTAAATGAGCATTTAATTTAGCAGTTTTTTAAATAATTGAAGTACTTCGAGTTCGAATTCTTTTCTGAAATTTCCAATGTATTCTAATTTCGATGCGCTGAATTTTTTGACGTATCACACTTGTCCGTAGCATTTGTAGTTTGGACTCTGAAAGTAGGTGACGGACAGACAGACGATTATAATACCTTCCACTTTTTACGTTATAAACGTAGTGTGGAAGCTAAAAATTACCTCTCAATGCATTGATTTTTTTTAGTGGTAATTGGAAGTCGTGTATTTTTATACACCTCCGTGGTTTTAAGTATTCGTACGAGAAAAAACATTTGAAAAAATATTGTTTTATTTTCTTCAAACACTTTTGCGAATGGGGACTTATTAAATTATATTTTTAGAGCTTGCTCATCATCGTTGAAAGAGGCATTTCACATTGTAAATTAAACCCCAGAACAAATAGATTAAATATTATTTTCATGTATGTATTCAAATAAAAAAAAAAGGTCCCGTAGCGCAGTGGTAGTGCTTTGCATTGCTGTGCCACAGGTCCGGGGTTCAAATCCCGTATTATGCGAGGTTTACTCAACCTTTCATCCCTTAATTGAGTCGATAAAATGAGGACCAAGCGTACTTGGGAACTAAACACAGGTGGTCCCGCGTTAGGTTGACCACCAAACCGGGACATATGCCTAGCACCCCAGAGCCCTTGGTCCCGAAAGCTGAATTGGGCACGGCAGGCCTTGGCTCATTAATGGGCTGTTGCGCCGAGGAGTTTAGTTTTATTCAAATCAAAAATAAAATGAAAATATACAATTAACTTGCAGGATTGTATGCTGATAAAAATACTGTAAATATTTATTAAAATTATGATAAATTCCTCAGATTACGAAACAAGGCGTCGGCTAAATTAAAAAATAAACAAAAATTAGCTCGACGAATGTAGCACCCGTCAGATTCATATTTGTTTCTCAATTATAACCGAAATATTCAGAAAAAGGAAAGAATATATTGATAAAGTGGACTTGTCAGAAACTGGATATCGATTTTTCTCCTGCCGATACGTAATTACCTCGACAAGTTGAAATCACTTTAGAAACAATCGATTAATTGTAATCGTAGAGAGAGAGAGATAGAAGTTGAAGTTTTTGTTTTTCAGCCGAAGAAAAAGCGTCGCTATCACTGTTGTTAATTAAATTCAGCCATTAATTTCACTTTGTCCAAGAATTTTTTTTTGTTAATGAAATCTTGTTTTTAAATTTATTTTATATTATTCGATTTTGAGATGTAGTAATATATATTTGTTTTTAGAGATGATAATTAATTCTTAAAATTAATTGTATCTAAGTTCAAATGGCTAGCACTTACTTACAACAAGTAAGTGTTACACAAGCTAAAAGTAAATTTCAGAAATACAGTCCCTGTACGCATTATTAGACGCACTGTATTTTTTTAGTAATGATGAAAACATACCAAAGAATGCCATATCATTAAAAAAGATGTCGATATATGTATTAAGCAGATAGTATTTTCTATTCAATAGCTTAAGTTTAGGAACACAAATGTCCTTCTAAAGGTATTTTGTTCATCATTGATTGATACATGAAATCTTGCAGTGCGTCTAATAATTTGTACAGCAACTGTATATATTTTGTGAAATGAATTAGATAGACCAACGAATTTTTTCGTTTGTAAACTGGTAATAATTTTTTTGTTTTCTTATAAGAATACTGAGATAAGCATCGTAATTACAGTTCCAAACACGCTAGAAATCTAATAAAAAAAGCCAATTTGCAGTTGAAAACAACTAATGTTTATCAGGGGCTACTCAGTCGGTTAGGCATTCGCCTTGCATGTGGAAGGTCCCAGGTTCGGGTTCGGGCATCGCCAAAATTATTTCCGACCTATAAACGGCCCGTGCAGCCAAAAAAATGTCCGACGAGTGCACGTTAAATATGCTCCAAAGTCCCAGCGCTGCGTACGATGTCGCCTTTAACGGTTGCGCTGGGTGCCTACTCAGGTGTCGGCTCGTCACTTGATTGTGGTTCTAAAATATGACGCCCGTCGCCAATAGCCCTAGTGTAGCTCTAGTGCGACGATAGTTCAAACTAAACTAATGTTTATCAGTGTAACAATCAGAATTAAATAACTATTTTAATTTGAACTTTATCTTTAAACTCTTTCAATATTGAAGAGGTAATTTAAAGTTCTCTTGCGAATTAATGCTATGAATTAAGATAAGCGCTATCTCTACTTTTAAATACTCCTTTTACATTTTCCTACGAACATACAATTAGCTTATTTTACGTGTTCATTTATAAAACATCACGCAAAATTTGAGATTTTTAAAATTTCATGTAAGATTCTAATGAATTATTTTGGACGGCAATTTTGTTGGACAAATTTAAAAATATTTTCCAATTAAGGCTTTTCTGAAAAATTTCTATTTGATTTGGTTAATTTAGCATTAAAAAAATAAGTAAAATTCAATTAAATGAATCAAGTAATTTAAAATTATCTTACGATAAATTCATGGTAGATTTTCAATAATTTTTTTACCGAAGAATTTATGCTTAATTTATTCATATTGAGTTTAAACTATTTCTAGATAAACTTATGCCAAGAGGTTTTTATTTACAATCGAAATACTTTTGATAACTTTATTTAAAACTTTAGTCTCTCAAAATTAAAAATTACTCATTGAATTTTTTATTGCATTTAATCTTAATGCAATTTCAACATCTGAAATTTGAAGCTAAGAAAGGCAATTTTTTTCTACGAAATATTTTTTCAGTTATTGTATTAAAACAAATTATGCAAGAATAGCGTGTTGATTTATAAGGTTTTAATACAACAAATAAAAAGCCCTAATGAATAAAAGTTCTGTACTTTCTTAACTATAGCTATTTTATTTTTATTAAAATAATAACTTTTCATTTATATGAATCATATCACAAAACCTTCTGCGTGTCTAGATAAAAACACGATAGGTTGCATGCTTTATTTTAACTGCTTCCAAAGCATATAGATATCATAATTAAAGTATTAGATTTGCTGATCACGTGACCTCCAATGCTAACGAAGGGACGCGCATGGAGGCTTTTTAACAGGGCATAATTGGCAGTGTTGCTGCCACCTTAAGGAGAAAAATACTACGAAAAAATACCATTTAATTCTAAAATTACAAAAAAAATACTCAAAAAGGATTTAAAGTCACTAAAAATATTCCAAAATGCAGCTAGTATTTTTACGATATCTTTTTTTTTGTAATTTTAGAATAATTCTAAAATAAATCCTAAAATTAAGTTAAAAGTTTAGTTATAAAGAGTATATTAGTGTTTAGAATAATTCTAAAATTACAAAAAAAAATCGTAAAAATACGAGCTGCATTTTGGTATCTTTTTAGTGACTTTAAATCCTTTTCGAGTATTTTTTTTTTTGTAATTTTAGAATTAAATGGTATTTTTTCGTAGTATTTTTCTCCTTAAAGTGGCAGCAACACTGGCCATTATGCCCTGTTAAAAAGCCTCCATGCGCGTCCCGTCGTTAGCATTGGAGGTCCCGTGATCAGCCAATCTAATACTTTAATTATGATATCTATGTTCCGAAGTTACTGCCGTGGGTTGGTAAACAGTAGTATCCAGACTAATGACTTGGACCATTGTTGCACGCACTTAATAACTCTTACACATGAGAAAGAATGCTGAAAGATTGATTTGTTTAGAGGGAAAATGGTCTAAGTCATTGTTATAGTTAATGCAGTTGATCTGCCCACGCTAAGTTAATATTTGGTACGAAGATTTATTTTCTAGATGGTTTCAATTGTAAAGTTTCGTGACCGCTTCAATAATTGAGTATGAGTTCTTGGTGGGATTACCAAGTTTTGTTACAATATTTTATAATATGAGTATCACATATTGGTTTTTTTTTAATTTCGAGAATGTAAATTTTTATTTCTTAATTCGTCTTAGATTAGAGTCTTAGTAGTTAGTAAATATACCGGGTGGTTTTAAAATAACGCTCGGTATTCGGAAAGGTCTGTAGCTTGAATGAATAATCCGAATGCAACAAACTTCGAGACAGTTACTAATCAAGAAGGGGGGAAAAGAATGGACTCATAACAAAAACACCCTCGTCTCTTGACCAGGGTTCTAAATAACGAAGCGTAATTGGCTGTGTTAAAGCTCCTAAAGGAGGCTAGAAATAGGCAGCCGGAATCGATTACATTACATTAAAAAAGAAATAGTTACAATAATCCCCGACAGATTTCGCTGCTAATGCAAACACAATATTGTAAGCATTGGCAAAACCAAGAAGCGGTCATTTCTTGCATTAATGTAATGTAATCGAATCCGGCTGCCTATTTCTAGCCTCTTTTAGGAGCTTTAACACAGCACCAATTACGCTTCGTAATTTAGAACCCTGGTCAAGAGACGAGGATGGTTTTTTTATGATCCCATTCTTTTTCCCCTTCTTGATTAGTAACTGTCTCGAAGTTTGTTGTATTCGGATTATTCATTCAAGCTACAGACCTCTCCGAATAGCGAGCGTTATTTTATAACCACCCGGTACTTTACAACACAATTACAAGTTAACTCGACTCTGAAGCATCTGCATGACGTGTAATGGAAATGCGTAAATATATGTAAAAAAATTATAGTGTTAAGAAGGTTTTTATGGATAGAAATATACTTTATGACTATGCAATTCATTTATAAGAAGACATGTTGAAATTCTTTTAGAATTCAAGATGGCGCTCGAAATTAAAAATGGCGTTCTATAATGAAATTTATTGTTTTCTTTTTACCGATTATCGGAAAAAGTGGGTTTGTCGTATATTTATATGTTTTTTTATGTCTATTTATTATAGTAATTATTTCATGCGAAAAAATGAATATGTAGAGTCAGTTGAAGTAATTAAGAATTTAAAAACATAAATTATTTTGAATTTTAAAATTGTGGCTCGTCAATGATGTAGTCTACTACATCTATCACACCATTGGCAAAACGGTCTATTGTCTAATATCATAATATACTATTCTATCAATGCCCGTCATTTAAGGGGGTCCAATACCTTGAAATTGGTAAAATTGCACCTTTTTTGTTTTATTGTATGGAAACATAATAGAGCTAATAGTGTACAATTCATAGCAAAACCAGATAACAAAATTCATAATACCAAAAAAGTTATGATTGATTTCATTAAAAAACTTTGCATTCTGGTAACGTTAATATGAAACTTAAGATGCTAATATCTCCGGACGAGATTTTCATATTTTGATCTATTTCAAAATGCTAAGGCTTTTTAACTACAGCACTTTAAACTGCTGTCTTTACATTTTTAAATACAAAATAGTATTTCTTATAAGAGTATGCATTCTTTTTGCTTAATTTTCATTTGATTTATTTCGTAAACAATGTTCAAAGTTGAAAATTCGTTTTTTCCCATGAAAATCTGTGATTTTTTTAGTAATATTTTTTTTCCAAAACAGTAGTGCGTGTTAACTAAAATTTGAATGCATACATCTATTAGGATATTAATAAAGAACCTATAACAAATTTTTAAGCACACAAAATAGAAAATTCGAAGAGGAGTAGGAATTTGAAAAAAGGCAAAAATTTGATAAAATTTTTTAATTTTGTCAAATTTTGCGCATAATTTGAAGTTTTTTGGGGCTAAAAAGAATTGTTTATAGACGTTGCTCACGTAGAAAAAAAAATTGGATTCAGTAAGTGTAAAAATAAAGAAAAAGTTGTGCAAGGTATCGGACCCCCTTAATTAATCATCATTGTACACAGTTCGATCCTCCTGGTCGTACATCATTTTGAAGATGCACCAAATGTACACCATCATAAGTTTATCATTGTATGGAAGGGGGTGCACATAACAAAGATGAATGTCTTCAATATTAGATGCATCAATATTACACTTGTTAAAAAAACAAATATTGTCACGAGATTTTAAATTTTAAAATTGTCTCTTCAGGAGATTACATATCTTTAATACCAGAGTAAAACATGCCGATGACTTCAGAACTCTTATCGTATTGTTACAATAATACATCGGATAATGTTAAATATAATTTATATCAATGTACACCATTACACCAATGTACACCAATGTACATATCTTTAATACCAGAGTAAAACATGCCGATGACTTCAGAACTCTTATCGTATTGTTACAATAATACATCGGATAATGTGAAATATAATTTCTATCAATGTACACCATTAAATTAATCATCATTGTACACAGTTCGATTCTTCCTGGGCATATGTCATTTTGAAGATACATTAATTGTTGCCATTTTTGAAAAAAAAATATTAAAAAATTGTTCAGAGATTACCTCTATTACGCATTAGAAAAACGACAAAATATGCCGATTACTTCATTATAAGAGAATTGTTTACTATAATAATATATCGATTCTATCAATTCCATTTAACCCTTATTCTCATAAAGTAGCATAGATCCTACCTGGGGTTTTCCCCTACTTTCTGTTTGTTAAGTGACGTCAGCGAGTATGTTGCATTGTTATTTGTTAGAAGAACAGTATAGAAGCTTCGTTCAGAGTGAAGAAATGTACAAAGTTAAAATTATTTTTGTTTTAGAGGAAGGTAACTTGTTGGGTTGTTGGGTTTGTGCATCATGTCTCGTCGTCTGTACAAGGAAAGTTCATTGAGTTATTTTTTATATTAATTTTTTTTTTACTTTGAAAAATATTTTTTACATTTCTTATGTTCTGTAGTTTAAAAAAAAATGCTTATGTTGTTGGATTACCACTGTTTTTGGAAAAAATACAAGCTAAAAACTGAAGGTTGCATATATGCTACTTTTTATAAAACTAATTAATTACTGCACTAATTATTTTAGAAAGGTTATGACACTAAATAATCTTTATTTTAGCTGTAAATAAAACAGAAAAAAATTGAAAATTAGAAAAAAAAAAAAAATCGATGGTCATGAGATTAAGGGTTAATAAATCATCATTGCACACAGTCCGATCCTCTTGGGAGCACATTATTTTGAGGCTGAATGTCTTCAATATGATGTGCTTTCCATGCATCAATGCTACACTTGTTAAAAAACAATTGATTGTTACAAAATTTTAAAATTGGCTCGAGTAGACAACATCTAACACCATTTAGCAAAACGACAAAACATGCCGATGAGTTCATCACAATAGAGTTGAATAATAGTATAATAATCTATTAATTCTATCAACAAACATCATTTAATCATCATTGTACATAGTTCGATCCTCCTGGGCGCACATCATTTTGAAGATGCACCAAATGTACACCAAGTTTAGCATTCCCCATCGAATCTCTAATGAGCTCGCCCAAGTGCCCCTTGCCCATGTTCCGGCCTTGGGAACAGGCTCCATGGGCAATTAAACGGAAACCGTCGGGGCCGGTGGGCTTTACCGGCATTAAAGTGATATATTGCGAAGCTCATCGGGATGGCTGTTGTGTGTCGAACCTGAATGCTTCTGTTGTGGGTAGGTAAGCTGAAGTTACCACAGCAATGAATTGGACATTTTTTCCCTAAAATAATTAGTCATTTAGTGTACTTTCTTGCTGGTTAACATTATTGAGTTATTACAACAATGGTCCAAGTCATTAGTCGAAATACTACAGTTTATCTCTCCTCAGCAGTATTGCGTTTCAGCCTTGTGCGTCTTCTTAGTTTGATAGAAATTTTGTGGCATTTTAAAGCCTCTTGACAAGTTTCACAGACAGTTTTAACGATTTTGGCTGTACTATTGCTGCCTTACGATTCTCGATGGTAGTGTTAAGTTCATTATAGCTTTCACAAGTGATAAAAATGATTTTTATGGTTTGTTTAATGATATTCTCTTTATTAGGGACAATCAAGTGAATCAAGCTTTCAGGCACAAGTGTGAAGTTGATATAAGAGGGATGTCTCCCATAGAGCTAATGCTTAGTTTAAATCACAACTTTGCAAAAGAATTGCTGGCCATGTTAATCCTTTCACCGGTATGGGAATCATCATACATCAATTTCAAACAAATTGAAAGAAATAACATCCGGTTATTAATTATTAATGATAAAGTTTTAAATAGTGTCGCCATCTGTATATTTTGGCATATACTTCAAAATTTTCTTAAAAATAAAACTACAGCAAAGAATACTTGGCGAATGTTGATTCCAAATTGTCATACTTATGGGACTGACATCCCTTAACTGAATCAATGCATGCTAAATGGAGGTCAAAATGTGAACAGGACTAACATGCCGTGTTTTTATTATAATGATAAGTTTTCAGCAAAGTGGATGGTAATTGTATGTGATATATCAACTCATATATGATTAATGAACTAGTAAGCTTCAAATTTTTCATTGAGTTGTCCATCAGCGGGAAAGGGCAAGATGGAAGCATTAACTCCGGACCAAGTTGAAACAACTCCTATGGGATGCATTTTCGTGAATATTAACTCATTGAGAGCTTTTGTTAAGGACGTATATTGTTTCTTTTATTTCTTTTCGCAAAAAGAGTGAAATCCATCCTATAGGGGAAGTGCATTTTCGGCACCGGAAGGAGTGGAAATAACTCCGACCAAGTTAACCTCGTTAGAGTGTAGGAGGGATATTTTCTTTATTTTTCGCAAAGAGTGAATCCACTCCTATAGGGGAAGTGCATTTTCGGCACCGGAAAGGAGTGGAAATTAACTCAGCCTGAGTTAAAACCGCTCGTTTGTTTCAAGAGTGTGTGTCGCCTGAAATGCATTGGAGTATTGAGTTTCGGTTTTATGTGTCTTCTTAAACTGTTTGATGGAAATATAGGGTATTTTGAACCACCCTGACCAGTTTCATAAACAGTTATGGTAATATGCTGTGGGCATGTAAACTACAATATCTGGACTAATAACATTGACCATTGTTGCAAGAACTTAACTTTAGCGTGCAAGAAAGCATATTATATGACTGATTAGTACAGGGCCAAAAATATTTTAGTTCATTGCTGTGGTTACTATAGTTTACTTGGCCACGGCAGTGATTTTGGCCATATTATTTCTGAATTACGATGTTTACAATGGCAGTGTTAAGTCAATAGAAGCTTTCACATAATACCGTTACACACCATTGTGTGAAAAACCAGCCATAAATTTGCTTTAACAACGATGACTTCAACGACCGTTTCATACTAGGACGTTTTTTGTCCAAATTATCTTCCTACAACAATATAATGAATATAATATACGATTTAAGTATAATATAACAAGTTTAAGGCTTGAATGCGAAGTGAATGTAAGTATTGAATAGTTAGCATTTATGCTAACTATTCAATACTTATATATACAAATAGTGAATAGTAGTTAGTGTATATAGTATTTAGTAAAGTAAATACAAGTCAATTATCAGTTAATTAAACTAGTATAAAGTTTATTTTAGTATACATTAGCAAAAATACTACGACATTTTAAATCTCATATTTTACAGAAACAATTCTGTATGAATAACCATTCCTTCAGATACTTTTAAAATGTAATGATTTATTTGAGTGATGACCTCCAATAGTTTTTGCATACAAATACTATTCAATACAACGATTTTTTATCATCACAAAATAGTTGAAATTTTAAAATATAATATTTTATTTTCGAGAAGCTACTTTTCCATTTATCTTTCTCAATGTCATAATTTTTTATGTTATTTATCATCCACCTTAGTACAGATTACGTACATGAAGTCCAGGAGGACCAAGTTAAACAATGTGATAATTTCTTATGAAAAAGTATTATTAAAAGTATTAAAAACACAAATTACTGAAAATACGAAATTAAAAATACAAATAAACCATTAATAAAATAACTTTAAATAAACACTTTATACTAAAAAAAAATATTCCCCATCCTAATAAATAACTGCACCAAGTTAAATTTTTAGCCATCTTTACCGATTAATCTTCTTCCCATCTTAACTATCTCATGCAAACCCTACTGCGTTTAATTACATTTCATAAGGTGATTTATCATCGCAACTTATTTACATTATACAACGCTTAAAGGAATAAAAGAAATAGTCTGGAGAGAAACAACTGGAGCGCAATGAACTAATCTCGGAATAGAAAATAACTCCGTTTTAGTATTGTGACTGCGAGGTTGAGTGGTGTAGTTTCTGTATTATTATTTGTATTTAAAAGAACACAAGATATAAACACATTATAAATAATTTCTGCAAAATTAAAGTACATATTGTGGTTTTTTTTTAGATCACAGGGATGTAATGTTTGTTTTACAGCATTAAGTGATATTTTCTTGACGTACAGAATCACACTTACAGAATCACATCTTACCACGGCCTACTCATCTACTAAGGCCAAAGAAGCTCTAACAAACCATTACCACCTAGATCAAGACGTCAGTGACGTCATGGCGGGAGTAGATAGGCCTTCTCCCTTGATCTAGGTGGTAATGCCCAAACACGCCCGGGGACGTTAAATTTCGACGTCATAGTTCCGAGTGACGTTGTTCCGAAGATAACCTGTCTCGAAACCTGTTCGGAACTACTCGTTCGCGGCTGACCACATTTTTAGGGTTCTGAATGCGTCCGAACTAGTTTCTCGATCTTCGGTACTCGGAACAGGGACGTCAAACATTCCGTCTACGCTCATGTTTGGGAAAGCTTCTCCGGCCTTGTTATTGAAGTTGGCCTTGATCTTACTCCAATAGCATTTAAACAGGGAAGACGCGTGCATCCAACCACTGCGAGTGAAGAAAACGGTTTCAACAGTTTTAAATGAAAAACAAAATATTATTTATAAAACTTTAGAATTAACGTCTGATGGTGTTACGACTTTTAATTACCGGTCAATAAAAAAATACACATATTTAAAGGTTAATCTATTTTTAATAAAGACATTTTCATAACTTAGAAACATTAAAAGGGTTATGGCACCTTCCCTATGCGTATTCGCAATTTAACCAAAAACCTTATTATGACGGTTTTTACTTGACGCGCTCGACAAGTACTGGAAGGAAGGTTAAGGAGGAATTGTTACGCTGGACCGCGGGTCTCCAAACTCAAGTGCCTCAGTGTTAATCTAATAGGGAAAAACACAAAGTTTAAATAGTTGAAAAAGTTTTAAATAATTGACGACCCATGTGTAAATACCATTAAGGGGGATAATCACGCTGGACCACGGGTCTCCAAAGCAAAGTGCATCAGTGTTAATCCAATGGAGAAAAAACTATTTTCTCTGCCACATTTCTCCGGCTGCATGGAATATTTTAACAAATGGTTTTTATATAATAAATGTAGATAACTTACAGGTCATTCGAACTAATTTCAAAAAGTGAGATTGTCGGGACCAGTAAGTCAGTTACATTTATCACATAAAAAATCCGTTTGTAAAAATATTCAATCCAGCCGGAGAAATGTGGCAGAGAAAATAGTTTTTTCTCCATTGGATTAACACTGATGCACTTTGCTTTGGAGACCCGTGGTCCAGCGCGCCCGTTAATGGTATTTACACATGGGTCGTCAATTATTTAAAACTTCAAAATAATCATAATTAAAAAATTTGCCCATTTTTATTTTGAATTACCTATAACGTGAAATATAAGGTAATGAAACTATTGCGATGGGGGGGTCGAAATTCCGAAATAGGGATTTGGTGTTTTCTACACATTTTAGAAGGTGCTGATTCCGAAAAAGTGGTTGGTTGGTAGACATATATATTCAGGTTTGTGTGCTTGGTCAGAGACCCGCTTATAAACCTTCGTCAAGTAAGACAGACACAACAGACAACACACACATAAGTGGATCCATCTAATTTTTAGAGACAGAGGCCAACTAGAGGATCCCCAGAATTGGCTTGTCACCCCAGAGGTATTGATTTGGTATGGGAACTTAGGACTTTCGGACCCAACAGATTTAACGAGCACGTACTCCGCATATACTCGACAAGCACAAACATCCATGCCTTACCGGGATTCGAACCCGAACCCGAACCCAGAGGCTCCAAAGGCTAGCGCCCTTACCGTTGCGCCGCCGGGTCGGCCCAAAAAAGTGGTTTTGTGTATGTGGTTTTTAACCCGTGTACCAAATTTGAAGTCCGCAGCTCGTTTAAGTCGGGCTGTAAAATTGTTTCAGACCGAAGACCAATGCTTAAAAACAACTTTTTCGTAATCAGAACCTTCTAAAATGTGTAGAAAACACAAAATCCCTATTTCGGAATTTCGATCCCCCATCGCAATACATTAATTATTCATTACCTAATGTTAATATTAATATTCATTACCTAATATTCATTACCTAATATTCATTACCTAATATTCATTACCTAATATTCATTACCTAATATTAATATTCATACTAATATTCATTACCTTAATATTAATATTCATTACCTAATATTCCATACGTAATTGAAGTAATAACTTTTTTGTAAATTCTTCCTAATGATTCTCTCAATACATACCTAAGATTTATGTCATTTCCTCTTAAGTATCATATCATTCAAGAATATTTTTCCTAACTCCAGTCTTTTATACGGTGGCACCAGAGTCTGCATTCCGGCTCTAGAATATAATTCAACGATCAGCGGAATTAATTCGGTTTTGAATTCCAGTTGAAGGGGCAGAGGCTGGTAAAGGAAAAATAGGAATAAAATTCCTTAGAAAGGACGGATAGGAAAATAGGTAATCCTAAAAAAGAAACAACAAATCTGTATACAGAATAAAAATAGGGGGAAAAAAGCTGATCCTAAATTAAATTTATTCTGTGTCTTCCATCCAAAGTTGTTTTTGAAATAACGAGATTAGGGATTTTTTTTATTTTCCCTCTTTCTGATTTTTCCCCCTATGTTGACGTCACATGTTTTGAGATTTTCTCTATCGTTTTCGTAAAAGGCTTTTCCGATTGGCTATTTAGTCATTTATGTTCTAAAAACCAAGTAAAGGATTGTAGTTTAAAGTAAATGTTTTCTCCGATAGATAAACAGAAGTTTACTTATTAGCATATTGTTTCGATGTTAAAAGTAGCACGAAAAAGAAATTTATTGTAATAGTTTTCAGGTCTTTATAAACAAGAAAAAACAGCGTTTCCTTAAATTTGTTTATTTAAAAACCGCTACTAAATCTATTTCAAATGCAGACATCATTATAATTCATTGGAAATGGTGATTTACTTTAAAATACATGAATATTTCATATTACTCGAACGCTTTCTTAAAAATATTGCATAATGTATTCCCAATTATTATTTTATCAATATTTTGATATAACCATTAAATTTTCATTACTATATATTATATATTTTCTTATAAGAGGGCTGGGGAGCCCAGTCGGTTAGGCATTCGCCTAGCATGCGGAAGGTCCCAGGTTCGGATCCGGGCATCGCCAAAATAACTGCCGACCTATAAACGACCCGTGCAGCCAAAAATGTCCGACGAATAATACTCCGTATAGAAGGAGTGCACGTTAAATACGCTGCAAAGTTCCAACGCTGCGTACGATGTCGCCCTTAACGGTGTCGTTGGTTGCCTACTCAGGTGTCGGCTCGTCACTTGACTGTGGTTCTAAATTATGACGCCCGTCACCAATAGCCCTCGTGTAGCTCTAGTGCGACGATAATTCAAACCTACCTACCTATATTTTTTATAAACTTTTGCATGCAGTAAATATAAAACGTTAAAATACTGATTATAAACAAATACTAGATATATGTTTGTCATATTAAGTATTTATTTTTTAACTGCAAATTAATTTAGCAAACGTAAGAAATAAAGAACATTAAGTGAATTTGTGAACAAAATTTAATGAAAAATAAACAAATATGACGACTAAAAGATGTTTATTAAGAAAAGTAAAATGAACGCTATTTTTTTGCATATAACATCTTAATTTAAAATTTTCAAAATAATATAAAATTAAAATATATTATGATAAGTTTCACTTTCATTTTTAAAGCAAAAATAATTACATAATTATTCTTAAAAATTCAAAACAATTAGCATACAATAAAGACTATTAATTGAAATCTGCGAGAAAAAAAATGCTGAAAATGGTTAATTTTTGTCTTTAAAAGTTTAGAACAAGCTAAAGGTCATATTTAGCAAATTTTTTTCTGTATCTGGACATAAGAAAGTAGCCCTTACTGTTACAAAAACCTACTTGTTTAAATAAGTAATTACTATATTAATATAATAAGAGATCGATTACTTTAAAGTGGTTAACATTCAACGGAACGATGCTAACATACTATTCAGAAACTAAGAGCACGAATTTTAACAGGCATTATTATATTAAAATTCATGTCATCACATTCAACGGAACGATGCTAACATACTATTCAGAAACTAAGAGCACGAATTTTAACAGGCATTATTATATTAAAATTCATGTCATCACATTCAACGGAACGATGCTAACATACTATTCAGAAACTAAGAGCACGAATTTTAACAGGCATTATTATATTAAAATTCATGTCATCACATTCAACGGAACGATGCTAACATACTATTCAGAAACTAAGAGCACGAATTTTAACAGGCATTATTATATTAAAATTCATGTCATCACATTCAACGGAACGATGCTAACATACTATTCAGAAACTAAGAGCACGAATTTTAACAGGCATTATTATATTAAAATTCATGTCATCACATTCAACGGAACGATGCTAACATACTATTCAGAAACTAAGAGCACGAATTTTAACAGGCATTATTATATTAAAATTCATGTCATCACATTCAACGGAACGATGCTAACATACTATTCAGAAACTAAGAGCACGAATTTTAACAGGCATTATTATATTAAAATTCATGTCATCACATTCAACGGAACGATGCTAACATACTATTCAGAAACTAAGAGCACGAATTTTAACAGGCATTATTATATTAAAATTCATGTCATCACATTCAACGGAACGATGCTAACATACTATTCAGAAACTAAGAGCACGAATTTTAACAGGCATTATTATATTAAAATTCATGTCATCACATTCAACGGAACGATGCTAACATACTATTCAGAAACTAAGAGCACGAATTTTAACAGGCATTATTATATTAAAATTCATGTTTTCTTAGAGTTTCTTTACCATTTATTTGTTATTATTTTTTATAACTTACATTAATTAAAAAAATGAAAATCTTAAAATCATTAAAAAGTTCATAAAAGGATACTATTTACCTAAGAGTTTGAATTGCAGACATTAGTATTTGGAATCGATTCTATTAAACATAAGGGTTCATTTTTACAATTCTACACTCTTAAAACAAACGAGCGGTTTTAACTCAGTCTGAGTTAATTTCCACTCCTTTCCGGTGCCGAAAATGCACTTCCCCTGTAGGAGTAGATTTCACTCTTTTTGCGGAGTGGGTAAAAGAAATAAAAGAAAACAATCTACGTCCTTCACTTTTAAAACGAGCGGTTTTAACTCAGTCTGAGTTAATTTCCACTCCTTTCCGTGCCGAAAATGCACTTCTCCTATAGGAGTGAATTTCACTCTTTTTCGGAGTGGATAAAAGAAATAAAAGAAAACAATCTGCGTCCTACACTCTTAAAACGAGCGGTTTTAACTCAGTCTGAGTTAATTTTCACTCCTTTCCGGTGCCGAAAATGCACTTCTCCTATAGGAGTGAATTTCACTCTTGTTTTAAGAGTGTACTATTCAGAAACTAAGAGCACGAATTTTAACAGGCATTATTATATTAAAATTCATGTTTTCTTAGAGTTTCTTTACCATTTATTTGTTATTTTTTTATAACTTATATTAATTAAAAAAATGAAAATCTTAAAATCATTCAAAAGGTCATAAAAGCATACTATTTACCTAAGAGTTTGAATTGCAGACATTAGTATTTGGAAGCGATTCTATTAAACATAAGGGTTCATTTTTACAATTCTACACTCTTAAAACAAACGAGCGGTTTTAACTCAGTCTGAGTTAATTTCCACTTCTTTCCGGTGCCGAATATGCACTTCCCCTATAGGAGTAGATTTCACTCTTTTTGCGGAGTGGGTAAAAGAAATAAAAGAAAACAATCTACGTTCTTCACTTTTAAAACGAGCGGTTTTAACTCAGTCTGAGTTAATTTCCACTCCTTTTCGGTACCGAAAATGCACTTCCCCTATACGAGTGGATTTCACTCTTTTGTTTTAAGAGTGTACAGTTTACTAATATCTAAGCTTAAGAGATTAAATTTGATGCATATTATAAATTTATATGCAATCCGTCCATGGAATCTTAAACATTTAATTCAATCTCTTTAGCCACATTGGATATATTAATTACCGATCGTAAAAATACTTAAATGGTTCTTTGTAGCAAATGTTCTCACACAAATTACTCCCATAAAGTTAAATATGCTCTAAATTACTTAAAGTTAGGACATCAAAATTAATTTTTCATTCTATAACTGCGTATTAATAATTTTCCTCGGGGTGGTTTAGAAAGATTCATCTTTTACTGTATAAATGAAGTGATTAAATTAAAGATATTTTGTATCGAATTCAATTTTTCTTTCTAGAACTTTACTGATATCTGTTAATTCGATTCCGTGGTAAGTAGGGCATTATGAGCAAATATATATTTTGTGAAATTAGCTCATTCCCCAGTAATAAGTTACAAAACCTCGTACACTTCTTTTGCGTCTTTAAAATGTATTTATTTTATTATTTATTTACCCATACCTATTATTAAATATGTATTAATATACAGGGTGGTTATAAAATAACGCTCGCTATTCGGAGTGGTCTGTAGCTTGAATGAATAATCCGAATGCAACAAGCATTGAGACACTAATCAAGAAGAGGGGAAAAGAATGGAATCATAAAAAAGAAACTCGTCTCTTGACCAGGGTTCTAAATTACGAGGTGTAGCCAATTATAGCCGATAACGGCCAACACAGCCAATTACGACTCGTAATTTAGAACCCTGGTCAAGATACGAGTTTCTTTTTTTATGATTCCATTCTTTTCCCCCTTCTTGATTAGTAAGTGTCTCGATGTTTCTTGCATTCGGATTATTCATTCAAGCTACAGACCTCTCCGATTAGCGAGCGTTATTTTATAACCACCCGGTACTTATCTCCGCTGTCTTACTGCTAACATTTATTTTTAAAAGAAGGTAATCTTAAGTATAGACAGGCTATTTTTCATCCTCATTTTTTAAAAATTGAAAAAGTTTTATGAAATTTATTTAACAAGTGTTCTCTCCGTTTTCCAATTAATGTAAAATTTAAATGTTTCAGTCTGCAGTTCAGATAAAAATAATAATTGAATTGTAAGGGGAAAAAAATCTTGTTTCTTTAAAGATTGTAAAAGTAAGCATGATTAAGAAAAGCAACTACCTAAAGTAGTGAAACAAGCTTTTAAAGAAATATTAATAGCTGATTTAAAATGAAAACATTTTTCGAAAAGTTTCCATTAAATTCACACGTGAACACTAAAAGTAATGTAATTTATAAATGATACAACGTCCTCTTAAACCAAATGACTAATGAAAAAACATTTATTTGAGCCGCAATGTTATAAAGCCACATACATTTTACAATCAGAACTACAACTTATGAATCAATAGTTAATTATGCAACTAGTGTGAAAAGTAAGGCTTTTTTAAACGAGTTGAATAAATTATTTCACGAGTTTAAAAAAGGCTAAAGGCTTAAGCTTAGAGAAAAATCCATTCAGACCAAACATCTTCTCTCTGAAATAACTGCGAACTGGTCTACTCTTAAAACCATAACTAGGCTGAGAACCGGACACCACAGGGGTATGAAGATAGATGGAGATGGCAAGAAGATCTATAGAAGCTGTGAACATTGTCCTGATACACAGCTTACGCCTACTCACATCTATGAGTGTCCGGCTATGAGCGCCAGCCTGAGAAAGATTGGAGTACTGCCGACTATGCTAGATCCGTATGGAGACAACATCAAGCAAGTCGTAGAAGAAATTATCAAAATTCACGGACACATATAGAGTTCGACTCTCATGGACACGACAAAAAAAAAGGCTCTTTTCAACGTGTTGTCATACACTATTTTTTTATAATAACGTGCCAAAAAGTATTTATTAAATTGGCATTTATTGATTGACTTATTAATTATTTTATTATCACGTTCAAATGATTTGAAGGTGATTATTTAAATTAGTGATTATTTTTAAATCACGTGCAAAAAGTATTTCTTAGATTGGCATTGGAAATAAGACGCCAAATAAAGAATCACGTTCAAATAAAGAATTTTACAACAATCACAAAGTCGCCGAATAAAATATCACGCTCTAATACAGAATTTTAAACCAATCAGATACTCTTATTTACTTTGTCGCACTAGTGCGTAAAACACGATTTCGTTAAAAGCCTCACTTTTTCCACGATTATTGATTTGAAAAAGAAGAAAAAATATAAGTTCAAAAGACTTTAATTTATCGTGAAGGTTTATTGAAAAAAGTATTTAAAAATAAATACTAATAATGCTGTTCATATAGATGACAGACATATCAAATAAAACAATTTTAACTATACTTTACGTTTTACATTCAAATGTCATTTTAACTATTATTTCAATCTTTTAAAAGAGCTCAACTCGGATAGCATAGTCTTAAGTTCATGTTCAGTTTTGGTCTCCCTTCTTCAGAAAATATATCGAGTTGCTTGAAAGTTCACCATAAGGCTACAAAAATGATTAAGGGTTTATCTGGTATCGATTATGATAACAGATTAAGATATTTTAACATGTATTCTCTGGAAAAATGGAGAACAAGGGGTGATTTAATTCAGTTATTCAAATTAATCAAACAGTGAGACATGGAGGGCTTAGGTTTTACCTTAAATAGCCGGACCATAGAAAATGGTCAGAAATTAAGTAAATGGTGCTCCGGAAGGGAGGTAAGAAAAAAATTTATATTGTCGGTATTCATTGCTAATGAGGCGTAGTTGTCAACGTTGAAGGAATCGGGTCTCAAAAGACCGCCCCGGTCGCCAATGCACTTGCTGGGGAACCGGGAAATAAAATAAAGGAATTAACTTACAGTAGGAAGTTCAGCAGACCAACTTGGGCTGACACGAGAAACTAAACGGGAAGGGAAAAAAACAGGCAGAATCAGTTACGACAAACTACTAGCAGCTTTAATTGAAGCGCACACGGCCGTTTCGTAAACATAGCAAGAACCACGAAAGCTTTAGTTGGTTGGTTGGTAGACATATATATTCAGGTTTGTGTGCTTGGTCAGAGACCCGCTTATAAACCTTCGTCAAGTAAGACAGACACAACAGACAACACACACACATAAGTGGATCCATCTAATTTTTAGAGACAGAGGCCAACTAGAGGATCCCCAGAATTGGCTTGTCACCCCCAGAGGTATTGATTTGGTATGGGAACTTAGAGGACTTTCGGACCCAACAGATTTAACGAGCACGCACTCCGCATATACTCGGTAGGTCTTCAGTGGTACCGGGACTCGATCGCAAGACCTTCCGATCCCGAGACCGAGACGCTGACCACTAGGCTCACTGCGGCCCCCACGAAAGCTTTATTCCGGCATCACAACACGAACAAGTGCAACAACAAACATTGCCAGAATCGGCATAACATAATATCAGTTACAGGACATGTTCCATTGGTTGAATAAAAGAAGAACAAGAGCTACAACAATTACATTAAATTTAGTAACAAATAATTTATACCATTCCGCTTACTTTTAATCCATTCACGACAATTGGCAAAGAAATTTTGCCACGCGAAGATGAGTTTCTACTTAACTTTTTTCTAAGGGCCGTAGTGAGCCTAGTGGTCAGCGTCTCGGTCTCGGGATCGGAAGGTCCTGCGATCGAGTCCCGGTACCACTGAAGACCTACCGAGTATATGCGGAGTACGTGCTCGTTAAATCTGTTGGGTCCGAAAGTCCTCTAAGTTCCCATACCAAATCAATACCTCTGGGGGTGACAAGCCAATTCTGGGGATCCTCTAGTTGGCCTCTGTCTCTAAAAATTAGATGGATCCACTTATGTGTGTGTGTTGTGTCTGTCTTACTTGACGAAGGTTTATAAGCGGGTCGCCTGACCAAGCACACAAACCTGATATATATGTCTACAACCACACTTTTAATAAACATAATTATGACATCACCACGACCACTTTTTCTAATAAAAATCTAGGACACGCCGACGCGACGCACGGTTAGGAAGCTAGCCTTTGGAGCCTCTGAGTTCGGGTTCGAATCCCGATAAGGCATGGGTGTTTGTGTTTGTCGAGTATATGCGGAGTACGTGCTCGTTAAATCTGTTGGGTTGGTTGGTTGGTAGACATATATATTCAGGTTTGTGTGCTTGGTCAGAGACCCGCTTATAAACCTTCGTCAAGTAAGACAGACACAACAGACAACACACACACATAAGTGGATCCATCTAATTTTTAGAGACAGAGGCCAACTAGAGGATCCCCAGAATTGGCTTGTCACCCCCAGAGGTATTGATTTGGTATGGGAACTTAGAGGACTTTCGGACCCAACAGATTTAACGAGCACGTACTCCGCATATACTCGGTAGGTCTTCAGTGGTACCGGGACTCGATCGCAGGACCTTCCGATCGAGACCGAGACGCTGACCACTAGGCTCACTACGGCCCCATCTGTTGGGTCCGAAAGTCCTGTGGGCGGTCATTGCGCAGTTTACCACGGGTACAGGTCCCTGGAGACTGTTTCCCTCCCCTTCAGGGACATGTCTAAATTGTGGAGGTTGCGATAGATGGCAGCATCTATCTTGTATGTGCGTGTATGTCGTGTCCGTCCTTCTTGACGATGGTTTATAAGCGGGTCTTTGTGACCAAACACACAAGCCTGAAAAAATATGTCTACCAACCAACCAGTCTAGGACAAACGAAGACTATGGTCTTGAATAATTATTGTAAGAATAAATTTAGTTACACGAAAAGCGAATTCTAAAAACCTAAATTTAACGTTTTTATTCTGAAATGAATGTGTTAATGGTATTTACAAAGCCGTCGTTAGTATGTTAAACAAATTCTACTGTAACTATTAAACCAATAAACCTATGCCAGTAACTATCTCCCTTTCAGCTCGCATTACCTTTAATTACATAATATTTATTTGGCCTTGCTGTGGAACTAAAGTAGTGCCATTAATAAAATCAACTCATTTAAAAACTCGACAGTTTTAAGGGCGAACTTGATTAAAAGATTCGCAACAAACTCGGCGTTCCTAACTCAGTAAAACAGTTAAAATAATATTATATTTAGTTAATAAATCAATTTCACTACTACAAGTACGCTTTCGAACAAATACTACCGTAACTATACCACACTACTAAACTAAATACAGTTACTACGACAACAAACATTACCTTTAATAACATAATATTTATTTGACCCTTGCTCCGGAACTAAAACAGCACCATTAATAAGATCAACTCATCTAAAAACTCGACAGTTTTAAGGGCGAACTGGATTAAAAGATTCGCAACAAACTCGGCGTTCCTAACTCAGTAAAACAGTTAAATAATTTATATTTAGTTAATAAATCAATTTCACTACTACAAGTACACTTTCGAACAAATACTACCGTAACTATACCACACTACTAAACTAAATACAGTTACTACGACAACAAACATTACCTTTAATTACATAATATTTATTTGACCCTTGCTCCGGAACTAAAACAGCACCATTAATAAGATCAACTCATCTAAAAACTCGACAGTTTTAAGGGCGAACTGGATTAAAAGATTCGCAACAAACTCGGCGTTCCTAATTCAATAAATCAGTTATATTACTATATCTAGTTAACCAATATATTTAATACTATTCTATCTACACTTTTAAACCAATTCTATCGTAACTACTACACAAATAAACCTATTCCACTGTAACTAACTTAGCTCACATTACCCTTAATTACATAATATTTATTTGACCCTTGCTCCGGAACTAAAGCAGTACCATTAATAAGATCAACTCATCTAAAAACTCGACAGTCTTAAGGGCGAACTTGATTAAAAGATTCGCAACAAACTCGGTGTTCCTAATTCAATAAATCAATTATATTACTATATATGGTTAATCCAATATATAATACTATTCTATCTACACTTTTGAACCAATTCTATCGTAACTACTCCACAAATAAACCGATTCCACTGTAACTAACTTAGCTCACATTACCTTAATTACATAATATTTATTTGACCCTTGCTCCGGAACTAAAGCCGTACCATTACGTACCAGCGTAGATGAAAATCAACTCATCTAAAAACTCGACAGTCTTAATTGCGAACTTGATTAAAAGATTCGCAACAAACTCGGCGTTCCTAATTCAATGTTGTTGTGGTTGTTGTCTTGTCTATGGATAGGTTGAGGTATTAGATGGTGACCGTGTGTGTTCCACACAGCCTCAGCAATCTGAAGGCAGTTTTGGGAATAAAGGTCATCTAGCGGAGAGTCACTAATCTGTTGCATTTTTGCAAGGATGGCTGGACATGAGAAAATGTGTGTTGGGCTTAGTTCTATGTCGAGGCAGATTTTGCAGGTGGGGTACTTTCTGGAGCCGTCTGGCTGGATTTTCATTCCCCCCAGATGTCCAGTTCTCAGTCTAGTTAAGGTTTTTGCTATTATTCTGCTAGTTGTTAATTCACAGATTTGGTTCTTTAACTTGATGGTCGTATCCCTGAATTTTGATTTTGCCACTGAGTTGATGTCGCTGAGTGTGACGAGATGAAAGGATCCTTCATTAAGATGTCTCGCCTCTTTGGCTAGTAAGTCGGCCGCCTCTTTCCATCAATACCAACGTGTGCGGGTATCCATTGCAGAATGCAATGTATGTTTTGAGTTAGCAGTTTTTCCAGGGCACTGTGTATGTTGATTACTTGCTTGGTGTAGCACTTTTGAATTGCCTGGAGTGCGGCTTTACAGTCGCTGAAGATAATAAGACCTCCTGCTCTCTCAGTTTCCTGGAGACAAGAATAAGTAATTAGGGCTTCTTGGATGGCGAAGAGTTCACATGTGTAGTTGGAAGCAATTCTGCCAGCTCCGAATTTGAATTGTTTTGTGCTACCATCAGGGAAAATAAAGTTGACGCCCGCTCCCCCGTTTTCCAGCGTTTCATCCGACGACCCATCTGTAAAGGCGTGAACAAAGCCTCTGCATGAATATGATTCTATGGTTTTTTCTCCTTTAGTTCTGATGGTTGAAGCTAGTTCGTTTTTGGAGCATGGTTCGAGGAGATTAGTAACAATTTTGGTATTTTTGGGAAGAAGCGAGGGCAGAGGGGCTTCCTTGAGGATGTCATGTGTGTGATGTTCAAGTCCAATATCCTGTCTGATCGTTTAGTCGTACAGTAGTGTAGAAGAGCATCGCTTAAGTCTTGCACTTTTGCTTTTCTTCCTAAAGACTTTATTTTCAATATGGTCATTTTCACAACTCCTGATCTTGTTTGTGAATTTCATGGTGTAAAATTTTCTTCTGTTTTCTAGGAGCTGCAAGCCGCATTCTTGTTGCGACTTGATGTTATTAGTTGAGGAGACGCACCCGTGATAATCTTGGCGGCTCTGGCCTGAACATTATCAATCTTTTCTAGAGCCGATTTCGAGGCGTGCGACCAAATTGGCGAAGCGTATTCCATGATAGGTCAAATTAATGTGGTGTATGTGGTTTTAAGCGTTTTGGGATTTGCGCCCCAGTCTGTGCCACACAGACTTTTTAGGATCCTGAGTTTTTTAAGAGATTTGTTGGCACATTTATGAACTTGTTCGGTGAAACGTAGTTCAGCATCAAGCGTGAGTCCTAAGTATACTGGGTTTTCAGTCTTCATTAGAGGTTGGCTATTTAGGACTAGGTTTGGTGAGAAGAGACGTCTGTGTTTTTTCTTTCCATTTAAAAAAATAATAATTTTAAAATTTTTTATTTTTTCCGAAACTTTTAAAAGATTTTTTTTTTTTGGGGCCAAAAATTTGGGCCCCCTTTTATTGGGGTTTTAAAAATATTAGTTAACCAATTTTTTTAAACTATTCATCTACATTTTAAAAACCAATTTTTCCCAAAAACCCCCCAAAAAACCATTCCCCGAACTAAATTAGCTCAATTACCCTTTTAAAACCCCATTTATTTGACCCTTCTCCGGAACTAAAGCCCTCCATTAATAAATCAACTCATCTAAAAACCCCACGTCTTAAGGGGAAAAATTTATTTTAAAAATTTGCAAAAAATGGGCGTTCCAAAAATTTTTTTTTAAAACCCTTTTTTTATATATTGTTAACCAAATTTAAAAAATTTCTTTAATTTTGAACCCAAATTTTATCGTACCCCCTCCCCAAAAAAACCGATTCCTGTAATAACTTAGCTCCATTACCCTTTTAAAACATTTTTATTTGACCCCCTTCTCCCGGGAAATAAAAGGAGGCCATTAAAAAATCAAAACATCTAAAAACTCGACAGTCTTAAGGGGGGAAATTTTTTTAAAGGGGTTTGCAAAAAACGGCGGGGTTTCCAATTTTGGAATTAATCCTTGTTCCCTTTTTCCCTGTAAACCTTTTCCCCCCAAAAGCATTCCCAAAAAAAAAAACCGTCAATGCTCAAAACTTTTTTTTTTTTTTCCTTTTTTTGATTTAAGTTTTTTGTTGAACTCCGTTAATTTCAAAATTTAGTTATTACTTTCAATATTTTACTATTCTTCCTTTTTCTTCTTTGGCTTTTCAAAAACATTTTTTTAATTTAAATTTTTTAATTTTCCTATTCAATTTTTAAAAAAGTTTTTTGGACTTTCTTTAAAGCCACCTTTTAAAAACTATTGATTTAAAAGATAATTTTAAAGGTTCTTTTTTCAGTTTTCCCCTTTTCTGGTTTTTAAATTTTTAAATTTAAAATTATAAAATGTTAAAAGTAATTTTTCTTTTTATGAATAAAAGATAAATTTAAAAAAAATTAAAAAATATAATTTGCCAAAGGGGTTCCTTTTTCTTTAAAAACTTTTAAAAAACTGTAAACATAATATATTTTTTTTAAAAATTTTTTTAAAATTTCAAAAAATTTTCAATAATTCTACATTTCAATTCAAAAAAATTTTTTTCGGGGTTTTTTTAAACATAAAAAAATAAGGGTTTTTAATAAAAAGTTTTTTAATAAAAATTTTAAATCCCACAGTACCCTTTTTTACATTTCTTAAAACCCAAAAATTTTTGCCATTTTTTAAAAAACCTTTTTTCCAACAACAGCCAACAACAACACAACATATGGATTTCCCTTAAATTTTAAGACAGAGGAACTAAATCCCCAAATGGCTTTCACCCCCAGGTTTATTTTAGGGAACTTTTAAACTTTCACCCCCCTTTTTAAACACGTATCCCAAAAAACCCGGATTTTTCCCCGGGACTCATAGGCCTTCCTTCCCAACCCCAAAACCCTGGTCATAGGCCCCCCAAAAAGGTATTTTAAAAAAAACCCAAATCTTCCCCAATTTTTTGAAACGCCAAATCTAAAATTTCATTTTTTTTTTAAAAACAAAAAAAAACCCCTTATTTTGGTTTTTAAACAAAAGTTTTAAACAATAACCTTCCGAAATGTCCTTTTTTTTAATTTTTTTTTTGTTTTTTAGATTTTTTCCCAAAATGCTATTTTTCTGTTGTTGAAAAATGTAAGGATTATCTTGAGTCCAAATTGCTTTCTTCTTTTGCATTTTCGTGCGAGGACTTTGTGAGACAATGGCGGAAATGACTTTCTGATGATTGGAAGCAAAATTCAATACCACGTTCTTTTTTTTACAGGGACAGAAAAGTAAATTAAACTTTTTTTAAAAAATAAAAAAATGTGCTTGCAGTTAATATGAATGCAACACACGTTTTATTTTGTCATAATTAATTATATAAATTTAAAAAAAAAAAAAAAAAAAAAAAAAAAAAAAAAAAAAAAAAAAAAAAAAAAAAAAAAAAAAAAAAAAAAAAAAAAAAAAAAAAAAAAAAAAAAAAAAAAAAAAAAAAAAAAAAAAAAAAAAAAAAAAAAAAAAAAAAAAAAAAAAAAAAAAAAAAAAACCCCCCCCCCCCCCCCCCCCCCCCCCCCCCCCCCCCCCCCCCCCCCCCCCCCCCCCCCCCCCCCCCCCCCCCCCCCCCCCCCCCCCCCCCCCCCCCCTGCATTTATACGAAAATCACAAAAAATTACAAATTTTTGAATTTTAAAATTTTAAAAAAAAAAATAAAAAATAGACTTTTTCCATGCACAATTTTGTGCACCAAATTTATATAAAAACACAGGTTAAAAAAATTTTAAATTTAATTAATTAGCAAAAAAGCCTTAGGGGTTTATTAAAAAAAAGAAATTGAAAAACGCGAAACAGAGAAAAAAGGGGAAGCAGACGAAATCGTATTCAAACTTATAGGAATGACCCCGAAAATATTTTAAAAACTTTTTTCTACAGAAGAATATATGAAATTTAGTAAATGTTCAAAAAATATTGTAAATAATAAGAATGAAAATCTGAAAAATCGATATTTGAGTACCGTATCCCCTTAATAAAGAAATTCCTTGCCTATCTGATAATTTTAACCCCTTGCTTCTCGCTCCCTTTAAAATGACAAGGTGAGGGTTTCACTCATAATAACCCTGAATGTTGGAGATTACTAGAAATTTACAGCCTTTCGTCACTTGATTGTGGTTCTCAATTATGACGCCCATCGCCAATATAGCGAATTGTGTAGCTCTAGCGCGACAATGATTCAAACTAACCTAAGCTATAAATTTTTTTTTCCTAGGATTTCTAGTTTTCCTAGTTACCTCCTAGTTCTTTTTAATTAAGTTACATACAAATGCAACATCTCGCCAAATTATTTCCCGAAACGGCCAAATGAGCTAAAAGGTTTTATGTATTTATGAGGGTATTGTGATGACATTTATGAGTGCATTTTATAGCGTATTTTTCATTTTGGAATTTTCAAAGCAATGAAATGGGATTTTATAATTTATAACGAGCGGAAACAATAATAAGTTTGAGCCGATAGGAGCTAGTGGTACACTCTGTTGGATCGAAGTTGATCGAGTCCGTGCCACTGAATTTCTAGTATATATTGACGAAGTACGTGACA
This sequence comes from Oedothorax gibbosus, assembly GCA_019343175.1. Classification (NCBI taxonomy): domain Eukaryota; kingdom Metazoa; phylum Arthropoda; class Arachnida; order Araneae; family Linyphiidae; genus Oedothorax; species Oedothorax gibbosus. Next base: position 655,590 of record JAFNEN010000255.1, read on the forward strand.
TAAATCTGTTGTCCTAAGAATTCCCTCAATATTTACAGTAAGTACTACATTATTCAAATACCAAATCAATACCTCTGGGGGTGACAAGCCAATTCTGGGGATCCTCTAGTTGGCCTCTGTCTCTAAAAATTAGATGGATCCACTTATGTGTGTGTGTGTTGTCTGTTGTGTCTGTCTTACTTGACGAAGGTTTATAAGCGGGTCGCTGACCAAGCACACAAACCTGAATATATATGTCTACCAACCAACCAACCAACAATAATAAGTTTATGATCCTATAACAGGGTATATGGTACACATATTTGGAATCTATTTGATATTGTTTTATTCCGTGCGAAGAACGTGTATAAATTTGCTAGTAAAATAATAATTGTAAAAAAATAATGAATAAAATCCATATTTTCTCTAAGAAATTCCCTCAAATAATTTCTAAATAAAAAGTAGATTAATTCGAAATACGAGAAACCTTTCCAAAATCTTGATGTTTTAAAACCAAAGAAAATTCTGTGTTAAAAATCTCCAAAAATACATAAATAATGGCGTCTTTTTTAAAACAAGATTTACGCATAGCTAACGATTTCTTTCCAAGTGAGTAAAAGAGCCGAGATAATAAAACACGAAAACTCCTTAAATCTTCCAAATAGCACAATTATTTCTCACAAATAAATCTAGCATTTATGAACCTAAAACACTTCTAGTGGAAATTTCTACTCGGTTTCTATTTAAGAACTTGGCGCTTAATTTAACTTCGTCTTTTGACATTGCTCTCCAAAAAGTCGGCGAAGAACTTATAACTCTGTAATATCCAGAAATAATTGTTTCGCTTTTTTTCCCCCCAAAGTGAAAATTCCCTTAAATTACAGATTTTTCTTCAGTTAAAAGTTTTTGTTTGAGTAGCTATTAAACCCAGACATGATGTTATTAAAGTAATTTTCCATGTATTCTGACACTTAGCTTAACTGTTTAGAAAATGCACAGGGCTTTTTTTGAGTTGCTTAGATTATAATTAGAGCTTTTAAAAATATTGAAAATAGATGTGAGAGAATAAAAAGAAACAGTTTTAAAGTGATTTACATTCACAAGTTCACAAAGTTGGAAATAATGAGTACAGTATTTCATTTTAGGTTTTTAAAGTTCACTCTTGAAATTTGTATGTTTTCGAGAATAATAATTTTCTGCTAAGGATATGCAATTATTAAAAAAATAAACGACATTCAAGGATCTTAAGAAGTTATTTCAAAAATATTCACAAAAGTAAATTTATCTGTGTTACATAAAATAGTTATTTATGCAACTAGTGTGAAAAGTAAGGCTTTTTTTAAACGAGTTGAATAAATTATTTCACGAGTTTAAAAAAGGCTATTTTCAACGTGTTGTCATAAACTATTTTTTATAATAACGTGCAAAAAGTATTTATTGATTGGCTTATTAATTATTTTATTATCACGTTCAAATGATTTGTAGGTGATTATTTATATTAATGATTATTTTAAAATCACGTGCAAAAAGTATTTCTTAGATTGGCATTGGAAATAAGACGCCAAATAAAGAATCACGCTCAAATAAAGAATTTTACACCAATCACAAAGCCGCCGAATAAAATATCACGCTGAAATAAAGAATTTTTCACCAATCAGATGCTCTTATTTACTTTGTCGCACTAGTGGGTAAAAGTAACTTTGAAACACGATTTCGTTAAAAGCATCACTTTTGACACAATTATTGATTTGAAAAAGTTAGTTTTTTTGCACGATATTATAAAAAAATATTTTTTTGTCTTGTAGGTGCGTGTGTGTTAAGTTATTTCGTCTTGTTTACGAAGAGAACTATTACCAATTCAAAAATAACCATAGTTATAATGCAGAGAGAAACGTCAATGTAGACATAAACATGTAAATAAAACAATTTTTGTTTAAAGTAAAACTGGAACTCTAAAAATATATAATTAGTTCAAATCTAGAATATACACTGTCAAAAATTTGGCAATTGGTTTCACCAAAATTAAGGTTTCTCACAGCTACAACGGCTGTGTGGTGACTATATTTTTAGGTATTTGGTTGAAAAATTTCTCAGTTTTTGTCTTTAAAACCTGAAAAATGGTTCAACCGAATATATAGTGGAACATTTCAGATTTCCCCATACAGCCGTTGCAGCTACTAATAACCATTAGTATGGCAAAACTAATCACAATTGAAGAGTACAGCGGAAGAACCGCTTGATTTATTAGGAGTCGTCCCGTAATTGTGTCTGCTTGGCGGACATTGGCGGCAGAAAACCGGTTTCTCTCTTTCTTCTTCGCTTGGTCCAAGGTCGAATCGTGTATCCGTGAATTCGTAGTAGAAAAGTGTAGTTTAGACTTTTCAATAAATTTGCGAATCTTAAAATTTCTCTTATTGTTTTAGAAAAAACCGATTTTCAATCATGTATTATTTTTAAAGCTTAACATGATGATGAACACAGTCTTTTGAATAAAACGCGGAACTGAATTTCAGGGTTGCAGTGAGAGAAGATGCACAAGAAAGTGAGAAACTGGTTTCCTTACACCAGTTTAGGCGATTACTCGCTATCATCGCCAAAGATGCCTGATGAGGAAAGTTTTCTACGAAATTAAGCGGTTTTTCCCCTGTACTCTTCAATTATTAACAGTGTACGACTCACTCCCCACTGCCCTTTTCAAAACGAACTTTTATACACGGAAAAACTCCTACATCCATCCCGAATTTCTAGATAAATTTTAAGTCCCAGACAAGAACTTAAAAGCGAGAGTGTCAGAAAATTCATCACTTGAAAGCTCCTGACTCTTTGGTAAAGAACTCGCGTACTAATCCCGCAATTTATACGTAAGCTACGTGACTAGACAGCATTAAAGGCTCAAATTTCCTAATTCCCTTTGCTTTAAGACGTCTTTATTGAGTGGTGTTATTCGAAACTTATTACGGTCGGGAAGTTATTCGGTCGAGTGATGTATTAAGCCACTGACAGGAAATATTAGTAGTGTTAACCTGTTTACTTTGTAATAATTTTAATAATTGTGAGAAATGGTTACTAAACGAGTTGAATATATTTAGTTAGTTTTAATTTTTACTTATGTATATTTTATAATTGATATATATTTCTATTGATATTATTTATTATTTATTTATGTTTATTATTTTTATTTTTATTTTTATTATTATTATTACTTTATTTATTATTATATTTTTATTATTTTTATTATTATTTGTTATTTTAAAAAATTTTATAAAAAAATCTATTATGTATTTCTAATTAAATTATAATTGAAGTTAAAAAATGTAAAAATTTATATTTTAGCTAAACTACTAAATTGTTTGTTAAAAGAACACAATACTTAATTCGCATTTATACGTAAGCTAGTGATAGACAGATTTAAGTAAATTTCATCTACTAAAACTCTAAGTAATTTGTTTATTTAAGAAATCATAATGAATTTAGTTTATATAAAAACAAACTATAAAATTGATTTTACGTTAATCATATTATAATCACTCAAACTTATTTTTTCAACAATTTATTACATGTATAATAGACAGATACTTTGCATTAAATTGTCATATTTTTTTTTTGTTGACAAGCTAATATCCATTTGATAAAATTTTTACGCATTAAAAATACAATATTTAAAAATTTTATTACTTTGAAATCTCCACGCTAATATTTTAATTGTTATCCTTTTATATAACCTAGCAATTATTTTAAAAATTGTTCTATTTGTCACCAAAATAATATTTTACTTTGACAATTTTTCAATTATAAGGCCGACCCGGCGGCGCAGCGGTAAGGGAGCTAGCTTTTGAAGCCTCTGGCTTCGGGTTCGAATCCCAGTAAGGCATGGATGTTTGTGTTTGTCGAGTATATGCGGAGTACGTGCTCGTTAAATCTGTTGGGTCCGAAAGTCCTCCAAGTTCCCATACCAAATCAATACCTCTGGGGGTGACAAGCCAATTCTGGGGATCCTCTAGTTGGCCTCTGTTTCTAAAATTAGATGGATCCACTTACGAGCAGTAGTGCTGCCATCTAGTGAGAGAATTATTACAATGGATCATGACTAGTATAAGCGCTCCTCGAGCGAAACAATAAACCAGCTTACACAACCAATCAATTATAAGTGTTACATCTGTAATATTCTACTATAGATTTCGATAATTGTTTTTGATTGACGACAACTTTAAGAACACAGAAGCTCTTCGTGACGTCATGAATCCGTCCGGTGCGGATTGTCAGCTTTTCCGAAGAAAAATACGAAACCTATATTCGCGCTCATGCAACTATACTTTTCAGGTACCGAACAGGTTTTGTTTCTCTCTTTCGAGAAGACTAATTACATAAGCCGACGTTCATTATGAAATATCTGATTATAATAAAGTTATGAATAGATCACGAAAATTTAAAAAAAAAATTATCTCTCTGTGTATCTGGGACTGGTGCATGTTACATTTGTCGTGAACACAAGTCCTAATGCCCTGTATAATGTCCTTCTTAGGTTGTTTCAGGTAGGCCGTCCTTTTTCCGAAGTCGAAAACCATTTTATAGCCAATATCCCATTTTTGTTTCCACACTACGTTTATAACGTAAAAAGTGGAAGGTATTATAATCGTTCAGTTCGTCTGTCTGTTCGTCACTCATTTTCATAGCCCAAACTACAAATGCTACAGACAAGTGTGATATGTCAAAAAATTCAGCGCATCGAAATTAGAATACATTGAAAATTTCGGAAAAGAATTTGATTTTAAAGTACTTTAATTATTTAAAAAACTTCAAAATTTAATGCTCATTTAAAAAGCATAGGAAGCCATTTTTATTGGAATTAAATCACCATTGCCATTCGCAACAATCGCTCGAGAAACTTTAATTCTTTTAGACAATAAATAAAAATACATTTATTTTTGAGGCATCGATCAGTTTGAAATGACGTCAAATATATTTCACTACGAGATTCTTTTTACGTTAATATGAAATGTTTTAATTCTATTTAAAAGCGAGGAATATTACATATTTATTCTTTGAAATATAAATTAATTTTTGCAAACGATAAGTAATAATTATTGAATTTTCGAAATAAAATCAGTGAAACTAGCCAAATTTAGCATGTAAATGTTTAATATAGAATTAATGCTGTGTCTGGCGCCTTTTTACCTGTTAAACACAACTGTTGTGTGGAAGCGAGTTAAGTGACAGATTCTGTTACAAACCTACTTTTTATCTTGAACTCAGCTTCAATCCAAGCAACTAGACTGTTACCATTACATAGGCGGCCGAAGTTCATTAAAGAAGTAACAGCTTAAAACAAAGCTCGGGTTTTGGCGTTTCGCATTCTTGACACTTCTCTCTAAAATGAGATGCAAATGAATTGCAGCAACACCGCAGCAGCAGCGACGAGAGTCGACACAATCTTCGAGGCCTCTGGTAAAGGGGATTTCATAATTACAAATTCTCTCTTCGGCGTCGTGCTGTAATTATTGGAGGCGCACTTACACTCGGACAAGACTTGGAATGCGGGGATTGAGAGCTAGAGCGAGTTAACTCCGTTTTGTCAACTTCACCATAGAAAGCAGAAACTGAATACTATTTCTGCTTACATTCATAATATTGCGGCTTTATGTTTTAAGGGGACACGGTACCACTTAAAAAAAATCTTTAATTTTGGCATATTCACTATAAAATCGATGTTTTATTAGTTCAATCTATCTTTAAAAACATTATATAACCAAAAAAATTACAAATTAATTTAATTTTTTTAAGTTATTTAAAAAAATTTAAATTTTTTGGACTTTTTTAAAATGCTAAGGCTTTTTTAAATACAAATATTTTGACCCGATTTTTTTTCATATGTACTTTAAACTGTTTTACATAAGAATTAACATCCAAATTTGATTTATCTTCAGTAATTGTTTTATATAATAAATATTTATCTAGAAAATCCCGAATTATTTTAGCATATTTGATAATGTTCGACTTTAATATTTAAAAAAAAAAAACTATTACTATTGCAAACAATTTTAATGCCAAAGTTCTTAATGTTAATATATTTGACAGACTGCATACAAAATTTCTTAGACTTTTATAAATAATCAAAAAAGCCTTAGCGATTTGAAGAACTTGTCATCAAGGAAAAATGAACACCGAGAAAAACACATTTAAAGTTTTCATTCGTTTGCATTTTTATCCTACCTTTCCGCATAAAAAGTGGAATAACTTTTGTAAAAATATAGCTACACTTTTAAAATTTGGTTGACTTATTTAGAAGATTCCAAACTTTAATTTTAGCAAATTTAAAAAAATCGCAATGTTTGCTATTATTAAAGTGAAATCCCATTCAATTAAGGGATTTTACCAGGCTACCCAACTTCATGGAATGGTGGATGTGATATACAATTATTTACTGCATGAAAAAAATACCAAGGGAAATTACAACTATTAACAATTCTGGTAAAAATTAGCCGTTGGGACATACTTCATTTTTTAATGGTTGTGCAATGAAAGATCTATAATCGATTACTTTGGGCAATGTCCTTGGACCATCGAAGTTCCACAATTAAAAAAAATCATAAAAATAATTGTTAAAAAAATATTTCCTGGCATTGCAACTCATTATAATTTTTACCTTCAGAATAATGAGAAGAGAATAAATCTTTTTAAGAGTTGCCTGTATTTAAATTTAAATGCAAACTTTTTTCTGAATTTTGGAAGAAAATAAATTTCGTCATTAAATGTAGTACAAACAACAATCTACGGAACACTGAACAAGGAAATTGTCTGTTTTAAAATTACGTCACTGTTTTTCGGAGGCATACAATTTGGAAACGCCTGGAACAAAATTTACGTCTTGGTTCGTTAAGTCGAGCATCAGAGTTTAGTTTGGTTAATTGGGATGAATTCTTGGTTTTTGGCAAATTGGGAAAGAATTTTGAATTTAGAGTCAAGAGTTAGTTACACAAATTTAAAATTAAACTGTTTCTTGATTTTCCCGGGGCATAGTTTAAAGGATGTTTTTCAGTTTCTGTTTGAGGATTTTAATTGAAAACAGCATCCCAAAATAATTGTTTTATAATGTTGCTGTAATTAGATGCACTGGCTCAAATTATGTATCCAAACGATTACTTATCAGGTTATACAAATACAAACAAGTAGGTTTGTAACAGAATTTGTCACTTAACCCGCTTCCACACAACAGTTGTGTGTAACAGGTAAAAAGACGACAAACACAGCATTAATTCTATATAAACATTTAGATGCTAAATTTGGCTAGTTTCATTTACATTTTATTTTGAAAATTCAATAATTATTACTTATCGTTTGCAAAAATTAATTTATATTTCAAAGAATAAATATGTAATATTCCTTGCTTTTAAATAGAATGAAAACATTTCATATCAACGTACAAAGAATCTCGTAGTGAAATAAATTTGACGTCATTTCAAACTGATCGATGTCGCAAAAATAAATTTATTTTAATTTATTGTCTAAAAGAATTAAAGTTTCTCGAGCGATTGTTGCGAATGGCAATGGTGATTAAATTCTAATAAAAATGGCTTCCTATGCTTTTTTAATGAGCATTCATTTTTGCAGTTTTTTTTTTAAAAAATGAAGTACTTCGAATTCGAATTCTTTTCTGAAATTTTCAAAGTATTCTATTTTCGATGCGCTGAAATTTTTTGACGTATCACACTTGTCCGTAGCATTTGTAGTTTGGGCTATGAAAGTGTGTGACGGACATACAGACGGACTGAACGATTATAATACCTTCCACTTTTTACGTTATAAACGTAGTGTGGAAGCTAAAATTGATGGCCAACAACAGGCTAGAGGCCCAGCAAGATTGATAGAAACAATTACTAATTACTTAGCAGTCACTAATAACTATAAAGGTTCATCTTGAATTCTTCTACTCTCTTATAATGCACAACATATGCTAAACTCTAGTCATTGAAAATTGTATTTTTAAACTCTATTGGTTCTACTCATTGATTACTATCTCTATTGTAAACCTATTTTCTTACCTCCCTTTTGAAGCAGTATTTTTTTAAATTTAAGAATATATCCTCTGATTGACTATTTAAGTTCAAGGTTAAGCCCTCCCTGCTTGATAAATTAGCGTTAACTTTATGATACATTTTACTAATAAAAGCAATGCATACACACTCATAAATTTCAAATTATACAAAGTTAGACATAAATATATTAATTTAATATCCAATACGTTAAAGCTAGGTTCGTTAAAGCTATGTACAGCTAAAGCCATGGTTTGTAAGAACACAAAATCGGACGCTGAGCAGTGCGTCCGAATTTTCCGCTTTCTTATTGGCCCTAGTTGTCACGTGACCGCTGCATCAAAAATAACGTTTATCTCAGCGTTCGAAAATCTCGAATCAGTCGTGGTTTGATTAGAGCGTCCAAAACGTGCAAAGTGGCCGATGTTTCTGCCTATTCGAATGAGATAACGGCGATCTTCGCTCACTACGCACGCGTTAGATGCGGACGCATTGCTGGACGTGAATCCTAACAAACCACCAAAGCGAAGATAAAGCCCTTTTCACACCTGCACAACTACTTGCAATTCCGTCGCAACTGCAACTCTAAACTTGTGGTAACCTGGTTTTTCGGGTTTCCACAAAAAATTACTTATCTCCAAATTTGGCAAGTTTCATCTTTTTGTAAACAAACTTTATTCAAACAAATATCGCTGTTTTCAGGATATTCCACTTTTAATACATTGCCCATGTTTTCGTAAGTAAGCTTTCAACGTCCTCTTCGAATGCAGGGCGTCGCTTGCATCATACAGAAATTTATGTTTCCGAACTTCATTAATAAGATAAATTTCCATTTTTGCCGTCCATTTACTACCCATTTTTAATTGCGCAGATTTATGCATTTTTTTGCAAGCAAGGAAAGTTGGCATCTTAAAAAGTAAATAAACAACCAGTTGGCAAAGTCTAGTTCGCCACAATGTAGCCAAACAAATACTGAATTCTGATTGGCTAACGGTACATGCAACTTGAGATTTTTTAGTGCTCGAATGAAAAAATCTCACGACTTGAGAGCAACTTTTAAATGCATGGTTTCCTATGGGAGTTGCAAGTAGTTGTGACAAGGTGTGAAATGGGCTTTAGACGCTGATATCGATGAGCAGAGCGTGTTTTAACAGTTTGACGTGCGTTTTCAATCCTAAAGCCCATTTCACACCTTGTCACAACTACTTGCAACTCCCATAGGACACCATGCATTTAAAAGTTGCACTCAAGTCGTGAGATTTTTTCATGCGAGCACGAAAAAATCTCGTTACATGTACCATTAGCCAATCAGAATACAGTATTTGTTTGGCTACATTGTGGTGAACTAGACTTCGCCAACTGGTTGTTTATTTACTTTTTAAGACGCCAACTTTCCTTGCTTGCAAAAAATGCAAAAATCTGCGCAATTATAAATGGGTAGTAATTGGACGGCAAATATGGAAATTGATCTTATTAATGAAGTTCGGAAACATAAATTTCTGTACGATGCAAGCGATGCCCTGCAAAAAGATGAAACTTGCCAAATTGTGAGATAAATAATTTTTTGTGGAAACCCGAAAAACCAAGTTTCCACAAGTTACGAGTTGCAGTTGCATTAGTTGCAACGGAATTGCATGTAGTTGTGCAGGTGTGAAATGGGCTTTACAAACCAGGGCTTAAGGATTTATAACATCGTGACAACTAAACCAAAAAATCTCTTAGATTTAAGCATAATAAACTATTCTCCCCACTGATACAAATACCCACCATTATAACTTACAATACTAAATAAACTGCTAATATTCCCTTTCATCATGTAATTACTATTATATTTCCTTGTTTCTCTTTCTTTAATGGAGGCTGAGGTATCATTCCAAAAGAGTCATTAAGCTCGGGGCCTTCCCCAGGAATTCCGACAATCCTTGTGTGTCCCATTAAAAACACTTTCCCGGAGAGATAATAACGCGAATCTGGCAACGACCCCTTCGAACTTTCATTCCTCGGAGATAATGGAATCTTTGTAGAAGCATCTATCTAGGAACACTTAAAAAACGAGAGGGGCGCTCTCTACACTCTTAAAACAAAAGAGTGAAATTCACTCCTATAGGAGAAGTGCATTTTCGGCACCGGAAAGGAGTGAAAATTAACTCAGACTGAGTTAAAACCGCTCGTTTTAAGAGTGTAGGACGCAGATTGTTTTCTTTTATTTCTTTTACCCACTCCGAAAAAGAGTGAAATTCACTCCTATAGGAGAAGTGCATTTTCGGCACCGGAAAGGAGTGAAAATTAACTCAGACTGAGTTAAAACCGCTCGTTTTAAGAGTGTAGGACGCAGATTGTTTTCTTTTATTTCTTTTACCCACTCCGAAAAAGAGTGAAATTCACTCCTATAGGAGAAGTGCATTTTCGGCACGGAAAGGAGTGGAAATTAACTCAGACTGAGTTAAAACCGCTCGTTTGTTTTAAGAGTGTAGGAAAGAACTGGGGATGCAATACGGCGCGTTCTTTATACAGAATGGTGGTTGACTTTCGGGTACTTGTGTTAGATGAAAATTTGTTTTAACTACGCCAATAAACTTATCAGTCATTTAACAAACCTATACTATAAAGTTAGCATATATGAAGAGTACAGGGGAAGAACCGCTTGATTTATTAGGAGTCGTCCCGTAATTGTGTCTGCTTGGCGGACATTGGCGGCAGGAAACCGGTTTCTCTCTTTCTTCTTCGCTTGGTCCAAGCGTCGGAATCGTGCATCGCGCGAATCTCGGTAGGTAGAAAAGTCGTGGTTTAGGACTTTTCAATTAATTTGCGAATCTTAAAATTTATCTTAATTGTTTTAGAAAAAATCGTGATTTTCAATCAATCGTACTTTATTTTTAAAGCTTAGCATGATGATGAACACGGTCTTTTGAATAAAAGGCGGAACTGAATTTCAGGGTTGCAGTGAGAGCAGATGCACAAGAAAGTGAGAAACTGGTTTCCTTACACCAGTTTAGGCGATTACTCGTTATCATCGCCAAAGATGCCTGATGAGGAAAAGTTTTCTACGAAATTAAGCTGTTTTCCCCTGTACTCTTCATATGTAACGCATATGATATATTTCTTAATAACGTGTTCAATTGACGTAGATGCAGCTTATACTTTGACTACAAACACACAATGTTTGCAAGAAGACTTTGGATCATGTACATCTGTCCGTATGAATGTCGTACGTTCGTTTGAAACTTTTTAAGCATACGTTGTCATTACTATATATTGTATTATTTTTCCATCATTGAGAAATCGTTAAATAGATAATAGTCATGGATTGATGTTTAGGGTAGGAAAATGTGGAGATCTGAACACTGGGCCCCAATTATTCTTACGTTCGCTTTCGTGATAAAAATATAAAAGTCTTCCCAGTTCTCTCTAGGAAAGAACTGGGGATGCAAAACAGCGGGTTCTTTATAAAGAATGTTTTTTGACTTTCAGCTACTTTTTTATTAACGTACATAAAACACGTTTTTACCATAAACTTATCAAAGTCATTTATTTAATAAACCTATACTATAAGATTAGCCCCTGTTTAACACATGCTGTTTTATTTGAAACCGTGTTAAGCTGACTTGCGCCCACCAAAAGGTAAAATATTCAAAAATGTTTTTGAGGCCTTGATGAGATGAAAAATTCGAAGATCTTTAAGTCATTTCAACAAGTATACCATGACCCAAAGCGTTCACATTCAAAAACTTGAACTCACCAACTTTGTCACATCAGAACGTGTGAATCAACAACATTACGTTCTCTACCTCGACATCCACAAAAAGAACATTCGACCAAGACAAAGGACTTCTTTATTAGTGGACCATATTCGAAGTTCTGTACCTCAGAAGAAAAGGAGCGCTTTTGCTTGTTCCTCTTCGCAAGGTGATGGATGGACTTGGGAGAGGGGGTAAGTTCTTCAGGAAAAGATGGAACGTTCGAAGATCCTTCCCCAAGGTGAAAAGAAAGTCATTTCGACAAGAAGCTTGAAAGAAACAAGAATCGGAGGAGGCGAAGAGGAAGGGGCCATAAAGTCAAGAAGAAGAGGGAGATGCTTGGCGAGAAAAGACGCGAGGCCGCCAGAAAGTCGCCAAGTTACCCTAGCGAGTCGCAACAAACCACTCACTCAATATTAGCTCATGCTAAAACACTTATTTTATTCCTTAAGAAGCATTAAATCTTTTGCGACTATTGGCAAGTATATTTCAAACGCCGAAAATGAGCCTTCTGCTTAAGTTTATTTAAGTAAACAAATGAAGCCCATTGTCCTAAATAATTTATGTTTTCTTCGAAACGGCGTGAGCGTCGCGGTTTCCACATTTTCCCCCACCCTACTTGGGTTTGAACTGTTCGGATTGTTAACCTCACAACAAAACCTCAAACGCGTTAGGTTTAGAGAAGCGATGCTCCCCCCGTTTCCTAGAAAACCAGGCGAAGGGATGGGGAAAGAAAGTCTTTTCGAGGCTCGCATAGTAAATAGACAGACTATAGTTAAGTGACACGAAGAAAAATTAAAAATAAAATAAAATTAAAGCGAATTAAAATTAAATGAACGCGTTAATGGTGTTTATAAAGTCGTCGTTAATGACTTAAAAATCGAAAAATGACTGTTAGCTCAGTTGTAGGCTGTAGCACGGGATCTGAATTAAGACAAAATGGTAGTAATTTCCTTCACGGGTACTAAACATGCGTTGTAATTATAGTTTATCTTAGACAGTCAGGAATCGCTAAGTCGATGTAGTAAGTCTTTACAAACCATGTACTTTACTGTAAAATAGAGCCAAATACTTCGCTGAGACACGGCCAACTTCAGTAACAAAGCCAGAGAAGCTCTCCCAAGCATGAGCGTAGACGGAATTTTCGACGTCACTGTTCCGAGTGCCGAAGATCGAGAAACGAGTTCGGACGCATTCGGAACCCTAAAAATGTGGTCAGCCGTGAACGAGTGGTTCCGAACAGGTTTCGAGACGGGTTATCTTCATCTTCGGAACAACGTCACTCGGAACTATGACGTCAACATTTCCGTCCCCGAGCGTGTTTGGGAGAGCTTCTTTGGCCTTAGTAGTTGAGTAGGCCGTGGCTGAGAGCGTTTGTTTGGGCTTACTGCAAAGCGATCGATGGCATCACTTGGTAAACTGGTTTTTGTATCGGTTTTCACCTGACAGCATCTCCGTCTGATTCTTACCTCTATGTAGAGGACAAAGTGAAATTGATTAGTGGTGAAGATAAAGAGCGTGGCCACAAAAGGACTCTTGTGGTCGGGGACAAGCAACAGGAATTTTTAGAACATTCTTTTATTTTTGTTGCGTTGGAGATTTTAGTGAATTATTGTGGGTTTATCGAAGATCAATCTAACATACGTAAACGTGTAGCCGAAAAGGCACGTAATTCGTTTTCAGCTTGCTTTTAGATAACCTTCGCCCTGTGAGTTTTAAGTGGACTTTTCACAAGGAATCCGAAGACTGTAATATGATATTAAGAGTAATATAATATGCTTAAGTGTGGTAGAAAGTTTTGTATCGGAAGAATTAGAATGGAGAAGAACCGAATATTCTTTTACTTTGTGGTGTTCATGATTTTACGGAATTATTGAGGGTTTATCAAGGATCAATCTTCAATAACGAATCAACATACGTAAAAAAGGAGATTTACGTTTAAAGAAGCTCAACATACGTAGCTGTTGTAAGGTTGTCAAAATTTCGTTTTCGACATGTTTTTAGATAGCCTTTGTCCTGTGGGTTTCAACTGAATTTATTCGAAAGGACACCTAAGGCTCTCAGAATATGATATTAAAAAGAATAAAACACATTCAAGCATGGTAGGAAATTTTGTATGGGGAAGGAAAAGGGGGCACAGTAGGATTTAAACAAATGTTTTTGATAACCTTTAGGTTAGTTTAGATAGCCTGCGTTCCGTAAGTGTACAAGCAACATGAATTTTTCGAATATACTTTTATTTTTTATAGCCTTTGTCCTGTACGTTTCAATTCGATTTATTCGAAAATATATCTAAAGCACTCATCTAATAACAATAATAAAATACTGTGAATGAACTATGTTCAAGAGTTGTAGAAATTTTTTGTACTGGAAGAAAAAGTTGGAAGGAGGGCTTAAGGATGAACAACATGGATTTTTCGAATATTCTTTCATTTGTTTGGTGTTGTGAATAATAATTGTGGAAGTATAGAAGAACAATTCAACATGTGTTTCACGTAACTTTGTCGAAAATGGCGTTCGTTGTCAACTTGTTTTTACACATCCTTTGTGCTGTGGGTTTTAAATAGTTTTATTCGGAAGTATCTTATACTTTGAATAAATAAACAAAATATGTTCAAGTGTGGTAGAAGCAAAATGTGTTCAATTTAATGTACTGACGTCCCTTACGATGTAGATCAGGGACATTTCTGTATCAGATAATCAGAGAGAAATCATAAATATCTCTTTCAGACTTCAAACGTTAAATGAAATCGCAAAATTAAAACATTAAAAAAAAAATGTGTGATGCTGCGAAACCTGATAATCATATGACGGGTTTATGCGGCAGTATCCTTCAGAGAGGTTTAAGGATAGGCAACTACAATATTCGACTTAACCGCAGTAGCACGAAAACATCGATGAGTAATCGCCAATACCTTAACTCAGGGGTTCCCAACCTTTTTGCACCTGCGTACCACTTGACTTTTCGAGAAATTTCGGCGTACCACCAGACCTAGATATTTTAATAAGCGTATAATATTTACTCTTTTATAAGTGTTCAAAGGCTTTTTGAATTAAATTCCTGAGGAAACTTCATATTTAATGGTTACGTATTTGTTTATTTATAACATGCTTATAATAAAGGAAAAATAAAAAGATTAAAATGGTATTAATTTTCAGTTTTATTTATTACCCATATCTTACGCGTACCACCTGAAATTTTCCCGCGTACCAAGAGTGGTACGCGTACCACCGGTTGGGAACCCCTGATGTAGATCATAGGATGCATTATCATTATTGCGGTCTTTTAAGGGGTTACGGTACCCAAAAATTGGTCAAAATATAGATTTTTCAGTTTTTACTTTTTATTATTTACAATATTTTTCTGAACATTTGATGAAAGTTTCATAACGATATCTTTTGTAGAAAAAAATTAGTTAAATATTTTCTGGAGTCATTCCTATAAGTTTGAATACGTATTTCGTCTGCTTCCAACCTTTTTTTTTTTTTCGGTTTCACGTTTTTCAATTCTTGTATTTAATAAATCGCTAAGGCTTTTTTGCTAACTAAGTTAGAATTTTGAAGTTTTAAACCTGTGTTCTTACATAAATGGTGCACAAAATTGTGCATGGAATAAAGTCTACTGTGTATAGTTGTTTTTTTTTAATATTGAATTCAATAATTTGTAATTTTTTTGTGATTTTCAGTATAAATGCATGTTACTTTTTAACTGTAGCTCACATTTTAAAATCCATGCACAGTTCTTGAACAATTAGTACTAAAAACAAAACTATAAAAGCTGGTGGAGTAATTCTCAAAATTGAAAGAGAAGTAGCGTTTTAAAAAAGTTAAAAATTTTGACTTTTAAAAAAAAATGAAAAACTACTTGTAAATATTTGTTTTTATTGCTAGAAAATGTTTATTTAGAGTTAACATTATATAAAACTACTATAATTTACAATGTTATGTTTTTATTTATAGAAATAATGTTTTAGGTACCGTATCCCCTTAATAAGTGTCCTTGGAAAATCTAAATTACACTTATATTACCCTCATTAAAGGATCGAGAAATTCGCTTATAATGAAACATACTGACCTGAGCAGAAAAGCATTGGACCATTTTTGAACTCAAATAATTAGTGTTTTAGAATACTTTCTTATTAGTTAGAGTTATTAAGTGCTTACAACAATAGTGCAAGTCATTAGTCTAGATACTACAGTTTACCTACCCACGGCAGAAGACAGTTTCAACCATAGATATCATAGTTAAAGTATTAGATGGGCAGATCACGTGACTCCCAATGCTAACGCCGGGACGCGCATGGAGACCAGAATAAGAGGGCAATGAGGCCAGTGTTGCCACCAGTTTTAGGAGAAACACACTACGATAAAACACCATTTAATTCTAAAATTACAAAACAAGACCCTAAAAATTTTAGCTGCATTTTGGAATCTTTTTAGTGACTAAAAAAAACGTGAAACGCTTTGCTAGTATTTTTATGGTATGTTTTTGTAATTTAAGAATTAAATGGTATTTTTTCGTAGTGATTTTCTCCTAAAACTGGTGGCAACACTGGCCCCATTACCCTCTTGTTCTGGTCTCCATGCGCGTCCCGTCGTTAGCATTGGAGGTCACGTGATCTGCCAATCGAATACTTTAACTATGATATCTATGGTTTCAACTCTCGCTGATGTATTGTAGCATATCATTTGCATCTCATTTCAGAGCGAAAGTGTTAGGGATGCGAATTGCGAAAACTCGTGGTTCATTGTAACTTGCTATCGCTAAAAGAACTCAGCCCATGTGATGATATTCATTTGATATTGGCAATTATTCGTAATGGGGCCTCGAATTTCCTTGGCGATAAAAAAGCGCACTGAAGGCTTGCATTCGCGCCTAGTAGGCGATAAAGTGTTTTTTCTAGTTTTAAAAACATCTGGTTTTGGAAAAAGATAGTAAAAGAGTTCGTAATTCTGACTTATTGCCTCTTAAAGTGGTTATTTAGGTAAATACATGTTGTCATAATACATATCGTCTACGGTTTGGTTAGTTTAACTTTTCATTAAAACAGCATTTGGTCTACTGGTTACTCGAAATTTTGAACCATGTCGAGTAGAGACCTGAACACTATCTTGTAAAAACACCATGAATGACTCTAAGACCTAGAAACATGACAGATTTAACGTGAACCAGTCACAGATACAATTTGAGATTTTTTTTTTGTATTCCTTAAAAGAGTGGAAAGGCGATGACAGACCCTGTGGGTGTGATACACTCTTAAAACAAAAGAGTGAAATCCACTCCTATAGGGGAAGTGCATTTTCGGCACCAGAAAGGAGTGGAAATTAACTCAGACTGAGTTAAAACCGCTCGTTTTAAGAGTGTAGGACGTAGATTGTTTTCTTTTATTTCTTTTACCCGCTCCGCAAAAAGAGTGAAATCCTGAGTGACTGAGTTAAAACCGCTCGTATGTTTTAAGAAGAGTGTATTCTCCGAAGTGCCAATAGCCCTGAATATTGTGCCCACTCTCTCTCTTTCTCTCTCTCTGCTGCTGCATTGCGGTTGCATCTCATTTTAGAAGCGAAAACGTCATCAATTTCATTTTCTATAAAGAACGAGGTGTTTTAAAACTGTTTTGCTAAAATAAGTGAAACACTTTAGGAAGGAGTTCAGAAAGTCACGTCGTTTCCATTACACAATATAAATTTGATTAAAGTGTAACTGCCACAAATGAATTTCAGCAAAAAGAGTTAAAAAGCTAACTTAACAAAAGTTCAATGCATGAAAGAAAAAAAATTATGTTTATTTGAATGACGTTGATGCGAATAATGGTCTTTAAGGTTAGGTTAGTTTAAATTATCGTCGCACTAAAGCTACACGAGGGCTATTGGCGACGGGCGTCGTATTTTAGAACCACAATCAAGTGACGAGCCGACACCTGAGTAGGCACCCAACGCAACCGTTAAGGGCGACATCGTACGCAGCGTTGGGACTTTGAAGGATATTTAACGTGCACTCCCTCTACACGGGGTATTATTCGTCGGACATTTTGGCTGCACGGGCCGTTTATAGGTCGGCAGTTATTTTGGCGATGCCCGGACCCGAACCTGGGACCTTTCGCATGCTAGGCGGATAATGTTCTTTACGAGCTTAGTTACATCTATTATTCACAAATGAGTTTTGAAAAAAAATATCTCTTAAAATACTCTTTGCAAGATCTCTAAAATCTGCTTTGCCCTCTTGACAAGTCCATTTTGCTTATATGCAATTATGTTTATTGCATCAGCATTTTTGTAATATTGATAATTCTGGTTTATAAAAGAAATTTTTTTAAGATTGTTTTTTTTTATAGTTTATGTACAATTTACTAAACCAGATATTTGATTGCCAAAATTGCCGAACTGTCTACAATCAGCTTGGAGTGCATAAAAATAAATTTATTACAATGGGTTTGTTTCACGGAGGATCTGGCAATAGCTCTGCGGTTTTGTTTTCATGTCTCTCGAATTACAGTTGTTTTAGTATTCGGGAGTTAGTTTTCGGAGAGAATATTTTAGTTCTTAATTATTTTAAATTCCAACTTCTTTCAATGCAAGTTTTCCTTGATAAAATGATTAAAACAACCAACAGCACAGCAAGAAGTTGTAATTTTAAAAATCAACAACTAAAATAACTTATTCTTAGAAAACTCAATTTCGAATAACAACAAAAGTAATTTGGGAGACATGAAAAGAAAACCGCAGAGCTATTGCCAGATCCTCCGTGAAACAACCCCATTTCAAAAAATAAAAAAATAAAGCTGTAAATATTTTTTATAAATATTAACAACAACAAACAATAGTATCATTTTACAACGTTGTCTACCCAATATTGGGCCTGCGAAAGTTCATGGTATCCAATTAAAGTGACTGTTGAATGTTTTAAGTCGGATAATGTATGCGTTTTTGAGGAGTTATGTTTAAACAAAGCTTGTAGAAGTTTTCATTAAGTCTCTTGGTGAATACGCAATACAGATGTCATGTAAGATATATGGACTTTGAACTGGTAAAATTAAATTCATTACTTTCCTAGAATTTAAGGAACATTTTAATATGTACAATTTTGTTATGTGATTTTTTTTAAATAGATATTATGTATATTCGAAATATAGCTCTGTATTGCGATATATTACAGTCCCTGGACAAATTATTAGACGCACTGCAAGATTTGATGTAAAATATTAATTACCGGGTTATATTGTACCGTTTTATTATTTTAAATTGATTAGTTTTTTATTTTTATATTATCCAACCAATTACCGATTTATTTGACATACATAAAACAGCATTCATTTAGAAAAGCATAAGTTTATTAAGTTTTAAAGAAAAGTGAAATTAATGTTAGTAAAAGTCAATATTTAGTTGACCCATCTTTAGCCGCTATCAAAGCTTTAATTCTGCGCGGCATGCTACCAATGCAAGACTGTACTGTCTCCTGCATTTGAGGAGGATGATTCCACACATAAATAATCTTTTCTAGGAGCTGGACTGGATTTTTAACATATGGAACAGTGTTGCCATAGGTTCAAAATAAATACAAATATGTAGTCTACAACAATTCTTTTAAATAAAAATCAATAATATTGTAGTTTAAAAATACCATTATTGCATAAAAACTCTTAAGAAACATAAAATTACTAAAAAAAATACAGTGCGTCTAATAATTTGTCTGGGACTGTAGTATATTTTTGGGATAAAATTTCCATTAATGCATTCACCACGCATTAGGGGGGAAAAATCCGAGTTTTGCTTAATCTTAAAAAGTTTTTATCGTTTGCTTTACTGCAAATGGTAAGATTGTTTCAATAACTTAACATTTTCCAAGTAAAAATTCTAAACAATGACAAAAGGGTAGAAATAAGGGTGCGGACGTAGACAGAAACTAGAGATAATAAAAATTAATTGGTTTTGGCATTTTGATTTTCTCCTATTAGTTAAAAGGAATGAAAGCAAAAAATATTACATAAAAATATACTTAGGTTAATATAGTATAGTTAGATTGAATTATCGTCGCTCTAGAGAGCTACACGAGGTCTATTGGTGACGGGGGTCATAATTTAGAACCACAGTCAAGTGACGAGCCTACACCTTGTAGTCCCCCAACGTAATTTTTGAGGGTGAGATCGTAATTTTGATTTTCTCCTATTAGTTAAAAGGAAAGAAAGCAAAAAATATTACATAAAAATATACTTAGGTTAATATAGTATAGTTAGATTGAATTATCGTCGCTCTAGAGAGCTACACGAGGTCTATTGGTGACGGGGGTCATAATTTAGAACCACAGTCAAGTGACGAGCCTACACCTTGTAGTCCCCCAACGTAATTTTTGAGGGTGAGATCGTAATTTTGATTTTCTCCTATTAGTTAAAAGGAAAGAAAGCAAAAAATATTACATAAAAATATACTTAGGTTAATATAGTATAGTTAGATTGAATTATCGTCGCTCTAGAGAGCTACACGAGGTCTATTGGTGACGGGGGGTCATAATTTAGAACCACAGTCAAGTGACGAGCCTACACCTTGTAGTCCCCCAACGTAATTTTTGAGGGTGAGATCGTAATTTTGATTTTCTCCTATTAGTTAAAAGGAAAGAAAGCAAAAAATATTACATAAAAATTAACTTAGGTTAATATAGTATAGTTAGATTGAATTATCGTCGCTCTAGAGAGCTACACGAGGTCTATTGGTGACGGGGGGTCATAATTTAGAACCACAGTCAAGTGACGAGCCTACACCTTGTAGTCCCCCAACGTAATTTTTGAGGGTGAGATCGTAATTTTGATTTTCTCCTATTAGTTAAAAGGAAAGAAAGCAAAAAATATTACATAAAAATATACTTAGGTTAATATAGTATAGTTAGATTGAATTATCGTCGCTCTAGAGAGCTACACGAGGTCTATTGGTGACGGGGGGTCATAATTTAGAACCACAGTCAAGTGACGAGCCTACACCTTGTAGTCCCCCAACGTAATTTTTGAGGGTGAGATCGTAATTTTGATTTTCTCCTATTAGTTAAAAGGAAAGAAAGCAAAAAATATTACATAAAAATATACTTAGGTTAATATAGTATAGTTAGATTGAATTATCGTCGCTCTAGAGAGCTACACGAGGTCTATTGGTGACGGGGGTCATAATTTAGAACCACAGTCAAGTGACGAGCCTACACCTTGTAGTCCCCCAACGTAATTTTTGAGGGTGAGATCGTAATTTTGATTTTCTCCTATTAGTTAAAAGGAAAGAAAGCAAAAATATTACATAAAAATATACTTAGGTTAATATAGTATAGTTAGATTGAATTATCGTCGCTCTAGAGAGCTACACGAGGTCTATTGGTGACGGGGGGTCATAATTTAGAACCACAGTCAAGTGACGAGCCTACACCTTGTAGTCCCCCAACGTAATTTTTGAGGGTGAGATCGTAATTTTGATTTTCTCCTATTAGTTAAAAGGAAAGAAAGCAAAAAATATTACATAAAAATATACTTAGGTTA
This sequence comes from Oedothorax gibbosus, assembly GCA_019343175.1. NCBI lineage: Eukaryota > Metazoa > Arthropoda > Arachnida > Araneae > Linyphiidae > Oedothorax > Oedothorax gibbosus. The sequence continues at coordinate 676,845 of JAFNEN010000255.1, forward strand.
ATATAGTATAGTTAGATTGAATTATCGTCGCTCTAGAGAGCTACACGAGGTCTATTGGGGACGGGGGTCATAATTTAGAACCACAGTCAAGTGACGAGCCTACACCTTGTAGTCCCCCAACGTAATTTTTGAGGGTGAGATCGTAATTTTGATTTTCTCCTATTAGTTAAAAGGAAAGAAAGCAAAAAATATTACATAAAAATATACTTAGGTTAATATAGTATAGTTAGATTGAATTATCGTCGCTCTGGAGAGCTACACGAGGTCTATTGGGGACGGGGGTCATAATTTAGAACCACAGTCAAGTGACGAGCCTACACCTTGTAGTCCCCCAACGTAATTTTTGAGGGTGAGATCGTAAGCAGCTTTGTAACTTTGGAGCATAATTAACGTGCTTTCCCTGCACACTGGGTATTATTAGTCGGGCATTTTTTTGCTGCACGGGCCGTCTAAAGGTCGGAAGTTAATTTGGTACCCGAATCTGGGATACTCCGTATGTAAGGCGAACGCCGTAACCAACTAGGCTCCCCATCCCCATAATGGGTTTTGGCGATTGAGCTAGAAGGGAAACTGGAGTGAGGTGTCAGCGAGCCGAAAACCCACTCACACCCTTTTGAGCGAACAGGGCAGAAAAGGACTATTTTCCCTACACTTGTATGCAATGCTTGTATCATATCATGCTTGTATCCCCTCTATCATATTGGCTCCTAAATGTATTTTAAAATTTTTAGTTCGAAAGAATTAACTTTCTTTAACTTTAAATTCCAACTTTTTTTAAGAAATAACCATGTGGATCACTAACTAAGAACCAGCGAAGATGAACCCAATAGCGAAATAGGCAGGTTTCTAGATTTTCTGCCCGGTTCGTTTCTGCTGCAGTGCCGTGTATTCCTCCGCGTTTCGTTATTGAACCGGCTCGTTTGCTTCCCTGTTCAGTGAATCACACACCTCACTCTACGTTTCTTCTAGTTCAATGGTTTTGGCATTTTGGTTATCTCTAATTAGTTGAAAGGAAAGCAGGTTAAAAAAATATTGCATAAAAATCTAACCATTTGACATATATAAATCAGTAACAATTTAGTATCTCTGATAACAATATATTGCTGTATAATATAACATAAAAAATTTACACGAATCTCGAAACACGATACATAAGAAGATTAATATATTTGCTCCCCTCCCTAACAATATCACCCTTTTCGCTGCACATAAACCATTACCTTCAAAAAAGCAGCGGCCCGAGACAATTTTATTACACACAACAACAACAGATCCTTCGTGCATCTTAAAACTTGGCAAGAAAATAAAAGAAAAAATTGCATCCGCATCAGATAAATTGATGCTGGACGCCAAAAAAGAGGGATTCTTAGAGGAGAGGAAGATGCGAGGGATGGAGAAAGATAACGTACACGGCCAAATGTTGTCTGGGTAATCTTTTAGTCGTTTAGAGCCATTGCAGCTTCCTCGTTTAGGGAGGGAGTATGCTAATCCTACTGCAGAAGACAATGGATGTACAAGTCAGATTTACAACTGGAAATACCTAACACAAACGACAACAATAATAAAAACCGTAAATTTATAAAAAGTCAAAAGACGACAAGCTAGGTAGCTACAAAAACTACAAAGATAGCTTGGGAACTAAACAATGAGATTATTCGCGTCAGTATCTGTTTCTATGCACAACATACCGGGTGGCCCAGCGGGTAGTGTGTGAAACAAATGAAAAAATAAAAACAAATAAGAGACATGAGAAGAATTTAATGACGTTTATTGAATGGACATATTGGGCAATTTATGATAAAGAGGTTCGAAGTGCCCGCCATCTTTAACAAGGACAGCAGTTAGGCGGTTCTCGAATACAACCATACTCCATACTCCTTACAAATACCTTCCTCCTTCCTCTATACTCCTTTTGTTTGACCAATTCTTTTTGTGGTAAGCTTTTTTTAGCTTTTGTGAGAAGTTCCACAAAAAGAATTGGCCAAACAAAAGGAGTATGGCAGGAGTATGGAGGAAGGTATGGGTAAGGAGTATGGAAAATTCTTCTCATGTCTCTTATTTGTTTTTATTTTTTCATTTGTTTCAAACACTACCCGCTGGGCCACCCGGTAACTCATGGTCTTTAAAGCTAAAAGGTTATGGTCATCGATGGCACATCGCATTGCTCAGTTTAGTTTAAAGTTATTACACATATACTAATTATTATACAAGAGTTATTAAATCCATTGTCTGATATCATGAACCTAGTTGTATGTATAGCCAGGGTCATGACATTAAACAATGGATTTAACGTTCACCAGCCTCCCCTTCACAAAGATAATCACCAAAGTTGTTTGAATGCATAATCTATCTATAGGTTTCAGACGTGCTCGTTAAATCTGTGGAGTCCAAAGTCCCGACGGCGTTAGCGTACGATGTCGCTCGAAGTTCCGTTAGGTGCCCGCTCAGGTGTCGACCTCGTCACTTGACCAGGGTTCTAAATTACGAGGCGTTATTGGCTGTGTTAAAGCTCCTGAAGGAGGCTAGAAATAGGCAGCCGGAAACGATTACCTTACCTTACCTATCTATAGGTTTCTAAGTGCATTGACATTTTTTAATGTTATCGTTTTTATCTATTTCGTTCGCATACAATACTCAATTTATTTTAAAATAAAACTATTAACTAAAAGTTCATAAAAAGTAGCACTTCTTATTTACCTTGACCAGATTTGTTTCAGTAATTCAATTTTTGACTACTATATCGTCTTAATTTTTTTTATAAACAATATTCTGTTTACGTTGATTTCGTTTGGAAAAACTGTGATAAATAATAAGTATATGTTTGGGTGATTTTAACAGCTAAATATTTGAATAAAAAATCTAAACGGTAAACTAAAACTACATTCAATACCAATTTATCAACAACATTAGGTTATGTTTGAATTATCGTCGCACTAGAGCTACACGAGGGCTATTGGCGACGGGCGTCGTATTTTAGAACCACAGTCAAGTGGCTGTGGTTCGTTCCGTTCGCAACCGTTAAGGGCGACATCGTACGCAGCGTTAGGACTTTGAAGGATATTTAACGTGCACTCCCTTACACGGGGTATTATTCGTCGGACATCGACAAAATTAAATTCTTTAAACGTGTTTATAGTTGGATTTTAGTTTAAAAAAACTATATATAGTAAAATAAAATTAATGAAGTACATAAAATGTAATGCTTCTCATTGATTTAAACAACGATCCTTTCATGAATTTATACAAATTCATCTACTTCTAAAACGTAATAAATATGAAAACTAAATGTTAGATTCAATACGAATTTGTTAACAAAAAACAAATCCTTTTAATGCGCTTGTAGTGGGATTTGCGTTTAAACAACGATGCATATGTTCGATTAAGATCCAGAAGAGTAGAGATCAGCAGGGTGTGAATGTCACAGCGTGAAGAGTTGAGATGTTTGGTTCCTGCTCGGATTGCTAGGTGGAAGAATGTTGGGAATTGTTTTCAAGTTATGCTTTAATGTTCGGAATGTAGCTGCGAATGCAGTTTGTAAGAATTTTGATATGATTGAAGTTTTGGTGCACAGGTTTTGTTTTAATGTTTCAAAAGAAAATAATAGAACGTTAGTAAAAGATATTTGGAATGTATCATGGATAAACTTTATTTCAAACACATAAGATGTTAAATAAGTGAATTTATTATGGCAATACTAGGAATCAGTTAAATTTGTTTAATTAATTTACTTTATCATAATTGGATTAGTTTTATATACTTGCTTTTTGCACTTGGTTTGCAATGAAACAAAAAATCTTTACATATTTTACTAGTATTTTGGTTTCAATTTTAGCCTAAAAAAAGACTAATTTTTTCAATTAACCAAACATCTTTTCAAAGTATTGCTAATTATTGTTCAACCTCAAGTGCTTGATTTGAAATTTTTTTGTCATTTTGCAGGAAAGTGTGTAGTTTACAAAAATATTGAAAATTGTATTACAACATAAATGAAGAGTACAGGGGAAGAACTGCTTGATTTATTAGGAGTCTTCCCGTAATTGTGTCTGCTTGGCGGACATTGGCGGCAGGAAACCGGTTTCTCTTTTTCTTCTTCGCTTGGTCCAAGCGTCGGAATCGTGCATCGCGTGAATCTCTGTAGGTAGAAAAGTCGTGGTTTAGGACTTTTCAATTAATTTGCGAATCTTAACATTTCTCTTATTTGTTTTAGAAACATTCGTGATTTTCAATCAATCGTACTTTATTTTTAAAGTTTAACATGATGATGAACACAGTCTTTTGAATAAAACGCGGAACTGAATTTCAGGGTTGCAGTGAGAGAAGATGCACAAGAAAGTGAGAAACTGGTTTCCTTACACCAGTTTAGGCGATTACTCGCTATCATCGCCAAAGATGCCTGATGAGGAAAGTTTTCTACGAAATTAAGCAGTTTTTCCCCTGTACTCTTCAAATGTATTTATTTTTTTACTTTTAATTACCTAATCTGAAAATACAAAGGTAATGAAAAAACTTAGATGTTTTTGGAAGTCCGAAAAGGAGATTTTGTGTTTTCTGCACGTTTTTGAGAGTGGAGATTCTGAAACAGTGGTTTTTTGTCGTTAGTCAGACTCTGTGTTTCGGAAACAACTGTAATGCTCGAACAGCCCGAGTTATAGACTCCAAAATAGTTTTGCGAATTCCTAATACCTGTCGGTTAGGTTCCGAAAAGGAGATTTTGTGTTTTCTGCACGTTTTTGAGAGTGGAGATTCTGAAACAGTGGTTTTTAGTCGTTAGTCAGTCTGTCAGACTCTGTGTTTCGGAAACAACTGTAATGCTCGAACAGCTCGAGTTATAGAATCCAAAATAGTTTTGCGAATTCCTAATACCCGTCGGTTAGGTTCCGAAAAGGAGATTTTGTGTTTTCTGCACGTTTTTGAGAGTGGAGATTCTGAAACAGTGGTTTTTAGTCGTTAGTCAGTCTGTCAGACTCTGTGTTTCGGAAACAACTGTAATGCTCGAACAGCTCGAGTTATAGAATCCAAAATAGTTTTGCGAATTCCTAATACCTGTCGGTTAGGGCACGAGTGCATAAGGTTAACAAGAATATCGTACGTGTACAATGGGCAGCTGCCATGCAACGTTTTAGGTTTTAAAAGTATTGAAATTACCTCATAGGCTCCTATAATACCCTTTAAAAGTATTGATTTGCTTAATGATAATTGATTCGCCTAGCATGCGGAAGGTCCTAGGTTCGGGTCCGGGCATCGCCAAAATAACTGCCGACCTATAAACGGCCCGTGCAGCCAAAAATGTCCGACGAATAATACCCCGTGTGACGGGAGTGCACGTTAAATATCCTTTAAAGTCCTAACGCCGCGTACGATGTCGCCCTTAACGGTTGCGTTGGGTGCCTACTCAGGTGTCGGCTCGTCACTTGACTGTGGTTCTAAATTACGACGCCCGTCGCTAATAGCCCTCGTGTAGCTCTAGTGCGACGATAATTCAAACCTAACCTAATACCTGTCGGTTAGGGCACGAGTGCATAAGGTTAACAAGAATATCGTACGTGTACAATGGGTAGCTGCCATGCAACGTTTTAGGTTTTAAAAGTATTGAAATTACCTCATAGGGTCCTATAATACCCTTTAAAAGTATTGATTTGCTTAATGATAATTGAAAGTCTTGCAGCACACCCCTAGTTTTACTTAAGGTTTTGGTTTAGTTTGAATTATCGTCGCACTAGAGCTACACGAGGGCTATTGGCGACGGGCGTCGTATTTTAGAACCACAATCAAGTGACGAGCCGACACCTGAGTTGGCACCCAACGCAACCGTTAAAGGTGACATCGTACGCAGCGTTAGGACTTTGAAGGATATTAAACGTGCCCTCCCTCCACACGGGGTATTATTCGTCGGACATTTTGGCTGCATGGGCCGTTTATAGGTCGGCAGTTATTTTGGCGATGCCCGGACCGGAAGGAACCCTTTTAGGAACGATATCGTACGCATCGTTGGTGCTTTGGAGCATTTATTGTGCATTGTTTTACTTAAATTGGTTGGTTGGTTGGTAGACATATATGTTCAGGTTTTGTGTGCTTGGTCAGCAACCCGCTTATTAACCTTCGTCAAGTAAGACAGACACAACAGACAACACACACACATAAGTGGATCCATCTAATTTTTAGAGACAGAGGCCAACTAGAGGATCCCCAGAAATGGCTTGTCACCCCCAGAGGTATTGATTTGGTATGGGAACTTAGAGGACTTTCGGACCCAACAGATTTAACGAGCACGTACTCCGCATATACTCGGTAGGTCTTCAGTGGTACCGGGACTCGATCGCAGGACCTTCCGATCCCGAGACCGAGACGCTGACCACTAGGCTCACTACGGCCCATTTACTTAAATTACCTTTTACTCTCAAATTGTTTAATTCGATCCAATTCTGAGTGCTGTAGTATTATTTGGGATCCTTTCTATGAAAATAAAGTAAAAATATTCGAACGCGTTCAATTTAAATTTACTATTTATTTGTACTATAAAAAATATAATTCAAGTTCCGAAAATTTGTCATCCACTTTTTTACGTACTTTATTCAAAATTCCTAGTTTAAAATCCAGGTCGGGTTGGTTTTAAATTATCGTCGCACTAGAGCTACACGAGGGCTATTTTCGACGGGCGTCGTAATTTAGAACCACAGTCAAGTGACGAGCCGACACCTGAATAGGCACAAAACGCAACCGTTAAGGGCGACATCGTGCGCAGCGTTGGGACTTTGGAGCATATTTAACGTGCACTTCCTCTACACGGGGTATTATTCGTCGGACATTTTTGGGCTGCACGGGCCGTTTATAGGTCGGCAGTTATTTTGGCGATGCCCGGAACCGAACCTGGGACCTTCCGCATGCAAGGGGAACGCCTAACCGACTGGGCTCCCCAGCCCCCAGTTTAAAATCCAGACGTGACCCCACCTGCGTTTTTTCCTCAAGGTTTTAAATGGTGTTTTTGATTGTAGTGATATCCTTAGTTGCATTAGTTTCTCTGTTCCTAATAGATTGTTAAGGGACAGTCCACTTTTCAAGGCTTTTCCCCATACATATAATTATGTTAATAACTATTGTCTTTTTAAATTTTATGTAATTTTTAATCGTGTTCAAGACGATGTTGATATATTTTTTATGTCTTATACTGAGTTTAAGAAAAGATGTTTGTCAAACATTTTGTCCTATTGATTTATATTTCAGGGCATTGTTTTAACGATCATATGTATTTTTAATTCGTCGTTTGTATTTTTAATTCTTTTGGTGTTTAGTTGTAATTTTTAGTATTTGTGATCTTTATAGTTAGTCCTCTGCCTGTAAATGGACCTGTTCTGTCTGGTGGTTGAAATAAATAAATTGTGATACTTTGTTCAAATTCACCACAGTTCAATAAAAAAAAATCTAACATTCACAATTTATCTATATAAAAAAAAAGAAGTTACTTCCACAAAAAAAATCAAACATACAATACAAAACCACTAAAAAAAGGAACAATTCTTTCCATTATTGAGACCATCACATTGATCCAAATCGCTCCCTGAGGACGGCTAGATCTTTTTTCCCACGACCAATTGGTAAATTTGGCAGTTGTTTCGCCACATGCTACTCCGATTCCTGTTTACCACAAAATAGAATTTGTCACGGTGTTAGGTGTGGATTTGAAATTACGGTCTAATCGCTTAAAGCTGACAGCTCTTGGGTTTTTTTTCCCCAAGAGCTGTCAGCTTTAAGCGATTGCCTGACTGTCCAAGACGTGTTGCCTGACTGTCACCAAAATTGAAATTAGAGTTTTTTTTGTCGCTAAGTTAGCAGCATTTTTTCAACATATCCTGTTGCAGTTGATTCTGGTTATTTTTAGCCTACTTTTCTTTTTTTAATTCGAAATAATTAAAAAAAATGAAAAAGTAGGTATTGACATGCGGTCGATGTCCGTCTGTCTGTCCGTACCACCCTTCCAAAATCGGTTCTATCCATCCAATCTTAAATATTCTTTTTTTTTTGTTAGAAAGCTATGACCTCAGAGACCCAACTTTCATACTTTTTGTCCGTCTCTCTGTACGATCGGACGGACATAAATCATCATAGTCCACGAATTTCCCATTGAATTAGCATTGAAATTCAATTTCGAGTAATTTAAATCGCTGCTGCCTACTCAACAATAGCATGAGAAACTATTCATTTAAAAATAATGTTATATGAAGCAAAATTTATTTTGTTCATAAATCAGTTTCAAATGACGTCAGGAATGTGATTGTTTGATTGTTTATTATTTGTTTATTAAGTAAGAGGCAAGGCATATTTTTTTGTGAATAGAGTAATATAGTTTTAATTTACATTTCTTATTTTAAGGTCATTTTGGAGTAGTTTCATGTTTTTTGTCATAAATAAATTTTTAATTATTCGTAGAACTACAAATAAATCAAGCAGACGATAAGTAATATTAATTTTATTTGCGAAAGAAAACTAATGAAAATAGTTAATTTTGGCTTTAAGCTGGATGCTGTGATTAGCGAAATTTGTTCTAATGTGTATAAATCTTGGGTAGAAACGGGTGTTGATGATATTAACTGTTAGGAACCTAGTTGTTTCCCGAAGAATTTCAGTAAGTATTTAAGTAACAGGAAAGTAGGCTATTTTAATTCTTTAAGAACTTCTGGTTTATTTATGGAATGGACAATTTGAACAGAGCGGAAAGTGGTTTTTCTGTAAGAAAGGACACAATGCTCGACTCAACTGTGACGTCACGGTAGGTTATTGTCATATGTATTGTTGTACAAAATATTATTTAATTATTTGCAATGGGAATATCGCATTCAAAACGTAATTTTAAACGATTAATGTATTAAAATGTTTGTTATTTTTTAATTTTTTTTTCTTACCAGAATTTTAATAACCAGAATTATTTTAATAATGACAATGAAAATTTGATAAATATTTTTTTTTATAATTGCGTGAAAAAAATCCGATTTTTACACTATAAATTTAATATCAGGCTCGTGCGAAAAGTTATACTTTTTAGAAACAGTGATAAAAAAATTACTTTTTTTCACCCAAAAGCAGTGAAAAAAAGTACTTTTTTTTCACTCTTTTCATAAGATGCCAACATTTCAAGTAAAATTTCTATTTCATAATATTCATAAAACCTAGAAATGTATTGATCTGCTTTATTTATAAATATTATGCGCGTGAATGTTATTATTATTTTATTTTTGAATCAGTATCCATGTTCAAATGTTTGACTTTAAACTAAATAATAAGTTTGCCTTTTGTAGTTCCAGAGATTTATCCATACCGATCTACTTTACGTAAAAAAATTAGCACGTGAATTATTTTTGAACCAATGAGATTTGATTTTTTTCACGTAATTATAAAAAATAGTGTATGAAACACGTGTGAAAAGTAAACTTTTTAAAACATTTATTATTTCACTCGAGCGAGGTACTAGTTTTAAAAAGTGTTACTTTTCACACTTGTTGCATAAATAACTATTTTGCTAAAAGATATTATTTATCTAAAAAGAATATTGAATTATTAATGAAGTTAAGGAAACTTAAATGATAGTGTAAATGATTTTAATAATACATTGGGCATTAAATAAAAGTTGAATAATTTTCTTTACGATAAAAAATATTTTTAAAATTGATATATTTTTATTTTCTTTGCATAGATTTGTTAGTAGAAACTTATTTCGTACCTAAACAAATCTACTACAGACTTAGGCAAATGCAATCACAAATAACTTCTTTTTGTAAAACTTTTCGACTTTTCAAACAAACTAATTAAAAAACTGCCATTAGATGCCATTAACGTCGTGTTTGTAAACAAAAAAAAAGCTTCTCACAAGAGCCTTAATTTAAACAAGAAAAAGGTATACAAAAAACAATCTCGCTTCTTCAATACAAGGACAGAGTATCGCAAAACACTTTTTTAACACTTTTCTGGCGATAAGGGGGCATAAAAAAAGTGTCCCCTATCCCTTTCCTGTCTCTTTTTTTATTTTTTTTTACACTAAAGACAGATGAACTTGTAGAAAAGCGAAATACGTTCTTCTCAAAGAGCCGTTTTTTGCTTTTAATTACCTAATATGAACAATAAGGTAATCGAATGTTGGGATATATTAGAAAAAGTATCACTTCTAAATCTAAGGAGATTATTTTGCCATTGTATAGGGGATTGGTAATTCCACATCTGGAATATGCTGTTCAGTTCTGGTCTCCCTTCCTCAGAAAAGATATAGAGTTGCTTGAAAAAGTTCAGCATGGGGCTACAAAAATGATTAAGGGTCTTTCTCTTTCTGGTATTTATTATGATAACAGATTAAGATCTTTAAACATGTATTCCCTGGAAAACAGGAGAGGGTGATTTAATACAGTTATTCAAGTTCATAAAACAGGGAGACATGGAGGGCTTAGGTTTTACCTTAAACAGCCGGACCAGAGGACATGATCAGAAATCGAATAAATCGAGCTTTAGAAGGGAGGTAAGAAAACATTATTTTTACAATAGAGTTGTCAATGAGTGGAATGCCTTACCAGATTATGTTGTGCATTCGAAGAGAGTGAAATATTTTAAGAAGAAACTTGACGGTCATTGGAAACTGGTAATGTATTAGATTTATTTTGGACGAACCTTGCTGGGCCTCTGGCCTGTTGTGGGTCGACATTTTTTGTATTTGTATTTGTAATGAAAGTATTGCGATTGGGTTGAAAATAAAAATGGGTTTTGTTAACACGTTTTGGAGGCTGCTGATTTTTTTTTTTAAAGGCGATATTTTGTTCATTGGTCAGTCTGACAGACACTGTCTCTCAAAGCAGTCTCTACAGCTCAAACGAAATGATATGTAGACTTTAAATTTGTTTTCATTTTCTCAAAGAGCCGAGTTGTTTTCGAGCCTAGGGTCGTCTGTCTGCCATTATGTTTGTGTGAAACAACCATAGATATCATAGTTAAAGTATTAGATTGGCTGATCACGTGATCTCCAATGCTAACGACGGGACGCGCACGGAGACCAGAATAAGAGGGCAAAATGGCCAGTGTTGCTGCCACTTTAAGGAGAGAAAAATACTACGAAAAAAATACCATTTAATTCTAAAATTACAAAAAAAAAATATCGTAAAAATACTAGCTGCATTTTGGAATATTTTAAGTGACTTTAAATCCTTTTCTAGTATTTTTTTTGTAATTTTAGAATTAGATGGTATTTTTTCGTAGTATTTTTCTCCTTAAAGTGGCAGCAACACTGGCCATATTGTCCTCTTATTTTGGCCTCCATGCGCGTCCCGTCAGCATTGGAGGTCACGTGATCTGCCAATCTAATACTTTAACTATGTTATCTATGGAAACAACTCTTCAATTCATACTAAACTAGCCAGGACTCCAAATTTGGTACACGAGTTCCCTAGTACCTGTCGACCGACGTCATAATAAAGTTTCAAGAAAATCACAAACTCGCAAAAAGAAGTTGCCATATAACTGTTCTAGATTTAAAAATATTGCTGAAAAACAAAAAAGAGCTACAGACTGAGGTTTTCTAGTTAAGGGGATACGGTACCCAAAACATTATTTCTAGAAATAATAACATGAACTTGTAAATTTTTATCTAATGTACACTCTAAATAAACATTTTCTAGCAATAAAAACAAATATTTACAAGTAGTTTTTTATTTTTTTTTTAAAAGTCAAACTTTTGAACTTTTTAAAAACGCTACTCCCCTTTCAATTTTGAGATTAGCTCCACCAAATTTTTATAGTTTGTTTTTAGAACCATTTGTTCCAGAACTGTGCATGGATTTTAAAATGTGAGCTACAGTTAAAAAGTAACATGCATTTATACTGAAAATCACAAAAAATTCAAATTATTAAATTCAACATTTAAAAAAAAAACAGTACATAGTAGACCTTATTCCATGCACAATTTTGTGCACCATTTATATAAAACACAGGTTAAAAATGTCACAATTCTAACTTAATTAGAAAGAAAGCCTTAGGGATTTATCAAACACAAGAATTGAAAAACGCGAAACAGAGAAAACAGGTTGAAAGCAGACGAAATACGTATTCAAACTTATAGGAATGACTCCAGAAAATATTTATTAACAATTTTTCTACAGAAGATATCATTATGAAACTTTCAGTAAATGTTTAGAAAAATATTATGAATAATAAGAAGTAACAACTGAAAAAACGATATTTTGACCAATTTTTGGGTACCGTATCCCCTTAAGACGAATAAGCTGCTGGATGGTTTGTTTGTTGGGTTTAAGATCCATTTTGAAGTAGCTGTGACGTATGAGTGGTAGTTCCACTTGTTTATTAAACCTATTTATAAGCAACGCCCTGATTTCTCATCAAGAAGTAAATTTACAATCCTTTAATTTCGAAATGATGCATAACAGGTCAAAGAAAATGAAACATTCTTATTTTCAACAAAAAACATCTAAAAAAAAGAAAATCTCCCTTCCTATTCTTCTTGAGTTGCCACCTCACAAAATCGGAAACTCCAGAGAATCGTTCGTTCTTTTTTTTTCCCCAGGATTCTGCGAAGAAATTGTTGCAGGTGAAGAGGAGACAGTGACGTGTTTTTGTTTGCATGCTTCCGAGGGGCCAATGGGTTCTCTCGAGGGCCTTTGGCGGCTGTCACGGAGTTGAGAAGAAGGTGTAGATGCTGTCGGGAAATAAGACAATGCCAAAACCTGATCGCCAAGTGAAGCCATCGATCGCCTTGTAGTAAGCCCAACCCAAAGCATATTTATTTTTACCAACGGAGCTGTTTTATTGGCTGCTGAGCCTCTTGCACTTGAGGCGTGGTAACCGGTGTTGTTGTTAAGAACAATGGTGAATAATCAGAAGGTTTTTAAAGACATTTAATTAAACTAATCACAGCACTAAACTACATAAAAATTAATAACAAGGAAATCATAGCTCAGAACATCACAGGTCCTTTTGGCTTGATAGTAGGAGCAAAAATGATGTCTTGTTCGGTTCGAAACTCACTGGGAATGAATTTGTCCCGCCTTTTTGATGCAGGGATTGGTTAAAAGAATATTTAAGAATTTATACCATTGGGTGAGAAATTTGATTGACAGAACTTTAGTTTTAGTTCGTAATTTTGAAGGATTCTGGTGCAAAGAGAAATACCGTGTGCAAAAGTTTTACTTACCAAAATGGGGCTCAAAATGGGGTGCCGAAACAAAGAGAGTTAATAGAAAATAAATTAACTAAGATTCACCACACACTTTTACAGATACAAATACAAATATTGTCGACCAACAACAGGCCAGAGGCAAGGTTGGTCCAAAATAAATCTAATACTTTAACAGTTTCCAATGACTATCAAGATTCTTTTTAAAATCTTCTACTCTCTTCGAATACACAACATAATCAGGTAAAGCATTCCACTCATTGACAACTCTGTTGTAAAAATAATGTTTTCTTACCTCCCTTCTAAAGCATGATTTATTCAATCTCTGATCATGTCCTCTGGTCCGGCTATTTAAGGTAAAACCTAAGCCCTCCATGTTTTATGAACTTGAATAACTGAATTAAATCACCCCTAATTCTCCTATTTTCCAGGGAATACATGTTTAAAGATCTTATTCTGTTATCATAATCAATACCAGATAGACCCTTACTCATTTTTGTAGCCCTATGCTGAACTTTTTCAAGCAACTCTATATCTTTTCTAAGGAAAGGAGACCAAAACTGAACAGCATATTCCAGATGTGGCCTTACCAAACCCCTATACAATGGCAAAATAATCTCCTTAGATTTAGAAGTGATACTTTTTCTAATATATCCCAACATTCGATTGGCTTTCTTACTTGCTTCAACACACTGTTTGTGGCATAATCCCCAGAAACTGTAAGCCATTTTTTGAGGCACCGCCTAGGCGACTCTCGCTACTTACCTTGACGCTTAGATTACAATGAATTTATGGATGGCTCTGTGGATGTTAAAGTATGGCAAGATTTTATTTTGCCGCGAGAACCAAAGCCAAATGAATACTCAAGGAATCTTTTACATGCCCGTAAGAAATAATACAGTATCTGTATTTTTGGCGCTGTTGAGTTATTAGCATTAATGTAATATGTAAGAAGCATAGATATCATAATTAAAGTATTAGATTGGCTGATCACGTGACCTCCAATGCTAACGACGGGACGCGCATGGAAGCCAAACAAGGGTGCAAAATGGCCAGTGTTGCTGCCACTTTAAGGAGAAAAATACTGCGAAAAAATACCATTTAATTCTAAATTTACAAAAAAATACTAGAAAAGGATTTAAAGTCACTAAAAAGATACCAAAAAGCAGCTCGTATTTTTACGATATTTTTTTTTATAATTTTAGAATTATTCTAAAATACTAATATGCTCTTTAAACTTTATAACTAAACTTTTAACTTAATTTTAGAATTTATTTTAGAATTATTCTAAAATTACAAAAAAATATCGTAAAAATATTAGCTGCATTTTAGAATATTTTTAGTGACTTTAAATGCTTTCTAGTATATTTTTTTTGTAAATTTAGAATTAAATGGTATTTTTTCGTAGTATTTTTTTCCTTAAAGTGGCAGCAACACTGACCATTATGCCTACCAAAAAAGCCTCCATGCGCGTCCCGTCGCACAGTGGGGTATTTGACCGTTCTAGCTGGACAAAAACATTTTTATCACTTCTGGTAATAATTTATGAAATCTTAAGTTAATTTCGGGTATTATAAATACAATACAACATTAAACAACAACTAGCTTTATAAACTCGGCGTTGCACGGGTGCACCCTTAATAACGGTGATTATTTTCTATATAAACTATTATTTTATTCCAATTGATGGCTCCCATGAGGGGTTGTCAGATTATATCCATGAGTTAGAGGACTTTCCCATAGACCCTGGTGTTCGCCTTGCATGCGGAAGGTCCCAGGTTTGTGTCCTTGCATTGCCTGCACAATTGCCGACCTACAAACAGCTCGTGCAGCCAAAAAATGCCCGACGAATTACACCCTGTAAGGAGGGCGTGTATGTTAAATATCCTTCAAAATACCGAAGCTGCGTATGATCACGCCCTTAAATTTGCGTTGGGTGTCTACTCAAGGGGTCGGCTCGTCACTTAACTATGACCAATAGCCCTCATGATATCTCTAGTTCGACGATAAATCAAACTAAACTTAACCCATTCTTATTGGACGACAATATCGTGGCAAAGATTGTATTGGATTCTGCTATATGATTGAATTATTTACAGAGCACGAGTTGAATAGGAACGAAAGAACTTTGAAAGATATGCGCTTTGGAATGTGTGTGAATCCTCCTCAAATTTTTGCTTGTATTGAACTTGTTGAGCTCCATCGCAACCCCATTTGGATATTAAAACAAGGGAAAATCTTTCTTGTAAAACTTCTTCCAAGTACTTAAGCAAGCGTGTCGTAGTGTGATTCATCAGATTTTGAAGCTTAACTTCGGCGCAAGTCTCTGTAACTATGTATGACTCTTTATCAGGATAACATTCAATTTTCGCTCTTTATGGCTATAACATGGATATATGTTTTTGTTTGCATTTCTTATGATTTCATATTGACTTCTAGAAAGTCCGGCTTCAACAAAACCTAACAGAGCTTCGTTTGGAGACATTTGGGAAACAGTATTGCTTTTTTGTTGGGCTAGAGAAAAGGCTTTCTTGTATTTAGTAGCTCGTGTTGGATAACTAGCGATGTTTTTTAGTACTAGAGAAGCATCTATGTTCCCACTTTCTTTAAGCTTGGTTTGTGTAGTGAAAGTCAATACTTCCAAATCAGTATTTTTCCGAAATTCTTTTGTTTTTCTCCTTTTACTCCGATCATAAGAGTCACTAAAAGTCTTCAAAGGTCTACCTTGTCGTTCCACAATTTTTGAAACTGAAAATGAACCTTCGAGCCAATCTTTATTTTCTAGCAAAAATAAGTCCTTTTTCTTTGAGATTTATGCCAACGATATTTTAATTTACATTTGAACTCTTTAAAAATTTTCTTTATTTCCCGCGTGATCTCATCAGAAAAATTATCTAAGTTTAAAAGGTAATTTTCATTTATGTTTTTCATTTATGTAAACTTCAATTTTTCATTTGTTTTTCAAATTTTGTTGCTGCATAATAACAAACAACTCTTTCCTAGTCATGGTTATAACTTTCGACGATCCTAAAACAAAAATTAACGTTTTGAGACAAAGTTGAAGATAACGCACTTTGTAAGATCACATGCCTACAATGCTAGAAAATTACGTTTATATCACAAAACCGCAAAAACTCGCAAGATATTTTACGAGATTCTGGAAGTATAGATTCTAAGCTTTCTTTTAAGCTAAAAGTCAAAGCGGAACTTTGCGGAACTATATAACTAATTTACTCAAATGTAAATCAAATAGAAGAAAAATAAGAGGAAAAATAGAACATTTTCAAAACGCTAATATGCTTAAAATAAAACCTTTAAAATAATTAAAACTGGTGGAATGTATACGTTCTTACTTGCTGTATTAGATTCTATAACCGAAAAATCCATTTTCGTTGCTTAAATTAGAATAAAAAATTATTACAACTCCATCTGTTTACGAATATCAGAAAACCAAACACGAATACAACTGAACAACAAACTTTAAACCAGCATTACGAATGTAAAAAATCGTCTGCAATTAAAAAAAAGTCTTGTTCGGCATGCGCTCATTATTCGTCTATCAGAAATGACCATTTTTTTCCACATACGTTTAGGTTTTAAAATCGACTTTTGTCCAGCTAGATTGGTCAAATACCCCACTGTGCGTCGTTAGCATTGGAGGTCACGTGATAAGCCAATCTAATACTTTAATTATGATATCTATGGTAAGAAGAGATAATCTCTCTTTTTTTTAATGTAGTAAACGTAACTACATCAGAATTATGTCAATATCACTTTTATATTTTACCTTGGCGTTTCATGAGACGAGATTTCTTAGCTTTCTCAAAACTCAGTTTTTGCAACTATAAGGTCCATTAACTTCCACACTACGTTTATAACGTAAAAAGTGGAAGGTATTATAATCGTTCAGTCCCTCTGTGTTATGAGGATTATCCGTCACCCACTTTCATAGCCCAAAAACTACAAATGCTACGGACAAGTGTGATACACCAAAAATTTAGCGCATCGAAATTAAAATACATTGAAAATTTCAGAAAAGAATTCGAAGTACTTCAATTATTTAAAAAACTGCAAAATTTAATGCTCATTTGAAAAGCATAGGAAGCCATTTTTATTAGAATTAAATCACCATTGCCATCGCAACAATAGCTCGTGAAACTTTAATTCTTTTAGACAATAAATTAAAATAAATTTATTTTTGCGACATCGATCAGTTTGAAATGACGTCAAATATATTTCACTACGAGATTCTTTGTATGTTGATATGAAATATTTTTATTCGATTTAAAAACGAGGAATTATTACATATTTATTCTTTGAAAAATAAAATATTTTTTTGCAAACGATAAGTAATATTGAATTTTCGAAATAAAATAAATGAAACTAGCCAAATTTAGCATGTAAATGTTTAATATAGAATTAATGTGTTTGGCGTCTTTTTACCTGTTAAACACAACTGTTGTGTGGAAGCTGGTTAAGCGACAGATTCTGTTACAAACCTACTTGTTTTCTTACAGCGGCAGTGTAGGCTTATTGCATCGACTGGACAACTTGCTGAATCTCTAATAAATCTATAATTACAACGTATTTTTTTTAATGTGAAGGGAATCCCTATCATTTTGGGTAAAATCATCTTTCGTTCTTCAGCTTACAACTGCGCAAATAGTCATTTTTCGTTTTTTTATCAACGCCTTTCAAAGAATAAAATATGATGAGTTGCACAATGAACAAACGTTGAGTGAGAGGTTTGTTTATGCCTTACTAGAGTTACTTGGCGACCATATATATCATAGTTAAAGTATTAGATTGGCAGATCACGTGACCTCCAATGCTAACGACGGGACGCGCATGGAGACCAGAATAAGAGGGCGACGGGGCCAGGTTTGCCACCAGTTTTAGGAGAAAAACACTACGAAAAATACCATTTAATTCTAAAATTACAAAACAAGACCATAAAAATTTCAGATGCATTTTGGAATGTTTTTAGTGACTTTAAAAAAAAAAACGTTATACGCTTTGCTAGTATTTTTATGGTACGTTTTTGTAATTTTAGAATTAAATGGCATTTTTTCGTAGTGTTTTTCTCCTAAAACTGGTGGCAACCCTGGCCCCATTGCCCTCTTATTCTGGTCTCCATGCGCATCCCGTCGTTAGCATTGGAGGTCACGTGATCTGTCAATCTAATACTTTAGCTATGATATCTATGTTGGCGACTTTCTGGTGGCTTCACTTTATTTTTCGCCAAGCATCTCCATCTTCTTCTTAACTCTTATAGCAGCTGTGCGTGTGCTCAGGAAAATTGCAAGTAAATCGTATTTGCTCCGTTGCAGTTTTTCTTGTAAGAAAAGTAAGAAAAACTGCAAGAATGGTGTGATTGAAAAACTGGTTGCGATAAAAACGTTATTTTTAGCTGGTGTGATTTAATAAGATTAATTTCAGAACAAGATAGAACTAGTTTCTTACACCATGGAATAAGTTTAATGTTAAAGTTTAGTTTAGTTTAGTTTGAATTATCGTCGCACTAGAGCTACACAAGGGCTATTGGCGACGGGCGTCGTATTGTAGAACCACAACCAAGTGACGAGCCGACACCTGAGTTGGCACCCAACGCCACCGTTAAGAGCGACATCGTACGCAGCGTTAGGACTTTGGAGCGTATTTTAACGTGCACTCCCTCTACAAGGGGTATTATTCGTCGGAAAGTTTTGGCTGCACGGGCCGTTTATAGGTCGGCATATTTTGGCGATGCCCGGACCCGAACCGGGGACCTTTCGCATGCTAGGCGAGCGCCTAACCGACTGGGCTCCCCAGCCCCTTTAATGTTAAAATATATGTCAAAAGGGGTGGTCTAACCTGGTCGTCAATGGCCCAATATTGTTAGAAATATAATTATCTTTTCAATTTTTAATCAACTACAATATTATAAAAAGGCCATCATCCTTTGGTCCTAAATATCTGGAAGGCAAACCACATCCTAAATAATAAAGATAACTTTAAAAAATGGCATGACCAGAACTCTTTCTAATGTTTGAACTTCTTCAATTATTTATTTTTCTTGGTTTTGGCTGCCGATTTTGTTTGTTGTTTTTAGTTTTCCTTTTTTGGAAACAAATGAATTATAAATATAATTTTTTGTTTTATAGTCGGCGCGTTAGTATTTTATGTTTTACATAAATTCATCGTTTTTATGCGGTGAAGGCTTGCTTTCTTTTAAGCCCGAAAAGGCTGAATGCTTTTTAACATCTTTTAACTTTCATTCGAGTTTGAAAAATACGTTGCTTTCTTAAACTCTTAATTTTATCAATTTGAAATATGTGTTGGAGGAAAGAATTGTACTATTAACCAATCAGCAAAAAACCTGCATAATACACTTTATTTAAAATACCGTTTTATAAATTGCAACTTACATTTTTTTACCTTCCACACTACGTTTATAACGTAAAAATTGGAAGGTATTATAATCGTTCAATCCGTCTGTCTGTCCGTCACCTACTTTCATAGCCGAAACTACAAATGCTACGGAAAAGTGTAATACGTCAAAAAAAAATTCAGCGCATCGAAATTAGAACACATTGAAAATGTCAGAAAAGAATTCGGATCCGAAGTACTTTAATTATATAAAAAACTGCAAAATTGAATGCTCATTTAAAAAGCAAAGGAAGCCATTTTTATTAGAATTTAATCACCATTGCCATTCGCAACAATCGCTCGAGAAACTTTAATTCTTTTAGACAATAAATAAAAATAAATTTATTTTTGCGACATCGATCAGTCTGAAATGACGTCAAATATATTTCACTACGAGATTCTTTGTACGTTGATATGAAATATTTTCATTCTATTTAAAAGCGAGGAATATTACAAATTTATTCTTTGAAATATAAATTAATTTTTGCAAACGATAAGTAATAATTATTGAATTTTCGAAATAAAATAAATGAAACTAGCCAAATTTAGCGTGTAAATGTTTAATATAGAATATCAATGCTGTGTTTGGCGCCTTTTTACCTGTTAAACACAATTGTTGTGTGGAAGCGGGTTAAGTGACAGATTCTGTTACAAATCTACTTGTTTTAAAAATAGTTTTAGTTAAGGGAGTAAAACTGAATTTTGAACAATTGAAAATAAATTAAGACGTGTTTCTAAGTATATATCTTTATAAACAGGACAAATTGCTATGTAGCACTGAATCTCATTATAAAAAATTCTCTTAATTTCCCTGTACGTCCTCCCTGACGTCGTCTTTAAGAGGGACTGTCAGTCTCATAGAGCGAATGCATTACTTTTGAAATCACAACTTTTGTAAAAGAATTGCTTTGCCATGTTATCCCATTTCCACCAGGTATGGGAATCATCGTAACACCGATTTAAAACAAATTGAAAAGAAATTAACATACGGATATTTAATTATTAATTGATAAAGTTTTAAAATAGTGTCGCCATCTGCTGTAATTTGTTGCCATATTAAAACTTCAAAAATATATAATTAAATAACTAGATAATATTTTCGTTTCAAATTTGCTTCATTTCGATGTTTTGTTGATTCCCATACCTGGGGAAAAGGGGCTAACATGGCAAAGCAATACTTCTGCGGAAGTTGTGATTCCAAAACTAATGCATTAGCTCTATGGGACTGACAATCCCTCTTAAGGGCGAATCAGTTCGATTGAATGCGGGTCTCCAAACCAAAGTGCCTCTGTGTTAATCCAATGGAAAAAATATTTTCTAAGCCTCATTTCTCCGTCTGCATCATAGATATCATAGTTAAAGTATTAGATTGGCAGATCACGTGACCTCCAATGCTAACGACGGGACGCGCACGGAGGCCAAATAAGGGGGCAAAATGGCCAGTGTTGCTGCCACTTTAAGGAGAAAAATACTACGAAAAAATACCATCTGATTCTAAACTTAAAAAAAAAATACTAGAAAATGATTTAAAGTCACTAAAAAGATTCCAAAATGCAGCTAGTATTTTTACGATATTTTTTTTTTTAAGTTTAGAATCAGATGGTATTTTTTCGCAGTATTTTTCTCCTTAGAGTGGCAGCAACACTGGCCATTTTGCCCCCTTATTTGGTATCCATGCGCGTCCCGTCGTTAGCATTGGAGGTCACGTGATCTGCCAATCTAATACTTTAACTATGATATCTATGGTCTGCATTGAATATTTTTCAAACGATTCTTTTATATGATAAATGTAGTTGACTTACAGGGCTCTATAATCCCACTTTTCGAAATGGGTTCGAATATTTGTTTTAATTTTCAAACAAGTATGTTTGTAACAGAATCTGTTACTTGAACTCAACTGTTGTGTGGAAGCTAACAGGTAAAAAGGCAACAAACACAGCATTAATTCTATATTAAACATTTACGTGCTAAATTTGGCTAGTTTCTTTTATTTTATTTCGAAAATTCAATAATTATTACTTATCGTTTGCAAAAATTAATATATATTTCAAAGAATAAACATGTAATATTCCTCGCTTTTAAATAGAATGAAAATATTTCATATCAACATACGAAGAATCTCGTAGTGAAATATATTTGACGTCATTTCAAACTGATCGATGTCGCAAAAATAAATTTATTTTAATTTATTGTCTAAAAGAATTAAAGATTCTCGAGCGATTGTTGCGAAAGGCAATGGTGATTTAATTCTAATAAAAATGGCTTCCTATGCTTTTTTAATGAGCATTCAATTTTGCAGTTTTTTTAAATAATTAAAGTACTTCGAATTCGAATTCTTTTCTGAAATTTTCAATGTATTCTAATTTTGATGCGTTGAATTTTTTTTAACGTATCACACTTGTCCGTAGCGTTTGTAGTTTGGGCTATGAAAGTGGGTGACAGACAGACAGACGGATGGACATACAGACGAGAACGATTATAATACCTTTCATTTTTTACGTTATAAACGTAGTGTGGAAGCTAAACGCGGGATTATAGAGCCCTGTTAATCAGCTTCATTTTCATGCAAAATCATCGTTTGTAAAAGTATTTAATACAGTCGGAGAAATGTGGTTTAGAAATGTATTTTTCCCATTGGATTAACACAGAGGCACTTAGGTTTGGAGAACTTCGGTTTTGTATTTAATACAGTCGGAGAAATGTGGTTTAGAAATGTATTTTTCCCATTGGATTAACACAGAAGCACTTCGATTTGGAGACCCGCGGCCATTCCCCTTTAGCCTGCTTCCCTGCCTAACAAGACATATACGACGAAAAATAGCGACACTCGACCGTTGCCACAACACGACTTCTAATAAAAACCAGAAAAAAAAAGAAAAAAAATTCAATCGAAAGCCACACGAGTTCCAATATATGAACTATCCTAAAACAAGAAAAGTAGAACTTTTATATACGAAGTTGTTTACCCCTTTTATTTTCTAGCTTGTTTCCAGGAATTAGGAGTCGGAAGAAATAAAAGAACAAAAATAAAGAATTGTGGAACTGCGTGTTGGTCACCCGTGCTGAAATTAATTGGGATCGTGGAGGAACTACGAATCAGGTGAATTGTTTTCGGCAGAAAGGCTAAATAATGTCCTTTGTTTCTGAACTAGAGTCCCACATAAAAGTCAGTTTTATTTGGAGAAATGAAATAAGTAGTTTATTAATACAAAAATATTAAGTTTATTAATATTTTCGCTTATTGGCAAAGTTTTTGAGGATATGCAATTTCGCCTACCAATATTATAGCAATTATATAAAATAACTATCAAATATTCTTAAATACTATAAATTTAAGGGAACACAGTACCTCAAAAACGGCAAAAATTGCGATTTTTTTTATTTGCTACAATTAAAGTTTGGAATCTTCTTAATAAGTCTACCAAGTTTCAAAAGTGTAGTTATATTTTTTAAAAAGTTATTCCACTTTTTATGCGGAAAGGTAGGATAAAAATGCAAACGAATGAAAACTTTAAACGTGTTTTTCTCGGTGTTCATTTTTCCTTGATGACAAGGTTTTCAAAACGCTAAGGTGTTTTTAATTATTTATGTCTAAGGAATTTTATATCTAATTATTTATATCTAAGGAATTTTGTATGCAGTCTGTCAAATATGTTGACATTAAGAATTGGTATCAAAATTGTTTTCAAAAGTAATAATTTTTATATAAAAAAATACTAAAGTCGAAATTTTCCAAATATGCTAAAAAAAAATTGGGATTTTCTAGATAAATATTTTTTATGAAACAACTACTGAAGATAAATCAAATTTGGATACGATACCAATTCTTATGTAAAACAGTTTGAAGTACATGAGGAAAAAAAATTGGGTAAAAATATTTGTATTTAAAAAAGCCTTAGCATTTTTTAAAAAAATTAAAAAATGTAAATTTTTTTAATAAATTTAAAATATTTGTTAAATTTTTTTGTCATATATTGTTTTTAAATATAGGTTGAACTAATATAACACCAATTTTATAGTAAATATGTAAAAATCAAAAAAAAAATTGAAAGCGGTTCCGTGAATTGGTCTCCTTAACTTGACTTTTTAAAGAAAGTAATACGGCAAAATATTAATAAAAATATTTAGATTTAAACAAAGTTTCAAATAGGACACAAATGCATAAAACCACATTTTAAAATATGTAAAAAAAATTTATACCTAAGGTTAATTGTAATAGTTAACTCTTATAGTTGAAAATCTTGATTCCAGAATTAAAATAAGTCTTAAAATTTTAAAAAATCTAATTAAAAGTTACAAAAAGAAACCGTTTTGTTATTCAAATCTGCCACAATATTTGTTAAGTTAATCTTACGAATAAGTGTGTTCTTAATATTAAGCATTATCATTAAAAACACCTTAAACAAAAAAACAACCATTCCGCATAATACTTTTTTTTTTGTTTCTTCTAAACATAAGATTTAAAAAAAACACTTTTGTTTTATGTTAATGCAAAGGTTCTTTAAAATACGTGAAGCAATAAAAGCAGTGTTATCAAATGTAAATTACTTTCTAAAAATAAGTATAAAAAAATGTTGTTTAGTAAGGGGAAAAAATAAAAAATCTCTGTTTGTGCTTCAAATTTCGGGTGCGTTTGAATTAATGAACTGCTAAAAAGATACATCCTCTCCCCCCTAATTTCATTCTTTTTTTTGGCATTGTACATAATTTCACAAACATGTTAATCAAAGGAGAAAAGTGAAAGTAGTAGGATATTTTTCGTTAATTTTCATAAAGTAATAGTGGAAGAACTACATTTCATTTTTTAAGAGTAATTTAAATATAATTTTAACCGGATTAAAATAAAAATACGACTCTAGAGTCATGCAAGATTAGTGTAAAAGGGATTAATATTTGACATCAGCTACAGAAATAACATCAATAAAGCTTAAAAATAAGGAATTGAAAGCTAGTTTTTTTTTTTAAATATTGAGTTGCTAACTGAACAAAAAAAGTTTTGTCCTAATTTTTTACAAATGATGTTAACAATGGAAGGTACGTATGCTTCCGATATTGTTTTTAAAAAATCCTACTGATGATAATATAAGCGTTTCATTATCAAAATTAGGGTCATTGAAGATGGATATTAGTAGAAAATTGCTGGTAAAAATATAGGGTAGAATATATGTACCAAGAACTCATATTGCAAATTTAAATATGGTCTAATAACTTTGGAGAAACTGAAACATACCAAAAATTAAGATATTAAACAACTTATCATTAACCATTCCCTTCTTTTCAAAAATAGATTTGGACTAAAATACAATTCCTTTACTTTAGACGTTGAAGAAAAATGGTAGGTTATTTTTGTTGCTTAATACACATCTAAAAACGTCCGTACTAAATTGTACACTCTTAAAACAAACAAGCGGTTTTAACTCAGTCTGAGTTAATTTCCACTCTTTTCCGGTGCCGAAAATGCACTTTCCCTATAGGAGTGGATTTCACTCTTTTGGCGGAGTGGGTAAAAGAAATAAAAGAAAACATCTACGTCCTACACTCTAAAACGAGCGTTTTAACTCAGTTAGTTAATTTCCACTCCTTCCGGTAGCGAAAATGCATTCCCTATAGGAGTGAATTTCACTCTTTTTGCGGAGTGGGTAAAAGAAATAAAAGAAAACAGTCTACGTCCTACACTCTAAAAACGAGCGGTTTTAACTCAGTCTGAGTTAATTACCACTCCTTTCCGGTGCCGAAAATACACTTCCCCTATAGGAGTGGATTTCATTATTTTGTTTTAAGAGTGTATCACACCCACAGAATTGAATTAAAAATATAAGAACTCTAAAAAAATTCTTTGCAATGTTCAAAAAGAGTAGTTATACAAATTTTGGAACAAACCTCCCAATTTTTAACCCTCCCGTGGTCCCATCTCATAAATGCTTCGCAGTTTATAAATCCCAACTGTTTGTAACAAAACTAATCCTTTCCACCTCTAATGTCTATACATAAAAAAATAAAAAAAAACTTTTTTATTAAGGAAGGCGTTTTAAGCTTTTAAGTGCATTTTGGATATTCTAACCACTTTTTCAAGCGTTGGTTTACTACTTTTGAAATGAACCTAAGTAATGATTTAATCACAAAAGTGGTTCTCGCTCCAAATATAGGTGACAGCTAGAAAGTTCCAGGATTCTGGTGCAATATTGCACCAAATTTTTTTAAAGTGTAGTTGCACCACTTATACTATAACCCTCCCAATTTTCACCAGTCCTTGGTCCCATCTCATAAATGCTTCACAGTTTATAAATTCCAACTGTTTGTAACAAAACTAATCCCTTCAACCTCATGTGTCTGAACATAAAACAAAATAAACACAAAAAAACTACTTTTCTTAAAAGAAAGCTTTTTAAGCCTTTAAGTTTCTTTTGAATATTTGTCAAATATTTTTTTGTTTTTGTTTTATGGGCGTGTTCAAGAGGGGCAGGAAAATTTACATTTAATTGTGAATTCTGGCATTGTTTCGCACCCGTGCGCAACGGTGCGTTGGTGCGTGAGTGACTTACTGAGTAAGAAATTGAATTGCATTTCACGCGTCAAATTTTGAATCTCAATCGCTCTTGTTGTCTTATTTTGAAGCTCATGAAAGTTGTGAAGTTGAACACAGTACACTCTTAAAACAAACGAGCGGTTTTAACTCAGTCTGAGTTAATTTCCACTCCTTTCCGTGCCGAAAATGCACTTCTCCTATAGGAGTGAATTTCACTCTTTTTCGGAGTGGGTAAAAGAAATAAAAGAAAACAATCTGCGTCCTACACTCTTAAAACGAGCGGTTTTAACTCAGTCTGAGTTAATTTCCACTCCTTTCCGGTGCCGAAAATGCACTTCTCCTATAGGAGTGAATTTCAATCTTTTGTTTTAAGAGTGTACATTAATGATGTAAAGATGACTTCAATGAATAACTATAGCTGGATAAAACAGAATGAAAATATGTCATGGATCTTAAGTCATTTTTTTCATAGTCATTTAATTCAAATACTTATTAAAAAAAAATTAACTCCGATAAAGCAAAAACTGTGACATTTACATGTTAATCTACTGCACCTCTATAATAGACAACTAGGAAAGCCAAGCCTGCAGTTTTGCCACAGTTACGTCAAAAGTTGTATTGAAACTCACAAACAAACCACCCGGCAGTCAATTCGTATAAACTTGAACGGTCACGCCTACTGTGACATCACAGTTACGTCAAGCATTGTCATCTTTCCCTCAAACAAACCATGCTCCGTTCCGTTGGAATTGTCTATTGGCTATGAAATCAATTCTAAAATTAATTTATAGAAACACACAATATCATACAATATTTGGACAACTTTCGTAAGTCATTGAAAAGGGATAAGATACAATATCAAATTGGAGAATCGACATTAATCTTGTTTATCAAAGAGACATATCGATAGGAGGTCACGTGATATCAGGTTTTTCAAGTATTTTACTTTACATAACATTAAACCCTTAGTTTAATTCATATGTAAAGATTTTTTTACTAAAATAAGCTTTTATTGACAATCTTTCTATAACTTCTCGATGCTATAGAAAATTTACATATTTCTATTGCATTTTGCTGTCATAAATTGAATGTCAATTAGAATTTATATCTACTACTTTGTAGTTTTAGTTTAAAGTCCCAGTGTGGGTAAAATTGTTTTTTTATAATTGCGTAAAAACAATCCGAGTTTTACACTATAATTTTAATATCAGACGCGTGCGAAAAGTTATACTTTTTAGAAACAGTGATAAAAAAATTACTTTTTTTCACCCAAAAGCAGTGAAAAAAGTACTTTTTTTCACTCTTTTCATAAGATGCCAACATTTCAAGTAAAATTTCTATTTCATAATGTTCATAAAATCCAGAAATTTATTGATCTGCTTTATTTATAAATATTATGCGCGTGAATGTTATTATTATTTTTATTTTTGAATCAGTAATCAGTATCCATGTTCAAATATTTTACTTTAAACTAAAAAATAATTTTGCCTTTTGTAGTTCCAGAGATTTATCGATGCCGATCTTCTTTACGTAAAAAAAATTAGCAGTGAATTATTTTTGAACCAATGAGATTTGATTTTTTTCACGTAATTTTAACAAATAGTGTATGAAACACGTGTGAAAAGTAAACTTTTTAAAACACGTGTCAAATAAAATCCACTAGGTTTAAAAAGTGTTACTTTTCACACTTGTTGCATAAATAACTAATTCGGCATCGTAATAATATTGGAGCCATAAATTCGGTTAAATTGTTGCTGCCCACTGACTGCAAGCAAACTGTATCCACTTTTAAAAGACGCATTTCTGTATTTTGTCAAGTAAGCTGACATCGGATATTTGGGAAAATATATTTAATTCATAAGATGACGTTTGCAAAAGTGTGCAAACATTTCAATCATATTGAAAGCCGCCGATTGGGTCACAGCATTTTCTGCCAACAGTTGTGGCAGTTTTCAATGCAAATATAAAATCATTCTGGGCTATTTGTGACAGATTATTTTAAAAGTATTTTAGTTTAGTTTGAATTATCGTCGCACTAGAGCTACACGAGGGCTATTGGCGAC